>OU342738.1:365556688-366756688 GCA_910589765.1 Avena atlantica
CATTTACAAAAGATTTTACCCTAAAAATATTTTTAGAATAAATTTTATACTCAAAATATGCCTAAACAAGTTTCTGCAAAAACAACTAATTTTACTGAGGCAAAACACTAAACAAAAGGCATGATTGTAAAGGTTTTGTTTTCCTGATTCCAATGATATAAAATTTGCAAAATTTGGATGTGTGGATTAAAAGTTGTTATTTTTACAAGTTTAAACATCTAATAGATACATTTCTGTTTTTAAATCAAAACACTGGCCACATGGCGTAATCCTACTGGTGCGTACCGGTTCATGCGGATTGCGCTCTATGGATCATTGGATGTAAATAAGATCGTGCGAGACTGATCAAAACTTACCCCTTCAGTTAAAGTCTAATCTTAACTAGACGATTCAGATCTAACGGCTACGGCGCAACTACCAGGAACTGGCGGTGCTGGGTGACGGTGGAAGGCGGCGCGCACTCAGGCGGTGACGTTGCCGATGAACTAGGAAGCGCGGAAGAGGGAGAAGGGTCTTACCAGACTCGCAGGAGTGTTGCGATGCTCAACGTGGTCTCTGTTCTTCGAGGGGCGCTCGGGAATATTGGTGATTGCTCACCGGAGTTCGCGGCGGCGCCAGGCGTCTCTATTCGTCGACGGGGGCGAGGTTACATGCCATGCCAAAGAAAAAGAATGACGCAATTAGATGCGCACAAGGATGCTGAACATGGCAGCATCAAAGATAGCGAAAGGGGAGGTCAGGTTTTACTAGGGGGCTTCGCCGGAGCCGTGGGTGCTTGGACTTGCAGTTCGTGCAACCTCGTGGCCGAGAGGGAGTGATGTCTGGGGGAAATGGAGAGGAGGGCAAGGTGATTAAGATGGCGTGGTCTCTGGAGGAATTAACGTCTCCATTTACTCGAATTTACGAGGATTGAATCGCAGCAGAACGACGAGGTGTGATAGGAGGGAACGGTCGTCGCGGGTTGAAGACGATGACAGGTGAGGTGGGGTCGTGCTGTTAGTGAGGTGAGTGGGGGTTAGGTGGGGTCTTCTGCTCAGTGACTTTGCCGGTAAGTGTTTGAGTGAGAAAATGCTTCGCTCGGGGAGGGAAGATGGGCTAGTTAGTTGGGCTGGACTAGGCCTGTTTCTAGGCAGGGTTTGTTTCCCTTTTTTTATTCTGAATCCTTTTCTTTTTTACTTTTCTATTTTTCTGTTTTGATTTTTGTTCAAATAATTCAAACACCATTTGAATTCAAACTTTTAACAAACTTTGAGTATATTTTTAATACTGTTTATTAACATATTCTAAAGTCCATTTTAGAATATTTCTTTTATTCTTTTAGGGTCTATTATTTATTTAAAATAGACATTTGTCTTTATTTTTAAATAAGATTAAATATGTTTTCAAACTCTATTTGAATTCTAATTTTTTTACCAAACCTTTTTTAGTAGGTTTTATTTATTCTTTAGTGCAAATAATTCACATTGAATTATTATTTGAAATACTTTAATATGTTTTAATGTTCATTTAAATTGGTAATTGTATTTATTTAAATAAAATTGGATATTAATAAATCCTTATGATTTTATTTAAATAATACTTTACTCTTTTTATTAATCAATAATGTTTCATATCATTTGTTTGGCCAAGATTTAATTTGACTTTTAAATAATCCTTATTTATTTATTTCTTCATTTTCCTAATAAAATCCATATCTTTTTATTTAAAGATCCAAAATTGGTAATTCCAATTTGTATAATTTAGTTTAATATTTGTTTATCCTTTTAAATCTTTTTAGGATTTATTTGTTCAAGATGGGTTTTGATGTTTCCATTTAGAAACAAAAAGTTTCTTTTCACCCTAAATTTCAATAATTATTTATTTTGTTTATTTATTTTTCACATTTCAAAATTTGGAAAATTTTGGGATGTAACACCTAGATTCAATGCTTATATCCAGTATAAGTAACATTGGTTGGTAAAACATGATTGAACTCTAATATGAGATTTTGGAGTCAAGTAAAGATAAGATTGTATGATTAAAATGATGTTAGAGCAGCATTGAATTATAGAGTTAGTATTTTCCTCTAAAAAAGAGTAAAAACTTGAGGTGAAGTAGGATTTGATGTATATCTAATTATAAATACATCTAATGAAGTATATTAGTGGTGGATGATTATGGAAGAATAGGAATTGAGTTAGAATTAGCTACTTGTTGGATTGGAGGTTATCAGCAGAAGAGTAGTTGATATAACCATGTCTGGATAGGTGAAGATTATGAAAAGCTTTATTGTCAACCCCATTGAATTTATCAATGGGTTTAGAAGAATAAAAGGTGATAAGAATATTCTTGTAAAGTAAGGCTCATCATGTTAACACATGATGATGTATATGAAGAAGTAGAATATCTAGGAAAGGAATTCCTTAATCAGAAGTCCAGAATTAGTAAGTATAGAAGATATGAACTCTTGGTAAACACTAAACCCTAAATCTATGATCAAGCTTAACATCCAGCTCATTTTTCGGATAAATCATTTATCTTCAAAATGCTTTAAAGGAATATTTCCCTATAACAAATTACTTAAGCACATCTCTATCATTTCTAATTATCATAACCATATGTGCTTAGGAGTTATTTTATCAATTCTTTTCCATCAGAAATTCTAGTTAATAACTTCCTATTTTAAAGAGTGATATCATTAAATATCACAAACAAAAAGACAATATGCCTAGCTATAAACTTTTAGGTTAATAGTCTGCCGCCAAGGGGGATAGCTGCCCCCCTTGTGGATGTCGTCCAGTCCATAGTCTTGAGATATGTGCTAAGCTTTCTTAAGAGTGCACCTTGTGATGATGAGTGGTTAACTATTTATAATAAAGCTGACTTCTGCCAGCACATCAGCTGCCAATAGCAGTGATACAAGAGCAAGAACAAATTGTTATAGACTTGTCAGTTAGCTTATCTCAATATGTATGGTGTGGCGTGCAATAGGTTGTACAAAACTAGTAGGATTCTGACCAGGTTTGTTCTTATATGTAGGTTAAGTGAATTAGATATTCAAATACTGCACATGATATGACGGATGCATGGCTGTCTTAATCCATGCATTGCAGTGTACACATGCATGTTAGCTACATAGGCTATATGCATGCAAGCATTGCACTAAGCGACATGCATGGACACACTTTATGCATGGCATAAGAGTACAAGCAAATATTTTTCTTTGTTTGTTAGTCTGTGTTCACGGGCATGTTAAGCTACATATGCAAAAAATGAATGAATACGTGTGTAGTGTGTTGCACTGCACAACGTGATATATGCTATGCTGGCTACGCAGATAAAATTATACTATTCGGTTCTAACACAAAAAACAGCCTAGATTCCTATCATGGATGCATGCATGCTTAGGCTTCTGACACAGCACGACAGTCAATGCGTTCACTAATCGCTGATTACTATGCCACCCCTGGCAACAGATAGCGAGCTATAGTGCAGATCTCGGCACACATCGTACGGTGTTGGCTTGGGGGACAACTATCCCCCTTGGCAGCAAATCCACACTCAAACTTTTATCAACAAAAGAACATAAGTATATTAAGAATCCTAAACTCTAGGGTAAGCACTTACAATTCAAACCCTAACTTCTATGTTAATTATAATAGAATATATACATTGCTATTTCTTAAATTGATGGGAGTAATATTAACCAAATGATTTCCTTTGTATATCATGCATCAAACAGTGATATAGGATCCTTATATAAAAATTTCCATCCAAACTATGAGCTAACTAGAATTAAGTTTTATAAACAAATAAGAAAATATCATTTATGAAGGCATGGTTTAGTATAGAAAGAAAATTAATAATAAAGGCTTCTACAAAATATTAAAAGGGGTTCATGTAAAAAAATAAAGAAATATAACATTATTTAATAAAAGCTCACAAAATACTAGTAAGTACCTCTTAATATTGTTACAATTATTCAACAAATAAAGCCCATAAAGAAAATTCAAACCAAAGATGCAAATTCAAATTTGTAAACAAAACAGAATATAGAAAAAGGAAAGAACCAGGAAAAAAATAGAAGGAGATCAACTCTAGCCCATGGCCCAACTTCCTTCTCTTTATCCACTGCTCACTCGTAGCCCGTAGCAGCCCACCTCGGCCCAGTAACCAGCCCGGCTTATCTCACTCTATGAATGACAAGTGGACCAGCATGGGGACTGTGGATCAAGAGAGAAAACGTTCCAGGGGGTTTTCCACAAATGTAGCATCGTTGTTTACCTCGCCTATTGGAAGCAGCTCGCTGGCCGGAGCTCCGCCGTTGATCGACTACTGCGCTGCGATGCGTGCTACCGCTCCTGGAGGAAGGGATAAGAACGCCATGGCGACGTCCCTGTTCGTCCTCATCCCCATTTCCCCCTTTGAAGCTCTCTCTCTCTCTCGATTTCTTCCTCAAAGCCGAAACCCTAGCTCGCCTCGCCGTCGTGCCGCACCTCCCCACTTTCTTCCAAGTAGCCATGGAGATGACCCGTGCTCCGTAGATCCTCTGGGTGGAGACTTGCATCAAGGGGAGCACTGAAGAGGGAAAATTTTGCCGTTCCTCTTTGCGACAGTTCATCGGAATCCTCGTCGGAGAGCTCATCCCGACCACACCAGTCCTCGTCGACAGCACCACTACAACCAGGGTGAGCCACTGATGCTCAAGCATCATTCTATTCTTCTTTATCTCGCTTCCTAGCCTGCTCGAGCCGTAGCACCGCCGCATGCTGCCGTCGATCATCGTCGTTCCAGTAGCTCTGATGACTATTTTCGAGCAGCGCCGCCACTATATGGTTCAACACATCGCGCTGATACAAACTAGACTAGTTTTGCGTGCTGGGGCGCCGTAGATCGTTGCCGGCGACCATCAACTAGCGGTGGTGGCCGCACTGACGTCATCCTAACGCCCTGCCTGTGTCACCCTTGACCCAGTCCACCAGTTGACGAGTCCACGCCTAGGTGGCATATTGACGTGGCCCTGACCCCACTGGTCAGTGACCTTGGGTAGGTTTAGCCTCGGTGTAAAAAGTTATTTTCTGTTTAATAAATAAATAAAATGTTATCAGCCCAAATTTAAATATTTCAGAAATTAAATCAAGTTATTAAATCTTGTTAAATCAATAACTTTTGATTTATAATTCAGAAAAATGTGTATAATATATGAAAATTTTCAGAAAAATTAAATCTATAACATTAAACTATTATCAAACATTATTATGTTAACAATTTAAATAATTACTATCTAATAAAGGTTCTATAAGTTTTAATACTTTGAAAATTCATATTTTAATATTGGTAATTGATAAAAAATTAAAAATATAAATAAAATAGAAAAAATCTTAGAAAACAAAGAACTTTAATTCAAAACTATAATCATGCATTATTATTTCACTTAATTAAATATTTGTTATTTATTAAGTATTTATAAAGTAATAAATCTTATAAAAATCATATCTTATTATTTATAAATCATAAAAATAAATGTAATATAGCAAAATGATCACAAAAATAATACCTACATGTTAAAAATATAATATTCCATTTTTAGGTAAATACAATTTAAAACACTTTAGCAACTTGAATTTAAACCTATTTCCTTAATTGTTAATTCATATAAGGGTAAGTAAAATTTGTTAATATGTCTAAAATTAGTCAATTGAATCTATAAAATTAGTCAATTGAATCTAATAAATAGTATCAGTCTTAAAATATTAATAATATGAAGTCATAATAAGTTCAAAACATTATAAGTACAATTTTATTAAATTATCCTTCAACCATATGTGTAGTTTATTTTCTAAAAAGACCTTATCCAATATAAAATCTCCAAGAATGATTGTGACTAAATTAAATCTTTTCCTTTACTTTAACCACAAGTTTATCAACATACCTAAACCCTATAGTGAATTCATAAGTAGCTAAATAATATGATTACCTTGATTACAAACCATAATCACTCATTTATAAAAACATAAATGATTATATTCCATTATAATCTTGAGAGACCACTATACCAAATCAATGTAGTACCATTCCTAGTTAACTTTAAAGGAAACTTATGAAGTGAACAAAGCACAATTATCATAAGCAATATACCTTAAGTCTATCTATGTCTTTAAAGTTAACTTTAGTCTACAAGACTTTAAAAAATAATGCTAAAGAAATTGTTATATGCTTTATAGTTAAATTTGGTCTGTTATAGTTAAGTCATAAAGCATCTCAAATCCAAACTATTCAAGCAAGCACAAACAACCTCGACCACATTTGATTAACCAAAAAGATTGTTTAGACTTTAGTAAAGGAATCTTTTCTTCAAAAGTTATTCGTTTTGCCACTTCAATCAACAAACCTTATAATAATATTTGCAACTCTTAACAGATTAAATTCAAGGAATTTCATCATGATCAACATATGACAATTAATCACAATCACATTGTTTCAAACTTTACTTGTATACTTAGGAGTATAAACACTTAAATTCATTATTAAGGCCATTACTTGTAAAGTAAAAATTTAAAGATAAAAAATTATAATGTCAGCAATCTTGAGTAACATTTCACATTGGTGTGTATCTCATTGTTTTATGATATTATAATTACATGTTATTTCACACACTCACAAGCCTTAACAAAAAGCACAAGTGTGAAACTTAAGTAAAAATACAACACATTTCAAAGACATCATTTCCAGTATCTAAACCCTAGAACAACTTTATCCCAAGGATTCACGTTTATAAAATGCATCACATTACTTATGCATAAAAGCATTTTTCTTCTTTAAACATTAGTCCTTACCGGACCAATCATGCTGATTTCTGATATTGAATTTTATATTGTCCTGAAGACCGTGAGTGCATAATCTTGCAATCACAAAAGGCAAGTTCACACTTGCTCATGTCCTTTGATTATTTTCTGTAAAGTATTTTACAAAATCAGTGTTGTCATCACCTGCATTTGAAAAAGGTCCGAAAACACTATTTTCATAATAATGTGATTATATGTTATTTTACCATGAGGTAATAACCTACTATGAATGTTCCGTTGGTAAATAAACATAATATCTAGGACTTAACAACCAATGTCGCTAGTGATTCTTGCGCCGTATATCACGCGTTAACCATGAGATTTGGAATGGGACGAAGAAGTCAGCTGTATCTTCTTCCTCTCGCATGTACCCGGATGTGCAGGTCGTGGCTGTTATAACTCGTAGCGTGCATCTTAATTGGTAATTCGTAGAGGATATGCAGCATATGGGTGGGAACCCTCAACGTCCTACGATAGTTCTGGCATCTAACGGTCTATACAAACCATTGCCGTAATTCAATATGTGGGCATTGTGTAATGCCCTGGAAAATATTCCGAAATAAAATTGATTGATATTTGATTTTGCGCATCATCATCACATCATCATGCATATTTTATTCACCAATTTGACCACAAACTATTTTGGTAAAAAAACTATTTTTGTTTTTCTAAAATATCCCCGTGGTTTTACTAAGCTCGTCCTTCTTCTCTTATTTTTAAATTAAAATAAAACAATATTCTTGGTCCGTTATAAGACCGCAAAAGGTTTTCTTATTTTATTAAAAATAAAATTAGGCTAAATCCCGTCTAATGTTTTGGCCCAAAACTAGTCCCATCTAGTCTATTTTAGACTAGATAAATATCTTTTTTCCCCTTTTCTCCCCAAACCCTAGACCTAACCCTAACTCCTCACCCCGGCGCCACCGGTTGCAGAACACAACACACACCCACGCACGCCATACTCAGATGCCAGGCACGAACACTAACACAACACCACGAACACTCGGTCACATCCCAGGCACCCCAGGTCCAACACACGCAACACCACACACGCACTCGACCCTGGCCCCAACACAACACACACGCACGGGATCCCCTTGTCCCGTCGCCCTCTTCCTCCCTCGGACCCCAGCGAGCGCCGCCCCCTCGTTGACCTCCGCGCTAGGTCTGCCTCTCGTCACCGTCGCCCGACCCTGCTCCTCCCGCTTCCTCCTTCCCGAGCTTCCTCTGCCAGCGACCACCGTCACGGCATCCCTCCTCTGTCGCTGCGCCGCCAGCACCACCTGTCCGCCGCCGCCGCCTGGCACCATCCCCGCAAGCACTGCGCCCCTCTCCGCTCGATCCCGATCACTTGGCTACCCCCTCGCCGTCCCGAAGCGTCGCTGCCCTCCGGCCCTGCCGCCGTGTGCGTCCCCGACAACAGCCTCCCTCCGAGCACGCCTGAGGCCACGTACCTGCCCTTGCTCTGCAGCTCCGTCGACATCGGGTCCCTGCTTCCCCCTCCTGGCCGCCTCTCCGCCATGCTCGCGAGCTCCTCCTTGCCGTCCTCCAATGTTCCCCGCCGCCAGGACATCGGCCTCTCGCGTCACCGACGCCGTCCGGGCCTCAAGCCCATCGCCATCCGAACGTGCCCCTGGCCTCGTGCGCTTCTTCCACGACCCCAACCGTCCTCGACCGGAGCTGCTCGTGAGCGCCTCCGCAAGACCATCACCGTCTAAGGCCTCCTAGACTCTTGATCTTGAGTGTGATGTGATGTTTGTTTGATGTCACGCACGTGCGAAGCCACTGCTCCATGGCGATGCCCAAGTCCCTAGGGGAAGAACTACGTACCAAGGACCGTTCCAACATCATCAAAATCTGCCGAAGCCTTGCCAGAACCCAATTGAGACGTCAGGGACCAAAAGGATGCCAAACTTCAAGACCTACTTCCAGGAGTCGACGGCCCAAAAATCTTCGTCTTGGAACGCCAAGTTCTTCCGCATGGAAAACCAAGGCTTCCATCATCCACAAGATCATCGACACGAATCCGAAGACCGATCCCGACGAGACTGAACCCCGAACCCCCAAGATCGCCGAACCTTCATGTGTGACCCCTTTCCGATACCCTATTTTGATAAATATAATATATCTTATTGCATATTAAATCATTCATACTCGCATACATATTTATTTGTCTGGGGCACTTTGTCGATTCACCTCATAATTAAATATGGAGCCCATATGCGGGCGAATCTAGTCTAATATTGGCTCCATTTAAATTTATGTAGTGAACCGATGATATAACTTTGCCTTATTAATACAACATTAAAGTGCGGGGTATCTAGACAACATAAACCACCTAATTAAATGTCGGGACCCCGGTTCCTCTTAATATTGCTAAATGGGACCGCATATTGCCATGTCATGCATCTTATCATAAACATGTCGGATCTTCCGTCGTATTATTAAATATTGCACCGGTTGCTCTTTTTAGTGTTTGCTTCTTCACCGGATAGGACGATGAGTTGGTGTGAGATACGACAAGCCTCCGGCTACCCGACTTTGTTCCATAGGCGAGCATTCTCCCCCTTCTACCCATTTTGCATTTATAGTCTTTACTTCCTTCTTTTGATCTATTGCTATCTTTATTATCGATGCTATAGTACCATACCTTTATTTACCTGCTCCACTATATTGCCTTGGTTATTCTATTGCCTTGTTTGATTAGCTAGCTTTGTCCTTGCGAGTCGTAGGCATGCTTAGTACCGCTCTCATAGAGGTGGAACATGATACTCAGATATGGTTGGTGATGAGATAATTAATCTGATGTTGTTGGTTATGGTTATGGTTTCACCTAATGATAAGGCCCCGACAGGGACCACCTTTGGGAACTGCTTGAGCCGACCTAGGACCCGTTCGTTCTACGATACCAGTTCTGAGTTGATCATGCTAACCAAACGTGGGGGCCTCTGGGATCCCCCCTCAACTACCGACGCTATTCGTATATCCAGAGGGTTACAAAATTGGTTTTCCATTTGGTGCATACGCATAATATGTCCTCGGACATGGGTGAGTTGATATGTCTTCGGACTTGATATTTTGGTGGCCTGCCATGGCTTGCATTGCATAAAATCGGGATATCGTGCCGGAGGTGGGATGGAGCTCTACAAGTTATCTTCCGATCATCGCCCGACTGTAGACCCAAACGCTGTGCCACCTAGAGAATCAGCTGTATCTCTTGTGTGGGTAAAAAACAGTAGGTGATGCCTCTGGATATGCGCGTAGTTAAGGGACAGTTCTTGTTGTGAGATTCGGATGGCACGCGTGATATGTTGCCTGAAGGGTTGAGCATGCGTTTGGGTACAGTAGTGCACCCCTGCAGGGTAAATCTTTTCGAGAAGCCGTGTGTCCACGGTTATGGACGCCTCAGGAGTACAGTGTCATGATCATAGACAACACCACTAATGTGTTCCTCTAATAATATGATTAGTAATTAGCCTTATCAACTAAACACCTACTTAACTAAAATTGCCACTGTGTGTGTTCCGCAAGGGGACTTCCTCGACTGGTCTTCGAGGGGGAAATCTTCGGATGGGTTATGTTTGGTGTTATATTATTGTTACTGCATAGCGCCCTCTTATCTCGCTCTAATAGCCAAAGTTGTAGTGTGTCTCTATAAGTTAGATAGTGCAAGCTTTGCTGCCGTTGAGCCCACCATACCTATGTAGGCGAGGACCGCCGAATTCTAGTCTCGCCGTGTACTAGCCTCAGTACTGACCGCTCTCTTTCTGTGTTTCCTTTGCCTTTGTCGGCACCCTTTTGGCTTGACAGGCATGTGATTGACGACGTTAGCAAGGTTAACCTTCTGTCTTGGCCTGGGCAGGGTTGGACACCGCTTGGTTATTCTTCAGGACTCTTAGTCCCATTTGGTTCTTGTCCGTACTCGGATACTATCTTGTTTTCTTCTTGAGTTGTATCTTCGGATTGCACCTTTTGTATTCTTGACTCGTTGAGTCATTATTGTATATATAAGTTCTTGTGGACTATATTGTAAACTACTGTGATGTAAGTACTTGTATTCAAATCCCACCTACATGAAAGTGTCTGGTGGGCGTCTTTGAATCGCTTCTATGCGGATTTTGGCGGGAAATGCTGAGATCTGCATAGACCCGATTCGGGGGCGTTACAAGTGGTATCAGAGCAAAGGTTTATGATACTCCACTAGTCCAGCTTGTAGGATAACCTAGCTAACGGCCGATGTCTAGTGTCAAAACTACTTTACTACAAATGCGTTGGATATACCTGATTAGCTCTGATTTTACTCCTTATCTCCATTCTTTCTCCTCTTATCTTTGCGTGTTTACTCTGGTCTCTTACCTTCTTCAAGTCTAGGATTCTCGTGGTTGGGTATTCCGTCGTACCTTTAGGGTTCCGCTTTTCCTCCTTTTGAAATGGTGTAACTACTTCTGGATTTCATTCTACTTGACCCCTTTTCAAATGTTTTCCGGTGTCACGCAACTTTCTGCGATGACATCATCTACCTGAATCTTTTGCTAATACCGATTGTCAAGATCTTCAGTCTTAATTCCGAGAGATGGTTGCATAATTATCCTATTCATGTACAGAGTAATGCTTAGAGTGCGGGATGGAGTAGCTACCATACCACTACTCTTATCATTAGCTCTCGGGCATTGAACAGGTGGATTAATGTGACTAATACTCTTTCCTTGGAAGTTAGAGATGACCTTGTGATCTCTTTCTTTGCCTTTTTCTCTCTGGAGTGTGCTCTCGAAGAACGTAAGCAACAACCCCTTGTTGGTGGTGTCGACGAGTTCAAGACGGAGCAAGAATTCTTGTTAGTGGTGTCGCGACCATCAACCTGATGCAAGAAGATTCGATCATCAACCCCCTTTCCCCCGGTGTCTTTGCTTGGATCTCGGGACGCGATGCTTGTTAGTGGTGTCGAGTTGTAATGCCCTGGAAAATATTCCGAACTAAAATTGATTGATATTTGATTTTGCGCATCATCATCACATCATCATGCATATTTTATTCGCCAATTTGACCGCAAACTATTTTGGTAAAAAAAACTATTTTTTGTTTTTCTAAAATATCCCCGTGGTTTTATTAAGCTCGTCCTTCTTCTCTTATTTTTAAATTAAAATAAAACAATATTCTTGGTCCGTTTTAAGACCGCAAAAGGTTTTCTTATTTTATTAAAAATAAAATTAGGCTAAATCCCCTCTAATGTTTTGGCCCAAAACTAGTCTCATCTAGTCTATTTTAGACTAGATAAGTATCTTTTTTCCCCTTTTCTCCCCAAACCCTAGACCTAACCCTAACTCCTCACCCCGGCGCCGCCGGTTGCAGAACACAACACACACCCACGCACGCCAGACTCAGATGCCAGGAACGAACACTAACACAACACCACGAACACTCGGTCACATCCCACACACCCCAGGTCCAACACACGCAACACCACACACGCACTCGACCCTGGCCCCAACACAACACACACGCACGGGATCCCCTTGTCCCGTCGCCCTCTTCCTCCTTCGGACCCCAGCGAGCGCCGCCAACTCGTTGACCTTCGCGCCAGGTCCGCCTCTCGTCACCGTCGCCCGACCCTGCTCCTCCCGCTTCCTCCTTCCCGAGCTTCCTCTGTCAGCGACCGCCGTCGCGGCATCCCTCCTCTGTCGCTGCGTCACCAGCACCACCTGTCCGCCGCCGCCGCCGCCTGGCACCATCCCCGCAAGCACCGCGCCCCTCTCCGCTCGATCCCGATCACTTGGCTACCCCCTCGCCGTCCCGAAGCGTCGCTTCCCTCGGGCCCTGCCACCGTGTGCGTCCCCGACAACAGCCTCCCTCCGAGCACGCCTGAGGCCACGTCCCTGCCCTTGCTCTGCAGCTCCGTCGACCTCGGGTCCCTACTTCCCCCTCCTGGCCGCCTCTTCGCCACGATCGCGAGCTCCTCCTTGCCGTCCTCCAATGTTCCCCGCCGCCAGGACATCGGCCTCTCGCGTTACCGACGCCGTCCGAGCCTCAAGCCCATCGCCATCCGAACGTGCCCCTGGCCTCGTGCGCTTCTTCCACGACCCCAACCGTCCTCGACCGGAGCTGCTCGTGAGCGCCTCCGCAAGACCATCACCGTCTAAGGCCTCCTGGACTCTTGATCTTGAGTGTGATGTGATGTTTGTTTGATGTCACGCGCGTGTGAAGCCACTGCTCCATGGCGATGCCCAATTCCCTAGGGGAAGAACTACGTACCAAGGACCGTTCCAACATCATCAAAATCTGCCGAAGCCTTGCCAGAACCCAATTGAGACGCCAGGGACCAAAAGGATGCCAAACTTCAAGACCTACTTCCAGGAGTCGACGGCCCAAAAATCTTCGTCTTGGAACGCCAAGTTCTTCCCCATGGAAAACCAAGGCTTCCATCATCCACAATATCATCGACACGAATCTGAAGACCGATCCCGACGAGACTGAACCCCGAACCCCCCAAGATCGCCGAACCTTCATGTGTGACCCCTTTCCGATACCCTATTTTGATAAATATAATATATCTTATTGCATATTAAATCATTCATACTCGCATACATATTTATTTGTCTGGGGTACTTTGTCGATTCACCTCATAATTAAATATGGAGCCCATATGCGGGCGAATCTAGTCTAATATTGGCTCCATTTAAATTTATGTAGCGAACCGATGATATAACTTTGCCTTATTAATACAACATTAAAGTGCGGGGTATCTAGACAACATAAACCACCTAATTAAATGTCGGGACCCCGGTTCCGCTTAATATTGCTAAATGGGACCGCATATTGCCATGTCATGCATCTTATCATAAACATGTCGGATCTTCCGTCGTATTATTAAATATTGCACCGGTTGCTCTTTTTAGTGTTTGCTTCTTCACCGGATAGGACGATGAGTTGGTGTGAGATACGACAAGCCTCCGGCTACCCGACTTTGTTCCACAGGCAAGCATTCTCCCCCTTCTACCCATTTTGCATTTATAGTCTTTACTTCCTTCTTTTGATCTATTGCTATCTTTATTATCGACGCTATAGTACCATCCCTTTATTTACCTGCTCCACTATATTGCCTTGGTTATCCTATTGCCTTGTTTGATTAGCTAGCTTTGTCCTTGCGAGTCGTAGGCATGCTTAGTACCGCTCTCATAGAGGTGGAACATGATACTCGGATATGGTTGGTGATGAGATAATTAATCTGATGTTGTTGGTTATGGTTATGGTTTCACCTAATGATAAGGCCCCGACAGGGACCACCTTTGGGAACTGCTTGAGCCGACCTAGGACCCGTTCGTTCTACGATACCAGTTCTGAGTTGATCATGCTAACCAAACGTGGGGGCCTCTGGGATCCCCCCTCAACTACCGGCGCTATTCGTATATCTAGAGGGTTACAAAATTGGTTTTCCATTTGGTGCATACGCATAATATGTCCTCGGACATGGGTGAGTTGATATGTCTTCGGACTTGATATTTTGGTGGCCTGCCATGGCTTGCATTGCATAAAATCGGGATATCGTGCCAGAGGTGGGATGGAGCTCTACAAGTTATCTTCCGATCATCGCCCGGCCGTAGACCCAAACGCTGTGCCACCTAGAGAATCAGCTGTATCTCTTGTGTGGGTAAAACACAGTAGGTGATGCCTCTGGATATGCGCGTTGTTAAGGGACAGTTCTTGTTGTGAGATTCGGATGGCACGCGTGATATGTTGCCTGAAGGGTTGAGCATGCGTTTGGGTACAATAGTGCACCCCTGCAAGGTAAATCTTTTCGAGAAGCCGTGTGTCCACGGTTATGGACGCCTCAGGAGTACAGTGTCATGATCATAGACAACGCCACTAATGTGTTCCTCTAATAATATGATTAGTAATTAGCCTTATCAACTAAACACCTGCTTAACGAAAATTGCCACTGTGTGTGTTCCGCAAGGGGACTTCCTCGACTGGTCTTCGAGGGGGAAATCTTCGGATGGGTTATGTTTGGTGTTATATTATTGTTACTGCATAGCACCCTCTTATCTCGCTCTAATAGCCAAAGTTGTAGTGTGTCTCTATAAGTTAGATAGTGCAAGCTTTGCTGCCGTTGAGCCCACCACACCTATGTAGGCGAGGACCGCCGAATTCTAGTCTCGCCGTGTACTGGCCTTAGTACTGACCGCTCTCTTTCTGTGTTTTCTTTGCCTTTGTCGGCACCCTTTTGGCTTGACAGGTATGTGATTGACGACGTTAGCAAGGTTAACCTTCCGGCTTGGCCTGGGCAGGGTTGGACACCGCTTGGTTATTCTTCAGGACTCTTAGTCCCATTTGGTTCTTGTCCGTACTCGGATACTATCTTGTTTTCTTCTTGAGTTGTATCTTCGGATTGCACCTTTTGTATTCTTGACTCGTTGAGTCGTTATTGTATATATAAGTTCTTGTGGACTATATTGTAAACTACTGTGATGTAACTACTTGCATTCAAATCCCACCTACATGAAAGTGTCTGGTGGGCGTCTTTGAATCGCTTCTATGCGGATTTTGGCGGGAAATGCTGAGATCTGCATAGACCCGATTCGGGGGCGTTACACATGGTGTACACCAAGGAGGCATGCGAGGTCACGAAGGGGGCAGTGATTGGCTTGGATCATCTTCTGGGCCCCACATCATGGAATTGTGGACGGGAATAAGCTGCTCGGTTGTGCAACAAAGAGTTGATCTCTCATGGGTAAAGTGACGCACCTCTGTAGAATGTAAGAACTGTAACTTGTTACTCCCTGTTCCGGGAAGGAGCTGCGAACGCGGCAGGAAAGGAACTCCATGAAAGTTCTGGTAAACCCGTGAAGGCTGACGGACATAGCTTTTCAGAATAAAAGCAACCTTTGAAGAAATGTTTACGAAAACCTGCATTGCCTATGACCTACGGTCTGTTGCTGTAGATATAGTGCATCAAACACTCCTTTCTAGTGAACTTGCTGAGTACGCACGTACTCAACGTATCTTCTTAACCCTTGCTAGATTCTGAAGCCATTAAGACGACATCTACATCAAGTTATGCTCCAGGAATCCCCATCCAAAGCTAAAGCTCTTCAACAAAGACAAGGAAGTCAACATGTACACCAAATCAAGTGAAGACGAAGTTACTAATTAGATAGGAAAATACTCTCGAGCCAAGAACCTATTTCTATAGTGCATTGCAATAGCAGCAATGCCAACCCCTTAGTTAAGATACTAGTCTTAATAGTATAATAGTTTTTGCGTTGTTTATCTCTGATTCTTCTTTGTAAGAAGTTCTTTCTCTCTCTTTAACCTAGAGTGTTCTCTGGATCTTGTGTATAGAGTGAGTTGTAACCTTTAGCCATGTATTGGACCCACTGTGTTTCTGTTGTACCACTCTAAGGGATGTAATACTAGTGAATGGTGTTTCATAAGTGTTATGTCAACGACTATAGTGTACTACATCATGCAGGGTATGCTGGGTCACCATAGCTGGTATCAGAGCATATGCTTTGACCTTAGGTTGGAAACCTAGTAAATGGGTAGAACCTGTAGGACACATACTAGCAATAATAAAGAGTTATCTAGTGATATGAGGGATATTCAACTAAGAATAATCCTGTCATGTTGCTAGTGCGATAACTCTTTAGTATGATTGCAATCCCGATCATTACCCAAGAGTTTTAACTCTATGTAACTGATGATAATTTCTTATCTACAGTTCCACATGGCACCTCGATATCCACCCCGGAATGTTCAAGCGATGAACATGACGCTGAATGATTACAGAGGGGATTGGATAGATAACCTCCGACAACTTCTATGGAGTTTGGAATGTGAATCGAGACTTTTGGTCAAGATTTACAGTTACTATGATGGGCAGGTATTAGCTAAATACCCTGTCATGATCATGTTATCCAAGAAGTTAGGACTTAAGGGAGAAATGCCATCAGGAGAGGCAAGGTGCATGGCATCTGCATATCAGATTGCTGTAGTAGCAGCCATAACCATGATCCGAGAACAAAAATCCCAAGCTCTAGAAGGTAGTACTCACACCAGTATACCCCATGAAACCTCAAACCCAGAGCATGAGTTAGATCACTCTACTCTAGTTCAAACTGAACCTACTCTAGGAGTATATGGATCATTATCGGTCTTTGCTAAACACTTATCATAACACTCACCAAGTCTTAGTTCAGGAACTGGATATGGTCACTAAGGATTTTACTGATCCCGATAAGGCAATGGCACGTAGGAAGAAGTTAGATAAAGAAGCTAGGCATCCCAAATACATACCTTTAGGAGAAGTGTATGAGGAAACTGAGTTTGATGATCCACACTCAAAAAACTATGCCTACTACCAAAATGAACCCCAGCCACCTGAAGATTTATGGACCAAGTATAACTCTAAACAAAAGGAATGGCCTGGAGCTATTCCAAATAACCCTAAGCAAAACCAGTATGAATAGGGAGTAGAATCTCAAGGTGGAACCATAGGAAATCCTATACCTTATGATACAGGTATCAGAGAAGAGACAAACTATAACCATAGAGAGCCTTATGGACCATATGGGGGTTATACTAATCCAATCGACTTAGAAGAGTATTCCGATAGCTACTATAACAATATGTACGAATGGATCCAAGAAAAGGCTAATGAGCCAACTTGCTTTGAGGAAGCGTTGTCAGAAAACCAGGAATATATTGTAGAAGATTACGGCAACTCTAGTCATTTTTCAATGACTAATCTCAGTCTCGGTACTTCTAATCAAGAATACGCACCTCCTGGATGCTCTTACGCTCCAGAAGGCAGTCGTAGGACTTCACGTCATCATGGACGGAACTCCAGGAAGCACTAGAGGAAGATGAAAGTAATAAAGGAACGACATCCCAAGGGATGAGTGCTTGAATAATGTACATAGAGGGTAATGCGTATTGTAGTTTGAAAGGTTTGCCGAAATAAGTGAGGATATACTCACAAGATCAGGAAGTTCTTGTAAGATAGTGGTGTAATATATGTGAGGGGCAAACCGTTGGAACGTTTAATACATTTGTAAATTATTCAAAACCTATGTATAATGCATGGTATATGTTTGGTTGTTTATCGACTTTTGGATTTTCTTGAATCTTCTTGATTGACTAGATCTGTACATGAAGTTTGACTTGGTGTGCAAATGCATGATGTAACACCCAGTTATTACTTGATGTTATAGACCTAGATAGGAATGGGAATCCATGTAAGGGAGTGACGAATTCCGTATACCAAGGAGGTTTACACATAGAATAAACAACAAGAAGTAGTGAAATTAAGTTCACCAGAAGTGGGTGGTATACAAACTTGAATAAGTCAGAGTGAATGCCGAAATATGTCGGAAATCATAGGGTAATACATACACGCTAGGATGGTCCACAGTCGGTAACTTGCCGCAGCAGGTATCGGTTAAAATAGTTAATAAGATCATTTTAAAAGTTGCGTAAAGAGCATAAAATTTGGCCTAAGTTAAGAAAGACATAGAGAAGTATAAAAATTTAAAGCGATCGTCTTTCGAAACACTTCGCAAAGTCAGACCTATCAAAGCGAAAATGTCCAAATAGTAAGTAAGACAAATTATTGCTGAAATATTCACTTCGGAGATCCACAATTGTGTGGATACACCGTATAATCTTTCATGAGACCCTAACTAGGTAGATTATAAGCTGAACAAAGACCAATATTCTAACTATAAAGCCAATGGTTACTATAGATGCAGCTTAGAGACTATTAGTAAACCCTAAGGGAGAGAGTAGAACAGTAAACATAAGTACTGTTATCTGAATCCTAGAGTAAAGGCTAGGAAAGAAATACTAACCTATGACAACTTAAGCCTTATTTTCATAGGGTTAAAAGAAGTCATCATTATAAAAGTACTCCTAGATGAATTTAAGATAATAATAAAAGATTATCTAAAGCCTGTTAAAGTAAAAACTTGAAGGTAGTAAAATAGATTAGTCTTAATAGGCTAATTCTAGAAGAAACAACTCTTAAGTGATTCATAAGAGAGAATAAAGCACATCCAATTGGACAGGTGTAGAGGAACAAGAAATTCCAATAGGTATGAACTAAATGAATTCAAATCCAATTTTTGGAAGGAATACCAGTATCAACTATACTATGACAAGAAAAAAAATATAGTCTTTTGACCACAACCACTAGCAAATAGAAATTTAAAACCTGTTTTAGGGAGACTTCCTAGACCTTATATAACATAGTAAGAAAGTTCGATGATTAAATAAAAAGAGTTAGATTAGGATACCTAATGTCAACACCCAGATTTTTAATCCCAGATGCCTGTTATGCCATACATCGCAATACCAGGATTACCAGTTTTGCGAGACATAACATATTTGGATAGCATAGTACATCATCTATTACAAACCATACATAAGGTCTTACACAAATAAGGATCTCATGATCCAGTTCTTAATACAACTCAAGTAGCGGAATAACGTAATAGTAACAATAGCGGGGGTGAAGCTCCATCTTCGGGGTCACAGGCAATGCTGACGATGGGAGATGATCCTAGTTGTCGTAACCTTCCTGCGGTCCGTCATCCTGATACTCCTCTTCATAGTCTGGCCACGGGAATAGCCAGGGACAAAGCCATGAGTACTCTTTAAGTACTCGTAAACTAATACTAATAAGTTAAGGGGGTTTTTGGTAGTAGGATACTAAGCTCTAAAGTTGTTTTGCAAAAAGCCAGATTTACTTCTACTAAGTTCAGAAGCAAAGAAATCTAGTTGAAAATTTTATAACACCTAAGCGGGAACTTGAATTTCATATCACAACTCTGTTGTGGTCAAGTCAAAGTCACAATTCATTTCATAAGACATTTTGAAAACATCTGACGGGGAACAGTATGGCCACTCCAACTGTCCATAACCGCGGACGCGGCTATTCGAATAGTTTGACACTCTGCAGAGATTGTACACTTTCACCACAACATTCGATACATCCGTCAGGAACAAATCCTATATTCACCATACTCAGTATGCGGATAATAAATTCTAACCTTTCAATTACACGCCCTAGTATAGGCACCTCTCCTGTGAGTTTGGCCTCCCAACCATGACCAACTGTCATCTTGGGTACTGCACAGGTGGACAATCTTCACAAGGTAGCCTCATCTTAGACCTTGGCCACGAGGTAACCCATACTAAGGTATATAAATTTCCAGTCATGCCCTACCCAAATTTCGGGCATTGTGGTTGTACGGTAAAATTGGAATGGTATCGCATCCAGACAACCATCATCTTTATAAAGGGTTAAGGATCATGCCTCAACATTTTCATCATCAAAATCATCTGGTGTTCGGAAACACATGTTAAAACATTTCAGTAGAATGACTCATCATTCTAAGGTTTTCATAACCATTTTCACCAAGTATTCCCATCTAAAGTTGATCAAGTTTTATGCTTAGCACTAGCATCTACAACTGGTGGTAACTACTAATGAGGGATGGTAAACAAGTGGAGATTTGCTAAGTTCAATCTCATGCCTTAGGATGACATCAATATTATCTAACTTAGGCCAAGTTTATGCTCTTTATGCTATCTTTAGTTATCTTTCTAGAATCTACCCTTCGCTATGTAAACTTGAAGAGAAAGCTTTGATAAAGAAATAAAGTATAAAGCTTGCAAGTAAAACTAGACTTGGGTTATCAAGTGGGTATGATCACGTATGCTTAAGTCATATGGTTATCATGGTGACAAGCAAGTATTACCTTGCTAGGATGTTGGTATAAGCTTGCATAGGTAAAGTATCTTGCAAGTGTTAGCTTGCCTTGTGCAGAGTAGTGGTTGAAGTTCTCCTCGGCTTCCTCCTCGTAGTATCCTCCTTCCTTCTCGTATCCTTGGTCGGTACTAGCGTCTATAAATAAATATGAGGTACACAATCACCAAACAATACTTAACTATTTTCAATCATCACACAAAGGTGCACTATAGATGATCTAGCATCATCACTATCATGACAAGATTAAAGCATTTGTTTTATTTATTTTAATTTGAGAAAAGTAATTTCTACTCATTGAAAAGCTACTTAAGATTTAATATTCTCCAACTCAAACATGGGATCATGTTGACACATGTCATCACCACATATTTCAATACATGGGAATGTGATTTAAAGTGGTGTCACAATTTAATAAGGTTTAACCTTTTTATTTTAATTAACTAAAGTGACTAGAAATGCCTATGTGGCATTATTTTATTACTTGAACATTATTTCTGTAAGTGAACCTATATGTTTTTATATATTCTGAAAGGTATGATCAAATATGATTTTTGAGAGTTGGAATCAACTCAAAAGCTTTTATGGTAGAATTTTGAAAAATGTTTGAATGCAGAAAAGCTTCTACCTTGTTATTTTTACCATGGTTGATCCACATATCCAAATGATTTGAATCCAACGGACCTGGATTAAGCATTTTAGTATCTTTCTAACAAAATTTGTTTCATACATTTTGGTTCAGTGAATCGAGCCGGGTTGATTTTTGAATATAGGTACAGAACTATGTTTGAAATAAAAAGAATAAAGCTAAATTTGAATTGTTGGGTCACGCGGGATATTTTACTGGGCCGGCCCATTACACACAACGCGTACGCGGGCTGGTTAAGTGACTGTACCCACGCGTCAGTGAGACGGGGAGGGGCGAAGCGGTACGGGGCAGTGCGCACTGCATGATCTAAGTCTAATCGAACGGCTACGGTTCATCGTCCACCTCGGGCAGCGCAGGCGAGACAGAACCCTAACGCAGCAGGTGGGGGTCATGGGAGGCTCACCGGGGCTCAGGCGAAGGTCTCCGACGGGGGCGAATGACGAAGTCGACGACAGCGGTTCTCCTGGTACCGGCAGCTCCTCCTGGGGCGGCTCCAATCGACGGCTCCCTTCTTCTCCAGCAGCGGCGGGCTCCGGCCAAATTCCGGCGATGCGCCGCTCGCTTGCTTTGGGAGTGAGGTGGGGTGGTTCTGGGTGAGAGGGGAGTGAACTGGTGTGGTGAAAACAAGTGTTGGAGGCCTCTATTTATAGTGGCGAGAGGGGACCGGCGGGCGCGGGCTGAGCTCGTCGTGGTTGACGGCACAGGCAGCTATTGGCATGGGCGACGGTAGGGGGCGGTGCTGTGCTCCCTGGCGAAGCTCAACGACGTGGTGGCGAGGCGTGGGGCGGTGCTGATCGGTCGGAACACTTCGGCGCTCTGGGCGGGTCAGACGAAGGTTTTGATGGCGCACAGCGCACGTGGTCCGCGCGGCGGCGAATGAGCATGTCTGGCGGGGTGCTGGTGATCATCCCTGCAAGCAGCGAGGGCGGCGCGCGGTCTGTGGGTGCTAGTCGAGCGTGGCGCACGGGCGCGCTCTCGGCATGGTCGCAGAGAGGTTTGGCATGGGCGTGCGTGTGGTCCAGGGGCTATCTGCGCTCGAGGCTGGGACAGAGAGAGGTGGTGGATGGTGCTGCATGTCCTAGACAAGGTTGGCGAGGCTAGTGCGGCCTGTAGCTCGTTGGCAAAAATGGGGTGGCAGGTTTGCTCTCGGCATGCTCACCATTGATGGCTAGGCTTGCTTATAGTTGTGCTAAAGATAGTTAAAGGGGCTAGATGATCTACTAAGGGCTGGTTGCAACCAGAGAGGGAACAAGTTAGGCCAATTTTACTGCACACTATAGTGTTTGTTGTTTGTTTGATTTGAATCTGCAAGGTGTTTGATGAAATGGCCGCAAGAACTTTAAATTCCAATTTTGAATTCAAACTTTGTGGGTTTGCTAGGCACATGCTAGGGAGTATCTGGTTGGTTGGATTAGTCAAGGGGCATTGGTTTGGTTGGGTTTTGAAAATGGATGATCTTCATATATGAATAACATTCAATTTTGAATTGTGATTTAAATGGGGTTGCCAAATGTTTCTATAAGTTTGAAAGGTGGGCCTTGGTACCTCATTATGTGTACTAGCAAGGCGTGCAAATATCCACAATTGTTTCTGTTAAGTTTTGAGTACTAGGAATAGCCAAAGTAGGCATGATAGTTAATTTGGCAAAAATGACCATTCACTTCATTTATTTATTTTGAGTTGTTTTTCTTTGGGAAAAGTTTGGGAATGATTTAGATGATGTTTATTTCACCTAAGAATCTTTTTACAAGCAATGAATCACAAAACCATGGCAATTCAAATGAACTCCTAATTTAAATGCACATACACATGAATGCTTTCATATCTTGAGATGGAAAAGTTTTTGTTAACCCTAATTTTGATGATTTGGATCTTGATCAACTTGGATTAAAGTTTTGGGATGTTACAAACCTTCCTCCCTTAAAAAAAATCTCGTCCCGAGATTTGAAAAAGGATGAAAAAGATTACCTAGGATTTAAAGAGATCGGGGAACTCCGTCCTGATGTGATATTCGCGCTCCCAGGTAGCTTCTTCTTCGGTGTGGTTGCTCCACTGAATCTTGAGAAACTTGATGCTTTGGGTCCTGGTGGTCCTGAAAGCTTCTTCCAAAATACGGATGGGTACTTCGGGATAGGTCAGGTCATTATTGATTTCTATGGTCCGGTGATCAATATTCTTGAAAACTTCAGTATTCTCCGGAACTTCGAGGCATTTGTGAAGTAACGAGATATGGAACACATTGTGCACGACTGACATTTCTTCTGGCAGTTCCAATTGATATGATACTTCTCCTCGACTATTCAGAATCTTGAAAGGTCCGATATATCTGGGGGCTAACTTTCCTTTGAGATGGAAACATTGCATTCCTTTCAACGGCGACACTTTAAGGTACACGAAATCTCTGATATTGAAAGCGATATCTCGACGTCTCTTGTCGGCTTAACTCTTCTGTCGTGACTGGGCGGTCTTGAGGTGCTCACGAATCTTGTGAACTTTCTCTTCTGCTTCTCGTAGGATGTCGGGTCCGAAAATCTGACTCTCTCCTACTTCCGACCAATTCAAAGGGGTGCGACACTTCCTTCCATACATGAATTCAAATGGGGCCATTTTCAGACTTGCTTGATAACTGTTGTTGTAAGAAAATTCTGCGAAAGGCAGACAGTCTTACCATTTAGATCCATACTCTAGCACACATGCTCTCAACATATCTTCGAGTATTTGGTTTACTCGCTCCGTTTGTCCATCAGTTTGAGGGTGATACGCTATGCTGAAATCTAGTCAGGTTCCTAAACCTTCTTGGACTTTCTTCCAGAATCTCGAGGTGAACTGAGTTCCTCGATTCGATACGATGTTCTTGGGGACTCCGTGCAAACTGACGATTCTAGCGGTGTATAACTCCACTAGCTTCGAACTCTGGTAAGTGGTATTAACTGGTAAGAAATGGGCTACTTTGGACAATTTGTCAACTATGACCCAGATAGAGTTATTTCCCCTACTATAAGTAGGCAATCCGGTGATAAAGTCCATTCCAACTGAATCCCATTTCATTCCGGAATCTGTAAGGGCTGCAACAGTCCTGCTGGTCTTTGATGTCCCGCCTTGACTCTCTGACATATATCACACTTGGCGATATAGCTTCTGATTTCTCTCTTCATCTTATGCCACCAGAATTGTTCTTTCAACTCCTGATACATCTTCGTTCCTCTAGGGTGGATAGAATAAAGAGTATCATGGGCCTCTTTCAAAATCACTTCATTCAATTCCGAATCTGCTGGTACACAAAGACGTCCTTTGTACCACAGAACTCCTTCTTCATCTTCCGTGAATTCGGGTACTTTGCCTGTACCGATACGACGCTTGATTCCGTCGATACTAGCATTTCCTTTCTGCGCCTCTTTGATATAGCTGATCAAAGTGGGTTGAAGTTCTATGCTAGCCAAAAATCCTTCACTCACTAATTCCATTCGGAAATCTTCCATCTGTTTGTGCAAACTTGGTTGCTCCTTCAAAATCATGGAGTTCAAGAGGCACAGCAGTCTGCTAAGGGCATCTGCTACCACATTGGCTTTACCGGGGTGATAGTGAATGTCCAGGTCGTAATCCTTGATTAGATCAATCCATCTTCTCTGTCTCATATTCAGCTCCTTCTGAGTGAATATATACTTTAGGATCTTGTGGTACGAATAAATCTCACAACGGTTTCCCATGAGATAATGCCTCCATGTCTTCAGGGATAGAACTACAGCTGCAAGTTCGAGGTCATGGGTTAGGTAATTCTGTTCATGCTGCTTCAGTTGTCGAGATAGATAAGATATAACTTTTCCTTCTTGCATTAGCACACATCTGAGACCGATCTTGGATGCATCACAATACACGTCAAAGGGCTTCGTGATCTCCTGCATGATCAAGATTGGGGCTGAAATCAATCTCCTCTTGAGTTCTTGAAAACTCGCTTCACATTTGTCCGTCCATTCAAACTTCTTGTCCTTCTTCAGCAATTGGGTCATGGGTCGGGAGATACTCGAGAATCCTTCTACGAACTTGCGGTAGTATTCCGCTAATCCGAGAAATGCACGAAATTGGGTTTGAGTGGTTGGGGCTTGCCAATCTTCGACATCCTTCACCTTTGCAGGGTCAGTGACAATTCCTCCGGCTGATATAATGTGGCTGAGGAATCCTACCTCGTGTAACCAGAATTCACATTTGCTAAACTTGGCATACAATTGATGCTCTCTAAGGGTTCCAAGAATGGTCCTTAGGTGTAGCTCATGTTCTTCTTCTGATTTGGAATAAATTAGAATGTCATCGATGAAAACAACGACAAACTTATCCAGGAAGTCTATAAAAATCTTATTCATGAAATAAGAGAGGGCATTGGTTAATCCAAAAGACATGACAGTATACTCGTATAATCCATATCTGGTGGTAAAGGCAGTCTTTGGGATATCCTCTGCGCGAATCTTGAGTTGATGATAGCCAGTTCTAAGATCAATCTTAGAAAACACCTTGGCACCAGTCAACTGGTCAAACAAATCTTCAATCTTCAGCAACGGGTACTTGTTCTTGATAGTGACATCATTCAACTTCCGATAATCTGTACACAAATGGTTACCTCCATATTTCTTGTCCACGAACAAAATAGGTGATCTCCATGGTGACGCACTTGGTTGAATCAATCCAATTTCCAGCATGGCGTCCAGATGCTTCTTCAGTTCTGCTACTTCCGACGGGTTCATACTATATGGTCTCTGGGCTATGGGTCCGGTTCCAGGGATTAGTTCAATGATAAACTTGATATCCCGATCTGGGGGTATACCGGGCAAAACATCTAGAAATACATCGGGGTATTCACAGACTATCCGGACTTGGTCAAATGTAGGTTGGGCTATACTCCTGTTGCACTTGATTTGACAAGGTAAGTTTTCAGATACATGCTCGACTGATACTCCGGCTGTACTGGTCATGGTTATGGCTTTCTTGGCACAGTCAATTAATCCTTTGTGTTGGACATCCAATCCATTCCTAGTACTACTTCCAAACCTTTAGTTCCGAGTACTATTAGATTAGCATAAAAATCTATGCCATGGATTCAGATAGGGATGGCTTTGCAAATTTTCCTAGCTTTAGTGGTTGAACCGGGGATTTGAGCAATCATAACATGCTTCAGTTTGGTTGGTTGAATCTTACTAGTGCATGTGTTGGAGATATGCCCTAGAGGCAATAATAAATGTAGTTATTATTATATCTTTGTGTTTATGATAAATGTTTACATTCATGCTATAATAGTATTAACAAGGAAACATTGATACTTGTGTGATTTGTAAACTTAATTTGAAGTCCCTAGTATAGCCTCTATACTTCACTAGCTTGTTGGTTGATAGATGATTGTGGTTTCCCTATCATGAACATTGAGATGTTATCAACAACAAGATCATATCGTTAGGAGAATGATATGGTGGACATACTCCTATAGATAAGCGTAGCATAAAGATCAAGTCATTTCAATAGTTCAATTGCTATATGCTTTCTGATACATAGTAACCTAATTCCTTCGACCATGAGATCATGCATATCACCTTTACCGGATGGATGCTTTGATGACATCAAACACCACACCGTAACTGGGTGGTTATAAAGGTGGCATTGAGTGTTCGGAAAGTATTGGTTGAGACACATGGATCAAGAGTGGGATTTGTCCATCCATATGACAGATAGATATACTCTGGGCCCTCTCGGTGGAATGTCATCCAATTAGCTTGCAAGCATGTGACTGGCTCACAAGGGATCACATATCACAGGAACGAGAAAAGAGTACTTATCAGTAACGAGGTTGAACTAGGTATGCAGAGATACCGACGATCATAACCTCGGATAAGTAACATATCGTGAGACAAAGGGAAATTGGTATCGTATGTAAGTGGTTCATTCAATTGCAAAGTAATCGTAGAAATATGTGGGAGCCATATGAATTTCCAGATTCCTCTATTGGTTATTGTTTGGAGAAGTGTCTCGATCATGTCCGCATAATTCACGAACCGTAGGGAGACACACTTAAGGATTCGACGTTGTTTGAGTAGTTATGGTATTATGAGAAAGAGACCGAATGTTGTTCGGAGTCTCGGATGGGATCCGGGATATCACGAGGTGATCCGGAATGGTCCGGAGAATAAGATTCATATAAGGAAAGACCCGTTTCGGAGTTCGGGAATGATTCCGGTGATTTCATCGGGAATGTTCTAGAAGGTTCCGGAATGTCCGGCACTCCGGGGGGGGGGGGGAGGGGTACATGAATGTGTCATTACATATTGGAATGATTGCATCATGTACTAAGTGTTCTTGCTGTCCCAAATAAAGGATTAAATTGAATCCTAAAACAGAAAAGTCAAATGTCCAGTTTGAAAGTCAAACGGCTAAAACAAGAAACTGTGGGAAACAAGCAAGAGGAGGTTGAAACCAACTTGGAGGAGGAGTTCCTCTCCTCCAAGCCGGCGGCCGGCCCTAGGCCGAGTTGGGGAGGGACTCCCCTCCCTCCCTGGCGCGCCAAGCCCCTCCACCTATAAAAGGAGGGGCAGGGCCTCCTCCTTGAGACACACAAGTTTCTACCTCTAATCTCCGGTTTAGAGCCGTTCTGGTTTAGAGCTTCTAATTGCTTTAGCCTGCGGTTTAGAGCCTTCTAATTGGTGTGTCTAATCTCTAGACCACTAATAGCCCTCTCTCATACTCCACCATACTCGCTCCGGCTTAAGGCGAAGCCCTGCGGGATTTCCCCTCTACTTCCGGTACCACGCCGTTGTGCTGCCGGAATCGCGAGGAGAGTGCTACAACCTCCGCTGCCTGCTGGAACAAGGGAGAGGAAGGTCTTCGTCGAGTACCGAACGTGTGACCGACTGCGGGAGCGCTGCCGGAACGCAGCGCCGGAAGGATCGTCTACACGATCTTGAGATCGGGAAGAGTACGACTACATCACCCACGAGAATCCGCTCTCGTTAAACACTTTGGAATCTTCGAGGGTAAGTTATTCCATCGACTCGTTGCTACAATCTAGTAGATAGATCTTGGCTTGTTTGTTTGTATGCGATAGAATTTTTTTGTTTTCCATGCTACGAACCCCTACAGTGGTATCAGAGCCGTGTCTATATGTAGATCTGTTGCACGAGTAGAACACAATGGTCATTGTGGGTGTTGATGCTTTTATTGTCGATTGCTTCTTGTGTACTTTGCATCTTGCGGTATGTTGGGATGAAGCGGCCCGGGCTAACCTTACATGACATCGTTCATGAGACTTGCTCCACGCTTGACATGCAACTTGTATTGCATAAGTGGCTTTGCGGGTGCCTGTTTCTCCTAGCATAGTTAAGATCCAATTTACAACGGGTGATTAACAATACTAGTATCAATGTTGTGGTTCTTGTTCGTAAGTTAGAACGACACTTATTGAAAGCCCCAAACCACGTAAAATATGCAAAGAAAGTAGAGGCGTCTAACTTTGTTTTGCAGGGGTGTGCAGTGATGTGATATGGCCATGATTGTGATTATATTTGATGTATGCAATGCTCCTTATTGTAAGTCGGCAACCGGCAGGATCCATATGGTTGTCTTTAAATTATGTTAAGACCCGCGTGTCTATTCAAAGTAGTTGTAATAGTTGAAGCCGGTGGACGACAACCATGGAGAGGCGTCATTGACCTTGATGCAATGCCGGTGATGATGGAGATCATGTTCGTGCTTGAAGATGGAGATCGGAAGCACAAAGAAGAAAGGCCATATCATATCACATATATATATTGAATTGCATGTGATGTTAATCCTTTATGCATCTTGTATTGCTTAGTAGACGACGGTAGCATTATAAGATGATCCCTCATGCACATGAATTTCAAGTCATAAAGTGTTCACCCTTAGTTAGCACCGTTGCTAAAGCTTGTTGTTTCGAAGCACCACGTGATGATCGGGTGTGTTAGATTCTGCAAGTGTATACAACGTAAGCAAGCCAGATTTGCTCATGCGGAAACTAAGGTTTGATCTTGACGAGCCTAGCATGTACAGACATGGTCTCGGAACACGGATCACCGAAAGGTAAAGCATGAGTCATATAGTAGATATGATGAACATGATGATTGTTCGCCATTGAAACTATATCAACTCTCGTGATGATCGGTGTTGATGTAGTGGATTTGGTTCGTGTGGTCACTAAAACAATGTGAGGGATATTGTTTTGAGTGGGAGTTCACCTAGATTAACTTTATTAATTAATTTTAACTCAATTTGTCATAAACTTAGTCTAAACTATTGCAAATATGTTGTAGATCAATGGCAGCCCCTACCATCAATTTTAATGCGTTCCTAGAGAAAGAAAAGTTGAAAAACAATGGAAGCAACTTCGCGGATTGGTTCCGCAATTTGAGGATTGTCCTCACAGCTGGTAATTTGACCTATGTGCTGGATGCACCGCTGGGTGACCCACCTGCAGCTGATGCTCCCGATGAAGGAAAGAATGTTTACCTCGCTCGGAAGAATCAGTACTCCATAGTTCAGTGTGCTATCTTGTATGGTTTGGAATCGGAGCTTCAAAAAAGGTTTGAGGATTCAGACCCATATGATATTGTCGAGGATCTCAAATTGATTTTTGAGACTCATGCGGCAATTGAAAGCTATGAGGCTTCTGAAAAGTTCTTTAACTGCAAGATGGAAGAGGGCAGCTCCGTCAGTGAGCATGTGCTTAAGATGTCTGGGCACGCGAACAAACTTCAAAGCTTGGGTATAGTGATTCCTAATGCTTTGGGGATTTATCGTGTCTTCCAATCACTACCACCAAGTTACAAGAACTTTGTGATGAACTACAACATGCAGAACATGAATAAGATGTTGCCAGAACTCTTTGCCATGTTAAAATCTGCAGAAGTGGAGATCAAGAAAGAGCACCAAGTGTTGTTGGTCAATAAGACCACCAAATTCAAGAAAGGCAAGTCTAAGAAAAAGGGACACTTCAAGAAGGGTGGTAAGAAAGTGTAGGGGTCCCAACCTTTAATAAGATTGATCCCTCATGTGTTTACAATGCTAGTCCCTGGATCAATAGCTAGCATCCACAGTTAAGATGTAATATCAAGAAACAAAGGTCATAAAATAACTTTATAACCAGGAATAACATAATTTTATTACATCAAACATAGCTCATTAGGCTATTACATTACATTGCAGCGGAATAACTATAAGCATGGGGTCCTTCATCTTCAAAGTGCCACAGGCAGATGTTGGTTGTAGACTTTGTAAATCCTAATCAATCAATCTTCACTAAACAATCAAACCTGCAACATACAAGTTACAGCCACAAAGGTCAATACATTTGAATTGTATTGGCAAGTGATACTATGGTAGTATAGTGGAATCTATCATCTATATGCATTTGGTTAAGTGGAGTTGAGGCTTGCATTGCTCAAAATAGATTTTTCCTTAACTTTTGAAAATATTAAGTTTTTGTTTGACAAAATCATTTTTCTCAATCAAAGATTTCAAGATCCTTGTACCAAGCCATCTCTCCATCAATGATTGAAGAATTCAATCAACCCTTGTTCAACCACAAGATTTTAACTTTAGAAATTTGAATGATGAGATTCTAGATTGCTTCCATGTCTTGATGGTCAAATTGTCCTTTACCAGGGACATGGCTAAGTACTTAGATTTTACACTCTGCAGAGGTGGTGCACTTTACCCACAAGACTTGGTTTCCCAAGACAAGATCTTTCAGAAGCCTTCCCTTAGACCAAAATGGACGCGCTCCAACCTATCAAACACTACCACCCACTGTCCATATGGCTAAGTTCTTGCAACCTATATGATCATGGCAGAGCCCATATTGCCAAGTGGTTGCACTTGAAGCTTCTCAACATTTGACATCTCAAATCTCTTTGTGCCTGGGTGGCATACCACAAGTGAGATACACAAGCCAAGTCCATGGCCTTGTGAACCACTCAACCAAAAACCACCAAGCAAGCCCATTCCACCCAGGTGATTCATTAACTTAGTTGTTTTTTTAAACAAAACATAAGTCCTCGGACTTAGAATATTTTTCCATAGTGTGAATATATATTCCACCCATGTTTTCTATTAGCTAGGCTAAGCTTGATAGTAATAGGAATCTTAACTTAGGAAAATCCTACTAAGGATTTATCTACTAGGTTTTCTTATAGCAAGGTTTATACTTAGCAAAATCCATGCAAGTTTTACTTAGCAAAATCACTAATGCATAGAGAAAGTAATGGGATAGAAAGTATGAAGCATCACTTGCCTTTTTGGTAGGGAATGGTGGTTCACTCCTTGATCTTGCTAGTCTCACACTTCACTACAAGTCAATCAAGCAAACACTAATTCAATTTACATTCCAAACCAATAATCACTCAAACAAATTCACACACACAAAACAATGGAAACCAATTCATGCATGGGAGCATGCATAGGATAGTTTTATTTTGCAAAGGGGTCTTTATGGGGTTTCTAAACTTTGTAAGATCCAAATTGGTCATTTACCAAAGTGGCAAAGTCATTGGTTAGAGGGTTTTGTCCAAAACTATTTTAAAATCCATTTATCATTTCATGTGGTGAAAAATGTTTTTATTAAGGCAAAACTCTTAAGTTGTTCACCAAATGAGTTGCTATTGCAAAACTTGGTGTTTTAGGGTCAGTAAGTTTGGTCCAAACCATTTTCTCTATGTTTTCTTTCCATAAACATTTGGATAATAAAATCAACAATTTTATTTGGCTAGAAATGGACTAAACTAATTAATCCATTCCAAACTTTTCCAAATTCATTTTCCAAACCATGGGTTGGTTCCTAGGGTCAGTAAGGTCACAACAAACCATTTTGCAAAGGTTTTAATCCAAAAATCATTTTTAAACAATTTTTATACTCTAAACAAGTACACAAATGTTTCTGCAAATTCAAACAAGCTAACAGCTACTATTTGTCAAACTAAGGCCATGGTTGGCTAGGGCTTGTTCTCCTGAATCCATTGATATAAAATTTGCCAAATTTGGACGTGTGGATCAAAAGTTATAAGGGTTTGAAGTTTGTAAATAATTCTGATTTCAAATTCTAATTTCAATCTATCTGGTGACACGCGTCGAGGTTCTATTGGACGGTACCGGTTCGCTGCGGATCACGCTCTGGTGCGTTGGATTAAGTATAATCGTGCGGTCCAGAGGACATACCTCTTCGCGTTAAGTGATTCTGTCCAGTGCGTCTGATCTAGATCTAACGGCTGTGGGGTGCTCGACCATAGACGGGCGGCGCTGCGGCGGCTGCTGGCGGCGGAGCGACCAGTCGATGACGGTTCCGACGATACAGGAAGCGAGAGAGAGAATGGGCATGCTCACCGGGCTCAGGGGGTCACGGCGAAGCTCGGGGTACTGCTGGCTTGACAAGGGGCGCTCAGGGGAAGTCGTAATTCCTCGCCGGAGTTGAGGACGGCGTCGGGCGCGTCAGGTGGTCGTCGTGGGCGGCGCTGTGGATCATCTCAAAGCGAAATGACGACACGGTTAGGTGCGCAGGAACAAGATGGAATCGGGTGCGTGAACTAGAAGGCGCGGGGCGGTCAGATACTACCTGTGGGCTTTGCCGGAGATGAAGCAGACGGTGGCGACGGTGGTCGTTGTCGAAGGCGAGGTTATAGGGTTCCCTCGGTCGAGTTGGATGCACTAGCAGATGCGCCTGAGAGTGGGGAAGCTGCTAGGGTGCTTAAGGATGCAAGGGGCGGTGGGGTTTCGTCGGAATCATCACCGGAACATCGTCGGAGCGGCAGCAGTATAGAGAGAAATTGGGGCGGCCTGGAGGCAGAGGGGAGGTGGTGTCTGGGGGAAAAGGAGGAGGAAAGCAGGCGGTTAAATGGGCGTGGCCGCGACGAGGAATTAACGCGGCGTTAAGGTGAATTGATGCTGCAAAGTTACAGCAGGAAACAGCGACGAGGAGGGGAAGAACTGGTCGCGCGGGTGTGAGAGAAGAATAGTAGCGTGGGGTCTACCTGTCAGTGGGAAAGGAAGGGGGGAAAGGTCCACTGGTCAGTGTCACTACGGTTTAGTTAATTTGTGCGAATCGTTTTCTGCGGGGAAAGAAGATGGGCTGGTTGGTGGGCTTAGTGGGCTGCCTGGGTTGGGTTGGCCCTTTTCCATTTTTTTTATTCTGTGTTCTTTTCTTTTCTATTTCTGAATTTCTGTTTGAATTTTCTATCAAACAAACATGGTTCAAATAAATTCAAACCACACCCATACTTTGTAAATTTGACTTGGCTCTATTCAGTAGTCTGAACTTAAATCTAAACTCCACAATTTTTAAATAATAAAGTCCATTATTAATGAAAATAAATGACCATTGCTAATTATCAACTTAGGGTTTGATTTATTTCAAACTCAATTTAAATCCAAATATTTTTCAAACCCAATCAGTAGGTTTATTTGTAAATCAAGAATACTTGGAAACTTGTTTAAATTAAAATAACATTTTTTTTAGGGTCTATTATTAATTATATGAAAAGACCTTATTCATTTATTTCCCATAGGATTTTGTTTCATTAGAATATTTATTTTGAATCTAAAATAAACCAAAACACTTCAGTAAGTTTTATTTGAGAATATAAATTATTTGGTAAACTCATTTGAAATAAATAAATAGGTTTTATTGTTTATTTAAAATGGAAAAAGTCTTTACTTTAATAAAGTTTGGATATTAAATCCTTATTATTTTATTTAAACAATCCTTTATTATTTTTAAATAAACCCTTGGCTACTTTATTTAAAATAAAGTGTTTTTAATTCCCAAAGCTTGGCCAAGGATTAATTTGGCTTTATAACATAATCTTTATTTATAAACTTCTATTTCATTTGAAAACAAATCTTTTCATTTGATTGTTTTAAAATAATAATTTCCAATTGTTTCCTTTTATGAAATGTTTATCCTTTTAAATCCTTTTAGGATTTTATTTAATTCAAATGGTTTGAGGTTCCATTTTAATTCAAAAAGTTTCTTCTGGCTCTGAAAATCAAACAAAGTTTTATTTGATTAATTTATTTTCACATTACAAGATTTGGAAAATCTTGGGATGTGACAGAAAGTTACCACGCCGACGAAGAAGACCAAGGCTGGACCTAAGCCTGATACTGAGTGCTTTTACTGCAAGGGAGAAGGTCACTGGAAGCGGAATTGCCCAAAGTACTTAGCGGATTTGAAGAACGGCAACATCAAGAAGAAAGGTATATCTGATATACATGTTATTGATGTGTATCTCACTAGTACTCGTAGTAGTGCCTGGGTATTTGATACTGGTTCGGTTGCTCATATTTGTAACTCGAAACAGGTGCTGCAGAATAAACGGAAGCTAGCGAAGAACGAGGTGACGATGCGCGTGGGAAATGGATCAAAGTTTGATGTGATCGCGGTCGGCACGCTACCCCTTCATCTACCATAGGGATTAGTTTTATACTTAAATAATTGTTATTTGGTGCCTGCGTTGAGCATGAACATTATATCAGGATCTTGTTTATTGCGAGACGGTTACTTGTTTAAATCCGAGAATAATGGTTGTTCGATTTATATGAGTAATATGTTTTATGCACATGCACCTTTGATAGATGGTCTATTCTTATGGAATATCGATAGTGGAAATACACATATCAACAACATTGAGGCTAAACGTTTGAAATCAAGCGATAATTCGACCTATATGTGGCACTGTCGTCTTGGTCACATTGGAGTGAAACGTATGAAGAAACTCCATTCCGATGGACTTCTTGAATCACTTGATTTTGAATCACTTGAAAGATGCGAAGCATGTCTGATGGGTAAAATGACTAAGACTCCATTTTCTGGTATGATGGAGCGAGCTACGGACTTATTGGAAATCATACATACCGATGTGTGTGGTCCAATGAGTGTAGCATCACGCGGTGGTTATCGTTATGTTCTTACCTTCACGGATGACTTGAGTAGATATGGGTATATCTATTTCATGAAACATAAGTCCGAAACTTTCGAGAAGTTTAAGGAGTTTCAAAGTGAGGTAGAGAATCAACGTAACAAGAAGATTAAATTTCTACGTTCTGATCGTGGAGGTGAATATCTAAGTTACGAGTTTGGCGAGCATTTGAAGAAATGCGGAGTACTTTCACAATTGACACCGCCGGGAACACCACAGTGTAATGGTGTGTCCGAACGTCGTAATCGAACTCTCTTAGATATGGTTCGTTCTATGATGTCACTTATAGATTTACCGCTATCATTTTGGGGTTATGCATTAGAAACAACCGCATTCACTTTAAATAGGGCACCATCTAAATCCGTTGAAACGACACCGTATGAATTATGGTTTGGGAAGAAACCTAAATTGTCGTTCCTTAAAGTTTGGGGATGCGAAGCCTATGTAAAGAAGTTACAGCCGGACAAGCTTGAACCCAAAGCGGAAAAATGCGTCTTCATAGGATACCCGAAGGAAACTATTGGGTATACCTTCTATCATAGATCCTAAGGAAAAATCTTCGTTGCCAAGAATGGATCATTTCTAGAGAAGGAATTTCTCTCGAAAGAAGTGACTGGAAGGAAAGTAGAACTCGACGAGGTTGTCGAACCTTCTCTCGAAATTGCGAGTAGCGCAGCACCGGAAGAAGTTCCTGTGGTGCCTGCACCAATAAGAGAGGAAGCTAGTGATGGTGATCATGAAACTTCGGTTGAAGTTGCTACAGAGCCTCGGAGGTCAACGAGAACTCGCACCACTCCAGATTGGTATGATTCCGTTATGAATGTCATGTTGGTAGACAACACCGATGACCCCGAGACATATGAGGAAGCGATGATGAGCCCAGATTCCAATAAATGGCAAGAAGCCATGAAATCCGAGATTGGATCCATGTACGAAAACCAAGTATGGACTTTGGTGGACTTACCGGATGGCCGGAAGGCTGTCGAGAACAAATGGATTTTCAAGAAGAAAACAGATGCTGATGGTAATGTTACTGTCTATAAATCTCGACTTGTCGCAAAAGGGTTTCGACAAATTCAAGGAGTTGACTCCGATGAGACTTTCTCACCAGTAGCGAAGCTAAAGTCTGTGAGGATTATGTTAGCAATCGCTGCATATTATGATTATGAGATATGGCAGATGGATGTCAAAACAGCATTCCTCAATGGAGACATTGATGAAGAGTTGTATATGTTGCAACCCAAAGGTTTTGTCGATCCTAAAGATGCTAACAAGGTATGCAAACTTCAACGGTCCATTTATGGATTGAAGCAAGCATCCTGAAGTTGGAATCAACGTTTTGATAAGGTAATCAAAAGTTTTGGTTTTATACAAACTTATGGAGAATCTTGTATTTACAAGAAAGTGAGTGGGAGCTCTGTAGCATTCTTAATACTATATGTGGATGACATATTGTTGATTGGGAATGATGTAGACCTTCTTAATAGTGTCAAAGAATATTTGAATAATAGTTTTTCAATGAAGGATCTTGGCGAAGCAGCTTACATATTAGGCATAAAGATTTACAGAGATAGATCGAAACGCCAAATATCATTGTCACAGAGTACATATTTGGACAAAGTTCTAAAGAGGTTTGGAATGGAAGAAAGCAAGAAAGGGTTCTTGCCCATGTTGCCCAATACGACCTTGAGTAAAACTCAAAGTCCGACATCGGCAGAAGATAGAGAAAGGATGAGTAAGACTCCCTATGCCTCAGCCATAGGATCTCTAATGTATGCCATGCTATGTACTAGACCCGACATTGCATATGCTGTTAGTTTAACTAGCAGATATCAAAGTGATCCAGGAGTGGATCATTGGACAGCGGTCAAAAACATCCTTAAGTACTTGAGAAGAACTAAGGATATGGTTCTTTCTTATGGAGGTGATGAACAGCTCGTTGTTAACGGTTACACCGATGCTAGTTGGAACACCGATCCGGATGATTCTAAATCACAATCCGGATACGTATTTATTTTGAATGGTGTAGCAGTTAGCTGGAGGAGTGCAAAGCAAAGCGTTGTGGCGAGATCTTCAACTGAATCGGAATACATGGCTGCTTCGGAGGCTTCACAAGAAGCGATATGGATGAAAGAGTTCATTACAGAGCTGGGTGTGGTTCCTAGTGCGCTGGACCCAATGTCTATCTACTGTGATAACATGGGCGCCATAGCCAATGCGCAAGAACCAAGGTCACACAAGAAGCTGAAGCACATCAAGCTACGTTTTCACGCTATTCGAGAACATATCTAGGATGGGGATATAAAGATTTGCAAAGTACACATAGATCTGAATGTGGCGGATCCGTTGACTAAACCTCTCCCGAGGGCAAAACATGACCAACACCAAACTACCATGGGTGTTCAGTATATTACCATGTAATCTAGATTAGATGACTCTAGTGCAAGTGGGAGACTGTTGGAGATATGCCCTAGAGGCAATAATAAATGTAGTTATTATTATATCTTTGTGTTTATGATAAATTTTTACATTCATGCTATAATAGTATTAACAAGGAAACATTGATACTTGTGTGATTTGTAAACTTAATTTGAAGTCCCTAGTATAGCCTCTACTTCACTAGCTTGTTGGTTGATAGATGATTGTGGTTTCCCTATCATGAACATTGAGATGTTATCAACAACAAGATCATATCGTTAGGAGAATGATATGGTGGACATACTCCTATAGATAAGCGTAGCATAAAGATCAAGTCATTTCAATAGTTTAATTGCTATATGCTTTCTGATACATAGTAACCTAATTCCTTCGACCATGAGATCATGCATATCACCTTTACCGGATGGATGCTTTGATGACATCAAACACCACACCGTAACTGGGTGGTTATAAAGGTGGCATTGAGTGTTCGGAAAGTATTGGTTGAGACACATGGATCAAGAGTGGGATTTGTCCATCCATATGACGGATAGATATACTCTGGGCCCTCTCGGTGGAATATCATCCAATTAGCTTGCAAGCATGTGACTGGCTCACAAGGGATCACATATCACGGGAACGAGAAAAGAGTACTTATCAGTAACGAGGCTGAACTAGGTATGCAAAGATACCGACGATCATAACCTCGGATAAGTAACATATCGTGAGACAAAGGGAAATTGGTATCGTATGTAAGTGGTTCATTCGATCGCAAAGTAATCGTAGAAATATGTGGGAGCCATATGAATTTCCAGATTCCTCTATTGGTTATTGTTCGGAGAAGTGTCTCGATCATGTCCGCATAATTCACGAACCGTAGGGAGACACACTTAAGGATTCGACGTTGTTTGAGTAGTTATGGTATTATGAGAAAGAGACCGAATGTTATTCGGAGTCTCGGATGGGATCCGGGATATCACGAGGTGATCCGGAATGGTCCGGAGAATAAGATTCATATAAGGAAAGACCCGTTTCGGAGTTCGGGAATGATTCCGGTGATTTCATCGGGAATGTTCTAGAAGGTTCCGGAATGTCCGGCACTCCGGGGGGGGGGGGAGGGGTACATGAATGTGTCATTACATATTGGAATGATTGCATCATGTACTAAGTGTTCTTGCTGTCCCAAATAAAGGATTAAATTGAATCCTAAAACAGAAAAGTCAAATGTCCAGTTTGAAAGTCAAACGGCTAAAACAAGAAACTGTGGGAAACAAGCAAGAGGAGGTTGAAACCAACTTGGAGGAGGAGTTCCTCTCCTCCAAGCCGGCGGCCAGCCCTAGGCCGAGTTGGGGAGGGACTCCCCTCCCTCCCTGGCGCGCCAAGCCCCTCCACCTATAAAAGGAGGGGCAGGGCCTCCTCCTTGAGACACACAAGTTTCTACCTCTAATCTCCGGTTTAGAGCCGTTCTGGTTTAGAGCTTCTAATTGCTTTAGCCTGCGGTTTAGAGCCTTCTAATTGGTGTGTCTAATCTCTAGACCACTAATAGCCCTCTCTCATACTCCACCATACTCGCTCTGGCTTAAGGCGAAGCCCTGCGGGATTTCCCCTCTACTTCCGGTACCACGCCGTTGTGCTGCCGGAATCGCGAGGAGAGTGCTACAACCTCCGCTGCCTGCTGGAACAAGGGAGAGGAAGGTCTTCGTCGAGTACCGAACGTGTGACCGACTGCGGGAGCGCTGCCGGAACGCAGCGCCGGAAGGATCATATACACGATCTTGAGATCGGGAAGAGTACGACTACATCACCCACGAGAATCCGCTCTCGTTAAACACTTTGGAATCTTCGAGGGTAAGTTATGCCATCGACTCGTTGCTACAATCTAGTAGATAGATCTTGGCTTGTTTGTTTGTATGCGATAGAAAATTTTTGTTTTCCATGCTACAAACCCCTACAGCATGCACATTCTTCAGTGACAAATGAGTGCGATGCTCCAGAATCAAACAACACTCTTGCAAGTACTGACTTGACAGAAAACATACCCAGCACGACGTTTGGCGCTTCCTGGGCTTCTTCAGCATGCATGAGAAAAAGACGGACGTTGCGGTTGAGCGAGTTCCCTGGGGCAAACCTTCTTCCGGGATGAACACGATGTTGCTGCTAAGATGGGGCATTTGCATTGGGGGCTGCGGCATTCTTCTTGGGGCACTCATTGGAGTAGTGACCCTTGGTTCCACATTCATAACAAGTCACTTGCGACTTGTCCTTTGCTGCAACAGGCACAACATTGCTTCTAGTCCTTGGGGCAGTGTTGGTGGCGACATTGTTGTTGTTGAACTTGGGTGGTGCACGGTTGAAATTGCTAGAGTTGCCGGGGTTGTCGTGATTTCCTCCGGGCCTTGGGTTTCCACGGTTGGGATAGGTCGGACGGTTCATCGGGGGTCTGTTGGTTCTCAGGGCAAATCCTGGAGATGGGTTGGGGCGATACTTTGGAGTATGATGGGTTCCTGGCTGATGCATCATGCAGGGCTTGCGGTTCTCATTGGCTTGGTTGATCTTTCCTTCCATATGAATGGCAGAGTCGACTAGGCCTTCAATATCAGCAAAAGGGGATATTGACTAACACTGTCTGCATCTCATCGTGAAGACCGTTCAGGAACCTCTCTTTCTTCTTGGCTTCAGTGTCGATCTCATCTGGGGCATACCTAGCTAATGACAAGAATTTATCACGGTATTCCACTACTGTCATCCTTCCTTGCTTCAGTTCTTTGAATTCATCTCTCATCCTCTTGATTAAACCCGGTGGCACATGGGTTCTGCTGAACTTGACCTTGAATTCATCCCAGGTCATCATCTGACCTCCGATCATTGCACGAACATTGTTCCACCATGCTCTTGCATCTCTGGCTAGATAGTGGGTGGCGAACAAATCTTTCTCGTTAGCTTCCACTCCGGCGACTTCTAGATTGTTATCCATTGTTTGCAGCCAATCATCTACATCTAGGGGTTCCTCTGACTTAGTGAAAACGGGTGGATTAGTGTTCTGGAAATTCTTGAGCTTAGATCCATGGTTGTCCTGATTTCCTTGGCCTTGATTGTTGTTGGCCATCTGAGCTATGTGTTGAAGGGTGGTTAGGTTAGCTTTACGTTCAGCTATTTCAGCTTCGCGGTCAAAAACCAACATTTGCAAGATCTGTAACATCGGGTCCGGGGATGAACCGCTTCCTCCGCAAGGCATCTGAAGATTGAGATAGATTATGAGAAAACAGGGAAATTTCTAAGGTTCAGAGGTGGTTGAAAAGTTTTTATAGTTTGACTCAGATTTTTCTAGCAACTTGCTTTTCATTCACTCATTCATAGCACACGATACAAACACACACCACAACAAAGGAAAACAGATGGTTTTAAGAACCATTCTGGAAACTTTGATATAGTGGGACCGAATACAACTTCCTAACGCTAGTGCTCAAGTGATACTACTCCTTGGAGTCAGTGTACTCATCATCCTCATCCTCATCGTCATCGATGAAGGCGAAATCATCCTCATCGGTGAAGAAGTCCATGGCCTGATCCTCCAGAAAGTCATCATCATCGCTGATATAGGAGTAGGGATCTCCATGAAGGTCTTCTCCGGCATTCTCCCTTTCCTCCAACTGCATGTCTCTCTCGTGGATGGTCTCCTCCAAATCCGTGATCCGGTGGCGAACACAGGCAATGATGCGCTCCTTCTTGTCGAGCTGACGATGACGAGACTTGTGATCCTTCACTAGCATGGCGAGGGTATGATCCTTCTTCTTGACGATGGCGTACTTGTGTTTGGCGTAGGCACGGGCGTTGTCCAATTACTTCTGACGATCGTACATCATGAAGCTGAGGTGGTCCACTTGACTCTTCAGCTCGGGATGATGTGGGGCCTCCAGTGGCTGTCCCATAACATCACGCCTTGGGTAGAACTCAAAGCAGATACCCTTGATCTGATTGATACTCTGCCCACACAGACGGGCAAGAGCTTCCTGCATTGTCCAGGCCAGTCCATCGAGCCAGTTGTTCTCTCTTAAGGTTAAATGAATTCCCTCTGCAGTGGGAGGTTCAATCTTTCCTCGGAGACTTGCAGCAACTAGACAATACAGATCTTCTCCTTCCTGATCATTGAGCTGAGGTCCAAAGAACTTGGGGTGCGGATGCACCAGAAGTTCCGAAAGCTGGTCCAAGTCACGCTCAAAGATGAGGTCTCCTCCATTCCCCAACTGATAAAACTTGTTGTACTTCACGTCCATCTATAATAATATGGTATGAGTATGTTAGTAGAGTGATCAAGTGTGTCAATTTTTATGTATTTTGCAAGAATTTTTGAGGAACATGACATTTTGATGAAAGAATCCAAGTGATAAGAATGGGAATAAGTTTTTGTAAATACTCACTTCCTTCGGTTTTGAAACTAAGTTTTTGATTCAAACGTCCATTCTAACTAGGGTCTCCTATGGTCAGGATGGCTCTGATACCAACTTGTCAACACCCAGATTTTTAATCCCAGATGCCTGTTATGCCATACATCGCAATCCCAGGATTAGCATTTTTGCGAGACATAACATATTTGGATATCACATTACATCATCCATAACAAACCATACATAAGGTCTTACAGAAATAAGGATCTCATGATCCAGTTCTTAATACAACTCAAGCAGCGGAATAATGTAATAGTAACGATAGCGGGGGCGAGCTCCATCTTCGGGGTCACAGGCAATGCTGACGAAGGGAGATGATCCTAGTTGTCGTAACCTTCCTGCGGTCCGTCATCCTGATACTCCTCTTCATAGTCTGGCCACGGGAATAGCCAGGGACAAAGCCATGAGTACTCTTTAAGTACTCGCAAACTAATACTAATAAGTTAAGGGGGTTTTTGGTAGTAGGATACTAAGCTCTAAGGTTGTTTTGCAAAAAGCCAGATTTGCTTCTACTAAGTTCAGAAGCAAAGAAATCTAGTTGAAAATTTTATAACACCTAAGCGGGAACTTGAATTTCATATCACAACTCTGTTGTGGTCAATTCAAAGTCACAATTCATTTCATAACCCATTTTGAAAACATATGATGGGGGAACAGTATGGCCACTCCAACTGTGCATGACCGCGGACGCGGCTGTTCGAATAGTTTGACACTCTGCAGAGATTGTACACTTTCACCACAACATTCGATACATCCGTCAGGAACAAATCCTGAATTCACCATACTCAGTATGCGGATAATCAATCCTAACCTTTCAATTACACGCCCTATTATAGGCACCTCTCCTGTGAGTTTTGCCTCCCAACCATGACCAACTGTCATCTTGGGTACTACACAGGTGGACAATCTTCACAAGGTAGCCTCAGCTCAGACCTTGGCCGCGAGGGAACCCATACTAAGGTATATAAATTTCCAGTCAAGCCCTACCCAAATTTCGGGTATTGTGGTTGTACGGTAAAATTGTAATGGTATCGCATCCAGACAACCATCAGCTTTATAAAGGGTTAAGGCTCATGCCTCAACATTTTCATCCTCAAAATCATCTGGTGTTCGGAAACACATGTCAAAACATTTCAGTAGAATGACTCATCATTATAAGGTTTTCATAACCATTTTCACCAAGTATTCCCATCTAAATTTGATCAAGTTTTATGCTTAGCACTAGCATCAATAAGTGGTGGTAACTACTAATGAGGGATGGTAAACAAGTGGAGATTTGCTAAGTTCAATCTCATGCCTTAGGATGACATCAAGATTATCTAACTTAGGCCAAGTTTTATGCTCTTTATGCTACCTTTAGTTATCTTTCTATAATCTACCCTTCTCTATGTAAACTTGAAGAGAAAGCTTTGATAAATAAATAAAGTATAAATCTTGCAAGTAAAACTAGGCTTGGGTTATCAAGTGGGTATGATCACGTATGCTTAAGGCATATGGTTATCATGGTGACAAGCAAGTATTAACTTGCTAGGATGTTGGTATAAGCTTGCATAGGTAAAGTATCTTGCAAGTGTTAGCTTGCCTTATGGAGAGAAGTGGTTGAATTTCTCCCCGTCTTCCTCCTCGTAGTATCCTCCTTCCTCATCGTATCCTTGGTCGGTACTAGCGTCTATAAATAAATACGAGGTACACAATCACCAAACAATACTTAACTATTTTCAATCATCACACAAAGGTGCACTATAGATGATCTAGCATCATCACTATCATTACAAGATTAAAGCATTTGTTTTATTTATTTTAATTTGAGAAAAGTTATTTCTACTCATTGAAAAGCTACTTAAGATTTAATATTCTCCAACTCAAACATGGGATCATGTTGACACATGTCATCACCGCATATTTCAATACATGGGAATGTGATTTAAAGTGGTGTCACAATTTAGTAAGTTTAAACTTTTTATTTTAATTAACTAAAGTGACTAGAAATGCCTATGTGGCATTCTTTTATTACTTGAACATTATTTCTGTAAGTGAACCTATATGTTTTTATATATTCTGAAAGGTATGATCAAATGTGATTTTTGAGAGTTGGAATCAACTCAAAAGCTTTTATGGTTGAATTTTGAAAAATGTTTGAATGCAGAAAATCTTATGCCTTGTTATTTTTACCATGGTTGATCCACAGATCCAAATGATATGAATCCAACGGGCTTGGATTAAGCATTTAAGTACCTTTCTAACAAAATTAGTTTCATGCATTTTGGTTCAGTGAATCAAGCTGGGTTGATTTTTGAATATAGGTACAGAACTATGTTTGAAATAAAAAGAATAAAGCTTAATTTGAATTGTTGGGTCGCACGGGATATTTTACTGGGCCGTCCCATTACACACAGCGCGTACACGGGCTGGTTAAGTGACTGTCCCCACGCGTCAGTGAGACGGGGAGGGGCGAAGCAGTACGGGGCAGTGTGCACCACACGATCTAAGTCTAATCGAGTGACTATGGTTCATCATCCATGTCGGGCAGCGCCGGTGAGACAGAACCCTAACGCGGCAGGTGGGGGTCGTGGGAGGCTCACCGGGTCTTAGGCGAAGGTCGGCGATGGGGGCGAACGACAAAGTCGACGACGGCGGTTCTCCTGGTACCGGCAGCTCCTCCTAGGGCGGCTCCAATCGACGCCTCCCTTCTTCTCCAGGAGCGGTGGGCTCCGGCCAAATTCTAGCGATGCACTGCTCGCCTTGCTCCGGGAGTGAGGTGGGGTGGTTCTGGGTGAGAGGAGAGTGAACTGGTGTGGAAAAAACGAGCGGTGGAGGCCTCTATTTATAGTGGCGAGAGGGGACCGAAGAGCGCGGGCTGAGCTCGTCGTGGTCGACGGCACAGACAGCTATTGGCATGGGCGACGGTAGGGGCGGTGCTGTGCTCCCTAGCGAAGCTCAACGACGTGGTGGCGAGGCGTGGGGCGGTGCTGATCGGTCAGAACGCTTCGACGCTCTAGGCGGGTCCGACAGAGGTTTTGATGGCGCACAATGCGCGTGGTCCGCGCGGCGGCGAACGAGCATGTCTGGCGGGGTGCTGGTAATCATCCCTGCAAGCGGCGAGGGCGCGCGTGGTCTGTGGGTGCTGGTCGAGCGTGGCGCACGGGCGCGCTCTCGGCATGGTTGCAGAGAGGTTTGGCATGGGCGTGGCATGTGGTCCAGGGGCTATCTGCGCTCGGGGCTGGGACAGAGAGAGGCGATGGACGGTGCTGCATGTCCCAGACAAGGTTGGCGAGGCTAGTGCGGCCTCTAGCTCGCTGGCGACAATGGGGTGGCAGGTTTGCTCTCGGCATGCTCACCATTGATGGCTAGGCTTGCTTATAGTGGTGCTAAAGATAGTTAAAGGGGCTAGATGATCTACTAAGGGCTGGTTGCAACCAGAGAGGGAACAAGTTAGGCCAATTTTACTGCACACTATAGTGTTTGTTGTTTGTCTGATTTGAATCTGCAATGTGTTTGATGAAATGGCCGCAAGAACTTTAAATTTGAATTTTGAATTCAAACTGGTGGGTTTTCTAGGCACATGCTAGGGAGTATCTGGTTGGTTGTATTACTCAAGGAGCATTGGTTTGGTTGGGTTTTGAAAATGGATGATCTTCACATATGAATAACATTCAATTTTGAATTGTGATTTAAATGGGGTTGCCAAATGTTTCTGCAAGTTTGAAAGGTGGGCATTGGTACCTCACTATGTGTACTAGCAAGGGGTGCAAAGATCCACAATTGTTTCTGTTAAGTTTTGAGTACTAGGAATAGCCAAAGTAGGCATCAGAGTTAATTTGGCAAAAATGACCATGCACTTCATTTATTTGTTTTGAGTTGTTTTTCTTTGGGAAAAGTTTGGGAATGATTTAGATGATGTTTATTTCACCTAAGAATCATTTTACAAGCAATGAATCACAGAACCATGGCAATTCAAATGAACTCCTAATTTAAATGCACATACACATGAATGCTTTCATATCTTGAGATGGAAAAGTTTTTGTTAACCCTAATTTTGATGATTTGGATCTTGATAAACTTGGATTAAAGTTTTGGGACGCCTAATCAGGATATATAATACTACAATTATTTCCATTTAAGGTTACCATGGATTTGAGAAATACCGTAACCAACACAAGACAATTCCTTACTCCAAAATGTGAGAGTTGCGAACTTCGTGGACAAAGTTTATTTTAAGGGGGAGAGTCTGTAACATCCCAGCATTAGAGCTTAGAAATAAGCTGAACCCAGATGTGTGCATTGCATTCATGCATAGAAAATCCGAATAATTTTTGCGCTTTTAAACAAAACTTGTCAAAGTGATTGAAGCTTCTCTCAACTTGATGGAATTGAAGTAGATCATTTCAATTTGACCTTTGCTAAAACTTTTTTTTGGGTAAACATGATTTGATCTAAGGGTAGATCAAATATAATAAAATTTAAATCATAATTCATTGCTTAAATGATTAATATCTGATCCTTAAGGGATCATATCATAATATTCATCACAACAACTCATGAATACCAGGTTAAGACTATAACTCAAGTAATAAAAATGTAATGACTACTCCTGACCTATCTTATTCTTATCTATTCTTACTATGAGTATCATGGTAATATCTAATCTTAACCCTTTAGTGAGATTAAGTAGGAAGGAAATCAAGTTAAGATCATTTACCACATAACTTTCGTTCCATAAGAATCTTTATCATCTCTATTGAACCTTATTCTAATATCTATTGTTCATCAATGTTGAGTAATCAACTATTGATTCACCAATTCTTAAACTATCAATACTTGAGCTAATAACTCTTGTTCTTATCATAACATTCACTTAAAATCCTTTAAGGAAGGAGGTAAGGAAAGGTATATGGTAATGCTAGATTTAAATATCATCTATAGGATGGGAGTGTTGAAAGAGAATTAAATCAATAGGGTTATTGATGGAGTTAACTCACTCCTGAAATGATAAAAGAGTATCTGAGGTAAAGATTACAAGGATGAATATTGAAGTTAGTTAATAGGAGTAACCCTATTGGATCAAGTATGTATACTCAATGAATTATATCTTTTAGTCCAATAGAGATAAACATAAGATAATTATAATACAACTATAATGTTGTAAGAATGAAAGCCTTGTTTAGCCAACTAGAAACTTAAACCATAGGATCAAAGGATTCTAATGATCATGCTTTAGTCACCCAGATTGAATGCTTATATCCAGTATAAGTAACATTGGTGGGTAAAACATGATTGAACTCTAATATGAGATACTGGAGTCAAGTAAAGATAAGATTGTATGATTAAAATGATGTTAGAGCAGCATTGAATTATAGAGTTAGTATTTTCCTCTAGAAAAAGAGTAAACACTTGAGGTGAAGTAGGATTTAATGTATATCTAATTATAAATAAATCTACTGAAGTATATTAGTGGTGGATGATTATGGAAGAATAGGAATTGAGTTAGAAGTAGCTACTTGTTGGATTGGAGGTTATCAGAAGAAGAGTAGTTGATATAACCACGTCTGGATAGGTGAAGATTATGAAAAGATTTAGTGTCAACCCCATTGAATTTATCAATGGGTTTAGAAGAATAAAAGGTGAATAAGAATATTCTTGTAAAGTAAGGCTCATCATGTTAACACATGATGATGGATATGAAGAAGTAGAATATCTAGGAAAGGAATTCCTTAATCATAATTCCAGAATTAGTAAGTATAGAAGATAGAAACTCTTGGTAAACACTAAACCCTAAATCTATGATCAAGCTTAACATCCAGCTCATTTGTTGGATAAATCATTTTATCTTCAAAATGCTTTAAAGGAATATTTCCCTATAGCAAATTACTTCAGCACATCTCTATCATTTCCAATTATCATAACCATATGTGCTTAGGAGTTATTTTATCAATTATTTTCCATCAGACATTCTAGTTAATAACTTCCTATTTTAAAGAGTGATATCATTAAAGATCACAAACAAAAAGACAACATGTCTAGCCATAAACTTTTATCAAGAAAAGAACATAAGTATATTAATAACCCTAAACTCTAGGGTAAGCACTTACAATTCAAACCCTAACTTCTATGTTAATTATAATAGAATATATACATTGCTATTTCTTAAATTGATGGGCGTAATATTAACCAAATGATTTCCTTTATATATCATGCATCAAACAATGATATAGGATCCTTATATAAAAATTTCCATCCAAACTATGAGCTAACTAGAATTAAGTTTTATAAACAAATAAAAAATATCATTTAATGAAGGCATGGTTTAGTATAGAAAGAAAATTAATAATAAAGGCTTCTACAAAATATTAAAAGGGGTTTATGTAAAAATAATAAAGAAATATAACATTATTTAATAAAAGCTCACAAAATACTAGTAAGTACCTCTTAATATTGTTACAATTATTCAACAAATAAATCCCATAAAGAAAATTCAAACCAAAGATGCAAATTCAAATCTGTAAATAAAACAGAATATAGAAAAAGGAAAGAACTGGGAAAAAATAGAAGGAGATCAACTCTGGCCGATGGCCCAACTTCCTTCTCTTTATCCACTGCTCACACGCAGCCCGTAGCAGCCCACCTCGGCCCAGTAACCAGCCCAGCTTATCTCACTCTGTGACTGACAAGTGGACTAGCATGGGGACTGCGGATCGAGAGAGAAAACATTCCATGGGGTTTTCTGCAAATGTAGCATCGTCGTCTACCTCGCCTACTCGAAGCAGATCGCTAGCCAGAGCTCCGTCGTTGATCGACCGCTGCGCTGAGATGCGTGCTACCGCTCCTGGAGGAAGGGATAAGAACTCCACGGCGACGTCCCCATTCGTCCTCATCCCCATTTCCCCCTTTGGAGCTCTCTCTCTCGATTTATTCCTCAGAGCCGAAACCCTAACTCGCCTCGCTGTTGTGCCGCACCTCCCCACTTTCTTCCAAGTAGCCATGGAGATGCCCCGTGCTCCGTAGATCCTCTGGCTGGAGTCTTGCATCAAGGGGAGCACTGGAGAGGGCGAATTTTGCCGTTCCTCTTTGCGGCAGTTTGTCGGAATCCTTGTCAGAGAGCTCGTCCCCGACCACACCAGTCCTCTACAACACCACCACTGCAACCAGGGTTTGCCACTGATGCTCAAGCATCATTCTATTCTTCTATCTCGCTTCCTAGCCTTCTCGAGCCGTAGCACCGCCGCATGCCGTGGTCGGTCGTCGTTGTTGCAGTAGCCCCGATGACTATTTTTTTGAGCAGCACCGCCACTATATGGTTCAGCATGTCGCGCTGATACAAACTACAATTTTATTGAATTATCCTTCAATCATATGTGTAGTTTATTTTCTAAAAAGATCTTATCCAATATAAAATCTCCAAGAATGATTGTGACTAAATTAAATCTTTTCCTTTACTTTAACCACAAGTTTATCAACATACCTAAACCCTATAGTGAATTCATAAGTAGTTAAATAATATGATTACCTTGATTACAAACCATAATCACTCATTTATAAAAACATAAATGATTCTATTCCATTATAATCTTCAGAGACCACTATACCAAATAAAAGTAATACCATTCCTAGTTAACTTTAAAGGAACCTTATGAAGTGAACAAAGCACAATTATCATAAGCAATATACCTTAAGTCTATCTATGTCTTTAAAGTTAACTTTAGTCTACAAGACTTTAAAAAATAATGCTAAATAAATTGTTATATGCTTTATAGTTAACTTTGGTATGTTATAGTTAAGTCATAAATCATCTCAAATCCAAACTATTCAAGCAAGCACAAACAACCTCGACCACATTTGATTAACCACAAAGATTTTTTAGACCTTAGTAAAGGAATCTTTTCTTCAAAAGTTATTCGTTTTGCCACTTCAATCAACAAACATTATAATAACATTTCCAACTCTTAACAGATTAAATTCAAGGAATTTCATCATGATCAACAGATGACAATTAATCACAATCACATTGTTTCAAACTTTACTTGTATACTTAGGAGTATAAACACTTAAATTCATTATTAAGGCCATTACTTGTAAAGTAAAATTTAAAGCTAAACAATTATAATGTAAGCAATCTTGAGTAACTTTTCACGTTGGTGTGTATCTCATTGTTTTATGATATTATAATTACATGTTGTTGCACACACTCACAATCCTTAACAAGAAGCACAAGTGTGAAACTTAAGTAAAAATACAACACATTTCAAAGACATCATTTCCAGTATCTAAACCCTAGAACAACTTTATCACAAGGATTCGCATTTATAAAATGCATCACATTACTTATGCATAAAAGCATTTTTCTTCTTTAAACATTAGTCCTTACCGGACCAATGATGCTGATTTCTAATATTGAATTTTATATTGTCATGAAGACCGTGAGTGCATAATCTTTCAATCACAAAAGGAAAGTTCACACTTGATCATGTCCTTTGATTATTTTCTGTAAAGTATTTTACAAAACCAGTGTTGTCATCACCTGCATTTGAAAAAGGTCCGAAAACACTATTTTCATAATAATGTGATTATAGGTTATTTTACCATGAGGTAATAACCTACTATGAAAGTTCCGTTGGTAAAGGAACATATTATCTAGGACTTAACAACCAATGTCGCCAGTGATTCTTGCGTCGTATATCACGCGTTAACCATGAGATTTGGAATGGGACAGAGAAGTTAGCTCTATCTTCTTCCTCTCGCATGTACCCGGATGTGAAGGTCGTGGCTGTTATAACTCGTACGTGCATCTTAATTGGTAATTCGTAGAGGATATGCAACATATGGGTGGGAACCCTCAACGTCCCACGATAGTTCTCGCATCTAATGGTCTGTACAAACCATTGCCGTAATTCAATATGTGGGCACGGTGTACACCAAGGAGGCATGCGAGGTCACGAAGGGGGCAGTGATTGGCTTGGATCATCTTCTAGGACCCACATCATGGAATTGTGGACGAGAATAAGCTGCCTGGTTGTGCAACAAAGAGTTGATCTCTCATGGGTAATGTGACGCACCTCTGCAGAATGTAAGAACTGCAACTTGTTACTCCCTGTTCCGGGAAGGAGCTGCGAACGCGGCGGTAAAGGAACTCCATGAAAGTTCTGGTAAACCCGTGAAGGCTGACGGACATAGCTTTTCAGAATAAAAGCAACCTTTGAAGAAATGTTTACGGAAACCTGCATTGCCTACGACCTATGGTCTGTTGCTGTAGATATAGTGCATCAAACACTCCTTTCTAGTGAACTTGCTGAGTACGCTCGTACTCAACGTATCTTCTTAACCCTTGCTAGATTCTGAAGCCATTAAGACGACATCTACATCAAGTTATGCTCCAGGAATCCCCATCCAAAGCTAAAGCTCTTCAACAAAGACAAGGAAGTCAACATGTACACCAACTCAAGTGAAGACGAAGTTACTAATTAGATAGGAAAATACTCTCGAGCCAAGAACCTATTTCAGTAGTGCATTGCAATAGTAGCAATGCCAACCCCTTAGTTAAGATACTAGTCTTAATAGTATACTAGTTTTCGCGTTGTTTATCTCTGATTCTTCTTTGTAATAAGTTCTTTCTCTCTCTTTAACCTAGAGTGTTCTCTCGATCTTGTGTATAGAGTGAGTTGTAACCTTTAGCCATGTATTGGATCCGCTGTGTTTCTGTTGTACCACTCTGAGGGAAGTAATACTACTGAACGGTGTTTCATTTGTGTTATGCCAATGACTATAGTGTACTACATCATACAGTGGTATGCTGGGTCACGGCAGCTGGTATCAGAGCATAGGCTTTGACCTTAGGTTGGAAATCTAGTAAATGGGTAGAACCTGTAGGACACATACTAGCAATAATAAAGAGTTCTCTAGTGATATGAGGGATATTCAACTGAGAATAATCCTGTCATGTTGCTAGTGCGATAATTCTTTAGTATGATTGCAATCCCGATAATTACCCAAGAGTTTTAACTCTATGTAACTAATGATAATTTCTTATCTACAGTTCCACATGGCACCTCGATATCCACCCCGGAATGTTCAAGTGATGAAAAGGAGGCTGAATGATTATGGAGGGGATCGGATAGCGTGGTAGTCATAGGCATGGATGGACGGGCGTTGCATGGACGAGTCTAAACATGTAACTTCAAGATCTAGGGCATTGCAGATAAATAATAATAAGCATACAAGTACTAAACAATCATAGGCATGTGCTCCATATATAGTCATGTGCGCTCGCAATGAGAACTTATACAACATCTTTTGTCCTGCCAGCCCGTGGCAGCGGGGCCTCTAGGGAACTACTGGCAATTAAGGTGCTCCTTTTAATAGAGCACCGAAGCAAAGCATTAACACTCTGTGAACACATGTGATCCTCACACCACAGCCATCCCCTACGGTTGTCCCAATTTCTGTCACTTCAGGGCCTTTGGATCCGGACAATGATATGTGTACACAACTTGCAGATAAGATCACAAACAATAGTACCATAATGATTCGATAATAAGTTCCGATATGAGATCATGGCACTCGGGCCCTAGTGACAAGCATTAAGCACAACAAGTTGCAACAAAGTCAAATAGCACTAATAGATATCCTAGGCACTATGCCCTAACAATCTTATTTGATTACATGATAGAACTCATCCAATCCCTACCATCCCCATAGCCTATAGTGGGGGATTGCTCACTCATGGATGAGGGAAACATCGATGGTTGATGGAGAGGCGTTGGTGATGACGATGGCGATGATCCTCCCCAAATTCCCCATCCCGGCAGGGTGCCAGAATGGAGTTTCTGGATCCAAATCTTGGTTTCTGGTGGTGGCGGCGCAACAGAACTCTTTCTGTAAAAACGACGAACCCCCCTCGGTTTTTAGGTCAAGGGGTAACTTATAGGCAAAGAGGGAGCCCGAGGGGGTGCCTAGGGTGGCCGTACCCCCCTAGGTGTGGCCAGTCCTGGCCCGCATGTAACATCCCATCATAAGGGCTTAGAAATAAGCTGAACCCAGATGTGTGCACTGCATTCATGCATAGAAAATCCGAATAATTTTGGCGCTTTTGAACAAAACTTATCAAAGTGATTTAAGCTTCTCTCAACTTGATGGAATTGAAGTAGATCATCAAGTTGACTGCGATAAGTTTCAATATGACCTTTGTTAAAACCTTATTTTGGGTAATGATGATTTGATCTAAGGGTAGATCAAATGTAATAAAAATTAAACCCTAATACATTGCTTAATGATTAATATTTGATCCTTAAGTGATTATCTCATAGTTTTCATTACATTAACTCATGAATAACAAGTTATAAACATAACTTAAGTAATAGGAATGGAACAACTAAATCTTGATCTATCTTAATCTCATCTACTTATACCATGAGTATCATGGTAATACTTAACTCTAACTCTTTAGTTATGTGGAGTAGGAGGGAAACCAATTCAAAGATCATTCACCATGTATCTTTTTATCCATATCAATCTTTACCATTCCTATTGGAATCATATTCCAATATTTGTTGTTCATCAATGTTGAGTAATCAACTATGGATTCACCAATTCTTAATCTATCAATTCTTGACCTATCAACTCTTGTCCTTATTAGAGCATTCACTCAAGCCTATAAAGAAAGAAGTAAGAAGAGCTAGGTGGTAATGCAAGATTTAGATATCATCTATAGGATGTAAGAGTTTGAAGAGAATGAAATCATTATGATAATTGATGGAGTTAAATCACTCCTGAATGGATAGAAGAGTTATATGGAAGATATAATTATATGATAACAAATAGGATTGTAAGGATGAACAATGAAGATAGAGACCAAGGAGTAATCCTATTGGATTAAGTAGGCATAGTCCATGAATAACATTCCTTAATCCAATAGAGATATTAAGAAGATAATCTCAATACAACTGTAATGTTGTATTGATGAAGCCTTGATTAGCCAACTGGAAACCTAAACCATAAATGATCAAAGAATTATAATGATCATTCTTTAGTCACCTAGATTGAAATGCTTATATCATGTATAAGTGACATTGGTGGATAGAACATGATTGAACCCTAGTATAGATATATTATCCGATAGTAGTCATTACAAGCCACATTAATATACTGTGAGGTTGGAGTATGAGTTACTAGAGTTAAGTAATATAAGCTAGTATGATTAAGCTAAGGCTAGAGTAGCATGGAGTTATTGAAGTAGTGTTATTCCTCTTAAAGGATTGCAAGATCTTGAAGAGAGTAGAATTTGAAATATATATCTATTAGAGTAATATTAGTGGTGGATGATTAAGGAAGAGTATGAATGGAGTTAAAAGTAACTACTTGTTGGATTGGAGGTTATCAGCAGTAGAGTAGTTGATATAACCAAGTATGGTTATGAGAAGATTATGAAAGCTTTAGTGTCAAGCTCATTGGATTTATAATGGATTTAAAAGAATAAAAGGGTGGATAAGAATGTTCTTGTGAAGTAAAGCCCATCATGCTAACACATGATGATGGATATGAAAGAGTAGTATATCTAGGAAAGGAATTCTTTAAGTAGAAGTCAAGAATTATGAATTATGAAGGATATGAATTCTTGGTAAACACTAAACCCTAATTCTATAACCAAACCTAATATCCCTTTCAAATGATTGATTTATCATCTTATTCCCATAATGCTTTATAGGAGTATTTTCCTATATTAAATCACTTAAGCACATCTTTGTTATTTTCAACCCTCATTATCATAGGTGCTTAGGAACTATCTTTATCAATTCTTTCTAATAAGTTAGCCTAGAAAACAATCCCACTATTTTACTTTAAATGGTGATATCATTCATGATCATAAACATAAAGACAATATGTCTTAACCATTCACCTTTATTCACAATTATAAAAGGATATAAAAATATTTAAACTCCCAGAATTCATGGTAGACATTTATAATTTCAAACCCTAACTACTATGTTAGTTATAATAAAATATATATACCTTATTATTCCCTAGATTTATGGGAGTAATATTAACCAAATGATTTCCTTTGTATATCATGCATCAAATAATGATATATGATCATTATATAAAAATTTCCATCCAAACAATGAGTTAACTAGAATTAAATTCTATCATTAAATAAATAAATATCATATAATAAATCAATGGGTTATCATATAATAAATCAATGGGTTATCATATAAAGGAAATTAATAACAAAGACCCTTACAAATACTAGAAGGATATATATATATATATATAAGAAAATAAAGAAATGTAACATTATATAAAAAAGGTTCACAAATTGATTCTAAATAACTTTATGCTTGCTGCAAGTATTTAGCAAAGAAATTTCATTAAGAAAAGTTAAAACAATTGCTTAAATAAAAAACTAGAAAAGAAAAACGAAAAAATAATAATAATAAAGGAAGAAGAAGCATCAGTCCAATCTAGCCCACGGCCCATTTCTTCTCACCATTTATTCGTCGCCCTCGTGCAGCCTCGCAGAGTTCGCCCACTACACAGCAACCCACTTCGGCCCAGTGCCGACCTACATACCCTTTCATTTATTTCCTTTCTTCTTCCTCTTGCCAGAAGGCAGCACCGGCGAAGCTGCTGCCTGGCGCCCCGACCGCCGTTGATCCCCACCGCGTCAAGATGCCCGCCATCACTAGGAGCAAGGATAAGACCAGCCGAGCACGTCGTCCACGTCCTTATCTCCTCATTCCCCTCTCACTCGCTCCAGCCACCTCTCTTTCCCCATTTCTTCCTCTGTCTGAAAACCTAGCTTGCCGAAGTTGTTGTCATCGCCGTTAGAGACCACCCCAGGACTAGCCGAGCATACCACAAGCTTCGCCATGTTGTGTAGCATCTCCAGCAAGAAGGAATTGAGCAGACGAGCTCTTAATCGGCCGCATCGATCCGATCCCCGACGACCACTGCCGCCGTCCATCGTCAATAATCGTCGATTCCAATCACCTCTAGCTTCGCCAGGCCTTTCATCGTGCTCCTGGTGAGCCTCTGAACCTCGTGGTCCCAACCGATTCATTGTTCGCGTGTTGTAGCTATCAACCCACGAGGATTCCGATTGCATCGCCGCAAAAGCTCGTCGTCGGTCATCCTTCGATGACTATATTTGGGCGGCGCCACTACCATCGCACTCGCCTCATCACGCTCCATCTAGATAGCTCAAACGCGCATCCTCGCATACACTCAATCAAAGGATCGATCGATGATCTGAGGATCATCATCGGTTGACATAGGCGTGACGTCATGCCTGCGTCAGATCCCAGCCACGTCAGCTTCCTTGACTTAGTCCACTGCCCATGTGGTGTACAACGTGGCCCTGACCGCACGGGTCAGTGACCTAGGGTAAGTTCAGTTTCGGTATAAAAAGTTAATGTCTGCTTAGTAAATTGATAAAACAATATCAACTCAAATATTCCAGAAATTAATCAAAATGAATAAATCTTGTTAAAACAATAACTTTTATTTTATAATTCAGAAAAATATGTTTTATATATGAAAATTTTCAGAAAAATAAAATTTATAATATTGAAACTATTATCAAACATTCTTATGTTAACAATTTAAGTAATTATCATTTAATAAAGATTTTATAAGTAATAAAACTTAATAATTCATATTTTAATAATGGTAAATGTTAAAAGTATCAATAAAATACCAAAAATCTTAGAAATATAAGAACTATAATCATGCATTATTATTTCACTTAATTAAATATTTATTATTTATTAAGTATTTATAAAGTAATAAATTTATAAAAATCATATCTTATTATTTATAAATCACAAAAAATAAATGTAATATACCAAAATGATTACAAAAATAATACCTACATGTTAAAAATGTAATATTCCACTTTTGAGGTAAATAAAAAAATTAAAACACTTTAACAACTTGAATTTAAACCTATTTCCTTAATTGATAATTAAGATAAGGGTAAATAAAAATTGCTAATATTTGTAAAATTAGTCAATTGAGTCTAATCAATAGTATTAGTCCTAAATATTGATAATATGAAGTCAAAATGGTTCAACACATTTTAAATACAATTTTACTGAATTATCCTTCAACTATATATATGTAATTTATTTTCTAAAAAGATCTTTATTAAGTATAAAATCTTCAAGAATAATTGGGATTAAATAAAACCTCTTTACTTACTTCAACCACAAGTTTGTAAACAAATTAAAACACTATAGTGAGTCCATAAATAGTTAAGTAATGTTACTTCCTGGATTACAAATCGTAACCACACCTTTATAAAAGGATAAATGATTCTATTCCATTATACAATTAAGAAACCACTGCTCTAATAGAAGTAATGCCATTCTTAAGTAACTTTAAGGAAACAATATAAAGTGAACACAATACAAGTATCATAAGTAATACACAATAAGTCTATCTATGTCTTTAATGTTAACTTTAGTCTACAATATTTCCAAATACTATGCTAAAGATTTTATAAGTATTTTATAGTTAACTTTGGTCTGTTATAATTAAGTTATAAAGCATATCAAATCCAAACTATCCAAGCAAACATAAACAACATCAATCACATTCTATCAACCATATTCTAAAAACTACCAAGGATTGTTGAGACCTTAATAAAGAAATCTTTTCTTCAAAAGTTACTCGTTTTGCCACTTAAGTCAACAAATGACGAGTAATCGTAATCACCTTACTTCCTATTTTACTTATATACTTAGGATTGATAACACTTAAGTTCTTTATAGGTGGCAATACTTATAAAGTAAAATTTGAAGATAAATAATTATAGTGTAAACAATCTTGAGTAGCATTCCATATGTGTATATCTTGTTTGTGTATACCATTATGTTTACATGATGTGTGACACACACTCACAAGCCTTAATAAGAGGCACAAGTGTGAAACTTATCTAAAAGGACAACACATTCTAAAGAAATCATTTCCAATATCCAAACCCTAGAACAACGTTATCCCCGGGATCCGTTTTTATAAAGTGCCTCAAATTACTTATGCACAAGAGCATATTACTTATTTAAACATTAGTCCTTACCAGACCAATGATGCTGATTTCAGATACTGGATCTTATATTGTCTTAAAGACCGTGAGTGCACAATCTTGCAATCACAAAAGGCAAGTTCACACTTGCTCATGTTCTTTGAATATTTTCTATAAAGTATTTTACAAATCTAGTGTTGTCATCACCTGCATTTGAAAAAGGTCCGAAAACACTATTTTCATAATAATGTTATTATTGGTTATTTTACCATGAGGTAATAACCTACTATGAAAGTTCCGGTGGTAAAGGAACATATTATCTAGGACTTAACAACCAATGTCGCCAGTGATTCTTGTGCCGTATATTACGCGTTAACCATGAGATTTGGAATGGGACGGAGAAGTCAGCTATATATTTTCCCTCTCGCATGGAGCCGGATGTGCGGGTCGTGGCTGTTATCACTCGTAGCGTGCATATTAATTGGTAATTCGTAGAGGATATGCAGCATATGGGTGGGAGCCCTCAACGTCCCATGATAGTTCCGGCATCTGAATGGTCTGTACTGCCAATAGCCATAATTCAATAGGTGGGATGGCGTACACCAAGGAGACATGCGGGGTCGCGGAGAAGGCAGTGATTGGCTTCGATCTTAATCTGGGCCTCACACCAAGGAACTATGAACGAACATGCAATTCGGATGTGCAACAAAGCTAAGATATCTCATGTGTAAAGTAACGCACCTTTATAGAGTGTAAGAACTGTAACTTGTTACTCCCTGTTCCGGGAGGGAGCTACGAACGCGGCGGGAAAGAACTCCATGAAAGTTCTGGTAAACCCGTGAAGGCTGACGGACATAGCTTTTCAGAATAAAAGCAACCTTTGAAGAAATGTTTACGAAAACCTGCATTGCCTACGACCTATGGTCTATGGCTGTAGATATAGTGCATCAAACACTCCTTTTCTAGTGAACTTGCAGAGTACACTCGTACTCAACATATCTTCTTAACCCTTGCTAGGTTCTAAAGCCAGTAAAGACGACGTCTACATCAAGTCATACTCCAGGAATCATCATCAAAGGCTAAATCTCTTCAATGAAGTCAAGAAAGTCAACATATACATCAACTCAAGTGAAGACGAAGTTACTGATTAGATAGGAATATAATATCTAGCCATAGAACCTATTTCTATAGTGTATTGCAATAGCAGCAATGCCAGACCATTAGTTAAGATACTAGTCTTAATAGTATGATAGTTTTTGAGTTGTTTATCTCTGATTCTTCTTTGTAAGAAGTTGCTTTCTCTCTCTTTAACCTAGAGTGTTCTCTGGATCTTGTGTAAAGAGTTGAGTTGTAACCTATATTCATGTCTTAGACCTGCTGTGTTTCTGTTGTACCACTCTAAGGGATGTAATACTAGTGAACATTGTTTCATTGGTGTTATGTCAACGACTATACTGTACTACATCATGCAGTGGTATGCTGGGTCACCGCACCGCGCCTGGCAGGGGTGTGGGCCCCCCAGGCCTCCACTCCGTCTTGTACTCTGGCTCCGTGGATCTTCTGGTGAAATAGGATTTTTTGCATATTTTCTGGGATTTTTCCTGATAGTTGATTTTCTGCACAAAAACTAGACACCAAGGTAATTCTGCTGAAAACAGCGTCAGTCTGTGTTAGTTGTATCCAAATCACACAAGTTTAGAGGAGAAACGATATCAAAAGTGTTCGCGAAAGTAGATACGTTTTGGACGTATCAACTCCCCCTAAGGTTAGCTTATTGCTTGTCCTCAAGCAATTCAGCTGAAAACTGAATGCGATAAAAGAACTTTCATGAACACATTTGCTTCATATGATGTATATATTCTCAGCACAGGAGTAGATACTTAAACCATTCATAGTAAGAAGTATGCAATTAAGTCTACTCAATAGTCATTGCAAGCTATGAAGATAAACCAACTCAATAATAATAAGTAGCATGAAACATAAACATAAGCAACATTGCAATGCTCATAAAAAGGTATGTGTAACACACACTCACAAGCCTTAATAAGAGGCACAAGTGTGAAACTTATCTAAAAGGACAACACATTCTAAAGAAATCATTTCCAATATCCAAACCCTAGAACAACGTTATCCCCGGGATCCGTTTTTATAAAGTGCCTCACATTACTTATGCACAAGAGCATATTACTTATTTAAACATTAGTCCTTACCAGACCAATGATGCTGATTTCAGATACTGGATCTTATATTGTCTTAAAGACCGTGAGTGCACAATCTTGCAATCACAAAAGGCAAGTTCACACTTGCTCATGTTCTTTGAATATTTTCTGTAAAGTATTTTACAAATCTAGTGTTGTCATCACCTGCATTTGAAAAAGGTCCGAAAACACTATTTTCATAATAATGTTATTATTGGTTATTTTACCATGAGGTAATAACCTACTATGAAAGTTCCGGTGGTAAAGGAACATATTATCTAGGACTTAACAACCAATGTCGCCAGTGATTCTTGTGCCGTATATTACGCGTTAACCATGAGATTTGGAATGGGACGGAGAAGTCAGCTATATATTTTCCCTCTCGCATGGAGCCGGATGTGCGGGTCGTGGCTGTTATCACTCGTAGCGTGCATATTAATTGGTAATTCGTAGAGGATATGCAACATATGGGTGGGAGCCCTCAACGTCCCATGATAGTTCCGGCATCTGAATGGTCTGTACTGCCAATAGCCGTAATTCAATAGGTGGGATGGCGTACACCAAGGAGACATGCGGGGTCGCGGAGAAGGCAGTGATTGGCTTCGATCTTAATCTGGGCCTCACACCAAGGAACTATGAACGAACATGCAATTCGGATGTGCAACAAAGCTAAGATATCTCATGTGTAAAGTAACGCACCTTTATAGAGTGTAAGAACTGTAACTTGTTACTCCCTGTTCCGGGAGGGAGCTACGAACGCGGCGGGAAAGAACTCCATGAAAGTTCTGGTAAACCCGTGAAGGCTGACGGACATAGCTTTTCAGAATAAAAGCAACCTTTGAAGAAATGTTTACGAAAACATGCATTGCCTACGACCTATGGTCTATGGCTGTAGATATAGTGCATCAAACACTCCTTTTCTAGTGAACTTGCAGAGTACACTCGTACTCAACATATCTTCTTAACCCTTGCTAGGGTCTAAAGCCAGTAAAGACGACGTCTACATCAAGTCATACTCCAGGAATCATCATCAAAGGCTAAAGCTCTTCAATGAAGTCAAGAAAGTCAACATATACATCAACTCAAGTGAAGACGAAGTTACTGATTAGATAGGAATATAATATCTAGCCATAGAACCTATTTCTATAGTGTATTGCAATAGCAGCAATGCCAGACCATTAGTTAAGATACTAGTCTTAATAGTATGATAGTTTTTGAGTTGTTTATCTCTGATTCTTCTTTGTAAGAAGTTGCTTTCTCTCTCTTTAACCTAGAGTGTTCTCTGGATCTTGTGTAAAGAGTTGAGTTGTAACCTATATTCATGTCTTAGACCTGCTGTGTTTCTGTTGTACCACTCTAAGGGATGTAATACTAGTGAACATTGTTTCATTGGTGTTATGTCAACGACTATACTGTACTACATCATGCAGTGGTATGCTGGGTCACCGCACCGCGCCTGGCAGGGGTGTGGCCCCCCAGGCCTCCACTCCGTCTTGTACTCTGGCTCCGTGGATCTTCTGGTGAAATAGGATTTTTTGCATATTTTCTGGGATTTTTCCTGATAGTTGATTTTCTGCACAAAAACTAGACACCAAGGTAATTCTGCTGAAAACAGCGTCAGTCTGTGTTAGTTGTATCCAAATCACACAAGTTTAGAGGAGAAACGATATCAAAAGTGTTCGCGAAAGTAGATACGTTTTGGACGTATCAACTCCCCCTAAGGTTAGCTTATTGCTTGTCCTCAAGCAATTCAGCTGAAAACTGAATGCGATAAAAGAACTTTCATGAACACATTTGCTTCATATGATGTATATATTCTCAGCACAGGAGTAGATACTTAAACCATTCATAGTAAGAAGTATGCAATTAAGTCTACTCAATAGTCATTGCAAGCTATGAAGAGAAACCAACTCAATAATAATAAGTAGCATGAAACATAAACATAAGCAACATTGCAATGCTCATAAAAAGGTATGTGTAACACCCGCGGTTCTGAAAAGACCGGGGCTTCTGTGTGACATGCCAATCCCTGGATCGGTTCATTGGCCCACAACAGAATAAGATGAATAACATAGCAAAATATCCGTGCATCATAGATAACGAAGATCCAGAGTACCATTATTACAATGAAAGCTTAGCACAAAGCCAGCTCAAATTATTCAGGTAGCAACATAAATAAAGTAAATCCTCCATTCTTCAAATTGCCCACAAGTGAACAAGTGCCGAGTGGAGTACCGTGGCCTATATCGATTACTCAGAATTGGAATAACCTGCAACATGAAACGTAGCAGCCCCGAAGGGTCAATACATGGAATGTATGGCAAGTAGAGCTAGTAAAGGAGACAATAGTACTAACATCTACATGCATATTTGGCAAGTGGAGCTGTGTCTGACTTGCATTTGCAAATACATTTGTCCTACTTTCATAAAAAGTTTTTGATTTTTTTTTGAAAAGATCCCAATTAAGTTAACCCAACAATATTAAAACAATTATGAAATTGGAATGAGCGAGAAACATGTCATGGAATCAATATCAAGCAACTCATATGTCCATAACCGGGGACACGGCTAATCGATTAGATTATACATCCTGCAGAGGTTTGTACACTTTACCCATGTGACTTGGCCAGCCCAGCTCGTACCATTACTCTCATTTTGGGTGATGATAGGGAGAAGACCAAGAAGAGACTGTTCGGGAAGTAGCTTCTCAATCCCGACGCGCACCGGTCCAACCTACCAAAATTCTACATCTCTGGATACGCGGGTTCGAGTTACCACAACCTACTAAGTCCAACCAACCGCCCATTCCATTTGGCACATGGTTGTACACGTAAGCTACACAATAAAGAAGCCAATCAATTTCTCTCTTGATACCTGGGTGCCTTTCCGCAATGAAACCACCAAAAATTATCAATACCATCACACCCAGGAGAATCATTGATTAAGTTGTTTTAGTTTTCACAAACCAATACTTTTAGAAACAAGTCTCAATGACGTAACCCAGCCCTCGTTCAACATAGCATGGCTAAGCACATCTACCAACGGTGGTTCATCTACAAGGAGGGTCCTACCACATAATAGGACATAGCATAGCGATAGTATCATCCTACACATGCAACTACAAAATACACGACAATGCATAGAAAAATAGTAGGACGATATCATGAACAAAGTAGCATCTACTTGCCTTGGTTGTAGCGGTCGGAAGAACAATCCACACACGAGCAAGCGTTGCACTCGTCACAATCTACACGATACAATTGCAATCATAAACAAACAATCCACAAGCATATGCAACAAATATGATGCATGAGGGTATGCAAGACAAGTGAATTGGTGCTAAAGCTGCACCACATAATCCTATTCAATAATACTACCGATTGCATGCATGGAAAATAGTTTTAGCGCAAGGAAAACTATTATGCAAAATACAAGGATCGAAACTAGAGCTAGAACTCAAATAATTTACTACCGGTAGTATACTGTTTGTAAAATCTTGAGAAAAATATACCGCATAGGCATTGCTATTTAGAAACAGTACCAATTAGAATTACTCAAAAATGAATTATAAAACTCCCCGATTAATTAAAACACCGCAGAAAGCCACTAGACAGTTTCTGCAGAAGTTTTTACTGTAAGCCTATCTTTTTAATTCACGATGAGATTCCCCTCGTTCCACTGAATCCAGGGACATATCATACGCGATTTTTGGAGCTACGGATCTTTTTCTACGAATTTATTACTCCAAAAAGGCCACTAAATAGTTTGATTAAACTGTAATAAACCTTGCTACAAAAGCCTGAACCAAAGGTACAGCGAGATTCTACACGACTCACTGAATCTACACATATTTTATTTGCAATTTTTGGCTAAGCGGTTTAATTTCTACGCAATTTACAAGATTCTACCGAAATCTGTCAACTAAAACGATTAACAAAATTAACCAGTCAACTGTGTCTGTTGACTGGTCAACGCGTCTGCTGACTGGGTGCTGACTAGTCAACGCCTGAGTCTGACCGGTCAACGACTGATCTGAACCGTTGATCTAAGATCTGACGGTGGCTGCAGGCTTACCGGGAACGAACGGCGAAACGGACGGCGGCGAGTTCTGGACGGTGTGGCGATCGACTCCGGCGATGGTGTTACCTGCGCGGTAGGGGAAACGTTCAGCGCGCGGTTCAAGATCGTCAACGCGACGCGCAAGATGGCGCGTGCATGCGTGCGTGCGTGCGTAGCGTGGGCAAACGCGCGGGCAGTGTGCGCGGGCAGCGCGCGCGCGAAGCGACGCGCTGTAGCGGCAGCAGGCGCATCAGCATGCAGCAGCAGCGCGCGCAGCAGCAGCGAGCAGCGAGGCGGCGCGCTGCGGCGGCGGGCAGCAAGGCGGCGGCAGGCGAGCGGCGGCGGGGCGCTGCGCGGCTGCGGGGAGGCGGCGCGCTGGCGGCGGCTCGCGCTGCGAGGCGGCGGCGGCTGTGGTGTGGCGCGCGGCGGCGGGGCAGCGGCCTAGGCGGCGCGGCGGCACGCGGGCGGCGGGGCAGGGTGGCGACAGCGGGAAGAGGAGGCGGCGGCGTGGCGGTACCTGCTGGCGGCGAGGCGGGAAGAGGAGGCGGCGGCGCGGCGGTACCTGCTGGCGGCGAGGCGGGGCCCAGGCGGCGGCGCGGGCACGCGTCCCGAGGTGGAGGCGGCGCGGTCGCGGGGTGGGCAGGGAGGCGGCAGGGTCGGGTGCGGTTCCCGAGGCCGGGGTGGCCTCTTTTGTGGGCCTTCGAGCGGAAACCTAAACTGATTCGGCGCAGAGTTAGACGCGGACTCGGAAATCGGCCCTGAATTCGGACCGTTTTCCGTCTTTTTAAACAAACGGTCGTAACTTCTCCATACGAGCTCCGAATCGAGCGATTCTTTCTCCTACGGTTTTGTAAAGTCGAGGGGAACAATCTAGGGTCAAGGGTTGGGCGAAATCGCTAGGCTACAAGGGTGGACAACGCAAGTCCTACTAAAGCCTCCCGCAGGAGCCTCGTAGCAAAATAGAATAGGGTTTCGAAAATAGCGTTCCGCCGATTCTTTTCAATCGACGGTTTTGTATGGAAAAGCAAGATGCAATGATATGAATGATATGCAAGACCAAATCTAAAATTTGGGATGTGACAGTATGATAGGATGGTATCTCTCTTGCCTTTGTTTGTAGAGCACAATATAAATGCCAACACACCTCTAAAGTTCACATGAAGACTAGAAGTAAATATATCAGAGATACAAGCATCAAAGTCATGACATAATTAACCAAGTTTTGAGACAAACACAAGAATGAAAACTATGCTCTCAAAAAGGTGCTCATAGAATAAGTGGTGACTCAACAAGGAAGTGAAAAGGTTTTGAAAAGTTTGAAAGGCTTCCAAATGCTGAAAGTAAGGTACTCATTATCTTTGAGCTCTCGTTGCCTCTATCATAGGCATCTTCATGTGGTTAAGGTAAAAGTGAGGTCCAATATGAGTTATATGCTTGACAGACCATAAACTGGAAATCCCATGTCCCTTGAGTACGAGAGCCGATCCGCATGCTACACAACTTTAGTTACCTATAAGTTCTTGTCATTGTAAATATATGCATATCATAGAGAACCGCCAACGGGTACCCCTTGCACATGATACATGAGCTATCCCGTGATCAAAATGACAAGGCAAGCAGACAATGAGCATCTCAGCGATCTTTTTATTTACTATATGCATAGCTTTTTATTGAGGATGCTTCACAGAATACCCATTATGGTGATGCTGCAAGTTTCCACCATGATTAGGCATGGCTTAGGCTAGCGGCCCAGACGTTTCTCTAACACATATATACTCCATGAACTCATAAGCTCCCCTTTTATTTTACAACGACGACATCCCCAAACAAAAGAGCAAGATATCAACTGGATATGTATACATAAGTGTTGAAAGCGTTCCCCGTGACAGCAAGGTTCTGCTAACTCCCAGCCTATAATTTGCAAGCATATAACTTTCATGGACAGGTCACAATGGTTCAGGATTATTAAGTGCAAGGAATAAAGTGTGCCATCAAGTTTGTGAGAGATTTACTAACTAAATTTCTCAAAATAGACAAAAATTTAATTTGGAAGAAAACAAGGCATATAGAATATGCACTGAAAATAGCAAATGATGCTAATAGGTAGGTATGGTGGACACTGTTGGTAATATTGGTTTTGGGGAGTTGGAAACACGAGTAGAGATCATACTTAGTGCAAGTGAAGGCTAGCAAAAGAGAGGGAGCGACAAACGAGAGAGCAATAACTATCATAATCATGCTTGCAACAAAATAGGACTAATTATGGCATAAAAGTGATACAAGAAATCTGAGGCAAAATAAATCCTCGAGGCTTACTGACTATTGTTTAGTCATATGCATGCATGAGCATGTGCCAAGTCGATTCACATGAGACATTCAGAGAAGGATACCATAATATCATACCAAAATATGAATAAAACAATGCAGGCAAACATTCATATGACATGCTACAAACTATTAGCAAGCTGGAGCTAATCACATACAAACAAGAAGTACTAAGGGTCTGTTTGGTTCCACGTTGGGAACCTGCTTTCGCGTTGTCAACGCTCAACGCCAACCAAACGGGAAAATCTCACAGCTGATTATCCAACCACAACCAGCTTTTTTTAGTACAAAATCCAACGCTGCTCGAACCCTGCTTTCATCGCGTTGACGGCGAACCGAACTCTGTAGTTACAAATATTTACCCGCAAATACCACCCATAAGCGATACCGTTTCGATTTTCCTTTCCCTCACGAGCTAACCCCGCCTCCAGCTAGCATTCGCGCCGCCTCGTCTGACCCGCCGGATTGCCGGCAGCGCACCGCCTTCTCAGCCGCCGTACTCTAATGCTCCGCCAGCAGCCCCCGCCCTGTACTGCGACCCGCCCAGGCAGCCTTTCACGGCCAAAATGACTGCGGCGCTGCCCGCCAGCCGCATCATCTCCTCCTCGATCACCATGAATACAAGGCGTGTTTCCGGCCGTCCGGCAACCTGTATAATGATACCTACATACTAGTTTTGGCTATACTCGTTGATTACCATGGACACCAGGTGTGTTTCCGGCCATCCGGTGACATGTATAATGATTCATACATACTAATTTTGACTGTATTTCTTGATCATGGACAACCAGTTGTATTTCCGGCCGCTCGACAATACGTATAATGATACACTCTTGATCACCGTGGACAACCAGTTGTGTTTCTGGCTTCCTGACAATACGTATAATGATATATATTAGGCTAGTATGTTCATGATGTCACGGAAGTGAAGGACAAGGAATTCATGAACATACATTTGGAGTAGGATCGCTTATGCTTTGCTTATATATAGCGAGACAGAAATAAAATATCTATATAGATAAAGATATTATCATGTGAAATATGTTTTCAGTGTGATACATGATTTGAGAATATCACTTTCTGATAATATTATCTATATGTATGGAAATTACGAAAATTAAAAATATTATATTAAAATGGCGATTTATATAATAACCAGTGTACATATGGATGTTTTCTGATTAATTAGAATACAAAAGGTCATCTCCGTGCCTTAGGGCCATTATAGACATTTTCAAACAAATCTACAGTTTACGGTTGCTACAACCAAACAACTTTCAGAAAATCCACAGTTCACAGCTCACAGCAGTTTTTTCACAGTTTACATCTCACAGCAGCTTTTTCAGAATCCACAGCTCAACCAAACACACCCTAAGAATCTATCAGTAACATACTCCTTACATGAACAGACTAAGCATGCTCACCATGATGAGTATATGTACAAAAATGAAAACAAGTAGAGTTCGTTACCAGCCTCTTACCACACCTCAAGTTGTCTTAATCTTCATTATTGCCCTTCACTTGTGTGACTTGAATAATAACATAAAACCGAAATCCACTGAGGACGGCTGAACCCTGCAAAGAACTCACAAAACCAAAGAAGAACAACAAATATTTTTGGTGTTTTCGATTTTTCAAAGCAAGCAAACAAAGAAAAAACAAACAAAACAAAATATTTTTGGATTTTTATTTAAGGCAAACCAATGCTAAAAAGCAAAGAAACAAACCAAGAGAAACAACGAAAATATTTTTGGTATTTTTGCGTTTTTAAGAAAGCAGCAGCAAGAACCAAAAAAACTGAAACAATGGATATACAAAGAACAGACCGAACATGATATATAGATGAGTGTGATGTCGGTATACTTCCCCCCAAGCTTAGGCTTTTGGCCTAAGTGGGGCTCAACTCCATGGTGACCAAGTAGGTGCACCTTCGTAGTACGACGAGGAGGCTCCCTCGTCCTGGTACGAGCTCGAGGACTCCCCTGTGTAGTATACATAGGGGTCGTACGAGGGCGCGTCCCCCTGATAGTGTCCACGGAAGCCATGAATGCGTAGCTTGTCATACATCTCCTCCTTGGAGCGTGACAAAGGTCCCTGGGAAATACTGAACAAAGTGGTTTAGGGGAGAGGAATCTCTCTCTTCCCCGTCAATAAACAACATTCTATAAACCAAGCTCTCAAGGGTAAGCTCTCAAGGGTAGAGCCAGTAGTGAAAAAATGATGCGCTTTCATGGAAGCAAGATCAAGCCTCGGAGGAGCCAAAACTATATCATTTGGATCAATAGCAAGGTCCAAGGCAGCAACAACACGTGCAACAATAATCCCCCCATAAATGGATCCCTTAGCGGCTAAGCGACGAGCAATGAGAGAACCAAGCTTGTACTTAGTTTCATTGTTGAGCGCAGTAGCTAGCCAAATGATAGTTGGAAATATTACTAGTGTTCTCCCTACCAAGAACACTAGTGCCAAGATAATAAGCAAAGTACCTGATGGATGGGAGTTGAATATTTCTTATCTTTTCCTGTTGGGATCTATGGTCATCATCATTGGTTATCCCGCGCTAGATCTCCAACAAATCAGCGGGTTGATCTGGAATATTCTTCGCCGACCCAGCTGTACCAAGTCCCAGGGCCTCACAAAATTTCTTCAATGTCATGTGGTAAGGCCTGCCATAAATTTTGAAAGACACATCTCGCTTGAACAAGCTGTTAGTAAAAGAAAAGCTCTCCACAAATGTTTTAGTTAGTGTTTCATATTGCACGCTCTCATCCTGCATATAGCTTGTTATTCCAACCCTCCTAACCAAGGTCATAAAATCATCAAGAATCCCAGCAGCCCGCAAAAAGGTTAGGCAAGGAAAGGTGGAAGGGTGAGCATCCCCCTCATCTCCCTCGTCACCAAATCGCAGTGTAATGAGATCCTCATTGTATGAGGGCCTAGCTCAGGAGGATGATCTTGAAGGCCTTGCCCTTCTAGATGCATCACTCTCAAATATTTCACCAAATTTGTGGTTATCCATAACCTCTTTTTTCTAAAAAATTTAGACAAACATCAAATCAAGTGATTTACAAGTTGATTAATGATGCGAAACTACTATAGGAACTTGCTAGAGGGCTACACATGCATCAAAATTAAATCTCTAAGCATAGTTCAAGAATGCAAGCTCACACAACCTGTCACCTATAGCAGCAAAATACTCAAGATAGAATCTACCAATCACAAATCTAATTGGACAAGCGGAGGAGGCACATACCAAGGAGAAATCCCTCCAAAAAATCAGCAACAAAGATGGGATGAGCAAAGATATTGAAAATCGCGAGGAAGAACAACAGGAAATCTAGCTTGAGAAAGTTTTCTGGTGTTTTTCGGGAGAGAGAAAGAAGATGGCTGATACGTCGGAAACGTATCTATAATTTTTTATGCTCCATGCTTGTTTTATTTCATTTGTCTTATGTTTTATCTACACTTTGAGGTGTTTTTATACACTTTCTGGAACTAACCTATTGACAAGATGCCACAGTGCCAGTTGCCTGTTTTCTTCTGTTTTTGGTTCTAGAAAGGCAGAAAATCAATATTCTCGGAATTGTACGGGACAAAAGTGTAGGGTTCGCAGCATAGAAAACAAAAATTTTCCTACGATGTGAACTATATACCAAGATCCATCTACTAGATACAAACAACGGGCGGATGTATATCCGTAGAGAACATACCCTTGAAGACCGACAAAGCTTAACGAGTTCAACTCGTGGTTGATGTAGACGATCTCTTGCCGATCTCAAGATCGAGAGGAAGTCCTAGCGCCGCAAATCAGCAGCGCATCCGTGCTCGCACACACGTTCGAGGCACCGAGCAACCTCCGCCTCCTCGCTCCAGCGATGCAGTGGAAGCACAACTCTTTCTTGCCGAATAGCCACCGGGAACATGTATCTCGCTAGTCCGAGACCATGGGGGATAAATTCTAGAGGGGGAGAGAGATCCTTCACGAGGAGGTGTGAGAGACAAGTGAGGAGGGGGGCTCCTTTTATAGCAGGAGGGGGGGCACCCAAGGGGTTGGCCGCCGGCCATGGGGCTGCCCCCTCCCCTCCTTCATTCATGTGGGTGGACACTCCACTCACAAAATGCCCTTTAAATTTCCTCCACTCAAAAGTCCACTCAAATTCCCATTAAATTTCCACCAAATTTAATGCAAACTCTCATTAAATAAAACTCTTTTATTTTATTCAGAATTTTGTCAATTACTTTAATGACAAACATTCACAAATAACCCCTTGCTAGAATTCTATTTCACATGCATAACCACTTTATGCAATTTCACCCGAAAACCTGTTTCGGTATCTAGTGAAATAAATTCCTGCGCTTGTTCATTCTTTCGGCATGAAACATTTGCTCCAATTGGATGTCGGTGTCTCTTAAGTGTGTCACCCTACGGTTCGTGAATAATGCGGACATGATCGAGACCCCTCTCGGATCAATAATCAGAAGCGGGATCTGGAGACCCATACTGACTCCCACACATTCAACGATGACTTTCTTGTGATCGTCGGAACCTTTTACGCTAGTATCTTAATCCCTTTGTTTCACGATATATTACATGTCCGAGATTCGATCATCGGTATCTCCATACCTAGTTTGATCTCGTTACCGACATGCACTCTTTTCTCGTTCCTGTGATATAACATTCTAGTGATCAAATCACTTGCTTGCAAGCTAATCAATGTGATATCACCGAGAGGGCCCAGAGTATATCTATCCATCATCGGGATGAACAAATTCCACTCTCGATCCATGAGCCTCAACATAAAACTTTATTAGTTATGAATCCATCTTTATAATCACCCTGTTACGGTGTGACGTTTGATGTTATCAAGAAACTCTTCCGGTGTTAGTGATTGACATGATCTCATGGTCTAAGGATTAGGATCACTTCGTAAGTTGTTATAGCAATATAAACTCAATGACTTTGATCGTAATGCTATACTTTGGATGAATGTTCATCACACCATTACACTAATGTTGTGATCCCGTTATTAACAACATCCAATGTCCATGATCAGGAAACCTTGATCATCTTATTAATCAACGAGCTAGTTTATGAGAGAGGCATAACTAGGAACTTTCTGTTTGTTTATTAAACACACATGTATTAACGTTTCCGTATTAATACAATTATAGCATGCAAAATAAACATCTATCATATACTTGGAATACACATAATAAACACTTTATTATTGCCTCTCAGGGCATATTCCCTTCAGTCTCCCACTTGCACTAGAGACAATAATCTAGTTACATAGTGATAAATCTAACACCCATTGAGTTCTGGTGTTGATCATGTTTTTCTCTAGGGAGAGTTTTAGTCAACGGATCTGCTACATTGAGATCCGTATGTACTTTACAAATCTTTATATCTCCATCCTTGACATGCTCGCGGATGGAGTGAAACCGGCGCTTAATATGCTTGGAATGCTTGTGAGACCTTGGCTCTTTGGCATTGGCAATGGCACCATTGTTGTCACAATAGATCACCATTGGGTCCAATGCGTTTGCCACCACTCCTAGTTCGGATATGAACTCCTTCATCCAAACTGCTTCTTGAGCCGCTTCTGAAGCAGCAACATATTCGGCCTCCGTTGTTGATCCCGCTACCACAGGTTGTTTGGAGCTCCTCCAACTAACCGCTCCGCCATTCATGAGAAATACGTATCCGGATTGAGACTTAGAGTCATCCGGATCGGTGTCAAAGCTAGCGTCGACATAACACTTAGCGACGAGCTCTTCTTCACCTCCGTATACAAGAAACATATCCTTAGTTCTTCGTAAGTACTTAAGGATATTCTTGACCGCTATCCAGTGTTCCGAACCTGGATCCGATTGGTACCTACTAGTCAAACTAATAGCATGTGCCACATCCGGTCTTGTACATAGCATGGCGTACATTATAGAGCCTATGGCTGAAGCATAGGGGACTTTGTCCATTATCTCTCTTTCTTCCGCCGAAGCCGGACTTTGAGTCTTACTCAATGTCTTGCCTTGCAACATAGGTAAGAACCCCTTCTTACTTCCGTCCATTTTAAACTTCTTTAAAATCTTATCAAGGTATGTACTTTGCGATAGCCCTATTAGGCTCCTAGATCTATCTCTATAGATCTTTATGCCTAATATGTATGACGCTTCACCTAGGTCCTTCATTGAAAATTTGCTGTTTAGATAACTTTTAACACTGTTTAAAAGATCTATATCATTTCCGATCAATAATATGTCATCCACATATAATATCAGAAATGCCACATTGCTCCCACTCACTTTCTTGTAAATACAAGCTTCTCCATAAGTTTGGACAAATCCAAACTCTTTGATCACCTCATCAAAGCGGAGATTCCAACTTCGTGATGCTTGCTTCAATCCATAGATGGATCGCTGAAGCTTGCACACCTTGTTAGCATCCTTAGGATCGACAAAAACCTTTGGTTGTATCATATACAACTCTTCTTCAATATTCCCATTGAGAAACGCGGTTTTGACATCCATCTGCCATATCTCATAATCGAAATATGCAGCAATTGCTAACATAATCCTAACTGACTTTAGCATCGCTACGGGAGAGAAAGTCTCATCGTAGTCAACTCCTTGAATTTGTCGAAACCCCTTTGCGACAAGTCGAGCTTTATAGACGGTCACATTACCATCAGCATCAGTTTTCTTTTTGAAAATCCATTTGTTCTCCACGGCCTTTCGGCCGTGAGGTAGTTCCACCAAGTTCCAAACTTGATTTTCATACATGGATTCCATCTCGGATTTCATGGCTTCTAACCATTTGTTGGAATCCGGGCTCATCATCGCTTCTTCATACGTCATAGGGTCATCATTTTCATCAACCATGAAATTCATGACAGGATTTCCGTACAGCTCGGGAGCTGCACGCGTCCTGTTTGACCTGCAAGGTTCGGTAGTACTCTCTTTCGGAGTTTCATGATCATTATCATTAGTTCCCTCTTCAACAGGTGGAGCCAACTCCGGAACAACTTCCGGCGCTGCGCTACTCGCCATACTTTGAAGAGAAGGTTCCACAACCTCTTCGAGTTCTACCTTCCGACTACTCACACCTTTCGCGAGAAACTCTTTCTCTAGAAAGGATCCATTCTTGGCAACAAAAACCTTGCCCTCGGATCTGTGATAGAAGGAATACCCAATAGTTTCTTTAGGGTATCCTATGAAGACGCATTTTTCCGCTTTGGGTTCGAGTTTATCCGGTTGAAGTTTCTTCACATAAACATCGCATCCCCAAACTTTAAGAAATGACAGCTTAGGTTTGTTTCCAAACCACAATTCATACGGTGTCTTTTCAACGGATTTAGATGGTGCCCGATTTAAAGTGAATGCAGCAGTTTCTAGTGCATATCCCCAAAATGACAACGGCAAGTCCGTCAGAGACATCATAGATCGAACCATATCTAATAAAGTACGATTACGACGTTCCGACACACCATTTCGCTGTGGTGTTCCGGCAGGTGTGAGTTGTGAAACAATTCCACACTCTTTCATGTGAGTGCTAAACTCGTAACTTAGATACTCACCTCCACGGTCGGACCGTAGAAATTTGATCTTTCTATTACGATGATTTTCCACTTCATTCTGAAATTCCTTGAACTTTTCAAAGGTTTCAGACTTGTGTTTCATCAAGTAGATATAACCGTATCTACTCAAATCATCCGTGAAAGTAACAAAATAACGATATCCACCTCGCGCCGACACACTCATTGGACCACATACATCAGAATGTATGATTTCCAATAAATCTGTCGCCCGTTCCATTGAACCGGAAAACGGCGTTCTAGTCATCTTGCCCATAAGGCATGGCTCACATGTATCAAATGATTCATAATCAAGTGATTCCAAAAGTCCATCCGAATGGAGCTTCTTCATGCGTTTAATGCCAATATGACCTAAACGGCAGTGCCACATATATGCGGATATATCATCATTAAGTTTAATCCTTTTAGCATCAACATTATGAATATGTGTAACATTATCATCGAGATCTAATAGAAATAAACCATTCATCATCGGTGCATGACCATAAAAGATTTCATTCATATAAATGGAACAACCATTGTTCTCGGATTTAAATGAATAACCACTTCGCATCAAACACGATCCAGATACAATGTTCATGCTCAATGCAGGCACCAGATAACATTTATTCAAGTTTATAACTAATCCCGATGGTAAGTGGAGAGGCAGCGTTCCGACGGCGATCACATCAACACTTGATCCATTGCCGACACGCATCTTGACCTCACCCCTTGCTAGCGGTCGCTTGTTCCGCAGTCCCTGATTCGAGTTACAAATATTAGCAACTGAACCGGTATCAAATACCCAGGTGCTACTGCGAGCACTAGTCAAGTACACATCAATAACATGTATATCATATATACCTTTGTTTGCCTTGCCGGCCTTCTTGTCTGCCAGATACTTGGGGCAGTTGCGCTTCCAATGGCCAGTCCCCTTACAATAGTAGCACTCGGAATCAGACTTAGGTCCAACTCGGGGTTTCTTTTCAGGTGCGGCAACCGGCTTGCCGCCCTTACTTCCCTTCCGTTTTCCCTTCTTGTCTTTCTTGAAACCAGTGTTCCTATTGATCATCAACACTTGATGTTCCTTTTTGATCTCCACTTCTGCAGTTTTAAGCATTGACAGAAGCTCGGGGAGAGACTTCTTCATGCCTTGCATATTATAGTTCATCACAAAGCTCTTATAGCTAGGTGGCAGAGACTGCAGAACACGATGGATGCCTAAGTCAATGGGAATCGATATTCCCAAGGACACAAGCTTATCGGCGTAACCCGACATTTTGAGTACATGCTCACTAACGGAGCTGTGCTCTTCCATCATGCAGCTAAAGAACTTTTCTGAAGCGTTGTAGCTCTCTACAGCAGCATGTGTGTCGAAAATCATTTTCAACTCACCCATTGTATCAAATGCATTGCCGTTTTCGAAACACTTTCGAAGTTCTGGCTCTAGCCCATACAATATGCCGCAATGAACTAAGTTGTGGTCCTCCTGACGAGTCTGATAGACATTCTTCTCCTCGTCAGGGGCATCATCAAAAGGTGGGGGGCCTAACGGCGCTTCTAGCACATATTGCTTTTGTGCAGCAGAGAGGAGAATCCTCAAATTCATGGCCCATTCGGTAAAGTTGCTACCGTTCGTTGCTAGTTTCTCTTTCTCCATGAACACATTGAAATTAAAAGCAGGTGGTGCCATCTACAACAGAATTTGTAAAGTTTAGACTAAGTGTATGATAGATTGAGTTCAACTAATCTTTATTACGAATGAACTCCCACTCAAAAATGACATCCCTCGTGCCTTTTTGGTGATTACATGAACCAAATCCACTACACCAAGTCCGATCATCACGTGAGTCGGTATAGCTTCAAAGGCGAGCATCAAATGGGCATCATATCAACTATATGACTCATGCTTAACCTTTCGGTCCGTGTTCCGAGGCCATGTCTGTACATGCTAGGCTCGCCAAGTTAGAACCATAGTATTCGCATGTGTAACTGTTTTACACCCGAAATATGGTCGTGGATCCAAGAACACCTGATCATCACGTGATGTCTTGGAGCGACGAAAACATAATTGGTGCATACTAAAGGAAGAACACATTCTTATCTTGATATTTAAATGAGGGATCATCTTATTATGCTAACAAAGCGCTAAACAAGCAATATAAGATGCTATCAAACATCATATGTTTATTAGTGAAATTATATGGTTCCCGCAGATGATCTCTATCATGTGCATCGTGGTATGATCACTATCATACCTATATGTGTAAATCCAAGGTCTATGGATTTTACACGCTATGTGTGTTGTAAGAGTATCATCTCATACTTCTACTTACAACACTACCATATCATAACACTAGCCCAGCAACAATCTAAACTAGACGCCTCTAATTTATCCATTGCAAGTTTTACGTGGCTTAGGGCTTTCGAGATAGAACCGTTCTTACCTACGAACATGAACCACAACGAGGATAATCAAATTGTTGACAACTCGCTTGCAAAATAGATATTGACTATAGTAGGAGATACAGACACCCGCTAGCCACTTATGCAAACTAGTTGCATGTCAAGCGTGGAACAGGTCTCATGTGCGAGGACATGTAAAGTTTGTCCGGGCCGCTTCATCCCACTATGCCACCAATATCCAAAATTACAACAAAGGAGCGACAACATGATCATCATCGCCCACATACTCATATGTGTACTACCCGTGTAAAGTATCTACGCATAGATCCGGCTCTGATACCACTGTAGGGTTCGCAGCATAGAAAACAAAAATTTTTCTACGATGTGAACTATATACCAAGATCCATCTACTAGATACAAACAACGGGCGGATGTATATCCGTAGAGAACATACCCTTGAAGACCGACAAAGCTTAACGAGTTCAACTCGTGGTTGATGTAGACGATCTCTTGCCGATCTCAAGATCGAGAGGAAGTCCTAGCGCCGCAAATCAGCAGCGCATCCGTACTCGCACACACGTTCGAGGCACCGAGCAACCTCCGCCTCCTCGCTCCAGCGATGCAGCGGAAGCACAACTCTTTCTTGCCGAATAGCCACCGGGAACATGTATCTCGCTAGTCCGAGACCATGGGGGATAAATTCTAGAGGGGGAGAGAGATCCTTCACGAGGAGGTGTGAGAGACAAGTGAGGAGGGGGGCTCCTTTTATAGGAGGAGGGGGGGCACCCAAGGGGTTGGCCGCCGGCCATGGGGCTGCCCCCTCCCCTCCTTAATTCATGTGGGTGGACACTCCACTCACAAAATGCCCTTTAAATTTCCTCCACTCAAAAGTCCACTCAAATTACCATTAAATTTCCACCAAATTTAATGCAAACTCTCATTAAATAAAACTCTTTTATTTTATTTAGAATTTTGTCAATTACTTTAATGACAAACATTCACAAATAACCCCTTGCTAGAATTCTATTTCACATGCATAACCACTTTATGCAATTTCACCCGAAAACCTGTTTCGGTATCTAGTGAAATAAATTCCTGCGCTTGTTCATTCTTTCGGCATGAAACATTTGCTCCAATTGGATGTCGGTGTCTCTTAAGTGTGTCACCCTACGGTTCGTGAATAATGCGGACATGATCGAGACCCCTCTCGGATCAATAATCAGAAGCGGGATCTGGAGACCCATACTGACTCCCACACATTCAACGATGACTTTCTTGTGATCGTCGGAACCTTTTACGCTAGTATCTTAATCCCTTTGTTTCACGATATATTACATGTCCGAGATTCGATCATCGGTATCTCCATACCTAGTTTGATCTCGTTACCGACATGCACTCTTTTCTCGTTCCTGTGATATAACATTCTAGTGATCAAATCACTTGCTTGCAAGCTAATCAATGTGATATCACCGAGAGGGCCCAGAGTATATCTATCCGTCATCGGGATGAACAAATTCCACTCTCGATCCATGAGCCTCAACATAACACTTTATTAGTTCTGAATCCATCTTTATAATCACCCTGTTACGGTGTGATGTTTGATGTTATCAAGAAACTCTTCCGGTGTTAGTGATTGACATGATCTCATGGTCTAAGGATTAGGATCACTTCGTAAGTTGTTATAGCAATATAAACTCAATGACTTTGATCGTAATGCTATACTTTGGATGAATGTTCATCACACCATTACACTAATGTTGTGATCCCGTTATTAACAACATCCAATGTCCATGATCAGGAAACCTTGATCATCTTGTTAATCAACGAGCTAGTTTATGAGAGAGGCATAACTAGGAACTTTCTATTTGTTTATTAAACACACATGTATTAACGTTTCCGTATTAATACAATTATAGCATGCAAAATAAACATCTATCATATACTTGGAATACACATAATAAACACTTTATTATTGCCTCTCAGGGCATATTCCCTTCAAAAAGCTAAAGTCATTATTTTCCTGGAGAAACACGGAACCATGAAGCAGAGCCGGAGGGGGGCCACAGGGTGGCCGCACCCCCCTAGGAGCGGGCAAGCTTTGGAGGCACCCACAGGGGGTGTGGGCCCCCTGGACCCCCACCGACTTTGACTCTTGCGCCTATAAGAAGCCTCCGACCCAAAAACCCTAGGGCATCCAGAAGAAATCGATGAAAACCTCTGTAGCACCACCACCACCGAAGGGGAGATTCGGGAGACAGAAAGTGAAAGGATACAGATGTCGCCTAGAGGGGGGGTGAATAGGCGATTAAAACTTTTCCTAGAGTGGCTCAACAAAGGCGGAATAAAACTAGTGTTTACTTTGTTAAGCACAACCTAGAAATAACTAAGGTTCACCTATGTGCACCAACAACTTATGCTAAGCAATACAAGCAACAATGTGATAGCAAGATATAGATTACTTCAAGCACGAAGGCTATCACAATGTAAAGTGCATAAGTAAAAGCTCGGGTATAGAGATAACCGAGGCACGCGGGGACGACGATATTTTACCGAGTTCCTCCCAACATGGAGTACGTCTTGTTTGGAGAGGGGGTGGTATCAAACCACCAACGCCACAAAAGGCCTCCCTTATTCTCCGGTGAATCTCACCCCAATGGGATCGATTCACGCTTCCACTATCGGTGCACTTGTCGGTGGCAACCGGAACCTCTCACAAGGTTGGGGCACAACTCCACAACTTAATTGGAGGCTCCCAACAAATGCCACCAAGGCCACAATTCCACCAAGGCCACAAACCGTCTAGGGTTCCAAGAACCCAAGAGGGACAAGCTCCAATGAGTAACTCAAATCAAATCCTCCAAAGAGAACTCAAACCGATGCACCAAATGCAAATGGCAAGAACACCACAAAGGTGCTCAAATCCCTCTCTCCCAAATTCCACCAAAGCTACAAAAGCTTATGGGGGAATAAGAGAGGAAGAACAATGGAGGAAATCCACAAAAGACTCCACGATCTAGATCCCAATATGTTCCCCTCACTTAGAGGAGAGATTGATTGGTGGGATTGTAGATCTAGATCTCCTCTTTCAAATCCCTCAAGAATATGCAAGAATCATTGGACGGATTGAGAGAAAGAAAGATCAAGAAGGTCAACAATGGAGGGGAAAACTTGCAAGAATGGTTAGGGAACCATTGGGGAAGAAGGCCCCTTAAATAGGTTCCCCGAAAATCCAACCATTGAAGCCAAAAAAACGCGAATCCCGGTACTACCGGACATTCCCGGTACTACCGGACATTCCCGGTACTACCGGACATTCCCGGTACTACCGGACAATCCCTGGGAATCCCAGGTCGCCAAATGCACCTTTTTCAGTACCGACCGATACTACAGGGCGGTACTACCGGACCTCCGGTACTATCGGACCCTGGTCCGGTACTACCGGTCATCCCTGAACGAAAACGGCCATAACTTTTGCATCCGGACTCCGATTTTGATGATCTTGGGCTCGTTTCGAAGAGGACAACAAGCTCTAAAAGATAATGAAAAGAAACATTATAGTACATGTAGGGGTCCCAATCTTAGATAAGATAGAGCCTCCTGTGTTTACAATGCTAGTCCCTGGATCAATAGCTAGCATCCACAGTTAAGATGTAATATCAAGAAACAAAGGTCATAATATAACTTTATAACCAGGAATAACATAAGTTTATTACATCAAACATAGCTCATTTGGCTAATACATTACATTGCAGCGGAATAACTATAAGCATGGGGTCCATCATCTTCAAAGTGCCACAGGCAGATGTTGGTTGTAGACTTTATAAACCTAATCAATCAATCTTCACTAAAATCAATCAAACCTGCAACATACAAGTTACAGCCACAAAGGGTCAATACATTTGAATTGTATTAGCAAGTGATACTATGGTAGTATAGTGGAGTCTATCATCTATATGCATTTGGCTAAGTGGAGTTGAGGCTTGCATTGCTCAAAATAGATTTTTCTTATCATCTTGAAAATACTAAGTTTTTTTGCTTGACAAAATCATTCCCTCAATCAAAGATTTCAAGATCCTTGTACCAAGCCATCTCTCCATCAATGATCGAAGAATTCAAACAACCCTTGTTCAAACCACAAGATTTTAATTTAGAAATTTGAATGATGAGATTCTTGATTGCTTCCATGTCTTGATGCTCAAATTGTCCTTTAACAGGGACATGGCTAAGTACTTAGGTTTTACACTCTGCAGAGGTGGTGCACTTTACCCACAAGACTTGGTTTCCCAAGACAAAATCTTTCAGAAGCCTTCCTGTCGTGGGAATGGTCACGGCAGATGCTGCAATCGGCAGCGAGTAGTAGAACGAGGGGCAAGGGCGGCCAGCCATCTGCGGTGCGAGATGAGGGCAAAGACACAGGGTTTTACCCAGGTTCGGCCCCCCAGAGGGTAAAGACCTACTCCTGCTAGATTGTATTATGGAGGTGTTTACAATGGGCGAGCTCGGCGGCCAGGCGGCGAGTCGCTTGGGTGTATGAGGGCACGTGTATCTACTCACCCCGTAGGGAGGTTTATATAGACTCACCTCCCCTAGGGTTTACATATCTCAACCGATTCGGTTACAGCTTCGGTAATCATTTAACCTAGTCCGACTGGGCCTATCTACTCGCCTGGGCCTTCAGCTTCCAGTCGCTTGGTACCTTGCTGGGCTTCGATCCACTCGCCGTTCTGCAGGCCCACTCGCCAGCCCTCGGGCCAGTCGGAAACGTCCTGCTGAGTATACCCCAGTAGGCGTATCCCCATCAGTAGTCCCCGAGGCCGTCGTTGATTAGGCGTAAGTGGCTGCTGGCAGTCGGAGTATACGGCTTCAAAGTAGGCATCCAGTCGAATCGTCGGCGGGCTCCTGTATGAAGGAGAAAATCCAGTGAACCAAGTCGCGTCTTTGGCGAGTCGAGCCAACGGGACGCGGCCACGGCGAGTGGCCTAGCGAGCCGAGTGGCTGGAGTTGGACCGTCAGGCGTGGTCAAACTAGCCGTTAAGGTAACTCAACGGTAACTCTCGGTGTAATCATCGCGCGGTAACGACCTCCTGATTTGGCGGGTAACTCCCGCTATATAAGGGGAATGTCAGGCAACCGTAGAGCCAACTTCCCACCACTTCTTCCGAGTGCGCGCATTCTCTTTTCTTTGCTCCTTGATCCAATCGAGCCGAAATCCTCCGACCTCCAACCAACCTCTCGGCTATGGCCCTTCCCTCCGAACCATGGGGCAGGTCCAAGTGCACGAGGGCGCAACTGGCCTCCTTCGAGGAGGCCGGAATCCTGCGAGCCGGCTGTTGGCGTATCCCTGCAGCCGGAGAAACGACCCCAAACCCGCGAGAGAGAGAGTTCGTCTGTTTCACCAGTCATCTCGAGCGGGGGTTAGGGTTTCCCACGTCTTTGTTCTTCCGGCGTTTTTGCGCCTACTACGGGATCCAGCCCTCAGATCTGGGTCCCCACAGCATCGAGCAGCTCGCCATCTTCGTGGCGTTCTGCGAGTGCTACTTGGGCTGCCGGCCCTACTTTCCCTTGTGGCAAGATCTGTTCCACGGACGGATCAGCCGCGAGGAGGCAGGCGGCCCAATGCTAGCCGCGGGCGGCCTGACGTTCCAGCTTAAGTCCAAAGCTTCCTTCTTTGATCTAATGCTGCCCGCCAAAGCAGCGAGCGACTGGAAGAAGTCATGGTTCTACGTAACCGAGGCGACTCCGGAGGATGAGGCGGCGATCCCGCGGTACTCGGCCAACCGTTCCGAGCCGCGCCATCTCTAGGTCGGCAAGCTCCCCGACGACCAGCGAATGGTCGTCGACGAGATGCTCCAGGCCATCCGTGGTCTGAAGAAGAAGGGGCTTCAGATGATAAACTTGTACAATTGTTGGCTTGGGCGATGGCTCGTTCCGCTCGCCCAACGCGACCATTACATGTATCAGTACACATGCCGGGGAGACTCGACGAAAGCCTGCCTCGACGAATGGAAGCTGGAGGATTATCTCCCATCGTTGAAGAAGATCACCCAGGCGGTGTACGTGGATGCACAGGCCGGGGTCCCCCCCTACACCGCGAAGCGTCCGGCTCCGACGGTAATTTCTTTATCTTGTTCGCAGTCGCAGCGTGTGCAGTCGCGGTAATTCTAATTCTGTTTCGTATTCATCGCAGCTGTTCCAAGTGGTGGAAGGGTGGCTCCCACCTGCCGATGACGAGAGCCCGGGGCCATCTGCCCAGGATACAAGCGAATCGTCGCCCGCGAAGGGCAACGAGGATGACGAGGACGAGTCCGAAGAGGAAATCGCCCCGCTGGTCCGAAAGACCCGCGGGCAACGTCAGCGCGAAATCGAAGCGAGCAGGAGCCTCGAGCGTCATGATGACGACGATGAGCTCCCAGAAACCACCTCGCGCCGCCAGGCCACTCCTTCGAAGAAGAAGAAGAAGAAGAAGGAGAAGGAGGCGAGGGCCCCCCCGAAGAGGAAGACGAAGCCGCCGAGGATGGCCTCGCCGCCGCACTCGACGAGCAGCTCTGACGCTCACAGCTCGGTCGATGACGGCGCGGCCCCAGCGACAACCGCGCTAGATGCACCGTCTGTGGAAGTGCCGCTGGCCTCGATGCCTCCGCCATTCGCGCCAGTCTCTGGGCTAGGGAAGGCTCCAGCCGTGGCGACTTCGCCTCGCAAGGAGGTTCCGATTGGGGCGGCTTCGCCCCGCAAGGAGGCTCCGGCCGTAGCGGCTCCAGTTCGCGAGGACGCCTCTGCCGAAGGTATCCCAGAGGCGCCAGCCGCAGCCTCGACGACGAAGAAGCCATCCGTGTCTTGGGCACGCGACGTCCTGGAACTAGGGCTCAGTCGGCAACTGGGCCCCAAGCTGGAAAAACCGGCCGGCCTTCGCACAGGGCTACGCTTCATCCCGGTCGCCAAGTGAGTGCATTCAGCCTTCCCTATTTTCCATAGCTGTTTCGATTGTCTTTACTGATTCGACTGATGTGCAGGACCGGAGTGAAAAGGATGGGCCACCTGACCGTGGCCCAGGTACCCTCCACCGCTAGCGAGGAGGATCCTTCCCGTAAGAGGAAGGCGGACGAGGTCGTTGCCTCGGCGGATGGCAGTAAGAAGGCCAAGGGCGACGACATCGTCACTGTCTCTGACGAAACGGCGGTTGCGTTGGCCGGCCCCGCGGTGGAGGCAGCCGTGTCTACGAAGGAGGGCGTTTCCTTGCCTGCAACGGCGGAGGCGACTTCCTTTGGAGGGGGTGCCTCTATCGCCACCTTCCCTCGCTTCGTGACCAAGGCGGCCGCGGCGAGCGGGGCTGCATCCCCGAGCCTCGCTCCAGGGGCCATCGATGCTGAAGTCGACCAGCGTCGTGGGCACACGCCAGCGTTACTTGCATCCGTGGACGCGATGCAACTTCATGGCATGCTTGGCGCAGCCATCCAGGTATATCCAGTCCCCGAGGATCAGGTCGGTGCTTTGCAGCGGCTTAATTCTTATTATTTTCTCGTCTTTTACTTTCTTATCCAGTCCCCGAGTGTGTACGCGCTAAATTTTAGCGGGGTGGGCACTTAGGAATTTCTTGATCGCCAGTCCCCGAGTACGCACTCGCTGAATTTCAGCGGGTGGGCACTTAGGAGGTTCGTTTTTACTGACTTTTTTGATGATATGCAGGGTCTGCAGCTCGAATCGGCGGACCGATTGGCCGCACAGCAGCGTGCTGAGAAGGAGCTGACCACCATCCAGGAGGCGAACAAAGAGCTCCAGGATGTTGCTGCGAGGGCAGAGGAAGCTCGCCAGGAACTTGTCCCTGCTGGTGAGTTGGAGGCGGCGCGATCTTCTCTGGGCGCTGCTGAACAGCGGGTCGCTGACCTCGAGCGCGAGCTGCGGGAAGCGAGGGAAGAAGCTAGCTTGGCGGACGGGCGGGCTAAGGCCGCCATTGCAGCCGCGGAGGAGGATCGCAAGGTGTCGGAAGTCCTTATTGCTGGGCTACAGGACGACCACACGTCGCTTCAGTGCTTCATCACGGGGCTCGCCCGCCCATTGCTTGGTGAGTGCATCTTTCCTTTCCGTTAGTTGGAATTGCTGTGGTGTCCGTCGCACTCATCATTGTCTCCTTCTCGCAGGTCGCGTGATTGGTAGCCAAGAAGAAGCGAGCTCGCTCGACGCGAGGCAGTGCGTAAGCATGCTCGTCGATTCGGCTACGCTATCGGCGACGTGCATCCGCGCCTACCTTCAAGAAATGTCGCCCACGGAGGTTATTCCCAGCGACCTCGTTGAGGTGTGGGAGTATTTGGAGAAGGCGCCCGCGGTCGTTGAGTTCATGACGCGGTCGGCGTTTCGGCGTGGAGCGTCGACAGCACTGAGCCTTGGACTCGCCCACTTCCCCGAGGATTTCGACCTCGACGATGTGACGAGTGGGTATCCCTCGTCGACTGGCGCGGTGGACCTGTCCGAGGTTCTCAAGTTGCAGGAGCGTGCCGCCGCGTACTCGGAGCGTGTCTGGGCAATGGGCGACCTCCTTCCCTATCAGGAGACGGTCGTCGCGCCGAACGACCCCGAGCCGCCGCATCGTGACTTCAAGGTCGAGCAACCTTTCCGCGCGGCGATGGCGGGTGAACTGACGACGTATCCGTCAAACCCGTACACCGCGTTCATCCGTAGGCGCCGGGATTCTGGCGAGTCGTCATCGAAGCCTGCAGAATAGGGTAGTTTGCCTGGATGTGTTAGCATCAGTTCTGCCACGCGGACATATTTTGTAATATAAGACAATGCAATATGCGATTGAATGGGACGTCGTGTCCGTTTTGCTATTTGTTTGTGTGCTTTGGATTCATTTTGGACGAGTCCCCGAGCGCGTTCGCCCTTTTGTGGGGTTTACCTCGTATATGATGTTTTGTTGTTAACAAGTGTTTTGTTGATTTAGTCGACTCGCCCGAGCTCGGAGAGCCAGTCGCAAGGCGACTCCCTTGAGTGCTCTGTACTTTACCGTTTTCCCGTGCGCGAACGGGGTCGGGTGGCCGAGTCCCCGAGCGTGGTACTTGGTAGTTCTAGGCGCGACTCGAGGGTGGTTGAGGACTCAGCGCGTTGGTGTGAGCGCGTCACTCCTGCCTGGCCCGTGGGGTCAGTCGCGTGGCGAGTCCTGGGCATGCTCTCTTACTTGGCGTTTTCCCTGACCGATCGCGACGAACTGGTATTCAGTCCCCGAGCGTGGTACTTAGCCGTTCGAGTCGCTATGCCGAGGATGCGGAGGACCAAGGTCGCTGTGAGAAGCGAGGGCGGTTGTCTTGGTTCGTAAAACCAGTCGAGCTAGGCGACTCCAATGGGGCTCCGGATTGGCGTTTTTCGTGGACGACGCAAGACCTGAAATGACTCAGTGCTCTTACATCGCACTACTTAGCCGTGCCGATCGCTGTACCAAAGGTTGACTTCTGCATTTTAGCATGACGCTGTTATTACGAGTGCGAGTGGCACAAGGCATGGAGAGTAGACGCAATTTTGCGGTAACCGTTTCTTTTATTTCATAGCGACTGGAGAGTACATGTGTGGGGTTCTAGGAGTAGAACTTCCGGAGGAGATTGACATTCCATGGTCGCTTGACGTCGAGTTCGCCGTCCCCGCGGACGTCGATGAGGTAGTAGGCGTCGTTGCCGAGTACGCGCCCGATGGCGAATGGGCCTTCCCACGGAGGGGAGAGCTTGTGCATGCCCTTCTTGTCCTGGATGAGGCGTAACACCAGGTCGCCTTCCTGGAAGGTGCGGGTTTTCACCCGTCGGCTGTGGTAGCGGCGAAGTCCTTGCTGGTAAATGGCGGTGCGCGATCGAGCGAGGTCGCGTGCTTCGTCGAGCTGGTCGAGCCCATCTTGGCGGGCCAGCTCGTTTGCGGCCTCCGTATAGTGGACGACCCGCGGCGAGTCGTGTTCGAGGTCGGTGGGCATGACTGCTTCGGCGCCGTAGACCATGAAGAAGGGAGTGAATCCCGTCGATCTGTTAACCGAGGTGCGGATTCCCCAGATGACGGAGGGCAGCTCTTCGACCCAGCATCCAGCGGTGCGCTCGAGTGGCACTTGGAGTCGCGGCTTCAGGCCGTGGAGGATGCTTTGGTTGGCTCGTTCCGCCTGGCCGTTGGATTCCGGGTGGGCGAATGACGCGAGATCGAGCCGGATGTGGTGCTCTTCGCAAAATTCGGCCATTGCCCCTTGGCGAAATTTGTGCCGTTGTCCGTGATGATGCTGTTGGGGAACCCGTAGCGATATATGAGCTCGCGTAGGAATTTAGTGGCGGTCTTCCCGTCGCATTTCCGGACTGGCTTGGCCTCCACCCACTTGGTGAATTTGTCGACGGCGACTAGCAGGTGGGTGTAGCCGGAGGGGGCTTTCTTGAAGGGGCCTACCATGTCCATGCCCCATACGGCGAATGGCCAAGTGATGGGGATCGTTTTGAGCGCTGAGCTCGGTACGCGCGTCTGATTGGCGTACTTCTGGCACCCGGCGCATCGCTGGACGATGTCGACGGCGTCGGCGTGAGCGGTGGGCCAGTAGAAGCCGTGTCGCATAGCCTTGGCGACCAGGGAGCGGGCGGCGGCGTGGTGGCCGCAGTCACCTGAGTGAATGTCGTGGAGGATTTTGCGTCCTTCAGCCGGTTGGACGCAACGTTGGAACACGTCGGTGACGCTGCGCTTGTGTAGCTCGCCGTCGATGATGGTGTAAGACTTGCATCGGCGAGCGATCATCCGAGCGTTTGTCTCGTCTGCTGGCAGAGTGCCGGTTTCCAGGTAGGCGATGTAGGGCTTGGTCCAGTCGTCTGGCTCGGTGATGAGTGCGACCAAGGCTGCCTCTGGTTGGAGTGGGACTCCGATGTCGATCTCCCTCGGGGGAGAGACTGATGGCTTGGAGATTGTGTCGAGGAACACGCCGGCGGGTGGTGCGAGTCGAGCCGACCCGATGCGAGAGAGGGCGTCGGCCTCCTCGTTTTTTCGCCTGTCGATCCACTCGACAGAGTAGCCGGTGAAGTGGCCGCCCAACTTATCCACCTCTTGGCGGTACGCCGCCATGGTAGGGGAGATGGCGTCGCAGGTGCCGGCGACTTGTCCCGCAACGAGGTCGGAATCTCCGTAGCATCGGAGGCGGTTGACGCTCATCTCCTTGGCGGCTCGCATACCGTGGAGTAGGCCCTCGTATTCGGCCATGTTGTTGGTGCAGGGCGTGAATTCGAGGCGGAGGATGTAGCGGAGCTTGTCGCCCTTTGGTGAAGTCAGCACTATCCCCGCTCCTGCACCGTCCGCGTTTTTGGACCCGTCGAAGTGCAGGCTCCAGTAATGGAGGTACGGCAGCTTCTCTGGCTGCTGGGCCTCCTCCCAGTCGGCGATGAAGTCTGCCAGTGCCTGTGACTTAATCGCCCTTCGTGGCTCGTATTTAATGTTGTGGACGCCGATCTCGACGGCCCACTTGGCGACTCGCCCGGTCGCCTCGCGATTGCGGATGATGTCTTGTAGTGGCGCTGAGGAGACGACCGTGATCGGGTGCTCCTGGAAGTAGTGCGGCAGGCGCCGCTGAGCCTTGAAGACCGCGTATACTAACTTTTGGTACTGTGGGTACTGCTGGCGCGATTCGGTGAGAACCTCGCTGATTTAGTACACCGGCCGCTGAACCGGGCGCTCCTTTCCTTCCTCTGGTCGTTCGACGACCATTACAGCACTGACGACGCGCTCGGACGCCGCGACGTAAACCAGCATAGGTTCCTTGTCAGTGGGTGCGGCGAGTAGTGGTGCGGCGAGTAGCACCTTTTTGAGGTCGCGGAGCGCGTCGTCCGCCTCCTTGTCCCACTGGAAGGTGGGGTTCTTGCGCATCAGGCGGTATAGGGGCATTGCCTTTTCGCCTAGGCGGGGGATGAAGCGACTGAGAGCCGCTACTCGCCCGGCCAGCTTCTGGACGTCACGCAGGCACTCGGGTTTGCCGAGCCGGGCGATCGTGTCGATCTTTGTTGGGTTCGCCTCGATCCCTCGTTTGGAGACGACGTACCCCAGTAGTTGTCCGGCGGGTACACCGAAGGTGCATTTGCCTGGGTTGAGCTTTATCTTGTACCTCCGCAGATTGGCGAAGGTCTCCGCCAGGTCGGCGAGTAGGTCGTCTTGGCGAGCGGATTTCACGACCACGTCGTCGATGTAGACGTGGATGTTGCGGCCAATTTGGCTCGCGAGGCATTCTTGCATGCACCGCTGGTAGGTTGCCTCGGCGTTCTTGAGGCCGAAGGTCATGGCGGTGTAGCAGAAGGCTCCGAATGGCGTGATGAACGCCGTCTTCTCCTCGTCTTCGACAACCATTTTGATCTGGTTGTACCCCGAGTAGGCATCGAGGAAACATAGCGACTCCGAACCCGCGGTTGAATCGATTATCTGATCGATCCGCGGGAGGACGAACTGCTCCTTTGGGCAGGCGCTGTTCAGGTTTGTGTAGTCGATGCACATTCTCCAGGTCCCGTTTTTCTTCTCGACCAGGACTGGGTTTGCCAGCCACTTGGAGTATTTGATTGGCCGGATGAAGCCGGCAGCGAGTAGGCGCTGCACTTCCTCGGCGATTGCTCGACGGCGTTCTTCATTGAAGGGCCGTAGCGACTGCTTGACAGGTCGCACTTTGGGGTCGGCGTTTAATTTGTGCTCAGCGAGCTCCCTAGGGACACCGGGCATGTCGGAGGGTTTCCATGCGAAGATGTCCCTATTCTCACGAAGGAACTCGATGAGCGCGCCTTCCTATGCTGGGCTCATGCCTGTCCCGATCGTCACCGTCTGGCTGGGGTCGCCTGGGACCAGCTCGACGGTGCGGGTGTGCGTCGTGGCCTCAAAGGTTGAGGTGTTTGTGCCCTCTGAGTTGGGCCTCTTGAGTATTGTGGGATCGTCGTTGTTGACCCCGCTCGCGTATTTGGCGAGCTCGTCGGCGTGGTTTGTTTCTGCCGCGATGACAGCGTCGGCGAGTTCGGCTCCTTTGGCCTCGCATTCGGCGGCCATGTCGGGGTCGCCGTTGATGGTGATGACGCCGCACGGCCCGGGGAGCTTCATCGCGTTGTACGCGTAGTGGGGCGCTCCCATGAATTTAGCAAACGCCTGGCGCCCCAGGACGCAGTGGTAAGGGCTGTCGAAGGGCACCAGCTCGAAGACGATCCGCTCGGTGCGGAAGTTTGCCGGACTGCCGAAAGTGACTGGCAGCGTGACTTTGCCGATCGGATACGCCTTCCGACCGGGGACGATGCCGTGGAACGTGGTGTGGGTTGTCTCGATCATCGACTGCGGGAGCCGCAGCCGCCTGAAGGTGTCGAGGTAGAGGATGTTGATGGAGCTGCCGCCGTCCATCAGTGTCTTGGGGAGCCAGTAGTCGCCAACCTTGGGCTTGACCACCAGGGCGACTCGTCCTGGGTACTCGATGCGTGGCGAGTGGTCTTGCCGGCTCCAGGTGATGGGCTGTTCCGACCAGTTCAGGAACTGGGGACGTCTGTTTGGGCCACTGCGTTGACGGCGACGGCGCGGGCGATGACCTTCTTCTCGCGCTTCGTGTTGAAGCCTGTGAAGGTGTGGAGCGAGCCGGCTACTTTGCCGAACTTTCCGCCATGTGGCGGGTCGTTGTCGGTGTCCTCCCGCGCGTGCCGTGCCTTCTCGATTTCCCTTAGGGTGTGGCAGTCGGCGGTGGTGTGCGTTGTAGGCTTCCCTTCCCTGCTGTGAAACGCACATGGTTTGTTAAGGAGGGCCGCAGGATCGAACCTTGGCTTGTTCTTGTAGTTGCCGCCATCGCGCCGTTGCCCTCCGTCGTGGCGGTAGCTCTTGGGCTCGCGCTGTGCGTGCCCAGCGTTGGCGACGAAGTCGACTCGCCCGTCGCTGCGGCGCTTGCCTGTGAGGCGGGTGCCGCTGTAGCATAGGTCGGTTCGGCGTCCGCCGTCGTTGCCGCCCGTGCGGCGTTGCCCTCCTGACTCGTCGTCGATTTCCTGGTTTGGATCCTCCTCGGCGTACCGTTTGGCGATCTCGAGGAGGTCGGGGATGTTGTCGAGTGTGCGGGCGTGTCGCTTGAGCTTGGCGACTAGAGGCTCGTAGCGGCACGAGGTCTTGAAGCAATGGATCGCGGTGTCCGGGTGGATGCCGACCGCGTTGTACCAGAGCTCTTGCCACCGTTGGACCCAGTTGCGGGTCGACTCGCGGGGTCCCTGGACGCATCGTTCCAGGTCCTCGATGGTGGTGGCGCGGGTGTAGGAGCACTCGAAGTGCCTGAAGAAGGCGTCGCGCATTTCCTCACAGGAGTCGATACTGTCCTGGGGGAGCGTGTTGATCCACTGCCTGCACGTCCCCTCCATCATCAATGGGAGGTAACGGGCGGCGAGTAGGTCAGTGTGACCCGCGATCCCCATTGCCATGAGGTATGTGTCGAGCCAGACTGCGGGGTCGTACGAGGAGTCGTACTTTTCTATCTCCTTTGGCGCCTTGAAGTTTGGCGGGTACTTCTCGCCTCGGATCATTGGTCCGAAGCACTTAGGCCCAAGTCGACTGAGCGACCCCATGGGCTCGCCATCGCGGCGATTAGTTAGGGTGTGCCGCAAGTCGTCGGGCTGGCGTGCGCGCCAGTTTTGGTTGTTGATGATGTGAGTGCGGGCATCGATGGGTTGTCCGTTAGCGGCGACGAAGTTGGTCGCCGGCCTGGGATCGTTGGTGGAGAGTGCCGCGTTCGCGGGTCGGTGTTGGAGCTGCAGTGGCTCTGGTGGCGGGCAATTGAGGGTGTTTGCCACCGCGGGGCGGCCGCTTGAGGCCGCTCTGCTTCCCGAAGAACGCGAGTATACTCGACCTTGCGAGTCGGCGCCCGCTTTTTGCTGCTCCACAGCCTTCGCAAGCAAGGCCTTGACGTACTGGATCTGTAAGGCGCCGTCGCCAGTGGCTATGATGCTATCGGCTGTTGCTCGTCCTGCCACGAGGTTGTCCATTGGGGTGGAGAACAGTGGGAGGCCGTTTGCGTCTCGCTCCCGTGAGGAGACAACTATCCGCTGTTGGTCCCTGGGAGGGGTGCGGTTGGGTGGTGGTGGGGCACCCATCGCCGTTGATCCTGGCGGGGGCCGGGCGCTTCCTCCTGGTGGCGCGTTCTCGCAGATCGCGCGCTCGGCTATGCGGGCCGGGTCGTTTTCGTCGTCAAAGTTCAGGGCACGCCCTTGAACGGTGGGGTTCAAGCGTGACCTGATCCGCTGCTGGTGGTAGCGTGACAGCTCCTGCGCCGTCACCTGCTCGAGGCGAAATTTTTCGCGCTCGGCCTGCTCTTTGCGTACCGCCTCCGCCAGTTTCAAGCGGAGTTCCTCGACCTCCGTTGCCGTGGCGTTAGGAGGGATTGGGGTGGAGAAAGGATCCTCCGGTGGATCGGTGCCGGTGGCCATGTAAGTCGCGGCGTGGCGATTGGCGCCATCGCGGAGGTCGGCGGAGTTCTCCGACCCGGAGTCGAATTCGAAGATCCCGAGGATGGAGGGGTCCTCGAAGTCTCCCGCGTTGGAGACCTGGGCGATGGAGCCCGCGGATGAGGCCGCGGTGATGGATCCGGCGAGTGACGCCAGGGTCGCCGAGTCGGCGTCGTCGGTGAGGGCCGCATCTTCTGCGGCCGCTGAGTTCCCGGCCACGTTGTTGTGGGACGAGTTGTACTCGGAGGCAAGGCGGTGGATCGTGCGAACCTGGCTCTCGGAGAGCCAATCGCGTGGTGGCGACTCGCGGATGCGAGCCGAGTCTTCCGAGACGATGACGTCGGTGAGGCCGACGAAGAGGCTGATCGTGCCGATTGGCAGGATCACGCTGTGCGTGACGGGTCGCGCCGCCGGGACGTAGCTACTCGGCAAGATCTGGAGCATCTCGCCGATCGCTATCATGCGGCCGGTGGCGACCGTCTCGTTGATGGGCAGATTGGATCTCGCCGCAGAACACCGGCCAGACCAGCCAGGCCCCACGGTGGGCGCCACTGTCGTGGGAATGGTCACGGCAGATGCTGCAATCGGCAGCGAGTAGTAGAACGAGGGGCAAGGGCGGCCAGCCATCTGCGGTGCGAGATGAGGGCAAAGACACAGGTTTTTACCCAGGTTCGGCCCCCCGGAGGGTAAAGACCTACTCCTGCTAGATTGTATTATGGAGGTGTTTACAATGGGCGAGCTCGGCGGCCAGGCGGCGAGTCGCTTGGGTGTATGAGGGCACGTGTCTCTACTCACCCCGTAGGGAGGTTTATATAGACTCACCTCCCCGAGGGTTTACATATCTCAACCGATTCGGTTACAGCTTCGGTAATCATTTAACCTAGTCCGACTGGGCCTATCTACTCGCCTGGGCCTTCAGCTTCCAGTCGCTTGGTACCTTGCTGGGCTTCGATCCACTCGCCGTTCTGCAGGCCCACTCGCCAGCCCTCGGGCCAGTCGGAAACGTCCTGCTGAGTATACCCCAGTAGGCGTATCCCCCTCACTTCCCTTAGACCAAAATGGACGCGTTCCAACCTATCAAACACTACCACCCACTGTCCATATGGCTAAGTTCTTGCAACCTATATGATCATGGCAGAGCCCATATTGCAAAGTGGTTGCACTTGAAGCTTCTCAACATTTGACATCTCAAATCCCTTTGTTTCCTGGGTGGCCATCCACAAGTGTGATACACAAGGTTCACCAGTCCCCTGGCCTTGTGTAACCACTCAACATATCCCAATCCTTCCATTCCACCCAGGTGATTCATTAACTTAGTTGTTTTTATTAAACAAAACATAAGTCCTCAGACTTAGAATATTTTTCCATAGTGTGAATATATTTTCCACCCATGTTTTCTATTAGCTAGGCTAAGCTTGATAGTAGTAGGAATCTTTAACTTAGCAAAATCCTACTAAGGATACATCTACTAGGATTTCCTACAGCAAGGTCTATGCTTAGCAAAATCCATGCAAGTTTTACTTAACAAAAACACTAATGCATAGTGAAAGTAATTGGATAAAAAGTATGAAGCATCACTTGCCTTTTTGGTAGAGAATGGTGGTTCACCTTGATCTTTCTAGTCTCACACTTCACTACAAATCAATCAAGCAAACACAAATTCAATTCACATTCCAAACCAAAGTCAAACAAACAATTCTTCACACACACAAAGTAATGGAATTTAAGTCATGCATGGGAGCATGCACAAGATAGTTTTATTTTGCAAAGGGGTCTCTATGGGGTTTCTAAACTTTGTAAGATCCAAATTGGTCATTTACCAAAGTGGCAAAGTCATTAGCAAGAGGGTTTTGTCCAAAAACTATTTCTTTAAATCCATTCATCATTTCATGTGGTGAAAAAAATGTTTTTATTAAGGCAAAAACTCTTAAGTTGTTCACCAAATGAGTTGCTATTGCAAAGCTTGGTGTTTTAGGTCAGTAGGTTTGGTCCAAAACATTTCCTTAAAATTTTCTTTCAATAAACATTTTTTTATAACCAAAAACCATTCTTTTATTTGGCTAGAAAATGACTAAATCAAGTAATCCAACCTAAATTTTACCAAAATCATTTTCAACATCAAGGGTTGGTTCCTAGGGTCAGTAAGGTCACAACAAACCATTTTGCAAAGGTTTTAATATAAAAATCATTTTTAAACAATTTTTATACTCTAAACAAGCATACAAAAGTTTCTGCAAATTCAAACAAGATAACAGATACTATTTGCTAAACTAAGGGCATGGTTGTCTAGGGCTTGTTCTCCTGATTTCATTGATATAAAATTTGCCAAATTTGGACGTGTGGATCAAAAGTTATAAGGTTTTCAAATTGCTACTTAAATCTGTTTTTCAAATTCTGTTTTAAAACAGATCCTGCCACGCGTCGTTATTCTACTGGATGATACCGGTTCGGCCGGATCGGGCGACGCTTGCCGTTGGATTAATTGATATCGCACGGTGCAGAGGCTACTTACCTCTTCGCTTATTTCTAATCTTATCCGTCAGATTGAGATCCAATGGACCCCATTGTTTTGACCATTTGGCAGCGGCGCTGACGCGGCGGCGACTGGCGGCGCGATCAGACGTGGACAGTGCCGGCGATTTAGGAAGCGAGGGAGGAGGTGAGGGTGCTTACAGTGATCTCGGTGACGCTCTGATGCTCAAGGTGCTCGTCGTTGGGCAGGGGGCGTACGGGGACGGCGGTGATTGCTCGTCGGAAACGTCGTCGGCGTCGGGCGCGTTCAGATGTTGTCGAAGGTGAGGATAGAGGGCGCCCTAGGACAAACGGAAAGTGCGGTAAGGTTCGTAAGAGCTTGGGGATCATCATCGTGTCCACGGGGATGAGAGGGGAGTCAGGTTTTACCGGGGAGACGTCGTCGGAGAACAGCAGACGCGGCGGCGCGGTCAGATATTGTTGAAGTCGATGTTCTGGGCGCCCACGGTTGAAAGGGGGGTACAGAGAGGAGTGTCTGGGAGTGGGGAAGTTGCTAGGGTTCTCGAGAAGGAAGGGGGTGGCGTGTACTGGCCTGAAGTGGCCGGAGACGATGGTCGGAGCCGAGGCAGTCGAGGAGAGATTGTGGCGGCCTGGAGGCGTGTCGAGGAGGGGCGTCTGGGGGAAATGGAGGAGGAGGTGCCGGCGCTTAAGTGTGCTTGATCGCTGCGAGTTATGGTGGCTGCGTTAAGGCGTATTGATGCCACGATTCAATGCTGGCAACGGCGATGAGAGAAGGAAGAAGCAGTCGCGGGGTGGAGAGGAAGAACAGGAGGAGTGGGGCCGTTGTGTCAGTGGGAAAAGGGGAAAGGGGGGGTCCACATGTCAGTTGCTTCGTGGGTTTTAAAAGGAGTGTGAAACGTTTTCTTTCGGGGAGGGGAGTTGGGCTGGTTTGCTGGGCCTTGTTGGGCTAGATGGTGGGCTGGTTGTTTTCTCTTATTTTTTCTGTTTACTTTGTTTTATTCTTTTCTATTTCTATTTTCTGATTTGATTTTCAATCAACATTTCAAACATCCAAACCATTCAATCAATTCAAACTTTTGTAATAAGTTTTTGGTTCTGTTTAGTAGTATAAACCAACTTCCAAAATAAAATAATATTTTAAATCTTTTTAGGTTCCATTTATTAATTAAATAAAATGGTCCTTTAGTTATTTAATAAAATAGGGTTTCTTTTAATTAATAAAATCCTCATTTAAAATCCAAATACTTTCAAAATCAATTCAGTAGGTTCTATTTGAAAATAAAAATTCATTTGGAAATCTTGTTCAAAACAAAACAATCTTTTATTTTAGGGTCCTTTAATAATTGGATAAAATGGGCCTTAGTTATTTAAATAAAATAGAGTTTGATTTTATTAATCAAATCTTTATTTGAAACCTAAATATTTCCAAAACCAAATCAGTAGGTTTTATTTGGGAAATATTGAATATTTGGAAACTTGTTTTAAAACAAAATAACATTTTATTTTAGAGTCCATTATTAATGAAATAGAATAGACTTTCATTATTAAATCAACTAGGTTGTTTTATTTGAGATATTTATTTTGAACTCTAAAATAAAGCCAAATCACTTCAGTAGATATTATTTGTGAATATTAATATTTGGAAAATTTATTTTAAACAATTTAATAAGTTTTGTTGTTTCAATTAAATTGGTAAAGCCTTTTATTTAAATAAAATTTGGATATTAATTCCTTATTATTTTATTTAATAAACCTTTACTATTTTTATTCAAAACCAAAGGTTTTAATTCCAAAGTTTGGTCAAGGTTTAATTTGGCTTTATAAAATAATCCTTATTTATAAATCCTTCTTTTCTTTTGAATACCAAATCCTTTTATTAAATGATCTAAAATAGTATTTCCAAAATATTTTATTTTCCTTTGTTAATTGTTTTATGTTTTTAAATCCTTTTGGGATTTAATTGTTCAAAATAGGTTTGAAGATTCCTATTGGAATTCAAAAAGTTTCTTTTGGCCCTGAAAATCAAACAAAGTTTTATTTAATTCCTTTATTTTTCACATTACAAGATTTGGAAAATCTTGGGATGTGACAGGCTACCACCCTTAAAATAAATCTCGTCCCAAGATTTGGGGAGGCCAGGTTACAAGCAAGTTGAAAACAACTGGGTACTACCACCCTTAAAAAATTTCAAACAAAAATTACATATTGTCCTTCTTGGGATTCTGGAAAAAAAAATTCTAAGCAAACAGTTGCATGTGTCCTTGGTTTCTTTACTTGACTCATGGGCCAAGGTTGAGATCCTTCATAGACTTGTTTAACTTGTTCTCCATCCTTTCTGGACAATTGTTTGCATAGTGGCCTACTTCCTTGCATTTGAAACATGTGACAAGGCTGAGTTCTCTCATAGGCTGGTTTATCTTATGCTTCATCTTTTCTGGACAGTAGTTTGCATAATGTCCTAACTCTTTGCAGTGTTGGCACATCACTTGGCTAAAATCTTTCCTTATCTTGGGTTTCACTAGATTTTGTTTGTCTTCTTGTCTCTTCTTCTTTTCTGGGCATTCACTGGCATAGTGTCCCATCTCTTTGCAATTGTAACATTGCAACTGGCTTATGTCTTTCTTCTTCTTTTTGGGTCTCTCCAAAGCTAGGGGTTCTTCTAGTTCATGTTCTTCATAGGTGGGAGATCTTTCTCTCTTCTTGAGGCATTGATCTTCATGTTCCTTGGATGCATGATCCTTGTCTCTAAAAACATTGCTAGCTTGGGTTCCATCTAGAATAACATCTTTGTCATCCTTGTTGTCATTAGCTCTTTGGGAAAAGTTTTCTCTCATGTTGATCATTTGAGTAACCATTCCTTGCAACAATTGGGATTGAAGTTTCAATATCCTTTGTATGTCTGGGTCTAATCCATTGTTGTTAGCTAAAAGCTGAGTTGTCTCTTGGCTCAATTGGTTTTGGGTTGCTATAATTTCTCTCATGTTGTCTTCTTGGTTGGTGTTGGTGTCTCTTGGAGTAGTCATCTGTTTGAGTTGGATTGGGATTAGAATAGGCAAAATATTTCTAAGGAAATATTTCTAATCACACACATCACAATTCACACAAGCAATGTTCAAGCAATCACAAACAAACATTTCACTCAAACAAGGTTCAAGCACATACTTAGGCAACAAAATATTTTTGTTACACCACATAAGTTGGTGGTTTTGTCTTAGCTAAAATTTGGTGGTCCATCTATATGGTTCACTTGTGTTCTTTCCTTCCTTCTTGGTTGGTTCTTCTTACTTGGGATCATGGTTTCCTTGAGAAAAACTCTTGGTCACAAAACTTCAAGTGATGTAGATTCCTTCTAACTTTTGCATTTCCTCAGTCTCTAAGTCTTGAGCAAGATTTCCTTGTCTCACTTGTAGTCCTTAGTGGTATCCAAGTTGGAAGTTCTTGGTGAAGAGGCTGAAGATGTTGAAGTCATTAGAGTTTGAAGTAGTTGAAGTCATCCTTTGAACATGGTGTAATCCTTGGCCATGGGTAGGTTTTTCCATCAAGTTGAAGTAGAGGAGAAGTAGAGTTGAAACAAAAATGGTTGAGGAAAGAGTTTACAAGTGTTTTTGTAAATAAGTTTTGGATCAAAGTATAACTCCTATTTTTCTAAGGGTTTTTGTCCAATCCTAGGGTTTACAAATCCTACAGGCAACACAATGCTCTGATACCATCTGTAGGGGTCCCAATCTTAGATAAGATAGAGCCTCCTGTGTTTACAATGCTAGTCCCTGGATCAATAGCTAGCATCCACAGTTAAGATGTAATATCAAGAAACAAAGGTCATAATATAACTTTATAACCAGGAATAACATAAGTTTATTACATCAAACATAGCTCATTTGGCTAATACATTACATTGCAGCGGAATAACTATAAGCATGGGGTCCATCATCTTCAAAGTGCCACAGGCAGATGTTGGTTGTAGACTTTATAAACCTAATCAATCAATCTTCACTAAAATCAATCAAACCTGCAACATACAAGTTACAGCCACAAAGGGTCAATACATTTGAATTGTATTGGCAAGTGATACTATGGTAGTATAGTGGAGTCTATCATCTATATGCATTTGGATAAGTGGAGTTGAGGCTTGCATTGCTCAAAATAGATTTTTCTTATCATCTTGAAAATACTAAGTTTTTTTGCTTGACAAAATCATTCCCTCAATCAAAGATTTCAAGATCCTTGTACCAAGCCATCTCTCCATCAATGATCGAAGAATTCAAACAACCCTTGTTCAAACCACAAGATTTTAATTTAGAAATTTGAATGATGAGATTCTTGATTGCTTCCATGTCTTGATGCTCAAATTGTCCTTTACCAGGGACATGGCTAAGTACTTAGGTTTTACACTCTGCAGAGGTGGTGCACTTTACCCACAAGACTTGGTTTCCCAAGACAAAATCTTTCAGAAGCCTTCCCTTAGACCAAAATGGACGCGTTCCAACCTATCAAACACTACCACCCACTGTCCATATGGCTAAGTTCTTGCAACCTATATGATCATGGCAGAGCCCATATTGCAAAGTGGTTGCACTTGAAGCTTCTCAACATTTGACATCTCAAATCCCTTTGTTTCCTGGGTGGCCATCCACAAGTGTGATACACAAGGTTCACCAGTCCCCTGGCCTTGTGTAACCACTCAACATATCCCAATCCTTCCATTCCACCCAGGTGATTCATTAACTTAGTTGTTTTTATTAAACAAAACATAAGTCCTCAGACTTAGAATATTTTTCCATAGTGTGAATATATTTTCCACCCATGTTTTCTATTAGCTAGGCTAAGCTTGATAGTAGTAGGAATCTTTAACTTAGCAAAATCCTACTAAGGATACATCTACTAGGATTTCCTACAGCAAGGTCTATGCTTAGCAAAATCCATGCAAGTTTTACTTAACAAAAACACTAATGCATAGTGAAAGTAATTGGATAAAAAGTATGAAGCATCACTTGCCTTTTTGGTAGAGAATGGTGGTTCACCTTGATCTTTCTAGTCTCACACTTCACTACAAATCAATCAAGCAAACACAAATTCAATTCACATTCCAAACCAAAGTCAAACAAACAATTCTTCACACACACAAAGTAATGGAATTTAAGTCATGCATGGGAGCATGCACAAGATAGTTTTATTTTGCAAAGGGGTCTCTATGGGGTTTCTAAACTTTGTAAGATCCAAATTGGTCATTTACCAAAGTGGCAAAGTCATTAGCAAGAGGGTTTTGTCCAAAAACTATTTCTTTAAATCCATTCATCATTTCATGTGGTGAAAAAAATGTTTTTATTAAGGCAAAAACTCTTAAGTTGTTCACCAAATGAGTTGCTATTGCAAAGCTTGGTGTTTTAGGTCAGTAGGTTTGGTCCAAAACATTTCCTTAAAATTTTCTTTCCATAAACATTTTTTTATAACCAAAAACCATTCTTTTATTTGGCTAGAAAATGACTAAATCAAGTAATCCAACCTAAATTTTACCAAAATCATTTTCAACATCAAGGGTTGGTTCCTAGGGTCAGTAAGGTCACAACAAACCATTTTGCAAAGGTTTTAATATAAAAATCATTTTTAAACATTTTTTATAATCTAAACAAGCATACAAAAGTTTCTGCAAATTCAAACAAGATAACAGATACTATTTGCTAAACTAAGGGCATGGTTGTCTAGGGCTTGTTCTCCTGATTTCATTGATATAAAATTTGCCAAATTTGGACGTGTGGATCAAAAGTTATAAGGTTTTCAAATTGCTACTTAAATCTGTTTTTCAAATTCTGTTTTAAAACAGATCCTGCCACGCGTCGTTATTCTACTGGATGATACCAGTTCGGCCGGATCGGGCGACGCTGGCCGTTGGATTAAGTGATATCGCACGGCGCGCAGAGGCTACTTACCTCTTCGCTTATTTCTAATCTTATCCGTCAGATTGAGATCCAATGGACCCCATTGTTTTGACCATTTGGCAGCGGCGCTGACGCGGCGGCGACTGGCGGCGCGGTCAGACGTGGACAGTGCCGGCGATTTAGGAAGCGAGGGAGGAGGTGAGGGTGCTTACAGTGATCTCGGTGACGCTGTGATGCTCAAGGTGCTCGTCGTTGGGCAGGGGGCGTACGGGGACGGCGGCGATTGCTCGTCGGAGACGTCGTCGGCGTCGGGCGCATTCAGATGTTGTCGAAGGTGAGGATAGAGGGCGCCCTAGGACAAACGGAAAGTGCGGTAAGGTTCGTAAGATCTTGGGGATCATCATCGTGTCCACGGGGATGAGAGGGGAGTCAGGTTTTACCGGGGAGACGTCGTCGGAGAACAGCAGACGTGGCGGCGCGGTCAGATATTGTTGAAGTCGATGTTCTGGGCGCCCACGGTTGAAAGGGGGGTACAGAGAGGAGTGTCTGGGAGTGGGGAAGTTGCTAGGGTTCTCGAGAAGGAAGGGGGTGGCGTGTACTGGCCTGAAGTGGCCGGAGACGGTGGTCGGAGTCGAGGCAGTCGAGGAGAGATTGTGGCGGCCTGGAGGCGTGTCGAGGAGGGGCGTCTGGGGGAAATGGAGGAGGAGGCGCTGGCGCTTAAGTGTGCTTGATCGCTGCGAGTTATGGTGGCTGCGTTAAGGCGTATTGATGCCACGATTCAATGCTGGCAACGGCGATGAGAGAAGGAAGAAGCAGTTGCGGGGTGGAGAGGAAGAACAGGAGGAGTGGGGCCGTTGCGTCAGTGGGAAAAGGGGAAAGGGGGGGTCCACATGTCAGTTGCTTCGTGGGTTTTAAAAGGAGTGTGAAACGTTTTCTTTCGGGGAGGGGAGTTGGGCTGGTTTGCTGGGCCTTGTTGGGCTAGATGGTGGGCTGGTTGTTTTCTCTTATTTTTTTCTGTTTACTTTGTTTTATTCTTTTCTATTTCTATTTTCTGATTTGATTTTCAATCAACATTTCAAACATCCAAACCATTCAATCAATTCAAACTTTTGTAATAAGTTTTTGGTTCTATTTAGTAGTATAAACCAACTTCCAAAATAAAATAATATTTTAAATCTTTTTAGGTTCCATTTATTAATTAAATAAAATGGTCCTTTAGTTATTTAATAAAATAGGGTTTGTTTTAATTAATAAAATCCTCATTTAAAATCCAAATACTTTCAAAATCAATTCAGTAGGTTCTATTTGAAAATAAAAATTCATTTGGAAATCTTGTTCAAAAAAAACAATCTTTTATTTTAGGGTCCTTTAATAATTGGATAAAATGGGCCTTAGTTATTTAAATAAAATAGAGTTTGATTTTATTAATCAAATCTTTATTTGAAACCTAAATATTTCCAAAACCAAATCAGTAGGTTTTATTTGGGAAATATTGAATATTTGGAAACTTGTTTTAAAACAAAATAACATTTTATTTTAGAGTCCATTATTAATGAAATAGAATAGACTTTCATTATTAAATCAACTAGGGTTTGTTTTATTTGAGATATTTATTTTGGACTCTAAAATAAAGCCAAATCACTTCAGTAGATATTATTTGTGAATATTAATATTTGGAAAATTTATTTTAAACAATTTAATAAGTTTTGTTGTTTCAATTAAATTGGTAAAGCCTTTTATTTAAATAAAATTTGGATATTAATTCCTTATTATTTTATTTAATAAACCTTTACTATTTTTATTCAAAACCAAAGGTTTTAATTCCAAAGTTTGGTCAAGGTTTAATTTGGCTTTATAAAATAATCCTTATTTATAAATCCTTCTTTTCTTTTGAATACCAAATCCTTTTATTAAATGATCTAAAATAGTATTTCCAAAATATTTTATTTTCCTTTGTTAATTGTTTTATGTTTTTAAATCCTTTTGGGATTTAATTGTTCAAAATAGGTTTGAAGATTCCTATTGGAATTCAAAAAGTTTCTTCTGGCCCTGAAAATCAAACAAAGTTTTATTTAATTCCTTTATTTTTCACTTTACAAGATTTGGAAAATCTTGGGATGTGACAGTCCAGCAAGGGAGGATAGATCCAAATGACGAAAGGTTTAACCTCTATCAAAAAGATGAACCGATAAAACCTCCAACATAAAAAACGTAATAGAAAATGCATATGAAATCCATTTTCGATGAACGAGAGCTTGTCATGGAGATTAACACAAGCTCTAAATCCTCACATGAGTAAGAACCAAATAATGGAAGGTTTTACCTATCTCTAAAATACAAACCGGTAAAACCTCCAAGATCAAAACGCAATAAGATATAAAAGGGAAATCCGTTTTTGATGGAATAGAGCTTGTTATGGAGATTACCACAAGCTCTATATCCTCACATGGATAAGACCAAATAATAACCAAATATGATGATGCAAGTATGCAAAGGTTTGATCTCTCTCCGAACGATGTGACCGAGTTACTCATTCGAGAGCCCCTCTTGATAGTACGGTTATCTATCCTAAACCCGGTCTCCCAACAAACATGAGACCGGCAAAAGGGAAAACCTATCAATATTATACCTTTGCCTTGATCAATCCACTTGAGATCGATGTAGACGATCTTGTCCTTCTCAAGATGGACACCTTTCTTGATTCCTCATCATCGATCCATGATCACCGAGGATGGCAAGCATCAAACATGAGATCTTCTATAGATGGCGCATTTTGAGCTTGCACAACACATCTTCTTCTCATTTCATCTATCTTGAAGTCAACACATGCTCCAAGCAATGCCAATGGACAATTCCTACAAGTACAACTTAATACACACATTAGTCCATAAAGATTGTCATTAATTACCAAAACCACACATGGGGGCCAAACATGTTCTTTCAATCTCCCCCATTTAGGTAATTGATGACAATCCCCTTAAGAGGGTTTATATAAGGAATTTTAATGAATAAAATGTTAATACCAATATCAAATACTACAAAAGTATGTGATATTGGTACCACCATCATATATAGAGCAAACTCCCCCACAATCTATGCATGTGTGATGAACTTGAATTTCATTGCATATATTCCAATCATTATCATTGGTGGAGTTTCCTCTATATATACCACATGCTAAGCAACAACAAAGATGCAAGAGCATGAGAAGCAAATGCACAAGAACAAACTCAATGCATAAACCAACTTCCCTTAAACCCTCTAAAACTTCTCCCCCATTGGCATCAATTGCCGAAATGGGTGACAAGTTCTAGAAGGCAAATATAGTAATAATTCCTCCAAAGGTGTGTCTTCGCACATATCCAATGATGAATACTTGGGAGGGAGTAGAACTATATCGAGGACCCGAAGATTGCAAAAATAAAGTCAAATGATGCAAGCAACTACAAGGTCCGACAAACCAATTTGAAAACAACAAATGAGTCCAAATGGAAACAACAAGATATTATGATATGAGCAAAAGAGTGTTTTAAATAACAAATAGAGAAGCTCCCCAAGGTTTGTGCCCAATTCAAAATAAATGTATTGGAATACCTAATGCACAAATATGGAATCCTTGCTCCCCCATAAGCATTTAAAACACAACAAATGTGAAAGAATGCAAATGAGTATTATTAAATGAATTAGATGAGCTCCCCAAAGAGAATGAACCAATTATGATCATTGCATTTGGGAACGAGGTGCATAGTCATGGACTCCTCACTCATCCAAATTCATTTAACAATACAAGACATGAAAGAAAAAATATGAGTGTCCGAAAATGCAAACAAGAGGAACAAGCACTCATAGGAAAATAAATTTGGAAGCCACCGAAGAATCAAAAGGAATAGAAAGGTTGTCTCCAAGGATTAAAAATCAACTAAAATTATCTTCTCATATGTGTATATGTATCTAAGTGGAAAATATCACAAAGACATATTCTAAAGAAGAAAAATGCACACATCAAGAAGATTATACAAGAAAGCACATGAAAGGCAAAAATGAAGTCATAACATATATCAATAAGATTTTTGCTTCAAAGCATGGCCAAAGGCTCACATATATCTTATTGTACATAATGGACTTCAAACACAAACACACTACATATATTACAACTATCACCAAGGGAAAAGTTGAAAGTTTAAATATATGAAGAAAGGCAACAAGTATCATAAGATAAAATAGACTAGCAAAATCTCACTATTGCATATGAGAGAAGTTGAGGAGATGATAGTCAATAAAATTGCTAGATTGATATATTTGGGATTGGAGGATCATATGCATGATTTTGTTTAGTCCCAACTATATGTACTCATCTCAACTTATACATATTTACAATAGAGAGTTCTCTTAAAGCCATGGCTAGAACTACAACAATTACAAATACATGAATTCATGCTAGAAGGCAACCGACAAACAGTTGGAATCAAGATATATGAGCATGAGAAAGAGATACTTGTTACCGAGATATAATGGGTAGGATGTAGAGTATATGAATTCGTTGATCATCCTATAGCTTGACTCAACTTTTCATGTACGCACAACTTCTTCAAAATTGAAAGACAAGCATCCAATATACCTCCAATGTACGTAAAACACATTTAAGTACAAAATGGTCCCCAAACATACTGGGTCCAAAGTAGTTAGAGAAACTACAATACATAGGAGAGACTCCACATAAATATGTGCATATTAATATGAAATTGAATTTCATGCACAACTTAGCCGATGGGATTTGGTGGAGTTTCCCCTATATATTGGATCAAAGAAAGCAAGCATGCCATAATATAAACATATAGTAAATATGCATGCATAAAGCTTTCAAGAACCAAAAGGGAGATACAATTTGAACAAAAACACCAAGTAAATCAAGATTGCACACAAAAGAGTGTGACAAGACAAGCGGTGTCCAAATTGTATCAAAGAACCAATTCAACACATGAAAGAACACAAGTTCAACAAATGAACTAGGCAAAGACCAAAAGAGCAAAAGATAGATAGAAATAAAAATGCTCAAGGATTTATCTCATTCTAAAATGGTCAAATCATGAAACAAGGAATGAGACAAAACCAACTCCCAAAAAGAGCAAGGTTCCAATAAGAAACCAAACTCCCCAAACTTCTCATGATGGCACAAAGTACCAAAACGAAAATATTGAGGTTCCAAGCACAAATAACCCGATATGGATCAAAACAAAGAAGCATGAATAAGAGTGTTTTCCATAATGTAGGATAGCTCCCCCATGGATAGTACATTATGTAGGATTTTCCTTTTGAATGCAAAATGCACACAAATGGGATCATCACTACTACCTATATTAAATAAACACAAGAGGATATCAATAAAATAAGAAGATCCACAAGAAGCAAGGAAGGCTTGGGAGACAACACAAAACATTTTCTTGGCCAAAGATAGGATAAAATTAAGCAAGGGCCAAAGTGAATATGATCAATAAATTCTACCATACGTTGGGTGCTCATTGTCCAAGGACAAGAAATATTGGGAGTAATTTTCCCAAGGTAGCTTGAATGGATATCCAAGATCATAGTCACAACAAGAAGCATATAACTAAATATAAAAAATTAAGCATGATACTTCAAACAAGATTCTTGGTGGCTTCCAATAGTCACACAATCACTAGTGATTAGAGTAACTTTAAGCAAATGGTTTCCATGATGATATAGAGATCAAATATGAGGAAAAACATACCAAGAAACACTCTCATATACAAGATCCAAGATATGATCAATAAAGGCATTCAAGCAAATTGGAACTTGTATGAGCAAATGTGTCACATAGATGCTAGATAATTATCAATATCAATTCTAAGTGACACAACCTCAAATATTCACATTTTCTAGGATTGTAATATGCACTAAGCATATGACTCCCCCATAATGTGATACTACCATAAAACCAACACGAGGCAAAAAGGTCCAAATAGAGATAATTAATGGACATTATAGAACTTGAATTTCTCATGAGAATTGTACCACATAGAGAATATATAATATTGTAATATCAATACTAGATGGTATTCCTCATGTATACATATTTTTAGGATTGTGGTATGCCCAAGCATAGCACTCCCCCAAAATGGGATAATCCATTAATCTCTCACAAGAGCCAAATAATATATCAAATATAACCAAGTAAGGCTCAAGCACAAGAAACACACATACATGTTGTGCCACTTAATCATACACAAATATGATTGATATCTCAAGATAATTAAGTGGAAAGCACAACATGTACAAAAACATGGAAGATACAAAACCAACACATGCACAAGGGGAGAGTAACTTTCAATGTAATGAGTTAAGCATATGTTACCGCAAGGAGGAACATTGGAAATATAATAAAATCATGATAATCCAAATGGCTTGGCTTGAAAATAATAATTGATGAAGATCCCTCAATTCTTCATAATGTAGCCAAGTCTCCAATGCCCTCCAAAACACACCTATTGATCAAGTTTTGGTTTGTTGGTCCCCAACCAAGTTGGTTCCTAAGAGGTTAGTCACAATAGGCTTGGCAACCCAAATGGATCTTTTCTTGACACCACATTGGGTACCAACAAATTTGGCAAACACATTGCCAACCTCATCCTTACAAAGAGAATAAACATCATCAATAATGATAGGGTTGGATGAGGAGATACCAATAGTGCATGAGGAAGAAATATGCCCATTCTCACGGCATAAGTAGCAAGTTCTACTCTTGCCATCTTTCTTCTTAGGTGAAGCCACAACTAGAGGAAGAGCTCGAGTAGTCCTCTTAGGAAGAGGCCCATTAATGACTTGAGGTGGAGCTTGAGGCCGCTTCCCTTGTTGCTTCACACTAGGAGACTTCTTCTTCAATGGGCAAGATCTAACATGATGCCCTTCTTCCTTGCACTTGAAGCAAACAATGTTGGCCGGATTCTTGACTTGATGTTGGCCATTCTTCTTGTTGTCCTTGTGCTTCAACATGATAGTGGACTTGTTCTTGACATTGGAGTTGAATCCAAGCCCACTCTTGTCATTGGGGGATTTTTGCACACTCAAGATTTTGTTGAGTGCGGCCTTCCCTTGATGACCCCTTTTCAAGTCATTCTTCAAAGAAGTGACTTGAGCCTTGAGCTCTTTGATTTCCTCTAAATGGTTAGTTTCAATACAAGTACTACAGGAAGTAGATGCTACATTGTTAGAGCAACAAGGCAAGGAATGTAATTCATCACGAGATATAACATGGTTGTGAGAGGATGAATTACAAGGACTAGCACATGGCAATATAACATTTGGAGTAGATATAGTGCTAATGTCCACATGAGGCCCACTAGATGTTACCTTTGACATGATGGCATCATGAGCCAACTTTAGCCTACCATGGGCGACTAGGAGATTCTCATGCGAGCTTGAGAGCTTAACATGGCTTTCTTCTAATTTCCCATAGTTGCTAGTTAGCAAAGCAAGTTGAGGCTTTAGCTCAACATTCTCCTTCAAAATAGATGCTTCACAAGAAATAGAGTTAGTAGCACAAGCATCATTACTATTACCAAGAGGTGAGGGCAACTTGTCAAGCTCTTTTGAATATGAGGCTTTAAGTTGCTCATGTGACTCGATGGGTTTGATGAGCTCACCCTTTATGACCCAAGAGCCATTTTTGAGGTGCTCAAAATCCTCAAAAAGTTTATCATAAGCAACTTCAAGTTCATCATTTTTAATCTTGAAGGAGTTAGCCACCGCAAGTTCTCTATCATGGTATTCCTTTACTCTAGATAATTCTAGAGTAAAAGTCTCCTCAAGAGATTCTTTGGTGGTTTGTTATTCTTCAAGGGAGTCCTTTACTTGAGCAAGTTCATTAGCATATTCACGCTCAAGTGCAAACTTTTCATCAATTATGTTTTCTTGCTCCTCAATAAGATCATTGCCTTCTATAGCATAATTCAAGATTTCAAGAAGGTTGGAGGAAGCAAGTTTATTTTTGTAGAGAGCACTATAGACAACCTCTCCCATTTTCTTAATAGAGGTAATATCATACTTACCTCTATAATCATCATTATCATTCTCAACCTCATCATCATCATCATGAGATACAATGGGATTCAAAGAGGTTACCTTTGTTCCCTTAGCCATAAGGCACATGTGAGAATGTAGGGGTCCCAACCTTTAATAAGATTGATCCCTCCTGTGTTTACAATGCTAGTCCCTGGATCAATAGCTAGCATCCACAGTTAAGATGTAATATCAAGAAACAAAGGTCATAAAATAACTTTATAACCAGGAATAACATAATTTTATTACATCAAACATAGATCATTAGGCTATTACATTACATTGCAGCGGAATAACTATAAGCATGGGGTCCTTCATCTTCAAAGTGCCACAGGCAGATGTTGGTTGTAGACTTTGTAAATCCTAATCAATCAATCTTCACTAAAATCAATCAAACCTGCAACATACAAGTTACAGCCACAAAGGGTCAATACATTTGAATTGTATTGGCAAGTGATACTATGGTAATATAGTGGAGTCTATCATCTATATGCATCTGGCTAAGTGGAGTTGAGGATTGCATTGCTCAAAATAGATTTCTCTTATCATTTTGAAAATACTAAGTTTTTGCTTGAGAAAAATCATTTTTCTCAATCAAAGATTGAAGATCCTTTCCAAGGCATCTACCAACCAATGATTGAAGATTTCAAACAACCCTTGTTCAATCCACAAGTTTTAACTTAGAAATTTGAATGATGAGATTCTTGATTGCTTCCATGTCTTGATGCTCAAATTGTCCTTTACCAGGGACATGGCTAAGTACTTAGATTTTACACTCTGCAGAGGTGGTGCACTTTTCCCACAAGACTTGGTTTCCCAAGACAAGATCTTTCAGAAGCTTTCCCTTAGACCAATATGGACGCGTTCCAACCTATCAAACACTACCACCCACTGTCCATATGTCTAAGTTCTTGCAACCTATATGATCATGGCAGAGCCCATATTGCCAAGTGGTTGCACTTGAAGCTTCTCAACATTTGACATATCAAATCCCTTTGTTTCCTGGGTGGCCATCCACAAGTGAGATACACAATCCAAGTCCTTGGCATTGTGAACCACTCAACCAATCTCCACCAAGCAAGCCCATTCCACCCAGGTGATTCATTAACTTAGTTGTTTTATTAAACAAAATCACAAGTCCTCAGACTTAGAATATTTTTCCATAGTGTGAATATATATTCCACCCATGTTTTCTATTTGCTAGGCTAAGCTTGGTAGTATTAGGAATATTTAACTTATGAAAATCCTACTAAGGATTCATCTACTAGGTTTTCCTATAGTAAGGTCTATACTTAGAAAAATCCATGCAAGTTTTACTTAGCAAAATTCACTAATGCATAGAGAAAGTAATGGGACAAAAAGTATGAAGCATCACTTGCCTTTTTGGTAGAGGGTATAGGTTCACTCCTTGTCCTTGCAACAATCACACTCTTCAAGTCACTACAATTCAATCAAGCAAGGCACAACTCAATCTACCAAACAAGCAAAACAACACATAAAATGACAAAGTCAAAGTAATGCATGCAAGCATGCCAAGCTTTGTTTTGTTTGAAGAAGTGGTTCCTAATGGGTCACAAACATTTGCAAGCACCTATTTGATCATTTTGTAAAGTGGACAAGTCATTTGCAAAGAGGTTTCACCTCAAAACCCTTTTCAAAATAAAGTATCATTTTATGTGGTGTAGAAATATTTTTAATAAGGCATTAACATATAGGGTTCACCCAATATGTTTTCAAATCACAAAACTTGGGTTTGGGGTCAGTGAGTTTAAAACAAAACATTTCCCAAAGGTTTTCTTCCAAAACCATTTTTAATAAATAAACCACATTTCTATTTGACTAGAAATGATTTTAAGTCAAGAATCATTCTTTTGTTTCACCAAAACATTTTTGAGACCACAAAGTGTTTCACAATGTTAGTAGGTTCAAATCACAAAATTTGCCCAAGATTTTATCCCTATATTCATTTTTAAACAATTTTTATAAGCTTAACAAGCATACAAATGTTTCTGCAAAAACAACCATTTTTCCAGAAGCTTTTTGCTAAACAAAGGCCATGGTTGGCTAGGGCTTGTTCCCCTGATTTCATTGATATAAAGTTTGCAAAATTTGGACGTGTGGTTTGAAAGTTACAAGGGTTTCAAAATGGCATTTAAATCTGGTTTCTAAATCTAATTCAGCTCATCTGGTGCCACGCGTCCTAATATCATTCGTCGGTACCGCTTCACCCGGATTGCACAGCTGAGGCCGTTGGATCAAGTCAGATCGTGCGGCGCGCAGATGCTACTTACCGTTTCACCTAGCTTCTGTCCTAGCCACTAGATCGGGATCGAACGGTTGACGCAGGCTCGACCTAAAGCTAGCGGCGCTGCGGTGGTGGCTGGCGGCGGAGCGACCAGACTGCGAGGTTGCCGACGATGAAGGATGCGAGAAAGAGGGAGGGGGAGCTCACCGAGTTCGCAACACCCTGCTGATGCTCAACGAGGTCTTTGTTGGACAAGGGGCGCACGGGTTCCTGGGAAATTGCTCGCCGGAGCTTCTACTGGCGCTAGGAGCTTCTTCTCGTCGACGAGGACGAGGTTGCAGGCCACGCGCGAGTGTTTGGCGAGTACCTGGAGATGCAGAGGACACAGACTAATCAAATGGCATGACTCACTGATCAAGGCGCGCACGGAGTCGAGTGCCAGAGCTCACCGGAGTTGCGGGGTCGTCGGTGGCGTATAGGTGGAGTTGTTGCCGACGTTCTGGAGCGCTCGGGGGCGAGCTGGTGCTACGGGAATGATCGCCAGAAGGTGGGGATCACGGGAGCATGGTCGGGGAGGCAAGGGGTGGCGAGGGGCTGCCGGATTCGGTGTCGGAGCGTCGTCGGAGACAGGGCAGTCGAGGAGAAATTGGGATGGACTGGAGGCGTGCTCGGGGAAGGAAACAGAGGGGAAAGGAGGCGTGAAGCATGGCGTTTAACATAGCGTGGTCAATGGCGGGTTTAATCCATTCATCAACGCAAATTCAAGGGAGTTTACTCGGCAGTAAACGGCGAGGAACGGTCGAGCGGGGTGGAGAGGAAGAACAGTGGAGTGGGGCCGTTGCGTCAGTGGAAAAAGAGACGAGGAGGAGGTTCACCTGCCAGTGAGGGTGTGGGTTAGGTTTGCGGTGGAGAAAAACGGTTCGGAGGAGGAACAGGTGGGCTAGATGGGCTGCTGCTGGGTTAGTTGGGCTAGATTGGTGGGTTGTTCTATTTTTTTCTGTCTTTTTCCTTTTCTATTTCTATTTTCTGATTTGTTATTTCAAACAATTCTCAAGCATTCAAAACATTTCAAATCTTCACCAAACATTGTAACTAAAATATTTGGTTCTGTTTAGTATTCTGAACCAAAAATCCTAAATAAAATAAATAACACTTTAATCTTTTTAGGTTCCATCCTTAATTAAATAAGTAGGCCATGGTTTATTTATTAAATAGAGTTTGATTTTATTAATAAAATCTTTATTTGAAACCTAAATATTTTCAAAACCAAATCAGTGGGGTTTATTTGGGAAATATAGAATACTTGGAGATTTGTTTTAAAATAAAATAACATTTTATTTTAGGGTCCATTGTTAATTAAATATAATAGACTTTCATTATTATTTCAAATAGGATTTGTTTTATTGAGAATTTTTATTTTAAAATCTAAAATAAAGCCAAAACACTTTAGTAGGTTTTATTTGTGAATATCAAGTAATTGGGAAAACTTATCTTAAATAATTTAATAAGTTTTGATGTTTCAATTTAAATTGGTAAAACCTTTTATTTAAATAAAGTTTGGATATTAAATCCTTATTAATTTATTTAAATAAACTTTAGTTAATTTTAAATAATAAAATGTTTTAATTCCAAAGCTTGGCCAAGTTTTAATTTGGCTTTATAAAATAATCCTTATTTGTAAATCATCTATTTCATTTGAAAACAAATCTTTTCATTTAATTGTTTCAAAATAGTATTTCCAAATGTTTTATTTTTCCCCTTATTAAATGTTTATCTTTTTAAATCCCTTTAGGTTTTATTTAATTCAAATGGGTTTGAAGTCCCAATTGAATTCGAAAAGTGTCTTCTGGCTCTGAAAATCAAACAAAGTTTTATTTTATTCATTTATTTTCACATTACAAGATTTGGAAAATCTTGGGATGTGACAGGCTACCACCCTTAAAATAAATCTCGTCCCGAGATTTGGGGAGGCTAGGGTTACAAGCAGGTTCAAAACAACTAGGGTACTACCACCCTTAAAATATTTTCCAACAAAAATTACATATTGTCCTTCTTGGGATCCTGGGAAATACTTTCTCTAAGCAAACAGTTGCATTTATGTCCTTAATTTCCATGCTTGACTTATGGGCCAAGGTTGAGATCCTTCATAGACTTGTTTAACTTGTTCTCCATCCTTTCTGGACAATTGTTTGCATAGTGGCCTATTTCCTTGCATTTGAAACATGTGACAAGGCTGAGATCCCTCATAGGCTGGTTTATCTTATGCTTCATATTTTCTGGACAGTAGTTTGCATAATGTCCTAACTCTTTGCAGTGTTTGCACATCACTTGGCTAAAATCCTTCCTTATCTTGGGTTTCACTAGCTTTTGTTTGTCTTCTTGGCCCTTCTCCTTTTCTGGGCATTCATTGGCATAGTGTCCCATCTCTTTGCATTTGAAACATTGCACTTGTGTAATATCCTTCTTGCTAGTGTTGGGGAATTTCTTCTTCTTCTTGGGTCTCTCCAAAGCTAGGAGTTCTTCTAGTTCATGTTCTTCATGAGTGGGAGATCTTTCTCTCTTCTTGAGGCATTGATCTTCATGTTCCTTGGATGCATGATCCTTGTCTCTAAAAACATTGCTAGCTTGGGTTCCTTCTAGAATAACATCTTTGTCATCCTTGTTGTCATTAGCTCCTTGGAAAAAGTTTTCTCTCATGTTGATCATTTGAGTAACTAATCCTCGCAACAATTGGGATTGAAGTTTCAAAATCCTTTGTATGGCTGGGTCTAGTCCATTGTTGTTGGCTAAAAGCTGAGTTGTCTCTTGGCTCAACAGGTTTTGAGTTGCTATAAGTTCTCTCATGTTGTCTTCTTGGTTGGTGTTGGTGTCTCTTGGAGTAGTCATCTGTTTGGGTTGGATTGGGATTAGAATAGGTAAAATATTTCTAAGGAAATATTTCTAATCACACACATCACAATTCACACAAGAAATGTTCAAGCAATCACAAACAAACATTTCACTCAAACAAGGAGCACATACTGAGACAACAAAAATATTTTTGTTACACCACATAAGTTGGTGGTTTGACATAACTAAATTATGGTGGTCCATCTATATGGTTCACTTGTGATCTTTCCTTCCTTCTTGGTTGCTTCTTCTTACATGAGATCATGGTTCCTTGGGAAAACTCCTTGGTCACAAAACTTCAAGTGGTGTAGGCTTCTTCTAACTTTTGCATTCCCTCGGTCTCTAAATCTTGAGCAATATTTCCTTGTTTCACTTGTAGTCCTTAGTAGTTTCCAAGTTCAAAGTCCTTGGTGTTCATGCTGAAGATTTTGAAGTCATTAGAGTTGAAGATGTTGAAGAAGTCCATTGCACATGGTGTAGTCTTTGGCCATGGGTAGGTTTTTCCATCAAGTTTGAAATAGAAGAGAATGTAGAGTTGAAACCAAAATGGTCGAGGAAAATGTTTACAAGTGTTTTTGTAAATAAGTTTTGGATCAAAATATATCTCCTATTTTTCTAAGGGTTTTTGTCCAATACTAGGTTTACAAATCCTACAGGCAACACAATGCTCTGATACCATCTGTAGGGGTCCCAACCTTTAATAAGATTGATCCCTCCTGTGTTTACAATGCTAGTCCCTGGATCAATAGCTAGCATCCACAGTTAAGATGTAATATCAAGAAACAAAGGTCATAAAATAACTTTATAACCAGGAATAACATAATTTTATTACATCAAACATAGCTCATTAGGCTATTACATTACATTGCAGCGGAATAACTATAAGCATGGGGTCCTTCATCTTCAAAGTGCCACAGGCAGATGTTGGTTGTAGACTTTGTAAATCCTAATCAATCAATCTTCACTAAAATCAATCAAACCTGCAACATACAAGTTACAGCCACAAAGGGTCAATACATTTGAATTGTATTGGCAAGTGATACTATGGTAATATAGTGGAGTCTATCATCTATATGCATCTGGCTAAGTGGAGTTGAGGCTTGCATTGCTCAAAATAGATTTCTCTTATCATTTTGAAAATACTAAGTTTTTGCTTGACAAAAATCATTTTTCTCAATCAAAGATTGAAGATCCTTTCCAAGGCATCTACCAACCAATGATTGAAGATTTCAAACAACCCTTGTTCAATCCACAAGTTTTAACTTAGAAATTTGAATGATGATATTCTTGATTGCTTCCATGTCTTGATGCTCAAATTGTCCTTTACCAGGGACATGGCTAAGTACTTAGATTTTACACTCTGCAGAGGTGGTGCACTTTTCCCACAAGACTTGGTTTCCCAAGACAAGATCTTTCAGAAGCTTTCCCTTAGACCAATATGGACGCGTTCCAACCTATCAAACACTACCACCCACTGTCCATATGTCTAAGTTCTTGCAACCTATATGATCATGGTAGAGCCCATATTGCCAAGTGGTTGCACTTGAAGCTTCTCAACATTTGACATCTCAAATCCCTTTGTTTCCTGGGTGGCCATCCACAAGTGAGATACACAATCCAAGTCCTTGGCATTGTGAACCACTCAACCAATCTCCACCAAGCAAGCCCATTCCACCCAGGTGATTCATTAACTTAGTTGTTTTATTAAACAAAATCACAAGTCCTGAGACTTAAAATATTTTTCCATAGTGTGAATATATATTCCACCCATGTTTTCTATTAGCTAGGCTAAGCTTGGTAGTATTAGGAATATTTAACTTATGAAAATCCTACTAAGGATTCATCTACTAGGTTTTCCTATAGTAAGGTCTATACTTAGCAAAATCCATGCAAGTTTTACTTAGCAAAATTCACTAATGCATAGAGAAACTAATGGGACAAAAAGTATGAAGCATCACTTGCCTTTTTGGTAGAGGGTATAGGTTCACTCCTTGTCCTTGCAACAATCACACTCTTCAAGTCACTACAATTCAATCAAGCAAGGCACAACTCAATCTACCAAACAAGCAAAACAACACATAAAATGACAAAGTCAAAGTAATGCATGCAAGCATGCCAAGCTTTGTTTTGTTTGAAGAAGTGGTTCCTAATGGGTCACAAACATTTGCAAGCACCTATTTGATCATTTTGTAAAGTGGACAAGTCATTTGCAAAGAGGTTTCACCTCAAAACCCTTTTCAAAATAAAGTATCATTTTATGTGGTGTAGAAATATTTTTAATAAGGCATTAACATATAGGGTTCACCCAATATGTTTTCAAATCACAAAACTTGGGGTTTGGGGTCAGTGAGTTTAAAACAAAACATTTCCCAAAGGTTTTCTTCCAAAACCATTTTTAATAAATAAACCACATTTCTATTTGACTAGAAATGATTTTAAGTCAAGAATCATTCTTTTGTTTCACCAAAACATTTTTGAGACCACAAAGTGTTTCACAATGTTAGTAGGTTCAAATCACAACATTTGCCCAAGATTTTATCCCTATATTCATTTTTAAACAATTTTTATAAGCTTAACAAGCATACAAATGTTTCTGCAAAAACAACCATTTTTCCAGAAGCTTTTTGCTAAACAAAGGCCATGGTTGGCTAGGGCTTGTTCCCCTGATTTCATTGATATAAAGTTTGCAAAATTTGGACGTGTGGTTTGAAAGTTACAAGGGTTTCAAAATGGCATTTAAATCTGGTTTCTAAATCTAATTCAGCTCATCTGGTGCCACGCGTCCTAATATCATTCGTCGGTACCGCTTCACCCGGATTGCATAGCTGCGGCCGTTGGATCAAGTCAGATCGTGCGGCGCGCAGATGCTACTTACCGTTTCACCTAGCTTCTGTCCTAGCCACTAGATCGGGATTGAACGGTTGACGCAGGCTCGACCTAAAGCTAGCGGCGCTGCGGTGGTGGCTGTCGGCGGAGCGACCAGACGGCGAGGTTGCCAACGATGCAGGATGCGAGAAAGAGGGAGGGGGAGCTCACCGAGTTCGCAACACCCTGCTGATGCTCAACGAGGTCTTTGTTGGACAAGGGGCGCACGGGTTCCTGGGAAATTGCTCGCCGGAGCTTCTACTGGCGCCAGGAGCTTCTTCTCGTCGACGGGGACGAGGTTGCAGGCCACGCGCGAGTGTTTGGCGAGTACCTGGAGATGCAGAGGACACAGACTAATCAAATGGCATGACTCACTGATCAAGGCGCGCACGGAGTCGAGTGCCAGAGCTCACCGGAGTTGCGGGGTCGTCGGTGGCGTATAGGTGGAGTTGTTGCCGACGTTCTGGAGCGCTCGGGGGCGAGCTGGCGCTACGGGAATGATCGCCAGAAGGTGGGGATCACGGGAGCATGGTCGGGGAGGCAAGGGGTGGCGAGGGGCTGCCGGATTCGGTGTCGGAGCGTCATCGGAGACAGGGCAGTCGAGGAGAAATTGGGATGGACTGGAGGCGTGCTCGGGGAAGGAAACAGAGGGGAAAGGAGGCGTGAAGCATGGCGTTTAACATAGCATGGTCAATGGCGGGTTTAATCCATTCATCAACGCGAATTCAAGGGAGTTTACTCGGCAGTAAACGGCGAGGAACGGTCGAGCGAGGTGGAGAGGAAGAACAGTGGAGTGGGGCCGTTGCGTCAGTGGAAAAAGAGACGAGGAGGAGGTCCACCTGCCAGTGAGGGTGTGGGTTAGGTTTGCGGTGGAGAAAAACGGTTCGGAGGAGGAACAGGTGGGCTAGATGGGCTGCTGCTGGGTTAGTTGGGCTAGATTGGTGGGCTGTTCTATTTTTTTCTGTCTAAATTCTTTTTCCTTTTCTATTTCTATTTTCTGATTTGTTATTTCAAACAATTCTCAAGCATTCAAAACATTTCAAATCTTCACCAAACATTGTAACTAAAAATTTGGTTCTGTTTAGTATTCTGAACCAAAAATCCTAAATAAAATAAATAACACTTTAATCTTTTTAGGTTCCATCCTTAATTAAATAAGTAGGCCATGGTTTATTAATTAAATAGAGTTTGATTTTATTAATAAAATCTTTATTTGAAACCTAAATATTTTCAAAACCAAATCAGTGGGGTTTATTTGGGAAATATAGAATACTTGGAGATTTGTTTTAAAATAAAATAACATTTTATTTTAGGGTCCATTATTAATTAAATATAATAGACTTTCATTATTATTTCAAATAGGATTTGTTTTATTGAGAATTTTTATTTTAAAATCTAAAATAAAGCCAAAACACTTTAGTAGGTTTTATTTGTGAATATCAAGTAATTGGGAAAACTTATCTTAAATAATTTAATAAGTTTTGATGTTTCAATTTAAATTGGTAAAACCTTTTATTTAAATAAAGTTTGGATATTAAATCCTTATTAATTTATTTAAATAAACTTTAGTTAATTTTAAATAATAAAATGTTTTAATTCCAAAGCTTGGCCAAGTTTTAATTTGGCTTTATAAAATAATCCTTATTTGTAAATCATCTATTTCATTTGAAAACAAATCTTTTCATTTAATTGTTTCAAAATAGTATTTCCAAATGTTTTATTTTTCCCCTTATTAAATGTTTATCTTTTTAAATCCCTTTAGGTTTTATTTAATTCAAATAGGTTTGAAGTCCCAATTGAATTCGAAAAGTGTCTTCTGGCTCTGAAAATCAAACAAAGTTTTATTTTATTCATTTATTTTCACATTACAAGATTTGGAAAATCTTGGGATGTGACAGGCTACCACCCTTAAAATAAATCTCGTCCCGAGATTTGGGGAGGCTAGGGTTACAAGCAGGTTCAAAACAACTAGGGTACTACCACCCTTAAAATATTTTCCAACAAAAATTACATATTGTCCTTCTTGGGATCCTGGGAAATACTTTCTCTAAGCAAACAGTTGCATTTATGTCCTTAATTTCCATGCTTGACTTATGGGCCAAGGTTGAGATCCTTCATAGACTTGTTTAACTTGTTCTCCATCCTTTCTGGACAATTGTTTGCATAGTGGCCTAGTTCCTTGCATTTGAAACATGTGACAAGGCTGAGATCCCTCATAGGCTGGTTTATCTTATGCTTCATATTTTCTGGACAGTAGTTTGCATAATGTCCTAACTCTTTGCAGTGTTTGCACATCACTTGGCTAAAATCCTTCCTTATCTTGGGTTTCACTAGCTTTTTTTTTGTCTTCTTGGCCCTTCTCCTTTTCTGGGCATTCATTGGCATAGTGTCCCATCTCTTTGCATTTGAAACATTGCACTTGTGTAATATCCTTCTTGCTAGTGTTGGGGAATTTCTTCTTCTTCTTGGGTCTCTCCAAAGCTAGGAGTTCTTCTAGTTCATGTTCTTCATGAGTGGGAGATCTTTCTCTCTTCTTGAGGCATTGATCTTCATGTTCCTTGGATGCATGATCCTTGTCTCTAAAAACATTGCTAGCTTGGGTTCCTTCTAGAATAACATCTTTGTCATCCTTGTTGTCATTAGCTCCTTGGAAAAAGTTTTCTCTCATGTTGATCATTTGAGTAACTAATCCTCGCAACAATTGGGATTGAAGTTTCAAAATCCTTTGTATGGCTGGGTCTAGTCCATTGTTGTTGGCTAAAAGCTGAGTTGTCTCTTGGCTCAACAGGTTTTGAGTTGCTATAAGTTCTCTCATGTTGTCTTCTTGGTTGGTGTTGGTGTCTCTTGGAGTAGTCATCTGTTTGGGTTGGATTGGGATTAGAATAGGTAAAATATTTCTAAGGAAATATTTCTAATCACACACATCACAATTCACACAAGAAATGTTCAAGCAATCACAAACAAACATTTCACTCAAACAAGGAGCACATACTGAGACAACAAAAATATTTTTGTTACACCACATAAGTTGGTGGTTTGACTTTACTAAATTATGGTGGTCCATCTATATGGTTCACTTGTGATCTTTCCTTCCTTCTTGGTTGCTTCTTCTTACATGAGATCATGGTTCCTTGGGAAAACTCCTTGGTCACAAAACTTCAAGTGCTGTAGGCTTCTTCTAACTTTTGCATTCCCTCGGTCTCTAAATCTTGAGCAATATTTCCTTGTTTCACTTGTAGTCCTTAGTAGTTTCCAAGTTGGAAGTCCTTGGTGTTCATGCTGAAGATTTTGAAGTCATTAGAGTTGAAGATGTTGAAGAAGTCCTTTGCACATGGTGTAGTCTTTGGCCATGGGTAGGTTTTTCCATCAAGTTTGAAATAGAAGAGAATGTAGAGTTGAAACCAAAATGGTCGAGGAAAAAGTTTACAAGTGTTTTTGTAAATAAGTTTTGGATCAAAATATATCTCCTATTTTTCTAAGGGTTTTTGTCCAATCCTAGGTTTACAAATCCTACAGGCAACACAATGCTCTGATACCATCTGTAGGGGTCCCAACCTTTAATAAGATTGATCCCTCCTGTGTTTACAATGCTAGTCCCTGGATCAATAGCTAGCATCCACAGTTAAGATGTAATATCAAGAAACAAAGGTCATAAAATAACTTTATAACCAGGAATAACATAATTTTATTACATCAAACATAGCTCATTAGGCTATTACATTACATTGCAGCGGAATAACTATAAGCATGGGGTCCTTCATCTTCAAAGTGCCACAGGCAGATGTTGGTTGTAGACTTTGTAAATCCTAATCAATCAATCTTCACTAAAATCAATCAAACCTGCAACATACAAGTTACAGCCACAAAGGGTCAATACATTTGAATTGTATTGGCAAGTGATACTATGGTAATATAGTGGAGTCTATCATCTATATGCATCTGGCTAAGTGGAGTTGAGGCTTGCATTGCTCAAAATAGATTTCTCTTATCATTTTGAAAATACTAAGTTTTTGCTTGAGAAAAATCATTTTTCTCAATCAAAGATTGAAGATCCTTTCCAAGGCATCTACCAACCAATGATTGAAGATTTCAAACAACCCTTGTTCAATCCACAAGTTTTAACTTAGAAATTTGAATGATGAGATTCTTGATTGCTTCCATGTCTTGATGCTCAAATTGTCCTTTACCAGGGACATGGCTAAGTACTTAGATTTTACACTCTGCAGAGGTGGTGCACTTTTCCCACAAGACTTGGTTTCCCAAGACAAGATCTTTCAGAAGCTTTCCCTTAGACCAATATGGACGCGTTCCAACCTATCAAACACTACCACCCACTGTCCATATGGCTAAGTTCTTGCAACCTATATGATCATGGCAGAGCCCATATTGCCAAGTGGTTGCACTTGAAGCTTCTCAACATTTGACATCTCAAATCCCTTTGTTTCCTGGGTGGCCATCCACAAGTGAGATACACAATCCAAGTCCTTGGCATTGTGAACCACTCAACCAATCTCCACCAAGCAAGCCCATTCCACCCAGGTGATTCATTAACTTAGTTGTTTTATTAAACAAAATCACAAGTCCTCAGACTTAGAATATTTTTCCATAGTGTGAATATATATTCCACCCATGTTTTCTATTAGCTAGGCTAAGCTTGGTAGTATTAGGAATCTTTAACTTATGAAAATCCTACTAAGGATTAATCTACTAGGTGTTCCTATAGTAAGGTCTATACTTAGCAAAATCCATGCAAGTTTTACTTAGCAAAATTCACTAATGCATAGAGAAAGTAATGGGACAAAAAGTATGAAGCATCACTTGCCTTTTTGGTAGAGGGTATATGTTCACTCCTTGTCCTTGCAACAATCACACTCTTCAAGTCACTACAATTCAATCAAGCAAGGCACAACTCAATCTACCAAACAAGCAAAACAACACATAAAATGACAAAGTCAAAGTAATGCATGCAAGCATGCCAAGCTTTGTTTTGTTTGAATAAGTGGTTCCTAATGGGTCACAAACATTTGCAAGCACCTATTTGATCATTTTTTAAAGTGGCCAAGTCATTTGCAAAGAGGTTTCACCTCAAAACCCTTTTCAAAATAAAGTATCATTTTATGTGGTGTAGAAATATTTTTAATAAGGCATTAACCTATAGGGTTCACCCAATATGTTTTCAAATCACAAAACTTGGGGTTTGGGGTCAGTGAGTTTAAAACAAAACATTTCCCAAAGGTTTTCTTCCAAAACCATTTTTAATAAATAAACCACATTTCTATTTGACTAGAAATGATTTTAAGTCAAGAATCATTCTTTTCTTTCACCAAAACATTTTTGAGACCACAAAGTGTTTCACAATGTTAGTAGGTTCAAATCACAACATTTGCCCAAGATTTTATCCCTATATTCATTTTTAAACAATTTTTATAAGCTTAACAAGCATACAAATGTTTCTGCAAAAACAACCATTTTCCCAGAAGCTTTTTGCTAAACAAAGGCCATGGTTGGCTAGGGCTTGTTCCCCTGATTTCATTGATATAAAGTTTGCAAAATTTGGACGTGTGGTTTGAAAGTTACAAGGGTTTCAAAATGGCATTTAAATCTGGTTTCTAAATCTAATTCAGCTCATCTGGTGCCACGCATCCTAATATCATTCGTCGGTACCGCTTCACCCGGATTGCACAGCTGCGGCCGTTGGATCAAGTCAGATCGTGCGGCGCGCAGATGCTACTTACCGTTTCACCTAGCTTCTGTCCTAGCCACTAGATCGGGATCGAACGGTTGACGCAGGCTCGACCTAAAGCTAGCGGCGCTGCGGTGGTGGCTGGCGGCGGAGCGACCAGACGGCGAGGTTACCGACGATGCAGGATGCGAGAAAGAGGGAGGGGGATCTCACCGAGTTCGCAGCACCCTGCTGATGCTCAACGAGGTCTTTGTTGGATAAGGGGCGCATGGGTTCCTGGGAAATTGCTCGCCAGAGCTTCTACTGGCGCCAGGAGCTTCTGCTCGTCGACGGGGACGAGGTTGCAGGCCACGCGCGAGTGTTTGGCGAGTACCTGAAGATGCAGAGGACACAGACTAATCAAATGGCATGACTCACTGATCAAGGCGCGCACGGAGTCGAGTGCCAGAGCTCACCGGAGTTGCGGGGTCGTCGGTGGCGTATAGGTGGAGTTGTTGCCGACGTTCTGGAGCGCTCGGGGGCGAGCTGGCGCTACGGGAATGATCGCCAGAAGGTGGGGATCACGGGAGCATGGTCGGGGAGGCAAGGGGTGGCGAGGGGCTGCCGGATTCTGCGTCGGAGCGTCGTCGGAGACAGGGCAGTCGAGGAGAAATTGGGATGGACTGGAGGCGTGCTCGGGGAAGGAAACAGAGGGGAAAGGAGGCGTGAAGCATGGCGTTTAACATAGCGTGGTCAATGGCGGGTTTAATCCATTCATCAACGTGAATTCAAGGGAGTTTACTCGGCAGTAAACGGCGAGGAACGGTCGAGCGGGGTGGAGAGGAAGAACAGTGGAGTGGGGCCGTTGCGTCAGTGGAAAAAGAGACGAGGAGGAGGCCCACCTGCCAGTGAGGGTGTGGGTTAGGTTTGCGGTGGAGAAAAACGGTTCGGAGGAGGAACAGGTGGGCTAGATGGGCTGCTGCTGGGTTAGTTGGGCTAGATTGGTGGGCTGTTCTATTTTTTTCTGTCTAAATTCTTTTTCCTTTTCTATTTCTATTTTCTGATTTGTTATTTCAAACAATTCTCAAGCATTCAAAACATTTCAAATCTTCACCAAACATTGTAACTAAAAATTTGGTTCTGTTTAGTATTCTGAACCAAAAATCCTAAATAAAATAAATAACACTTTAATCTTTTTAGGTTCCATCCTTAATTAAATAAGTAGTCCATGGTTTATTAATTAAATAGAGTTTGATTTTATTAATAAAATCTTTATTTGAAACCTAAATATTTTCAAAACCAAATCAGTGGGTTTTATTTGGGAAATATAGAATACTTGGAGATTTGTTTTAAAATAAAATAACATTTTATTTTAGGGTCCATTATTAATTAAATATAATAGACTTTCATTATTATTTCAAATAGGATTTGTTTTATTGAGAATTTTTATTTTAAAATCTAAAATAAAGCCAAAACACTTTAGTAGGTTTTATTTGTGAATATCAAGTAATTGGGAAAACTTATCTTAAATAATTTAATAAGTTTTGATGTTTCAATTTAAATTGGTAAAACCTTTTATTTAAATAAATTTTGGATATTAAATCCTTATTAATTTATTTAAATAAACTTTAGTTAATTTTAAATAATAAAATGTTTTAATTCCAAAGCTTGGCCAAGTTTTAATTTGGCTTTATAAAATAATCCTTATTTGTAAATCATCTATTTCATTTGAAAACAAATCTTTTCATTTAATTGTTTCAAAATAGTATTTCCAAATGTTTTATTTTTCCCCTTATTAAATGTTTATCTTTTTAAATCCCTTTAGGTTTTATTTAATTCAAATGGGTTTGAAGTCCCAATTGAATTCAAAAAGTTTCTTCTGGCTCTGAAAATCAAACAAAGTTTTATTTTATTCATTTATTTTCACATTACAAGATTTGGAAAATCTTGGGATGTGACAGAGAACCGGAGGAAGGTGATGATGAGATTGCACTTGAAGCTCTCTTTAAGACCTTGTCTTGGCCCATAGAATCTTCATTTTCCTCTACATGGTTAGCAACACAAGCACTAGAGGAAATAGAAGCATTTTTATCATGGCAACAAGACAACATGAGCATATCATCATGAGATTTGTTCAAGTCATTTCTACATGATATGCAAGGACTATTAACACAAGCATGTGAGGAATTTTGAGTGCTAGAAGTGTTAAGGTCCAAAGATAGATCATTGCAACTAGATAGATATGAGGGATTACAAATAGTGAACACACTATCCATATTGCAATTTCTATCACCACTCACCATATCATTACCTTGTGAAAAAACACATTTTGGTGAAGTGGTAGACGAAGAGAACTCATCTCGACCGGAAGTGGAAGCAACACAATCATCCTCAATAATGTTGGACTTGCTATATTTATCTTGAAGCTTGGTCCATATCTCACGAGCACTTGAATAAGGCATGATAGATGAAAGAACTACATTGCTCACAACATGCAAAAGAATTTTAGTAGCTAGAGCATCTATATGAGAGTTCAACTTCTCCTCTAAAGATTTGTTTTGGGTATCCATAGGAGAAGAGAAACCTACATATAGATAGCCCTCGATAATTGGGTGAATTTCCCGAAATAAATTAAGCATGCGAATTTTCCAAACATCATAATTTGTGCCATCGAATGTGAGCGTGTCCTTGTGCACTAATCCCCTAGCCGACATCTTTACTCTCAAGGCGGTGAAGCCTAAAATGAGAGACCGGGCTCTGATACCAATTGAAAGGATACGGATGTCGCCTAGAGGGGGGTGAATAGGCGATTAAAAATTTTCCTAGAGTGGCTCAACAAAGGCGGAATAAAACTAGTGTTTACTTTGTTAAGCACAACCTAGAAATAACCAAGGTTCACCTATGTGCACCAACAACTTATGCTAAGCAATACAAGCAACAATGTGATAGCAAGATATAGATTACTTCAAGCACGAAGGCTATCACAATGTAAAGTGCATAAGTAAAAGCTCGGGTATAGAGATAACCGAGGCACGCGGGAACGACGATATTTTACCGAGTTCCTCCCAACATGGAGTACGTCTTGTTTGGAGAGGGGGTGGTATCAAACCACCAACGCCACAAAAGGCCTCCCTTATTCTCCGGTGAATCTCACCCCAATGGGATCGATTCACGCTTCCACTATCGGTGCACTTGTCGGTGGCAACCGGAACCTCTCACAAGGTTGGGGCACAACTCCACAACTTAATTGGAGGCTCCCAACAAATGCCACCAAGGCCACAAACCGTCTAGGGTTCCAAGAACCCAAGAGGGACAAGCTCCAATGAGTAAGTCAAATCAAATCCTCCAAAGAGAACTCAAACCGATGCACCAAATGCAAATGGCAAGAACACCACAAAGGGGCTCAAATCCCTCTCTCCCAAATTCCACCAAAGCTACAAAAGCTTATGGGGGAATAAGAGAGGAAGAACAATGGAGGAAATCCACAAAAGACTCGACGATCTAGATCCCAATATGTTCCCCTCACTTAGAGGAGAGATTGATTGGTGGGATTGTAGATCTAGATCTCCTCTTTCAAATCCCTCAAGAATATGCAAGAATCATTGGAGGGATTGAGAGAAATCAAGATCAAGAAGGTCAACAATGGAGGGGAAAACTTGCAAGAATGGTTAGGGAACCATTGGGGAAGAAGGCCCCTTAAATAGGTTCCCCAAAAATCCAACCGTTGAAGCCAAAAAAAACGCGAATCCCGGTACTACCGGACATTCCCTGGGGATCCCAGGTCGCCAAACGCACCTTTTTCAGTACCGAACGGTACTACAGGGCGGTACTACCGGACCTCCGGTACTACCGGTCATCCCTGAACGAAAACGGCCATAACTTTTGCATCCGGACTCCGATTTTGATGATCTTGGGCTCGTTTCGAAGAGGCAACAAGCTCTAAAAGATAATGAAAACAAACATTATAGTCCAGCAAGGGAGGATAGATCCAAATGACGAAAGTTTTAACCTCTATCAAAAAGATGAACTAATAAAACCTCCAACATAAAAAACATAATAGAAAATGCATATGAAATCCGTTTTCGATGAACGAGAGCTTGTCATGGAGATTAACACAAGCTCTAAATCCTAACATGAGTAAGAACCAAATAATGGAAGGTTTTACCTATCTCTAAAATACAAACCGGTAAAACCTCCAAGATCAAAACGCAATAAGATATAAAAGGGAAATCCGTTTTTGATGGACTAGAGCTTGTTATGGAGATTACCACAAGCTCTATATCCTCACATGGATAAGACCAAATAACAACCAAATATGATGATGCAAGTATGCAAAGGTTTGATCTCTCTCCGAACGATGTGACCGAGTTACTCATTCGAGAGCCCCTCTTGACAGTACGGTTATCTATCCTAAACCCGGTCTCCCAACAAACATGAGACCGGCAAAAGGGAAAACCTATCAATATTATACCTTTGCCTTGATCAATCCACTTGAGATCGATGTAGACGATCTTGTCCTTCTCAAGATGGACACCTTTCTTGATTCCTCATCATCGATCCATGATCACCGAGGATGGCAAGCATCAAACATGAGATCTTCTATGGATGGCGCATTTTGAGCTTGCACAACACATCTTCTTCTCATTTCATCTATCTTGAAGTCAACACATGCTCCAAGCAATGCCAATGGACAATTCCTACAAGTACAACTTAATACACACATTAGTCCATAAAGATTGTCATTAATTACCAAAACCACACATGGGGGCCAAACATGTTCTTTCAGAAAGTCTCTGTTTCGGCACCCTACCGGGACAAGAAGTGCCCCCGGAGCCATCTCCATCGATCTCCATCGCCATCTTCATCACCATTGCTGATTCCCATGATGAGGAGGGAGTATTTCTTCCTCAGGGCTAAGGGCTCTACCGGTAGCTATGTGTTCATCTCTCTCTCTATGCATGATCTTGTTGTGGTCATGAGCTTTGTAATCAAGTAGATCTACCTTGCTACTCAAGTGCTTCATTAGATATCGGCTCTCCCCATGTGTGTGAAAGTGATAGCATGCACGCCATGGTGGCACTTAGGTTTGAGTCTACATAAATAATCTTTGTTCTTTAATAGATCTATGCTTTTCCCCACGTGTGTGAAAGTGACAACGTGCATACCGTGTGGGGCACTTTGGCTAGATTGAATATTTGTTATGAGTTATATTTGGAGTTGGATGTCTCTATGAAATTGTGGTATTTGTTGGAACCATCTAGTTCTCAAGGTGACAGTGTGGGGTTATATAGATTGGGGAAGGCGGACCTTGAGGTGTGCTGTTATAGTCCTACCTTGCATTAGAGTGTCCAACTGGAGAGTAGTTAAGAGTAATATCATGAAGAGAGGATATTTATATGAGAGAGTGTTCACTAGTGAAAGTATGATCCCTAGGCCTTGTTTCTAAGCATTGAAACACCATTTGCTACTAGATTTGTTGCATGTTTGCTTGCTTCCTTCTTGTTGCCTTTACTCTTTGCCTCACCGTCAAGCTATTTTCTGGCACCGTTACCACTTTATTTCACTATAGGGTGTACTCCGCAAGACTTCTGGCTAGTGGAGTTGTTTTGCATAAAGCCATCTTTGTTTGTAAAACAAGAGAGAGAGAGAGAGAGAGAGAAGAATCTCGTCTAATCAGAGTATTTTAAAAGGGGATAAGAGAGCGACATCTCCGAAATATTGTTCATCATATCTTTTGATATCCACCGAATCATCATCATCTGAACCCTATCCAGGATCACCCCCTCGTACCCATGAGGAAGCATCCTTAAGCAAACGTTGATCTGCCAAGTTTTACGATTAGGTTATAGTTCTCTATGATCTTAGAATTTGGTCACCAAGCGTTCATAACCGTGAACACAGCTTTTCAAAAAGATTTAACCCTGCAGGGGTATACAACTTTACCCACACGTACCAACCGACTCTTAATGCCAAGCTATTAGCCCTCTTCCTTGGAAGGCTGGCAGAGGGTGGTTGGCCACGACCTTTACCTTGCTTTCGCCGAGACCATGAGTCACGCAATAAGTATGGTACCGCCGTAACGGGTCAAATCCTGAAGCCGGTACTTAAAGATGTGAGGCTAGGTTGGTTTACCAGGGACGCCATCAACCCCAATCAACCCGGTCCATGCTTCCCTACCTGTTATGAATGCACCTCTTTCACCCGGCAAATCTTTCAAAAGGTTTTTATGCATATGTCAAATGGAACTCCCAAACTATATGAATCATGGAATCTACTAGGCAAGTTAATCAGGCGAGGGGTTCCCAAGCCCCGTGTGGCTGTACGCTCATCTCAGTTTCAAAGGCAAGAACTCAGTTCCTAGTTGTGGCGAGCATGGGACTAGAAAAACCACATCCCACCGTGGCCTCCCATACAAGCCTTCGCATGTTTAACCTCATATCACCTCTGATATCATCTCATCACGTTCTCCTGTCATACTAGATTCTCTGCATCTGATACATCATCTCGATGGACCAGAACTGACAGCTATGCATGGCTAAGCAGACACATATATAGGCTCTAGCAGTGCACACAAGCCAAACCTAGTTATGCTAGGAGCAGTGGATCAGGTAATATAAGCTCAAAGGGAATAATGCAACAGATAGGATACTCTATCTGTCGATAAAATACCACAGTAGAATCATATGCATCATGGCAAGAATTGAAATGCTTTCGAAATCATAGGATTATATCATGGTGGGGCTTTCCTTGCCTTTGCCCGTTGATAACCAATAAGCAGATCTTCGGAAGCTTGTACTTAACTTGTTTATAGTTTCTCAAGTATTGTTCGTCGATCTTCGATCTTCGACGGTGTTGATCTCGGTCTTCGATCTCGATATCGTATTCTACCAAAGAAGAACCAAATACCGGAAAGAGAGGGAAACAATCAACACATGGCATCGATGCAATGCTCAAACAAGAATAATGATATGACAAATTGATTAGTATTGAAATGTAACTCTAAAACATGCTCGACAACTTAATCGGAGTTCTGAGGGGTACAAACCCTAACTCGGAGAAACTCCGAATGCATATGAGAGGGGTGGGTTTGTTGTTCTAATTAAACTTGTCATGTAAGTTTCTTATCAATGCATGATTATACCTTAGATAGGTAGTTCTCATTTTTATGAACATTTTGATATATTATACATATTTTCTGATTTAATATGAATTAGTTATGATTTTTCTCAATTTAAATCCATTTTAAATTATCTTAGGAAAATATAAAACATTTTTGGATTATATTAAATATGTATTCACTTGGGCCCACATCATAGTTTTATTCATTTCTAAAAACATTTATGAAAATTATTAAAAACCTGATAGGTGTGGCCCTCAGGGGTTATTTATATTTCCAGAAAAAAATTTAGAAAATATTTTAATAAAAAGAAAAGAGGATATATTGCCTCATGCTGATGTCAGCATGGCATCAGCAATGGGGATCCTCGGGTGGGCGATGCCCTGACCAATTGCGGGCACGCGAGTAAGCGAGACTGGGCTCCTTCGATGCGGCTCATCGAGGGGGACTAGAAATTGGCGGCGCCGCTGCGGGATAACCACCGGAGCATGGCTGGCAACGGCGGATAGTGGTAGCGGCGACAGTCGCATGGTGCGAGATTGATAGAGGAATAGGGGGAGGCAACGGAAAGGTCTATTGGGACCGTTAGCTCACCAGGAGCAAGCAGGGCTCGACGACGAAGCTTGGGATGGCCAGAATCGACGGCGAGAGGCGATGGCCGGTGTCGGAAACGAGGGTCGAATTGCGGTTGTTGAGACCTTGCATGCTTGCACGCTTCGGGGCAATCGACGTGGAAGAGCAGAGTGGTCACGATGGTGGCCTCGGCACAGCGAGGGGTGGTGCTATTCGGTGGAGATCGTAGGCGACCGTAGCTAGGGTTTCGGCATGGCGCCGGAAATTGGGGGAAAAGAGGATCTAGGGTTCATCCGAGCGTCGACAGGGATACTTGTAGACGCGGAGATGGGCAGTAGCGAGGATCCTGGCGCAGGCGGGCATCGCGGCAACGACGGACGGCGGGCGCAGCGCCAGCGAGCAGCTTGCTCATCATCGTCGAAGACGACGATGTGAAGGAGTAGGACGAACCGGTACAGGATGCGGGAGGGCCGCACTTGGGCTTCTGCTGGGCCGCAGCTGCTGCACGTGAGCGGCGATTAGAGAGAGGAGAGGTGCTGGGCTAGCCTGGGCTGTTGCCTAGTTAGGTAAGAGTTAGGTTTTTTTATTTTGTGAAACTTTTTCTATTTAGTTTTTCTTATTTATTTATTTATTTATTTTGCAAACCCAATTCAAATTTGTTTTTTTATAATTCAAAAATACTAGAAGGTTTTATAAAACTATATCAAATAGTGTGGGGCCCTTTTAGTCCATTTGGGCTCCAATATTTTGGTACTTTTCAAAATTCCAAACTATTTGAATGTATTTGAGAGGATAAGAAGGAAACTAGGGTTTTGGGTTTCCATTTAATTTATTTGCATGCATTTTTATAAGATGATGCTAATGAATGCACAAACAAAACCCTAATTAGTAATAACTAAAAACTGGGTTGTTACAGTTGGGGACACAAGAGACTTCTTGTATCTTGATTGCAGGGTTCCTTAAGAGGGAATACCTTTGACCACTTCCTCCCTGAGTTCTATAAACTTTGGGTAATCCACTTAAGGGAAACTTGCTGCTGTTCGACAAACCTGAGGCCCAACAACTATCTACAAGAATAGAAGTGCATAGACATAAGCTCTTTTTTGGCGCCATTGCCGGGGAGGTTTTGGGCTTTTACCTTTCCTCCTTGCCATAAGCTCTTTTCTGGCACCGTTTCTAGGGAGGAAAGGTAAAAGGCACTCACACACGTTACCCCACGGAAACAGCAAGCCAGAAAGCTCTTTTTTGGCGCCATTGCCGGGGAGGTAAGGTAAAAGGTACTCACATCCTCCGGTGTGAGTGCTCGAAGTTATTTCCTTTAGATTCTACAGTTTTGTCTTTTTGTTTCTTGTTTTCACTAGTTAGGCTTAATGGAAAACAAAAAATAGAGAGCTCTATAGCATTTATCTTGAGTTAGGACATGAAGTGTTTGAAGAGAAAATTAAAAAAACTTTGGAACTTTACTTGCATGTTAATAGCAATGTTATTAGTATGAATTCTTTGGACACCATTGTTGCTAATGCTATGGAAACGTCTAAGCTTGGGGAAGCTAGTTTATATGAAAATGATATTTTTAGTTCCCCAGCTTTAGAAGATAGCTATTCTATTGCTTATGATGATACCAAACCTCCAATATATGATGATTACAATGATGAATATGATATTTTCAGTCCACCTACTATTGAGGAAAAAATTGATTTTGATTACAACATGCCTCCTATATTTTATGATTATGGTGATGAGAATGATAGTGATAGCTATTTTGTTGACTTTACTCCCACTACAATTAATAAGAATGGCTATTCTTATGTGGAGAGTAATAATCATTTTATGCATGTAGCGCATGATAAGAATGTTTTATGTGATAGATATATTGTTAACTTTATTCATGATGCTACTGAAAGTTATTATGAGAGAGGGAAACATGGTTTTATGTATCTCAACAATATTAAGTTTCCCCTCTTTATGTTGAAAATTGTTAAGTTGCACTTGTTCTACTTTCCTATGCTTGTTGCTTTGTGCTTTCATGACTTGTTTCTTTACAAGATTCCTATGCATAGGAAGTGGGTTAGACTTAAATGTGTTTTGAATTTGCTTCTTGATGCTCTCTTTTACTTCAATTGATATTTCTTATGAGAGCATCTTCTCAAACTATCAAGCCTAACTTAAAGGCGTTAAAGAAAAGTACTTGTTGGGAGATAACCCAAGAGTTTTCTTGAGTCTTGGAGGTTATTACTTTAGTAATGACCTCTCCTTATCCTTTTTGTTTGCTTTTTGTGCGAAGAATGACCTCTAATGAGAGGGAAGTAAGATTTGGGGAGTTGTTGTCCCGAAACAGATTTATGTCCTCCACCAAAAAAATCGTGAGTCTCTGTAACTCGTATGGAGCTGAAAATTTACGAATAAATCCCCCAGTATGTTAGCTAACTTTGTTAGTTCAACACTTTTTTATTTGAGAAACATAAGGTCTTCGAAAAAATCTGTTTCTACCTGCTGGTCCGTTTTGACAGATTTCTGCCATTATTTGCATTTGCTTCTTATTGATTCCTTTTTGAGTTCTCTTTTGGGGAATTGAGATTTTTGAAGGAGTTGCTACAGTAGCTTGTGTTTTTAGTGAAAAGTCTTGCTGTTCCAAAGCTTTGCCAAAAGGTATATTATCTTTTGAATACACTAATGTTGCTAATGAAGATTGTGTGAAGTTTTGTATGAAGGAAAAATTTCATGTGTAGAGAGAGAATGATGTAATGAGATGAATAATGGACAAAATCTCAAGCTTGGGGATGCCACCCCAGTGTCACCCCAAGAAATATTCAAGAGGTACAAGCGTCAAAGCATGGGGATGCCCAAGGCATCCCCTTCTTCATTAATAAAAATCTCAGGTCTTTCTAGACACTTCGTTTTTATTGTTTCATGCACAGTTGTGTTGTTGTTGGAGTGTCTTAGTTTTCATTTTTGGTTTTCGTTTGCTTAGTTTGCTTGAGTGAGTTGGTTGGTTACACCACACTTCTTTTGTAGAGAGACACACCATGTTTCCATTGCCTAGAACACTCTAGTTTTCACTCTATTGTTTTGTGAGTGTTCACTTTTGCTAGCACTGCGTACAACCTTAGTTTTCCTGTGCTTTCAGCTTAGAACTTTTTAGTTCTTCTTTGTGGATTTGTGAGACAAGCTCACTGATCTTTATTGACTATTATATTTGTGAGTTGTTTCAAATAAGTTGTTTGGTGTTGGAAAAGAGTAGAAAGCTTCATGCTTATTGTGGTACAAAGTGAGCTTGCTTTGGCTGTGGCTTAGAATTTATCATGTCATGCTAGTTGTTGTTTTGACCTAATGCTTAGTGATTATGGCTGTAGCATGACTTGTTCCAAACAATTAGGATTGCTTAATGTGCCTTGAAGGAATCATGCGTTGTTTTACAATACAAAAGCATAGTATTGCGGTATTCTCCTTTGATGCTTTGTTTGGGTTGACTTGGCACATGCTCACACCATGTTATGACTATGAACAAGTCACCATACCCTCTATGATCATTTATTCCTTGACTTGTAGTACCACTCTATGCTTTGATTAGTAATGTTTTTTTGCTCTGCATGATTATGGCCATTATTGCTCTCTTAGTTGGTTGCTCCCAGTCTTTTGCTAGCCTCCACTTGTATGAGTAAGCTCTACTCATTCTTATAACTCCCAAGAAACCAAGTTATTCCAAAGTGTCCACTATAAACTCCTATGCATGGTGTGTTACACCATTCCAAGTATATTCTTTTTTTCATCTATCTTCCAATTAAAAACTATTTTGTTATGTGAAAACTTAGTGATTAAAGCCCTCACAAACTTGATAGCACACTTTATATTCCTTGACCCTAATAAACTTGAACCATTGTGTCATCTTTGTTGTATATGCTTGCACTTATACGTTGGAATTAGTAGAACCGTGTTGCCACGGGGAACGTTTTCAACATTGCACTTGTACTTTGTACTCAGTTGATATCATGCTCTTTTACCTATGGATGTCACCGGTGTGAAATAAAAAGGGAACTTGTAAGTCCATGGAGTTTGTATTTTGTGTTAGAGAAACGCCTGGGCCTCTAGCCTAAGCCATGCCTAATCATGGTGGAAACTTGCAGCATCACCATAGTGACATCTATGAAGCATTCTTCTTAAAAAAGAGACACATTGAGAAAAGAGGAAAGAGAGAAAAAAGCACCATATTCCCATGGTAGATAAGAAGATTGCTGAGATGCACATTGTCTGCTTGCCTTGTCATTTTGGTTATGGGATAACTCATGTACCATGTGCAAGGGGTACCCCGTTGGCGGTTCTCTATGATATGAAAATACTTACAGTGACAAGAACTTATAGGTGACTGAAGTTGAGTAGCATGAGGTGTGGCCCTTGTATTCAAGGGACTTGAGATTGCCAACTTATACTTCGCCAAGCATATACTCCATCCTTGTTCACTTTAACCTTAATCACTTCAAGATGCTTATGATAGGGGCAATGAGGGCTGAAAGCTAACAAGTACCATAATTTTTGGAAGCTCTTTTTGAAACTTGAAATCCCTTCTTCCTTTACAAGAGGCCTTTCTTCCACCATTATTTGAGTCTCCACCTTCTACCTTTAGGCACCATTAAGAGAGCATAGTTGTCATTCTATGTGCAGTGTTCCAAAGCTTATTGATTGATGCATATTGTGATATTACTTGTTCTTGTGCTATTTGTTTCTAGTCACCCTTGTGAACTTTGAAGGTGTCATATGCATCTATTTGCTACTCTATGAGGTACAAGCTGAATGCCACTATGCCATGTTTTCTGTATGTGAAACAAACAAACGTTTTTCAATGCATGTTATTCATGATCTTTGTTTGTAGCCTTTCTTGTTGCATGCATAGTTACTATGTCCTATTGTTAGAACTCCATCTTTCATGCACATGTTTAGAGTTATTTGTTCCCAGCTTTCAATGCTTGCAAATGGTTTGATCTTGGTTTTGATGGTGCATGTCACCTCAAAAATTATTCTTTTTATCACTTACCTACTCGAGGACGAGCAGGAGTTAAGCTTGGGGATGCTTGATACGTCGGAAACGTATCTATAATTTTTGATGCTCCATGCTTGTTTTCTATCATTTGTCTTATGTTTTGTCTACACTTTGAGGTGTTTTTATACACTTTCTGGAACTAACCTATTGACAATATGCCACTGTGCCAGTTGCTTGTTTTCTTCTGTTTTTGGTTCTAGAAAGGCAGAAAATCAATATTCTCAGAATTGGACGGGACAAAAGCCAAAGTAATTATTTTTCCCGGAGCAACACGGAACCACGAAGCAAAGCCGGAGGGGGGACACAGGGTGGCCGCATCCCCCTAAGCGCGGGCAAGCCCTGGAGGCGCCCATAGGTGGTGTGGGCCCCCTAGAACCCCACCGACCTTGACTCATGCGCCTATAAGAAGCCTCTGACCCAAAAACCCTAGGGCATCTAGATGAAATCCACGAAAACCTTTGTAGAGCCGCCGCCACTGAAGGGGAGATTCGGGGGACAGAAAGTCTCTGTTCCGGCACCCTGTCGGGACGGGGAAGTGCCGCCGGAGCCATCTCCATCGATCTCCATCGCCATCTTCATCACCATTGCTGATTCCCATGATGAGGAGGGAGTAGTTCTTCCTTGGGGCTAAGGGCTCTACCGGTAGCATGTGTTCATCTCTCTCTATGCATGATCTTGTTGTGGTCATGAGCTTTGTAATCAAGTAGATCTACCTTGGTACTCAAGTGCTTCATTAGATCTCTGCTCTCCCCATGTCTGTGAAAGTGACAGCGTGCACGCCATGGTGGCACTTAGGTTTGAGTCTACATAAATACTATTTGTTCTTTAATAGATCTATGCTTTTCCCCACGTGTGTGAAAGTGACAGCGTGCATACCGTGTGTGGCACTTTGGCTAGATTGAATATTTTTTATGAGTTATATTTGGAGTTGGATGTCTCTATGAAATTGTGGTGTTTGTTGGAACCATCTAGTGCTCAAGGTGACAGTGTGGGGTTATCTAGATTGGGGAAGGTGGACTTTGAGGTGTGCTGTTATAGCCCTACCTTGGATTAGAGTGTCCAACCAGAGAGTAGTTGAGAGTAGTATAATGAAGAGAGGATATTTATATGAGAGAGTGTTCACTAGTGAAAGTATGATCCCTAGGCCTTGTTTCTAAGCATTGAAACACTATTTTCCACTAGATCTGTTGCATGTTTGCTTGCTTCCTTCTTGTTGCCTTTAGTCTTTGCCTCACTGTCAAGCTATTTTCTAGCACCGTTACCACTTTATTTCACTATCTCTTCGCCGAACTAGTGCACCTATATTGGGTGTGTTGGGGACAAAAGAGACTTCTTGTATCTTGATTGTAGGGTTGCTTGAGAGGGAATACCTTTGACAACTTCCTCCCTGAGTTCGATAAACCTTGGGTAATCCAGTTAAGGGAAACTTGCTGCTGTTCTAGAAACCTCTGCACTTGGAGACCCAACAAATGTCTGCAAGAATAGAAGTGTGTAGACATCAGAGGCACCTTGGAGGGGCCCAAGTGGGCCACACCCTAGCCAGGCGCCACCTAGGGACTGGTTGCGCCCACCAGGGGTGTGCTGGCCTAGGTGGCCCCCTAGGTCACTCCAGGTGTCCCTCTGCCCCTTTTTCGAGGAAAATTTATTTTGAATTTTCGGGGATTTTTCGGGAAACTTTATTTTTGGCCAATTTTCAGAGTATGAAAATTGATTTTCTCGCAGAAATAGTTTTTTAGAAGAATAAAAAGCAAACCAAAAACCAAACTACAGAAGTTCTAAGACACTCTAACAAGCAAACAACTAGCAAAACCAAAGCTAGCAAAAGAAAAAGCAAAGACTGGGAAGGAGAAAAGTAAAAGAAAGCAAGTATAACCATAGTGAAAACATTATTTTGTTCATTAAAATCCTTTTATTAACAAGGTTGATCAAGTTTTGTTACCAAAACAATCTTATATGAAACAAAACTTTGCATTCCACAAGGTGATTATGTTACCTCAAACTTGATAGAAATGGTCCCAATCATAATAGTTTCAAATTTTCTTGTGGAATGGGACAATAAGTTTCTCCAACCTTGATGTTCTCAATATTTTCAATGGAATTCAGGCAATAGCTTCTAGCAACCTTATTGGGGAAATAATACGTATGCTCTTTGTCATTAATATCAAATGTTACTTTTCCTTGATTACAATTGATGATAGCACCTGCAGTATTAAGAAAAGGTCTCCCAAGAATAATAGACATATTATCATCTTCAGGCATTTCAAGCACAACAAAATCAGTTAAAACCAATAAATTATGAGCCACTTGAACAGGAACATCCTCACATATACCAACATGAATAGTAGTAGACTTATCAGCCATTTGCAAAGATATATCAGTTGGTATCAACTTTTCTAGCTGGAGTCTCTTGTAGAGAGAAAAAGGCATAACACTAACTCCAGCTCCCAAATCACATAAAGCAGTTCTAACATAATTATTCTTAATATAGTAAGGAATAGTTGGTATACCTGGATCACCGAGTTTCTTTGGAAACTTACCATTGAAGGAATAATTAGCAAGAAAAGTAGAAATTTCCTCATTAGGAATCTTCCTTTTATTAGAGACAATATCCTTCATATACTTTGAATAAGGAGGCAACTTAATAGCATCAATCAAAGGAATTTGCAAAAATAAAGGTTTCGCCCACTCACAAAACGTTTTGTAGTGTTCTTCCTCCTTTGACTTGTGTTTCTTACCTGGAAAAGGCATAGGTTTCTACACCCAAGGTTCTCTCTCTTTACCATGTTTATTAGCAATAAAATCTTCCTTAGTGTACCTGGTGTTCTTAGTGTGCTTCTCAGGTTCTTCCTCAACTTCCTCCTTATCAGGAGCATCATTATTACCATTACCACTCTCAGTTTCAACATCAGAGACAGATATACTATTAGGATCTACAGCAGGTTCAAGTGGTTCCTCAACTACCTTATGTTTCTTTTTATTTCTCTTAAGAGGACTACCACTACTCTCACCTTGTTGATAATCCTGCTCAATTCTTTTAGGGCGTCCTTCAGGATATAAAGGATCTTGATTAGCTATACCACTCCTAGTTCTAATTCCATAAGCATGTTTATCTCCTAAGGCATTAACTAGCATATCCTTTTGTACCTTAGCAAGTTGATCAAGTTGGGTTTGAACCATTTGAAAGTGTTTACAAAGCATTTTAATATCATTAGAAGTTTTTTCCACAATATCTTTCAACTCTTTAATAGCTCTAGAGTTTTCCAATAAATGATTCTGAACTTGTTTATTAAAATTACCTTGTTTAACAATAAAAATATCAAGTTCCTCTAAACATTGATCAGGAGGCTTACCATAAGGAAGATCACCTTCATCAAAGTGTTGGAGAGAGTGTACCTCAATAGTAGATGAGTGGGGAATTGGATTGCATAATTCTTCTATAGGAGGTAGATTCTTCACATCTTCAACTCTAATACCTTTCTCCTTTAGACACTTCTTAGCTTCCTTCATCACTTCATCATTTAATGCAATAACTCCCCTCTTATTTGGTGTTGGTACTGGATCTGGTTCAGGCACAACTGGTTCAGGAGTAATAGGCTCAGGTGTATTTAGCTCAGTTGAAGTCCAATCATCATAATTCTTGCTTATTTTAGCCATTAATTCTTCAGCATTTGTAGGAGTCCTTTTCCTGAAAACACAATCAACAAAGCTATCTTGGTATGTCCTAGAATCATCAGTTAGTCAATTATAATAAATATCAAGAAGTTCATTCTTAGGCAATGGACATCCAGTATGTGCATGAATCAAGGCACAGAACCTTGTCCATGACTCAGGAAATTTTTCTTCTTCTCCCTGTTTAAAATCAAAAAGTCTCTGCAAATCAGCATGTCTAGCACTGGGAGGAAAATATTTCTGGAAGAAAGAAGCAATCAAGCAATCAGGGCTATAAATGGAACTAGGAAGCAATCTATTAAACCATGACCTATCTTCTCCTTTTAGTGAAAAAGGGAAGATTTTTGTAACAAAGTACTTGCGCATCTTAAAATCATCAGATAACAAAGCACTCATAGTGGAAATCTCATTCATATGAGCCACATCACTCTCATTTTCAGTCCCACAAAAAGGTTCTTTCTCAACAATGTCTAAATAGGATAAATCAAGAGAGAAATCATAATATTTATCTTTGATATCTATGGGAGAGGTGGCAAACTTAGGATCAGAGGATAGTTTAGGAATAATGGTACATCTAGCAAGAAGACTCTTAATAGCACTAGCACCATGTGTGTTTCGGCACTCTTCAACAAATTCATCAGTGAACTCAATGTAGCCATCATTAATATCATAACTCTCTCTAGACTCAGGTGGTCTAACAGGTGTAACAATGTCTTCACTAGGAGTTTCAGTGTTTCCTAGACCAGCCATAGTAGCATCTAGGAAAGGACCTAATGAACCACTAGCATTAAACACAGTAGAAGTAACATCATGAGTATCAAAAGCAGTTTCAGATTCAGCAGTAGTAGCAGTGTGTGTAGCGTGAGTATGTGGTGGTGGTGTAACAAGCTTACTTATAACAGACGGTGAATCAAGAGCAACATAGGTGTTTAGGACTGCACCCCTTCTTGTAGTGGATGGTAAAATAGGAAACTTTCCATCACGAGACTTACCCATGATGAAAGGAGTAGAAGTGAACAATAGTAGATCCAAGTGAACTTATAAATAAAGCTATGCTCCCCGGCAACGGCGCTATAAAATAGTCTTGATGACCCACAAGTATAGGGGATCGCAACAGTCTTTGCGGGTAGTATTACCCAATTTATTGATTCGACACAAGGGGGTCCAAAGAATACTTGCAAGCCTTAACAACTGAGTTGTCAATTCAGCTGCACCTAGAAATAGTTCTTGCTCACAGAAGTTTATCAGTAGCAACAGTTTGTAGTAGCAATAGCAAAGCAACAGCAGTAGTAAAACATGAGCAACGGTAACAGTAGCAGCAAACAGTAGGATATGAGCACAATAGGCATAGGGATGGATGGACAGGTGTTGCATGAATGAGTCTAAACATGTAACTTCAAGATCTGAGCATTGCAGATAAATAAGAATAAGCATCCAAGTACTAAACAATCATAGGCATGTGCTCCATATATAGTCATGCGTGCTCGCAATGAGAACTTGCACAACATATTTTGTCCTGCCAGCCCGTGTCAGCGGGGCCTTGTAAGATCCCTCCTTTATAAAGGAAAAGGATCCATGTGATTGCAATGCTAGTCCCTGGATCATTCCTAGCATCCACAGTTTAAGATGAAGTACACAGATACAAAGGTCATTATTACAGGCATTCCAGAGACAAACATAATCTTTACAACTCCAAGGCCACAGGCCTAGTACATGAGTTTGAATAAGTAATAAATAAAAGTCTTCATCTTCATGTGCCATAGGCAAACATGTTGAGTGTAGACTCATGACTCCTAATCCTCATCAGAGTAACCTACAACATCACAAGTTACAACCACAGTGGGTCAATACTTTGGAATAGTATTGGCAAGTGATACCTTAGAAATAAATAAAATGCTTCTATTTTGAAATGTTTTGTTTGAAATGAAACTCATATGATCATGGATGCATGGATGATATGCATGAGTTTGAAACATGATTTTAGGTATGTTACAAATCTAACCCCCTTAAGGTGAATCTCGCCCTCGAGATTCGGATTGGCTAGCAAATAGGTGAGGGTGGTCTTTCCGAAGATCATCTTCTCTCTCCCATGTTGCTTCCTCTTCAGAATGATGGTTCCACTGAACTTTGCAAAACTTGATAGTCTTAGTCCGTGCGACTCTTTCTGCGGTCTCAAGAATCTTGATAGGTTTCTCTTCATAAGTGAGGTCACTTTCCAATTGGACTTCCTCCAAAGGTATTGTATCCTTCAAAGAAGTTTCTTCCATTTCTGGATGACATTTCTTAAGCTGACTCACATGAAACACATTATGGACAGCTGACAGAGACTCTGGCAATTCAATTTCATAAGCAACTTCTCCTTTGCGACTTAGAATCTTGAATGGCCCAACATATCTTGGGGCCAACTTTCCTTTGACTCCAAACCTCTTCACTCCACGAAGCGGTGACACTCTAAGATAAGCTCTATCACCAACTTCGTAGGTGACTTCTCAACGCTTAGGATCTGCGTAGCTTTTCTGTCGGGACTGTGTTATCTTTAATCTGTCCTTAACCAACTTAACTTTCTCTTCGACTTCTTTGATAAGTTCTGGTCCGAACAAACTTCTTTCTCCCACACCATTCCATAACAATGGGGTGGTACACTTTCTTCCGTAGAGAAATTCAAATGGTGCCATCTCAATGCTGGATTGATAGCTGTTGTTATAAGAAAATTCTGCGTAAGGCAGACTTTCATCCCAACTGGCTCCATAGTCTAGGGCACATGCCCTCGACATATCTTCAAGAATCTGATTAGTTCTTTCTGTCTGTCCATCAGTTTGAGGATGAAAAGCAGTGCTGAATTCCAACCTCGTTCCCAATGACTCATGTAGCTGCCTCCAAAAATGGGAAGTGAATTGAGTTCCCCTATCAGACATAATACTCTTGGGCACTCCATGTAGACATACAATTCTACTCATGTAGATCTTGGCCAACTTAGCACTTGTATAGGTTGTCTTCACGGGTATGAAATGAGCTACTTTGGTTAGGCTATCCACTACTACCCAAATAGAATCGTATCCCGACCTGGTCCTTGGTAATCCGGTAATGAAATCCATACCAATCTTGTCCCACTTCCAATCAGGAATAGGTAGTGGTTGAAGCAAACCTGCTGGTTTCTGATGTTCCGCTTTCACTCTACTACACACGTCACATAAAGCAATATGTTCAGCGATATCCTTCTTGAGATTATTCCACCAAAATCTTTCTTTCATATCCATGTACATCTTGGTGTTACCCGGATGAATGGAATACGGTGATGTAAGATCCCTCCTTTGTAAAGGAAAAGGATCCCTGTGGTTGCAATGCTAGTCCCTGGATCATTGCTAGCATCCACAGTTTAAGATGAAGTACACATATACAAAGGTCAATTATTACATCCATTCCAGAGATAAACATAGTCTTTACAACTCAAAGGCCACAGGCCTATTACAAGAGTTTGAATAAGTAAATAAATATAAGTCTTCATCTTCATGTGCCACAGGCAAACATGTTGAGTGTAGACTCATGACACCTAATCCTCATCAGAGTAACCTGCAACATCACAAGTTACAGCCACAGTGGGTCAATACTTTGGAATAGTATTGGCAAGTGATACCTTAGTATATTTCAGGTGGACTAGATACTATATGCAAATTTGGCTAAGTGTATCTTGGCTTGCTTTGCTCAAAATAGGTTTTTCCTATTAGTTGAAATCACTAAGTTTTTCTTTGTCAAAACTTTTCCCAAGGAACCACCAATAGACATTGAGGTCCTTCACCCTTGTTCACCCACAAATTTTTACTTAGAAATTGGGATGAGGAGATTCTTGATAGCTTCCATGCCTTGATGCTCAAGTTGTCCATTGCCATGGACTTGGCTAAGTACTTAGATTTTTCCATCTGCAGAGGTTGTGCACTTTCCCCACCAGACTTGGTTTCACCAAGACAGGACCTTTCAGAAGCCTTCCCTTAGACCAAATGGACGTGTTCCAACCTATCATTCCCACTACCACGAACTGTCCAAATGGCTAAGTTCTAGCAACTTATGTGATCCAGGCAGAGCCCATATTGCCAAGTGGCTGCACTAGAAGCTTCTCAACACTTGGCCTCTAAAATCTATTTGTTCCTGGGTGGCATACCACAAGTGAGATACACAAGGTAAACCATAGCCATGGGCCTTGTGTAACCACTCAACCAAAACCACCATTCAAGTCCCTTTCCACCCAGGTGATTCTTTAACTTAGTTGTTTTATTAGGCAAAACATAAGTCCAAAGACTTAGAAATATTTTTATCATAGCATGTATATTTCACCAACCCTTGTTTGCTACTAGCTAGGCTAAGCATGGAATAGATAGTAACTTAACTTAGAAATTTCCTAGCAATTCTACAACTACTTAGGATTTCCCACATGGCATATAGGAAAAATAATAACATGCAAGACTTAACAAAATATTTCTAATGCTTAGTATAAAATATAGGTATAGAAATATTCATGAAGTACCACTTGCCTTGGTAGTTGGGAGAGTAGCACTCTTCACAATCACAATCACTAGCACCAAAATCTACACATAGAATATAGCCACAATCACATACAAGATATATTCAACCAAAGATATATATGCATGTATGCAAGATGCTAAGTGATGATTTTTAAAACTCAACCAAGCAAGTGCAAGGTACTGATTCACTAACAAGATAAAATCTTGCCAAACAACCAATATTTATACCCTAAAACCTTTCCTAAATATTTCAAACACTCAAATTAGTACTAAACAAGTTTCTGCAAATAAAGCATTTTTAACAGAATCTAAACACTAAACACATTGCATATTTTGAAAGAGCTTGCTCTCCTGATTCCAACGGTATAAAATTTGTCAAATTCTAACGTGGGGATAAAAAGTTATAGCTAATTCAAAATTGGATATAAATCAGATTCAAAATCTGTTTTAAAATCAAACCCTAGCCACGCGTCTATTTCCTATTGGCCGATACCGTTTCACTCAGGATCACCCTTCCGCGCCATCAGATCAAGTTAGATCCAACGCGCCAGATTCAAAGAAAACGCTTCGCTCAGATCTAATTTAAACCGCAAGATCTACATCTAACGGCTGCTGTTGCTTCGACCATAGCCTAGAGGCGCTAGCGGCGGCGACTGGCGGCGGCGTGTCTGTCAGCGGCGGTGCCGGTGTTCTAGGTCGCCCGGGGAGGGGAGAGGATGCTCAACAGAACCGCCGTGTCGAGGTGAAGCTCAACGTGTCTCTGGTTGGCGAAGGGGCGCTCGGAGTCGTCGAGGATTCCTCGCCGGAGTTCGCGAACGCGTCGGGTACGGCTGCTGGTCGACGTTGGCGAGGTTCTGCGTCGCGCTAAGACAAGAGGAGGACACCGTTAGACGCGCAAGACGCTGGGGATCTTAGGCGTATCAAAAAGAGGGCAAGGGGCGGCTGGTACTTACGGGGAGAGGTCACCGGAGTTCGAGCAGAGAGTGGCGGCGCTCAGTCGTTGTCATTGCCGAGGCTACAGACCATGCGCGAGCAAAAGGGAGGTGTCAGTAGATGCGCACGGAGCTGCAGAGCATGCTAGTATGAACCATGGACAGAGGGGGGCACGATGCTCACCGGAATTCGTCGGCGAGGTCGTCGGAACAGCGGCAGTGTCAGGTGAGTTGCGAGCAGCCTGGTGGCGTGGAGAGGAAATTGGGTGAGGGGAAATGGCCGCGAGAGGGAGGGGCTTAAGTAGGCAGAGGCTCGACAAGAAACTCTTGGCGAATCAATGGCAATTACACCGCGGAATCAACGCAGCAACGGCCAGCGGCGACGTGCTCCTCGCGAAATTTGGGGGAAGACGACGATGACGTGGACAGGGCCCGCTTGTCAGCGAATAGAACAGAGAGGGAGTGGGGTCCGAGTGTCAGTGACTCTGGGGGTGCTTCTGCGCGTGAGAGAGAGAGGGGACCCGGGTGGGCTAGTTGGGCTGGTTTCGCTGTTGGGCCCAAAGTCTGGCGCTGGCCCTTTTCTTTTTCTTTATTCCTTTTCTAATTCTGATTTGATTTTCTGGAATGATTTTCAAATGAATTCAAACTCAATTTGAAATCAAATCTTTTCAGGAATTTTGTAGGGTGCAACATTCACATTTCTGGGCATAGAAACATGTGGTCTCTCTGTTCAAGCTTGGTTCTTTTGGATAAACAAAATAAACAGTGCTATGGCACTTGATTTGCAAATAATTTGAAAATGGTTTTGAAACCATATTTTTTTATATACTTTGTCCAAACTCCACACTCAAACCAATCAACAAAGAAGCAAACAAACTTGGTTTAAAAACACTTATGTTCTCAAATGAGGATGGTCATTTGATTTAAGTTTGCCCACATAAAATGATAGCACTATGTGCTTTTGTTTTCTTGAAAATGGTTTGAAAATGATCTCAACATTTTATGCATGCATGAATGATATGCAATCTTTGAAATCATGATTTTAGGGATGTTACAAATCTAACCCCCTTAAGGTGAATCTCGCCCTCGAGATTCGGGTTGGCTAGCAAATAGGTGAGGGTGGTCTTTCCGAAGATCATCTTCTCTTTCCCATGTTGCTTCCTCTTCGGAATGATGATTCCACTGCACTTTGCAGAACTTGATAGTCTTAGTCCTTGTGACTCTTTCTGCAGTCTCAATAATCTTGATAGGTTTCTCCTCATAGGTGAGATCACTTTCCAATTGAACCTCCTCCAAAGGTATTGTATCCTTCAAAGAAGTTTCTTCCATTTCTAGATGACATTTCTTAAGCTGACTCACATGAAACACATTATGGACAGCTGACAGAGATTCTGGCAGTTCAATTTCATAGGTAACTTCTCCTTTGCGACTCAGAATCTTGAATGGCCCAACATATCTTGGTGCCAATTTTCCTTTGACTCCGAATCTCCTTACTCCACGAAGTGGTGACACTCTAAGATAGGCTCTATCACCAACTTCGTAGGTGACTTCTCTACGCTTAGGATCTGCGTAGCTTTTCTGCCGGGACTGTGCTATCTTCAACCTGTCCTTAACCAATTTGACCTTCTCTTCGGCTTCTTTGATAAGATCTGGCCCGAATAAACTTCTTTCTCCCACACCATTCCATAACAATGGGGTGGTACACTTTCTTCCATAGAGAAACTCAAACGGTGCCATCTCAATGCTGGCTTGTTATAAAAAAATTCTGTGTAAGGCAGACTTTCATCCCAGCTGGCTCCATAGTCTAAGGCACATGCCCTCAACATGTCTTCAAGAATCTGATTAGTCCTTTCTGTTTGTCCATCAGTTTGAGGATGAAAAGCAGTACTGAATTCCAACCTTGTTCCCAATGACTCATGTAACTGTCTCCAAAAATGGGAAGTGAATTGAGTTCCCCTATCTGACACAATACTCTTGGGCACTCCATGTAGACATACAATTCTACTCATGTAAATTCTGGCTAACTTTGCACTTGTATAGGTTGTCTTCACGGGTATGAAATGAGCCACTTTAGTTAGGCGATCCACTACTACCCAAATAGAATCGTATCCTGACCGGGTCCTTGGTAATCCGGTAATGAAATCCATACCAATCTTGTCCCACTTCCAATCAGGAATAGGTAGTGGTTGAAGCAAACCGGCTGGTTTCTGATGTTCCGCTTTTACTCTACTACACACATCACACAAAGCAATGTGTTCGGCGATGTCCTTCTTGAGATTATTCCACCAAAATCTTTCTTTCATGTCCATGTACATTTTGGTGTTACCCAGATGAATGGAATACGGAGAGTTGTGTGCTTCTTGCAAAATTAGTTTCCCCAACTCCGGGTCTTGTGGAACACAGATACGTTTCCCATGCCATAAAGTACCCTGTTCGTCTTCATGGAATTCTTTGGATTTTCCTTTGCCAATCTTTTCCTTAATCTCTTCGATTTCCTTATCAGTCTTCTGGGATTATTTGATTTTGTCCAACAAAGTGGGTTGAACATCCAAAGACATGAGATGTCCTTCAGGCACAATCTCCAATCTGAGTTTCCTAAATTGGGTACACAGATCATCTGGCAATTCTCCTTTGGTAAGGCTATTCACAAAAAACTTACGACTTAGAGCATCTGCTACAACATTTGCTTTACCGGGGTGGTATTGCAAACTTAAGTCATAGTCCTTGATAAGTTCTAGCCACCTTCTTTGTCTCATATTAATTTCCTTCTGGGTGAAGATATACTTCAAACTTTTGTGATCTGTGAACACTTCACAACGCTTTCCCAAAAGATAGTGTCTCCATGTTTTGAGTGCATGGACAACATAGGCTAACTCTAAATCATGGGTAGGATAGTTCACTTCATGAGTTTTGAGTTGTCTCGAGGCATAAGCCACAACTTTACCGTCTTGCATAAGTACTGCACCCAAACCTTGATGAGATGCATCACAATATACTTGGAAATCTTTTTCCAAATCTGGCAGACACAAGACTGGTGTTGTCACAAGTCTCTTCTTCAATTCTTGAAAGCTGAGTTCACAACCTTTAGACCAAGTAAACTTCTTGTCTTTCTTTAACAATTCAGTCATAGGCTTAGCTACCTTAGAGAAATTCTCAATGAACCTTCTGTAGTAACCTGCTAAGCCAAGGAAACTACGAACTTCTTTCACGGACTTGGGAGATTCCCATTCAGTCACAGCTGAAACCTTAGCAGGATCAACTACTACACCATCCTTTGTCATAACATGTCCAAGAAATCCGACTTTATCCATCCAGAATTCACACTTGCTGAATTTAGCATAAAGTTTATGCTCCCGTAACTTCTCAAGTATCAATCGCAAATGCCCTTCATGCTCTTCTTTGCTCTTGGAGTAGACTAGAATGTCATGAATGAAGATGACAACAAACTTGTCAAGGAATTCCATGAACACCTTGTTCATCATATTCATGAAGTATGCTGGAGCATTGGTCAAACCAATAGGCATTATTGTATACTCATACAATCCATACCTTGTAGTGAACGCTGTTTTAGGTATGTCTTGTTCTCTTATCTTGAATTTAAAATATCCTGACCGGAGATCAATCTTTGAGAACACACATGCTCCTTATAGCTGACCAAACAAGTCATTGATTCTAGGCAAAGGGTATTTGTTCTTGATAGTTACCTCGTTGAGTGAACGGTAATCTATGCATAACCTTTGACTTCTACCTTTCTTCTCCACGAACAAAACTGGGGCTCCCCAAGGTGAAGAACTTGGTTGAATAAATCCTTTCTGCAACTGTTCTCCTAGTTGTTTCTTGAGTTCTTTCAGTTCATCAACTGACATTTTATATGGTCTCTTTGCTATTGGTCCAGACCCTGGTACCAAATCTATCAGAAACTCCACATCTCTATCTGGTGGCATTCCCGGCAATTCTTCCGGTAACACATCCGGATACTCACTCACAATTGGCACACTGTCCATGCTAACCCCCTTAAGAGAATTAAGCATACTCCTTTTTGCTTCAAAGTTGGTCTTGAATCTGATCCTTTTATTTTCTGGAGTTGTGAGTGAGACAGTATGGTTGGCACAATCTATCACTCCTTTGTACTTAGTCATCCAGTCCATTCCCAGAATGACATCCAATCCTTGGGAGTTTAGTATTATCAAATTAACGGGAAACCTATACTTCCCAAATTCTATGACTAGATTATGACATCCTGAATTCACTATCATTTCTCCACCAGGAGAACTTACTTTTATAGGACACCCAATAGTTTCTACCGGTAGTTCATTTCTTTCAACAAATGCTCTTGATATGAATGAATGAGATGCACCAGTATCAAAGAGTACAAATGCTGGAATAGAATTGAGTCTGAACTTACCAGCAACAGCATTAGGTTCCTCATAGACCTCCTCCACATTGATGTGGTTTACTTGTCCCTTCTGGAAAGGGTTGGGCTTGTTAGGTCCTTCAACTTTCTTTCCTGGGCAGTCATTTGCATAATGCCCCATCTTTTTGCACTTGAAGCATTCCACCTGACTGATGTCTCTCTTAACAGGCTGGCTTCCACTTCCACTGTGGTGGCTCTTATGTCCACTCTTGTGGTTCTTGTACTTGTCATTGTCATGACTACGGTGATGCTTGTTGTCATGACGGTTGTGGTTGTGGTGCTTGTTGAATTTCCCATGCTTGTGGGAGCCTGAGCTTCCACTGTCATCATAATGAGATCGTTTGTGAGACGATCCCGAGCTGTGCTTGTCGGAGTGCATTCTCTTTCTACTCTCAACTTGCTTCATTTTGTTCTCCAAAATAGCAGCCTTGTCACAGAGCGACTGATAAGTGGGAACATATGCCACAGCCAACTGCAGTTTCAGCTCATCATTCAAGCCTTCCAGAAATTTTTCCTTTCTCTTAGCATCGGTGTCAACTTCATTCGGTGCATAACGCGCCAGATTGTTGAACTCCTCAATATATTCAGCCACGCTGCGGTGGCGCTGCTTCAGATTGTGGAACTCTTTCTTTTTCAGACTCATCACCCTGGATGAGATGTGAGCAGTACGAAAGCCATCCTCAAAGATAGCCCATGTCACTTCATCTATGGGAGTGGTAATCTGGAAGTTGTCCCACCAAGTGGCGGTTGGTCCTTCTAGCAGATGTGCTGCAAATCTGACCTTTTCAGCATCTGTACAGCCCACGGTTACTAAGTCCTTGTTTACTAAGTGTAGCCAATCATTGGCCACCATGGGATCAGTCGTTCCTGAGAACTTTGCTGGCCTCAATCTCAAGAATCTGGTAAGCATATCAAAGCCCGGAGGGTTGTTGTTGTTGTTGTTATTGTTATTGTTATTGTTGTTGTTGTTGTTGTTATTGTTTTTGTTCTGGATGAACGTCGTCATCATCTGCATTAGCTGAGTTTGAGCAGTCATCATTTGTTGCATTTGTGGAGTGATGTTGTTGTTGTTGTTGGGGTTGGGGTTTGCAAGTTGGGGTTGGGGTTTGCACGACGGGGAGGCATCTGTGGTTTGTTCAAATAGAGATAAGAATGAGATACCCATAGATGCTTTCATGCACATTACATCACATAAGCAAACACAAGCATGCAACAGAAAGATAAAGGTTCAACAACAAGATAACAAGTTCACAAAGTAAAACACACAAGTAGCAAGCCATCCACATGTCGGATGGTCAAATAAAAATTTCTCAAACAACAAGTATGATAATAAAAGATAAACGAGTAGTCAATCTACTCATCGGCATCAATCTCCTCCTCGACAAAGGTAAGACCTGCGTTCTCCATCGTGGTCTTGTTTTCCTCTATGCTAGTGGTCAAGGTCTCTATCTTGGCCTTGAGAGCCCTCTTCTGGGAGCGAAGCCTCTCTATCACCGGCTGCTGCTGCTCGAGCTCGAAGTCCTTGGACTGCAGTTCTTCAGTCATGTCCCGGATCTTCTTGTCCCTATCCTGTACACGCTTCTCCTGACTCTTGAACTTCCTGTCCTGGGTCTCGAACTTCGCCTCCATTTCCTTGACTATCTCGTCTTGCTCCGCGAAGAGCTTGTCCTTCTCGCGAAGCTGCACCTGGAGCTCATCATTGCTGAGCATGACATTGGTCATGTCTGTGTCCACGTGCCTAATGAGAGACTCTAAGTCCTGGAGGTACAGGAGTATCGGCTCTGCTGCGTCCCTCGAATCGTCCTCGAAGTCGATGGACTCTCCATCCTCATCACGTCTTCCGAAGACGTGGAAGTGGGTACCTCTAACCTGTCGGGAGTGTCGCCCTAGCAGACGTCCTATCAGATCCTGCATAACTACCTCAAGGCCTCTCTCCCTGTCATCGTGCATGAGCTTGAAGATAATGGCCTCCGTGGTAGGCTCTGTCTGTCTTCCGGGCTGGTTGACCTTGAAGCCCCAGAGGTCCTTCCTCTCAAACTTGGTGAGGGGATGCACCATGATGGTGGGAAGAGGGAGATTGAGCAAAGTAGTAAGCTCAACGATACGAGGACCAAAGCGGGTAACCTGGAACTCCTCAACAGTGCTGATGGTAATAGGCATCTATTTATAAGGTAGAAAAGTTAGAACAACACAATTCAAGATAAAATAAAAGACAAAACATCACATACATATCCTTGGAAAGAAAAACACACAAGTCATGCATACATGAAACCATTACAACATCCAAGGTTCAATCTTATTTTAAAGCAACATTTTGGAAAATAAGGTGATAGGTGGTGGTCCAACTAACGAAGTACGTTTACAATCCTATCTCACTGGATCTTTTGGCTAACATAATGTTTCTAGAAGCAATCAGCCTATCTTGCTCACATTACTCCATCACTAAGTCTATAATGTCTCCTCTTAAGGTTTGGTTGGTAGCTTCCAACTCTTGGGTATGTTCCTTCTCTTTCATTAGATCATTTTGGAGGTTGAGCATTCTGCACTTGACTCTATCACCAAGTTCTTTGATGGTCTTCCAAGCTGCATCCTTTGCTGATTCAAAGAATGTAGGGTGCACCACTGAATTGGTGAACATGCAGAATCCTTTTTCCTGATGGTTGTCTTCCTTGTTTTTATACAAGTGAAGTTGTACCCACCAGTATTCCTCTCCTTCATCCATCGCAGGAAAGACCTTGTACACAGCTGCACCTTGTATGTCTAATGCAACCATGAGGTCCTTGAGAGCCTTGGGGAATTCTGTCTCACACTCCAAAGTCATTGTCATGAGTGGTCCTTTCCTCACGGCTTCGTTGATGGAGTTCATCTACAAATAGATATGAGAGAGAAGATTAGAAAAGTTTTACGAGAAGAATAGACAAGTGTAGAAGTTGAAAAAATTTCCTTAGTGGTTTCCAATCCTAGGGTCATAATCCTACAGGCAACACAGTGCTCTGATACCATCTGTAAGATCCCTCCTTTGTAAAGGAAAAGGATCCCTGTGATTGCAATGCTAGTCCCTGGATCATTGCTAGCATCCACAGTTTAAGATGAAGTACACAGATACAAAGGTCAATTATTACATCCATTCCAGAGATAAACATAGTCTTTACAACTCAAAGGCCACAGGCCTATTACAAGAGTTTGAATAAGTAAATAAATATAAGTCTTCATCTTCATGTGCCACAGGCAAACATGTTGAGTGTAGACTCATGACACCTAATCCCCATCAGAGTAACCTGCAACATCACAAGTTACAGCCGTAATGGGTCAATACTTTGGAATAGTATTGGCAAGTGATACCTTAGTATATTTTAAGTGGACTAGATACTATATGCAAATTTGGCTAAGTGTAGCTTGGCTTGCTTTGCTCAAAATAGGTTTTTCCTATTAGTTGAAATCACTAAGTTTTTCTTTGTCACAACTTTTCCCAAGGAACCACCAATAGACATTGAGGTCCTTCACCCTTGTTCACCCAAAAAAATTTACTTAGAAATTGGGATGAGGAGATTCTTGATAGCTTCCTTGCCTTGATGCTCAAGTTGTCCATTGCCATGGACTTGGCTAAGTACTTAGATTTTTCCATCTACAGAGGTTGTGCACTTTCCCCACCAGACTTGGTTTCACCAAGACAGGACCTTTCAGAAGCCTTCCCTTAGACCAAATGGACGCGTTCCAACCTATCATTCCCACTACCACCAACTGTCCAAATGGCTAAGTTCTAGCAACTTATGTGATCCAGGCAGAGCCCATATTGCCAAGTGGCTGCACTAGAAGATTCTCAACACTTGGCCTCTAAAATCTCTTTGTTCCTGGGTGGCATACCACAAGTGAGATACACAAGGTAAACCATAGCCATGGGCCTTGTGTAACCACTCAACCAAAACCACCATTCAAGTCCCTTTCCACCCAGGTGATTCTTTAACTTAGTTGTTTTATTAGGCAAAACATAAGTCCAAAGACTTAGAAATATTTTTATCATAGCATGTATATTTCACCAACCCTTGTTTGTTACTAGCTAGGCTAAGCATGGCATAGATAGTAACTTAACTTAGAAATTTCCTAGCAATTCTACAACTACTTAGGATTTCCCACATGGCATATAGGCAAAATAATAACATGCAAGACTTAACAAAATATTTCTAATGCTTAGTATAAAATATAGGTATAGAAATATTCATGAAGTACCACTTGCCTTGGTAGTTGGGAGAGTAGCACTCTTCACAATCACAATCACTAGCACCAAAATCTACACATAGAATATAGCCACAATCACATACAAGATATATTCAACCAAAGATATATATGCATGTATGCAAGATGCTAAGTGATGATTTTTAAAACTCAACCAAGCAAGTGCAAGGTACTGATTCACTAACAAGATAAAATCTTGCCAAACAACCAATATTTATACCCTAAAACCTTTCCTAAATATTTCAAACACTCAAATTAGTCCTAAACAAGTTTGCAAATAAATCCTTTTCAACAGAAGCTAAACACTAAAAACATTGCATATTTTGAAAGAGCTTGCTCTCCTGATTCCAACGGTACAAAATTTGTCAAATTCTAACGTGGGGATCAAAAGTTATAGCTAATTCAAAATTGGATATAAATCAGATTCAAAATCTGTTTTGAAATCAAACCCTAGCCACGCGTCTGTTTCCTATTGGCCGATACCGTTTCACTCAGGATCACCCTTCCGCGCCGTCAGATCAAGTTAGATCCAACGCGCCAGATTCAAAGAAAATGCTTCGCTCAGATATAATTTAAACCGCAAGATCTACATCTAACGGCTGCTGTTGCTTCGACCATAGCCTAGCGGCGGCGACTGGCGGCGGCGTGTCTGTCAGCGGCGGTGCCGGCGTTCTAGGTCGCCCGGGGAGGGGAGAGGATGCTCACCAGAACCGCCGTGTCGAGGTTAAGCTCAACGTGTCTCTGGTTGGCGAAGGGGCGCTCGGAGTCGTCGGGGATTCCTCGCCGGAGTTCGCGAACGCGTCGGGTACGGCTGCTGGTCGATGTTGGCGAGGTTCTGCGTCGCACTAAGACAAGAGGAGGACACCGTTAGACGCGCAAGACGATGGGGATCTTAGGCGTATCAAACAGAGGGCAAGGGGCGGCTGGTATTTACGGGGAGAGGTCGCCGGAGATCGAGCAGAGAGTGGCGACGCTCAGTCGTTGTCATTGCCGAGGCTACAGACCATGCGCGAGCAAAAGGGAGGTGTCAGTAGATGCGCACGGAGCTGCAGAGCATGCTAGTATGAACCATGGACAGAGGGGGCACGGTGCTCACCGGAATTTGTCGGCGAGGTCGTCGGAACAGCGGCAGTGTCGGGCGAGTTGCGAGCAGCCTGGTGGCATGGAGAGGAAATTGGGTGAGCGGAAATGGCCGCGAGAGGGAGGGGCTTAAGTAGGCAGAGGCTCGACAAGAAACGCTCGGCGAATCAATGGCAATTACGTCGCGGAATCAACGCAGCAACGGCCAGCGGCGACGTGCTCCTCGCGAAATTTGGGGGAAGACGACGATGACGTGGACAGGGCCCGCTTGTCAGCGAATAGAACAGAGAGGGAGTGGGGTCCGAGTGTCAGTGACTCTGGGGGTGCTTCTGCGCGCGTGAGAGAGAGGGGGGACCCGAGTGGGCTAGTTGGGCTGGTTTCGCTGTTGGGCCCAAAGTCTGGCGCCGGCCCTTTTCTTTTTCTTTATTCCTTTTCTAATTCTTATTTGATTTTCTGGAATGATTTTCAAATGAATTCAAACTCAATTTGAAATCAAATCTTTTCAGGAATTTTGTAGGGTGCAACATTCACATTTCTGGGCATAGAAACATGTGGTCTCTCTGTTCAAGCTTGGTTCTTTTGGATAAACAAAATAAACAGTGCTATGGCACTTGATTTGCAAATAATTTGAAAATGGTTTTGAAACCATATTTATTTTATATACTTTGTCCAAACTCCACACTCAAACCAATCAACAAAGAAGCAAACAAACTTGGTTTAAAAACACTTATGTTCTCAAATGAGGATGGTCATTTGATTTAAGTTTGCCCACATAAAATGATAGCACTATGTGCTTCTGTTTTCTTGAAAATGGTTTGAAAATGATCTCAACATTTTATGCATGCATGAATGATATGCAATATTTGAAATCATGATTTTAGGGATGTTACAGGTGAGTTGTGTGCTTCTTGAAAAATCAGTTTCCGAAGTTCCGGATCTTGTGGAACATAGATACGTTTCCCATGCCATAAAGTACCCTGTTCATCTTCATGGAATCCTTTGGCTTTTCCCTTACCAATCTTTTCCTTAATCTCTTCAATTTCCTTATCAATCTTCTGGGCTTCTTTGATCTTGTCCAACAGAGTGGGTTGAATATCCAAAGACATGAGATGCCCTTCAGGCATAATCTCCAATCTGAGATCTCTGAATTGGGCACACAAATCATCAGGCAATTCTCCCTTGGTAAGGCCATTCACAAAAACCCTACGGCTTAAAGCATCCGCTACAACATTTGCTTTACCGGGATGGTATTTCAAACTTAAGCCATAGTCCTTCATGAGTTCTAGCCATATTCTTTGTCTCATATTAATTTCCTTCTGGGTGAAGATATACTTCAAACTCTTGTGATCCGTGAACACTTCACATCGCTTTCCCAAAAGATAGTGTCTCCATGTTTTGAGTGCATGGACAACAGAGGCTAACTCCAAATCATGAGTAGGATAGTTCACTTCATGAGTTTTGAGTTGTCTCGAGGCATATGCCACAACTTTTCCTTCTTGCATAAGTACTGCTCCCAAACCATGATGAGATGCATCACAGTATACTTGGAAATCTTTTTCTAAGTCTGGCAAACACAAGACTGGTGCTGTCACAAGTCTCTTCTTCAATTCCTGAAAGCTGAGTTCACAACCTTCAGACCAAGCAAATTTCTTGTCTTTCTTTAGCAATTCTATCATAGGCTTAGCTACCTTGGAGAAATTCTCAATGAACCTTCTGTAGTAACCTGCTAAGCCAAGGAAACTACGACTTCTTTCACTGACTTGGGAGATTCCCATTCAGTTATAGCTGAAACTTTAGCAGGATCAACTGCTACACCATCTTTTGTCATAACATGTCCAAGAAATCCAACTTCATTCAACCAGAATTCACACTTGCTGAATTTGGCATAAAGTTTATGCTCTCTAAGTTTCTCAAGTATCAAACGCAGATGTCCTTCATGCTCTTCTTTGCTCTTGGAGTAGATCAAAATGTCGTCGATGAAAACGACAACAAACTTATCAAGAAATTCCATGAAAGCCTAGTTCATCATATTCATAAAGTATGTTGGAGCATTGGTCAATCCAAATGTCATCACGGTATACTCATACAATCCATACCTTGTGGTGAAAGTTGTCTTAGGTATGTCTTGCTCCCTTATCTTGAGTTGGAAATAGCCTGACCGGAGATCAATCTTTGAGAACACACAAGCTCCTTCAAGCTGATCAAACAAGTCATTGATTCTGGGCAAAGGATATTTGTTCTTGATAGTTACCTCATTGAGTGAACGGTAATCTATGCATAACCTTTGACTTCTATCTTTCTTCTCCACAAACAAAACTGGGGCTCCCCAAGATGAAGAACTTGGTTGAATAAATCCTTTCTGCAACTGCTCTCCGAGTTGTTTCTTGAGTTCTTTCAGTTCATCCACTGACATCTTGTATGGTCTCTTTGCTATTGGTCCAGATCCTGGTAGCAAATCTATTAGAAACTCCACATCCTATCTGGTGGCATTCCCGACAATTCTTCCGGAAATACATCCGGATATTCACTCACAATTGGTACACTGTCTATGCTAACCCCCTTAAGAGAATTCAGCATACTCCTTCTTGCTTCAAAGTTGGTCTTGAATCTGATCCTTTTATTTTCCGGAGTTGTGAGTGAGACAGTATGGTTGGCACAATCTATCACTCCCTTGTGCTTAGTCATCTAGTCCATTCCCAAAATGACATCCAATCCTTGGGAATTTAGGATTATCAAGTTAACGGGAAACTTATACTTCCCAAACTCTATAACTAGATCATGACATCCTGAATTCACTATCATTTCTCCGCTAGGAGAACTTACTTTTATAGGACTCCCAATAGTTTCTACTGGCAGTTCATTTCTTTCAATAAATGCTCTTGATATGAATGAATGAGATGCACCAGAAAGAGAACAAATGCTCGAACAGCATTGAGTTTGAACTTACCAGCAACAGCATCAGGCTCCTCATAGATTTCCTCCACATTGGTGTGGTTAACTTGCCATTTCTGAAAAGGGTTGGGCTTGTTGGGTCCTTCAACTTTCTTCTCTGGGCATTCATTTGCATAATGCCCCATCTTCTTGCACTTGAAGCATTCAACCTGACTAATGTCCTTCTTGACAGGCTGGTTTCCACTGCCACTTCCATTTCCACTGTGGTGGCTCTTATATCCACCCTTGTGGTTCTTGTACTTGTCATTGTCATGACTATGGTGATGCTTGTTGTCATGACGGTTGTGGTTGTGGTGCTTGTTGAATTTCCCATGCTTGTGGGACCCTAAGCTTCCACTGTCATCGTAATGGGAACATTTGTGAGACGATCCCGAGATGTGCTTGTCCGAGTGCTTTCTCTTTCTACTCTCAACTTGCTTCATTTTGTTCTCCAAAATAGCAGCCTTATCACAAAGAGACTGGTATGTGGGAACATATGCCACAGCCAACTGCAGGTTCAGCTCATCATTCAAGCCTTCAAGAATTTTTTCCTTTCTCTTAGCATCGGTGTCAACTTCATCCGGTGCATAACGCGCGAGATTGTTGAACTCCTCAATATATTCAGCCACGCTGCGGTGGCACTGTTTCAGATTATGGAACTCCTTCTTTTTTAGACTCATCACTCCAGATGAGATATGAGCAGTACGAAAGCCATCCTCAAAGATAGCCCATGTCACATCTTCTATGGGAGTGGTGATCTGGAAATTTTCCCACCAAGTGGCGGCTGGTCCTTCCAGCAAATGTGCTGCAAATCTGACCTTTTCTGCATCAGTACAGCCTAAAGTTACCAAGTCCTTGTTCACAGAGCGTAGCCAATCATTGGCCACCATGGGATCAGTCATTCCTGAGAACTTTGCTGGCCTCAATCTCAAGAACCTGGTAAGCATGTCAAAACCCGGTGGGTTGTTGTTGTTGTTGTTGTTATTGTTGTTGTTGTTTTGGTTCTAGATGAGCGTCGTCATCATTTGCATCAGCTGAGTTTGAGCGGTCATCATTTGCTGCATTTTTGGAGTGATGTTGTTGTTGTTGGGGTTGGGGTTTGCACGACGGGAGGCATCTGTGGTTTGTTCAATAGAGATAAGAATGAGATACCCATAGATGCTTTCATGCACAATACATTACATAAACAAACACAAGGCATGCAACATAATGATAAAGATTCAACAACCAGATAACAAGTTCGCAAAGTAAAACACACACAAATAACAAGCCATCCACATGTTGGATGGTCAAATAACAAGTTCTCAATGACAAGTATGATAATAAATGATAAATGAGTAGTCAAATCTACTCCTCGGCATCAACCTCCTCCTCGACAAAGGTAAGACCTGTGTTCTCCATCGCGGTCTTGTATTCCTCGACACTGGTGGTCAAGGTCTCTATCTTGGCTTTGAGAGACCTCTTCTGGGAACGAAGTCTCTCAATCACCGTCTGCTGATGCTCGAGCTCGAAGTACTTGGCCTGCAGTTCTTCAGTCATGTCCCGGATCTTCTTGTTCCTATCCTGGACTCGATTCTCCTGACTCTTGAACTTTCTGTCCTGGCTCTCGAACTTCGCCTCCATCTCCTTAACTATCTCATCTTGCTCCGCGAAGAGATTGTCCTTCTCGCGAAGCTGCACCTGGAGTTCGTCATTGTTGAGCATGAAGTTGGTCCTATCAGAATCCACGTGCCTAATGAAAGCCTCTAAGTCCTGGAGGTATAAACGAATGGGCCCCGCTGTGTCCCTCGCAGTGTCCTCGAAGTCGAGGGACTCTCCATCCTCATCACGTCTACCGAAGACGTGGAAGTGAGTACCTCTAACCTGTCGGGAGTGTCTCCCCAGCAGACGTCCTATCAGATCCTGCATGACTACCTCAAGGCCTCTCTCCTTGTCATCATGCATGAGCTTGAAGATGATGGCCTCCGTGGTAGGCTCAGTCTGGCGTCCGGGCTGGTTGACCTTGAAACCTCAAAGGTCTTTCCTCTCAAACTTGGTGAGGGGAAGCACCATGATGGTAGGAAGAGGGAGATTGAGCAAAGTAGTAAGCTCAACAATACGAGGACCAAAGCGAGTTCCCTGGAACTCCTCAACAGTGCTGATGGTAACAGTAGGCATCTACTTATAAGATAGATAAGTTAGAACAACACAATTTAAGATGAAACTCAAGGCAAAACATCACATACATAACCTTGGAAATCAAAGCACACAAGTCATGGCATACAAGAATCCATTACATCAACCAAGGTTCAACTTATTTAAGGTAACATTTGGAAAATAAGGTGATAAGTGGTGGTCAAACTAACGAAGTATGTTTACAATCCTATCTCACTGGATCTGTTGGCTAACATAATGTTTCTAGAAGCCATCCGTCTATCTTGCTCACATGACTCCATCACTAAATCTATAATGTCTCCTCTTAAGGTTTGGTTGGTAGCCTCCAACTCTTGGGTATGTTTCTTCTCTTCTTCTAGGATATTTTGGATGTTGAACATTCTGCACTTGACTCTTTCACCAAGTTCTTTGATGGTCTTCCAAGCTGCATCCCTTGCTGAGTCAAAGAATGTAGGGTGCATCACTGAATTGGTGAACATGCAGAATCCTGAGTCCTTGTGGTTCTCTTCCTTGTTTTTATACAAGTGAAGTTGCACCCACCAGTACTCAACTCCTTCATCCATCACAAGAAAACCTTTGTACACAGCTGCACCATGGATTTCCATTGCAACCATGAGGTCCTTGAGAGCCTTGGGGAATTCTTTCTCACACTCCAAAGTCATTGTCATGAGTGGTCCCTTCCATACGGCTTCGTTGATGGAGTTCATCTACAATTGGAGATGAAAAAGAAGATTATAAAAGTTTACGAGAAGAATAGACAAGTGTAGAGGTTATTGAAAAATTTTCCTTAGTGGTTTCTAATCCTAGGGTCATAATCCTACAGGCAACACAGTGCTCTAATACCATCTGTAAGATCCCTCCTTTATAATGGAAAAGGATCACTATGATTGCAATGCTAGTCCCTGGATCATTGCTAGCATCCACAGTTTAAGATGAAGTACACAGATACAAAGGTCATTATTACAGGCATTCCAGAGACAAACATAGTCTTTACAACTCCAAGTACACAGGCCTAGTACATGAGTTTGAATAAGTAATAAATAAAAGTCTTCATCTTCATGTGCCACAGGCAAACATGTTGAGTGTAGACTCATGACTCCTAATCCTCATCAGAGTAACCTGCAACATTACAAGTTACAGCCATAGTGGGTCAATACATTGGAATAGTATTGGAAAGTGATACATTAGTATAATTTAGGTGGACTAGATACTATATGCAAATTTGGCTAAGTGTAGCTTGGCTTGCTTTGCTCAAAATAAGTTTTGCCTATTAGTTGAAATCACTAAGTTTTTCTTTGTCAAAACTTTTCCCAAGGAACCACCAATAGACATTGAGGTCCTTCACCCTTGTTCACCCACAAGTTTTACTTAGAAATTGGGATGAGGAGATTCTTGATAGCTTCCATGTCTTGATGCTCAAGTTGTCCTTTTCCAGGGACATGGCTAAGTACTTAGATTTTTCCATCTGCAGAGGTTGTGCACTTTCCCACCAGACTTGATTTTCACCAAGACAGGACCTTTCAGAAGCCTTCCCTTAGATCAAATGGACGCGTTCGAACCTATCATCCCACTACCACCAACTGTCCAAATGACTAAGTTCTAGCAACTTATGTGATCCAGGCAGAGCCCATATTGCCAAGTGGCTGCACTAGAAGCTTCTCAAAACTTGGCCTCTAAAATCTCTTTGTTCCTGGGTGGCTTTCCACAAGTGAGATACACAAGGTTCACCAGTCCCCTGGCCTTGTGTAACCACTCAACACAAACCATTCCTTCCATTCCACCCAGGTGTTTCTTTTACTTAGTTGTTTTATTAGGCAAAACATAAGTCCAAAGACTTAGAAATATTTTCATCATAACATGTCTATTTCACCAACCCTTGGTTGCTACTAGCTAGGCTAAGCATGGCATAGATAAGCATCTTAACTTAGAAATTTCCTAGCAATTCTACAACTACTAGGATTTCCCAACATGGCATATAAGTAAAACATAGCATGCAAGACTAGCAAAATATTTGTAATGGTTAGTAGAAAACATAGGGATAAAAATATTCATGAAGTACCACTTGCCTTGGTAGTTTGGAGAGTAGTTACACTCTTCACAATCACAATCACTAGCACCAAAATCTACACAAAGAATTATAGCAACAAATCACATACAAAACATATACAATCAAAAATATATGCATGCATGCAAAATGATATGTGATGATTTTTAAAACTCAACAAAGCAAGTATACAGTACTGGTTCATAAAAAAGTTAAAAACTTGCCAAACAACATTTATTTAATCCCTAAAATATTTCCTAAACAATTCATAAACTCAAATTAGCCCTACACAAGTTTCTGCAAATAAAACCATTTTAACAGAAGCAAAACATTAAACACATTGCATAAACAGAAAGGGATTGCTCTCCTGATTCCATTGATATAAAATTTGTCAAATTCTAACGTGGGGATCAAAAGTTCTAGCCAAAACAAATTTGAACATCTAATAGGTTCAAATCCAGTTTTAAATCTAAACCACTGCCACGCGTCTTAATCTAATTGGCCCGTACCGCTTCGCTCAGGATCGCGTCTATGAGTCGTTAGATCAACATAACCTACACGGCCCAGATCTAACTATACCGTTTCGTTAAGTGATCTAATCTCGCGCGCTGGATCCAGATCCAACGGCCCTGGATCAAACGACCAAAGCTGGGCGGCGCTGGCGGTGTCTACTGGCGGCGGCGAGCTCTGCCTACGGCGGCGCGGCGCTATAGGTGGCCCTGGGGTCGACAGAGGTGCTTACCAGGAACGTGACGATGCGCTGATGCTCAACCTGGTGACGGCTTGGCAAGGGGCGCACGGAGACGGTCGCTGGAGCTCGTCGGAGTTGCGGGCGGCGTCGGGCTTGGGTGGACGACAACGTTGGCGACGCTCCTGGTCACCCTAGCATGTACAAACAGCATCAGGAGATGCGCAAGACTACGGCAAACAGGATTGTGTGCATCAGAGGCGGAGGGGAACAAAGGGCTCACCGAATTTTATCGCCGGAGTTGAGGATGTCGTCGGGGGCTTGCTGTGCTTGTCGAAGACGACGACCTGGGGTGGTACAGAAGGAACCAACGGTATCAGTAGATGCGCAAGGAAGTGGCGAGGCTGTCTGCAAGAACCAGAGGGAGAGGGGCGCACGGGGCTCACCGGAATCGGTCGCCGGAGTGCTCTCTGTCTGCGGCGGTGCGAGGATGAATGCGGGCAGCCTGGGGGCGCTTTGTGCTCGGAGTTTGGGGGGAAATGGAGAGGGGGCAGAAGGGGTTTAAGTAGGCCAGGCAGGGGCGTGAATTACTCCTGCAATCAACGCGAATTGACGAGCGAATCAACCAGGTAACGCACGGCGTGATTTGGGGAAGAACACGTCGCGGTGAGGGTGGAGACGACGACGACGTGTGGGCCTTGGCTGTCAGCGAGAGAAACAGAGGGGAGTAGGTCCTGCCTGTCAGTCACTCAGCGGGTGCGGGGGTGAGTGAAGGATTCAAACTGGGCCAGATTCACGGGGTGGGGGTGCTGGGCTTAGCTGGGCCAGTTGGGCCAGATTCGACTGAAGGCTTATTTTTTTCTCTTTTAAGCTTTTTCTTTTTCTGTTTGCTTTTCTAAAATGGTTTTCAAACTTCATTTCAAATCTGTTTGATTCCAAAACTTTTCAGGATTTTTGTACAATAAATCTTGTACTCAAATAAGTGTCAAACACATCTGTTCACTCATACACACTTGGGTCTTTTGAAAATAAAATAAAACCATGCCTTTATGAGGTGTGATAATAGGCATAGAATTGGTTTTTATTTCATTTTTTGCTTTGAGACTTTGCTCAAGTTTTTGAAATCACTTGAGTTTGGATTCTAAACAATGCTGAATGATTAACAGTACCTTTCTCAAAAACAACTAGCACAAAGGCTTGAGTAAACTTACATAAAATATTGAGCAACAATGCTTCTGTTTTGAAATGTTTTGTTTGAAATGAAACTCATATGATCATGGATGCATGGATGATATGCATGAGTTTGAAACATGATTTTAGGGATGTTACAGGCCTCTAGGGAACTACTGGCAATTAAGGTGCTCCTTTTAATAAAGCACAGGAGCAAAGCATTAACACTCCATGAACACATGTGATTCTCACACCACAGCCATCCCCTCGCGGTTGTCCCAATTTCTATCACTTCGGGGCCTTTGGATCCGGACAATGATATGTGTACACAACTTGCATATAAGATCACAAACAATACTATCATAATGGTTCAATAATAAGTTCAGATCTGAGATCATGACACTCGGGCCCTAGTGAAAAGCATTAGGCACAACAAGTTGCAACAAAGTCAAATAGCACTAATAGAGATACTAGGCACTATGCCCTAACAATATTATTCGATTACATGATAGAACTCATCCAATCCCTACCATCCCCATAGCCTACAGCGTGGGATTACTCACTCATGGATGAGGGAAACATCGATGGTTGATGGAGAGGCGTTGGTGATGACGATGGCGATGATCCTCCCCAAATTCCCCGTCCCGGCAGGGTGCCAGAACGGAGTTTCTGGATCCGAATCTTGGTTTCTGGTGGTGGCGGCGCAGCGGAACTCTTTTTGGAAAAACGATGACCCCCCCCCCTCGGTTTTTAGGTCAAGGGGTATCTTATAGGCGAAGAGGGAGCCCGAGGGGGTGCCTAGGGTGGCCGCACCCCTAGGTGCGTCCAGGCCTGGCCCGCGCCTGGCAGGGGTGTGGGCCCCCAGGCCTCCACTCCATCTCGTACTCTGGCTCCGTGGATCTTCTGGTGAAATAGGATTTTTGGGATATTTTCTGGGATTTTTCCTGATAGTTGATGTTTTGCACAAAAACTAGACACCAAGGTAATTCTGCTGAAAACAGCGTCAGTCCGTGTTAGTTGTATCCAAATCACACAAGTTTAGAGGAGAAAAAATATCAAAAGTGTTCGGGAAAGTAGATATGTTTTGGACGTATCACACATCACCACCAGGCTGCGAAAGGTCTCGGTCGCCAGGTAAGCATCGACATTTATTCCATTTAGCACCTCTCTGTATCCTTTTGGATCGCCTGCCTAAGTATCATCGTATCTGCCAGGAGTGGCCGAAGAAGATCCAAAGGGGTACCATAGAAAAGTTCGTGGGCGAGTCTGTCGTGGTGGCAGAAGATCCTTCCATGAAGAGGAAGAACTGCTGACGAGGTTTAATCTCGTCAATGCCCATTGTTATGGACTTGGGTTGTGGAGAAGATGGGGATGCTGGAGATCGTGGCACGGTTAACAGACAAGCAACCAGGGGACACGAGATTTACCCAGGTTCAGGCCCCCGGAGGGAAAACCCTACTCCTGCTTGTCTGCTCTTGATTACGGCGGAACCGAAGGTTACAGGGTGTGCAGATTCAATCTGGCGTGGAGGTGTGTGTGAAAGTATGAGTCGAGAGATCTAGGACGTGCCCTCCTGGCCTTTATATAGACTTAGGCAGGTCCCGGGCATAGTCCTAGTCGGTTACAAGTTCTAGGGTTTTACCCCTTTGAATTTCCTATCTATGCTAGTCTTGTTCTCCAAGGATCCGAAGGCGTCATGGGCCTTGGCCACCCAAAAATCGTCGTGGGCCAGCGTATATCTGCTGTGGGCCTTCCTTGGGCTGGACCAGGTATGCTGAAGTCACGTACCCGTAGGGTATAACCATGTCAGTAGCCCCCGAGTGATCAGTCGAATCGTAGATTCGGCTGAGGACTCTTCCATCTTTCGGGTGCAACTATGTATTAATAGTATATGTGTGTAGGGATTGTTGACACGTGTGCCTGACTCACCCGACGGATCAGGGTCAGTTAACTGTCTTAGGACCAAACAACACGATCTTCTTCAAGTTCGAGTCCCTCAACTCAGACCTGGAACATATGCTGGCGTAATTCGACTCAGGCCACGGAGGACTTACGGGAGTGGAATTCCAGCGATTTTAATTGATGTACCCAACGCGTCCGTCGGGATTTTTCCTCACGCCTGTTGGCATGGATTTATACTAGCAGAGCGCAGTCGTGTACGTGCTAGGCCATCAGATGATATCTGCAGGTCTTATCTTTGCGTCGCAGACGCAGCATCCGAACATTTGTCACCGGAGGTGCTTCGGGTGGCCAAGGAGATTGTCGCTCACTCAGCGATTTGTTGGGGCAGAGTTGCCAAAAAGTTTTTGCGTGCTGATCCAAAAGATCGCAAACGAAGATTTCATAGGGTGCGCGACCAGCGCTCCCTATGGGAGTAGCCCCCGAGTGTCTGTTCAAGTCGTAGACTCGAGCAGACACTTTAGTTCAAGCATTGTTCAGTTGTTAAGTCCGTAGGACACGAAAATTTTCGGATGCTTAAATTCATCCTCCCTATGGGAGTAGCCCCCGAGTCCGTAGTGGAGTCGTAGACTCGACGTAGGACTCGAAGAAATACTTTGTCTTTATTCATCTTCCGGGTGCGCGGCCAGCGCTCCTGATAGGAGTAGCCCCCGAGTATTTAGTCGAATCGAAGATTCGAGTGAGTACTCTTAGCTGTGGAGCCGAAGAATTGTAGTTGGTGCTAGTATAGCTTTTGATGACATCAGTGCTGACGATCGATGACCTCAAGCATCTGCTACGCCAGAGATGACTTGACTGGACGAACGTGGGTCCCACTTGCTGACTTTGAATTGACCGGTCACGCGCGGCGTGGAGATAATTATGGTGTCTCCTCGATTTCCGCGCATAGTGGACGGCGTGGTAACGACGGTTCGTTGTGATGCTGACACGTGTACAGTCAGATCTGTCGTTGCCGTTAGGTCTTCTGGATGGACGGCTGCTGTTCGTCGTCTTCGCTGTTATAATCATTGGGGGAAACCGCGGTTTGTTTTCACCGCACCAGTTCTTGTGTTCACTGCCTCCTTGCGCTCGAGCGATTCTTGCTTTGTGCTGGGATTTCCTTCCACATTTCCTTCATCCTTTGTACGTTTTCACCGCCGGCGCCGCCGTAGCGTGATGGGGAAACCAAAGAAGTCTTCATCTGCGGTTGGGACCAGCGCCGCCGGAGGAAAGAAGGGCACCGCCGCTGCTCGCATCACCGATGGTGGCTGGCGGCGATCAGAGACGCGGGAGAGCGATCTCCGCAAGCTGCGCGAGCGAGGCCTGATCCCGCAAGATACGGAGGCCGTCAAACTACCCGGCAATGAGGTAATCCCCCGTCCCCCATCTGGGTACCGGGTTATGTTTCTCGCCTTCGTTTTGCGTGGGTTTTCGTATCCAGTCCATGACTTCCTTCGTGGAATGCTCTTCTTCTATGGGATTCAGCTGCATCATCTGTCTCCCAATTCTCTTCTCCACATTGCTTGTTTTATCACTTTTTTGTGAGTGCTGGCTTGGCATTGAGCCGCACTTTGGCCTCTTCCGGAAGCTCTATTCCATGAAGAGGCAATCTGGTTCGGATGGTGTGTATCCCATTGGGGGTTTCATCATCTCTCTTAGTCCCAATCTGCTCTTCTTTTCCTTTTCCATGTCCGAATCTGTCCAGTACTGGCGGAGGCGATGGTTTTATATCTGCGACTCCGTAGTGCCCGGGCAAGATTTTGGTCTTATTCCCTTTGACCCCTCCCAAATGATTGAGCGAAAAAGGTCTTGGAAAAACCAAATCTTGGACGGTGAGGTGGAGGAGATAGAGGCCCTTTACCGTCGGGTGGAGGATCTCCAGCTGATTCCAGAGAAGGAGGTGAACGGTGTGGACATCATCCGGACGTTTCTTGAGCGTCGGGTGCAGCCTCTCCAAGCGAGGGCGCACCCGATGTTTCTTTATTCTGGGCGCCGTGATCCGACGAGGGTTTCGAGTGAGAAAATCTCCGAGGGGGATCTTGACAGGGCTCTTCGCGCGCTGCTAAAGTTCAAGGCCGGAGAAGAAATCCCGAGGAAGTCGCTGACTCCTCCCTTTTCTTCGACGTTGGTCGTACCGCAGGAGTATATTTGTGCACGTAGTGCTCTTTTTTTTTGTCAGCTGTGTATTTGTTTCCTTTGTTTCCTAACAAAGTTCCTTCTGATCTTGCAGAGCTTTAAAGTGTCGGGCATGGTACCACCATTGCCCGAAAGGTATCCGAATGCCCCGGATAACGAAGTGGTTGATTCCGTGTCCGAGCTACCGTCGGCGCGATCTCCAGTGGAGGATGCCGATGAGTCGAGTGAGGACCATACGCGAAAACGGTCACGGAACTCCAGCGAGTCTTCGGATGCCTCGACTCCTCCGACTCCGAGAAACCCTCTGGTCCTTGAGCGTCATGATGATGGTCATGGAGGATCTTCCTCTCCCATTCCTGCCATTCCTGTGCGGGCTGTAGCGCCGCACCCGCCAGCGAAGCGGAAGAAGGAAGAAAAGAAGGAAGAGAAGAAGGAAGAGAAGAAGAAGGAGAAGAGAGCCCGAAGGTCTCCTCCTGTCTTTGACCTGAGCTCACTGGGCTCGTAAGTTTCTTGCTGTACTTTTGTCCTTTTTCCTTCATGATTGTTGTGCTTGTGCTGATTAGTTCATATGTAGGCATTCCTCCCGTGATTCCTCCAGTGGTGGCGCGTGGGAGATGATGGGGGAGTCAAAGATTGCGTCTCCTCCCCCTCAGACGGTGGCGACTTCGGGTGGCGCGCCTCCGGATCCTCCGTTGCAGGAGGTGCAGGTGGTTACGCCTCAGAATTTCGCAGGCGGTCCTTCGGAGTCACCATCAGAGCATGTAAGTTTTCTGCTTCATATCACGGGGGGAGCCCCCGAGTATCTTCTGGTGCGAATGTTGTTTTTACTCCTTTGTGTTGGGCGCAGCCCCCAAGTCCTTTTCTTACTGTTCTCTTTTTCTTCAGCCTTTTGTGCAGGAGGCCAAGCGACTGGTGCAGGAGCGCTTGGCGTTGGAAGCAAAAATTCGGCAGCTTCAAGGTACCTGTCTGCCTCTTGACGCCTCTCTTATGTATCCTGCTTCTATTGTTTGACACTTGCTTGTTTTAAATGCAGAGGAGCATAACTATTCCCTCCGTGAGGTCGATACTCTCAAAAGGAGCCTTGGTCAATCGGAGCAGAAGGCCGGAGCCGATGTTGGCGCGAAAGAGCGCCTCGAGCTAGAGCTGACTAAGGCAGCCGAAGCGAAAGAGCGTCTGCAGCAGGAGGTCGCAGATCGTGAGGAGCAGCTGGCCACCGTTGCGGCTGCTCGTGAAAAGGAGGTGGCGACGAAGCTCATGGCTGCTGCCAGGGCTATTTCGGGTGAGTGCTAGTTTTGTACTTGTTTCTTTTCCTTCGGGTCTTCTTCTATGATGCTTTTCTTCATTTTGTCCTTCTTGTGTTTTGTCTCAGATGCCGCAGGCATCGAGCTCGACCGCGGTGCTCTGAAGCACGGGAGTGCTCTAGATGATGCCACTGTGGCTGTCGAAGACCGCTGCAGCACCGTCGTCAACTCCCTCGCCAAGGCGAAAGAAGTCCTTGGTCGTTTCTACAAGGAGCTTGTCCCGAAGGGTGCAGCCCTTAACGATGTGGATGCTCTGATGGAGGCTCTGTCAGCCGAAGCGCCTGCGGCGTATAAACGCAAGCAGAAGGGCATCGGCGCGTCCGTCGGGCTGGCGATGGCCATGGCGGCTGGAGCGGAGATGGATCTGCCCCAGATCACCTCTCGGATGCCGACGGCTGCGGATGGATCCGAGGTAGCCTTTGCTGCCTATTCTGCTCGCTGCAAGTGATATGGGCCCAAGCTCATTGATTTGTTGTCTGAGTATGCACTGCGGCAGCAGGGCGAGGCCAAATCTAGGCAGTCTGGCTCTGAGGCGACTCAGTGCCCCGCATCTTAGGCGTAGTAGACATAGGGTAGTTTGTAGTCTGCTTTTGTTGTAAATATCTTGAAGAAAAACCATCCTTGTGCCACGTAGTGGCCTTATATGTTTAATGAATTCTTCTGAGTTTTGCTCTATCATTGTCTGAAATGTGTTTGTCCCTTTCTTGTCCTGCTGCTTTAGGTTCCTTCGGGTGCTGACCCTGTAGAGGCTCCATCTGCAATGTCGTTGCGACCATCCTTGGATGATTCCTCGCAGCTCACTTTCCTTCGGGATCGTGTGTGTAGTCTGGAGAGGGAGTTGCTCGGGTTACGCGGTCATGCCGACGTTTGGAAGTCCAAGGCTGATCGTGGTGCAGCCAGAGAGGAGTACTTAATGGCAGAGTTGGTCCGGCTGTCCGAGCAGCTGCAATGTAAGTTGTTCTTTTGTTGAGCTATAGCTCTGTTCTTCAGATGAGCCTGCTGGCCTTGCTCTTATGTTGTCCGATTGTTGCAGGTGCAAATCTTGCTCCGAGGGAAGAAAAAGAGCATGTCGCTGTTCGGGTCAATTGCTTGACTCAACAGGACATGGAGGCCGGCGGCTTCTTCTGGATGGATCGTGATCGCGCCATAGCCCTGGCGACAGTGCAGGATCGTGTTCATCAAGTTTCGCGGGTGCTCCGCCAGGTGCAAACATCGCTTTCCTCGGTGCTGCACGTCATGTTCCCTTTGGATGCCGTGCCGACAAGCCTTGCGGGTCTTCTGTCGAAATTTCGGAACGTAAGCAATGTCAAGGAGTTGGTGCGGCAGCAGCTTGTCGCGGGAGTGAAAGCTGCGTTGTCTCTTGTGAGGCTGCACCGGCCTGACGTGGATTTGGCTGCCGTGGCTGCTGGGCCACCTCTTCGCCCTGATGGTGGCGAGTGGGACATGCGTCCGCATTACGCGGCTGTAAGGCAGTATGCCGAACAGATTGTAGATTTGTTTGAGCAGCGTGCCTAGATTATTCTTCAACATAGGTGGTACCTGTAAAAAGAGAGAGATGTAAAATTTGTATATTTCGGCTGGGCGTGTTGTGCCCTTTGTTGTAAAGGTTTGTTTGTATGTGAGCACGCAGTGCTTTAATTGGATACGTGTCCTTTTCGTTTGCCTGACGTTGTCAGCTACTCAGGTGTACACGTTTGGCCCTCAGTCGATGAAATCGTGAGGTGGGGGGAGCCCCCGAGTGCGTTTGTAGCATATAGTATAGTTACAGAAAATAGTGAACCGAAGTTTTGGGGCGAGACACTTAGCTTTATTTATATCGTAATGGAGGGGATACATTGTTCGGCTGAGTAGCCTTGGCTGGAAGCCTTATTGAAAGTAAAAGAAGGGGGTAGGTTGCTACGGATAGAATCATCGCAGGTGCGAGATATTCCATGGGTTGGAGTATGCGACTCCAGACTCCACGTGCTTGAGGCGATAGGCGCCACCTGGGATGACGTCGGTGATGACGTAGGGTCCTTCCCATGGCGACTCGAATTTATTCGGTCTCTTTTGCTTGAGTCGCAAGACGAGGTCTCCTTCGACGAAGGACCTTGGGCGCAGCCGGCGGCTGTGGTAGTTGCGGAGACTCTACTGGTACACCGCTGATCGAGCTGCTACTATATCCCGTGCTTCGTCGAGTGTATCGACAGCGTCTTCGAGTGCAGCCGTGGATTCAGCTTCAATGTAGGCGACGACCCGTGGGGCCTGGTGGCGTACTTCGGCTGGTAGCACGGCTTCGGCTCCGTGTACCATGAAGAACGGTGTGTAGCCGGTGGAGCTGTTTGGCGTAGTTCGTAAGCTCCACAGGACAGAGGGTAGCTCCTTCGTCCAATTTCCAGCTTTGTGTTCGAGTGAGCTCATGAGGCGCTTCTTGATGCCGGCTCCGATTAGGCCGTTGGCCTTTTCCACTTGCCCGTTCATTTGCGGGTGTGCCACTGAGGCGTATGTGATGTTGATCCCAAGGCCTTCGCAGAAGTCCTGGAATTCTTCGGAGATGAAGTTCGATCCGTTGTCGGTGATGATGCTGTGTGGTACGCCGAACCTGTAGACAATGGACTCGAAGAACTTGACGGCAGTTTTGCCTTTCTGGTTGGTGACCGGCATGGCCTCGATCCACTTGGTGAATTTGTCGACAGCAACCAGGAGGAAGACGTGTCCTCCTTTCAAGGATTTTGGCAATTTTCCGATCATGTCGAGGCCCCATTGAGCGAAAGGACAAGCTATAGGTATGGGCCTGAGCTCGGACCCGGGTGCGTGTGGTTTGTCGGGGAACCGTTGGCATCTGTTGCATCTTCGGACGATGTCCTTTGCGTCGCTCATGGCCGTTGGCCAGTAGAATCCTGCTCATAGAGCTTTAGCGACAAGGGAGCGGTTGCCTGCATGGTGGCCGCAGATGCCTTCGTGGATGTCTTGGAGTATGGCCTTGCCATCGTCGATGGTGACGCACCGTTGAAGGACGCCTGTGATGCTCCGCTTGTACAGGTCGCCGTTGATGATGGTGAAGGCTTTTGACCGGCGAGATATGCGACGGGCGTCTGTTGGGCTGTCGGGCAATTCTCCGGTCATCAAGAACTGGAGGTATGGTCATGTCCAAGATTCTTCGACTGCCATGACCTGCATTAGGTTGACCATGGCTACCTCTGTGTCCAGTTTCTCGGGTCCTTCATGTCCTTCGGGTAGCGTAGCTCCCGAGTGCTCTGCTTCTCCGGGTGATCCCTTGGGGAATTTACGCTTGATGGATGGCACGCAGATTTGTTCGAGGAACACACCTAGTGGCACCTTTGCACAGGTGGAGCCGATGTTGGCGAGTCTATCGGCTTCCTCGTTGCTCTCTCTTCCAACGTGCCGAAGTTCGCAGCCGTCGAATTCTCCTTCGAGTGCGTTGTAGAGCGCGCGGTACGCGATCATGTTTTCGGCGTGTGCGTCACACTCATTCATCATCTGCTGGACGACGAGGTTGGAGTCACCGTAGATGACCAGGCGCGTTGCGCCGCATATCTTTGCCATCCTCATGCCATGGATGAGGGCTTCGTATTCGGCTTCGTTGTTGGAGGATCTGAATTTCATCCGAAGAACGTACTTCATCTTGTCACCCTGTGGGGAGGTCAGTATGACCCCTTCCCCTGCTCCGGCTTCGCGCTTGGAGCCGTCGAAATGCATTGTCCAGGACTGCGACATGTCTGGGGTGTCTGGCAGCTGTAGCTCCATCCAGTGCACCAGGAAGTCCGGAAGGACTTGAGATTTGATTGTGTGTCGCTTCTCGTAGACGATGTCCAAGGGTGATAGTTCGATGCCCCACAGGGCTACCCGTCCTGTGGCCTCTGGATTACTCAGTATGCTGTTTAGGGGTGCTTCGTTTACGACCATCACTTGGTGCTCCTGAAAGTAATGGCTCAGCCGTCGAGTCGTCATGAATACGCCGTAGGCTAGCTTCTGGTAGTGAGGGTACCTCTGCTTTGTTGGTGTCAGTACCTCGCTGAGGTAGTAAATTGGGCGCTGGACCCCGTGGGTCTTGCCCTCTTCGGGTCGTTCGACCACGAGTACGGTGTTGACCACCTGATGTGTGGCTGCTCTGTACAGCAGCAGGGGCTCGCGCTCCTTTGGCGTGACCAAGACGGGCGAGGTGGAGAGGAGCCGCTTGAAGCTTTCGAATGCGTCGTTGGCTTTTAGCGTCCACTCGAACTTGTTGCTTTACGCAGCAGCTGGTAGAATGGTAGGGCCTTCTCGCCCATACGGTTGATGAACCTGCTTAGCGCCGCTACTCGTCCTGCGAGCTGCTGGACGCCCTTGAGGTTTTTCGGCTTCTCCATCGTCATGATGGCCTTGATTTCCTTCGGGTTCGCCTCGATCCCTCGTTGAGAGATGAAGTACCCGAGCAGCTGACCTGATGGGACGCCGAAGGCGCACTTTTCGGGATTGAGCTTGATCCTGTAGTGGTCAAGGTTGTCGAATGTCTCGCGGAGATCGTCGATAAGTGTCCTTGCCTCCCTGGTTTTTATTACTATGTCATCGACATAAACTTGGACGTTGCGACCAATCTGGTCCTTGAGGTAGGCCTGCATGCATCGCTGGTACGTGGCACCCGCGTTTTTTAGCCCGAAGGGCATTGTGTTGTAACAGAATACTCTAAACGGTGTAATAAACGCCGTTTTCTCCTGATCTTCGACCTTGAGCCGAATCTGGTTATAGCCTGAGTAGGCGTCGAGGAAGGAGAGTTTCTCGCAACCTGCAGTCGAATCGATAATCTGGTCGATCCGTGGAAGAGGGAAGTGGTCCTTTGGGCAGTGCTTATTTAGTGACGTGAAGTCCACGCACATCCGTAGGATGTCCGTGTCCTTCTTCGGGACCATCATTGTGTTTGCAAGCCACTCGCTTTCTTTGATTTCCCTGATGAAGTCTGCAGCGAGTAGTCTATTGATTTCCTTGCCGATGGCTTCGGCTCGTGGCTCCGACAATCTTCGGATGGACTGCTTGACTGGCTTGGTGTCTGGAAAGACATTGAGTGCATGCTCGGCGAATTCCCTGGGAACTCCTGGCATGTCCGCAGGACACCAGGCGAAGATTTCCCAGCGCTCACGGAGGAATTCGAAGAGCGCGCCTTCCTATGTGGTGCTGAGGTCATTGGCGATCAAGGCCGTCTTGGAGGCGTCCGTCGGATGGACCTGTACTTTCTTGGTGTTGACGGTGGAGTCGAAGGACATGTCAGGTGCGTTCTACCTTGTGACTGGGGGTAGCCCATTGTCCGTCACCTCGCGGAGCCTTACAAGCTCGTCTTGCATGCCGAAAGACTAGGAGATTTTGTTGAAATCCCTGTCGCATTGGTCCGATCGGGTGAAGCTCCCATGGACTGTGATGACGCCCCTTGGTCCTGGCATCTTGAGTAGTAGGTATGCGTAGTGTGGGACGGCCAGGAACCTTGCGAATGCTACATGCCCCAGGATGGCGTGGTATTGTGACGGCCAGTCCACCACTTCGAATTCGAGTCGCTCCTGCCGAAAGTTGTCCGGCTTTCCGAAGATGACGTAGAGTCCTATTTTGCCCAGGGGGAATATGCCCTTTCCTGGTACAATGCTGTGGAACGTTGTGTCTGATTGTTCCAGGCTGCGTTGCGGGATCCGCATAGCTGCTAGGGTGCTTGCGAACATTAGGTTGATGCCGCTGCCACCGTCCATGAAGACGCGACTCATCTCGAAGCCTCCGATCTGTGCCTCCAGCACCAGGGCAGCGTGACCTGGGCGAGGGATCTGGCAAGGGTGATCCGCGCGAGTGAACGTGATGCAGGACTCCGATCCGCTGAGGTACTCAGGGATTGCACGCGGAGTTGCCATGGCCAAGTTGATTTGTCGGGTGATATTCTTCTCCACCCTGTTTGTGGGGCGTCCCTTCTGGATCATATTTAGTGCTCCCTTTGGTGGGGGGTATACGACCCCGGCGTTGTTTTGCGCTAGTGCGACTGGTTGGTTTGGGCCTCCAATAGGTGGCGGAGGAGGAGCTCAGTGTGCTATTTCTCCTGGCGCGGGTGCGTTTCCGAACGCAGGGATTGGGGCTTGTTGCCTCATCTGCGCCATGCTTTCGCTGAGTTTCTGGAACTCGCGGCAGTCCTTGAGCATGTGACTGGCTTTCTTTTTGCCATCTTGCTTGTCGATGTAGAAGTGGATGGTGCATGGACCCGAAAGTTTTTCGAATGCTGAGGGTCCGTTGTCGCGATCGCGGCGTTGCCACGACTGTGCTGATCGTCCGTTGTCACGGAGATTTCCTCCGCGGTAACCTCCGCTGTTGCGGCTGTTGTCGTTGCGGCGGTCGGCGTAGCCGGACGCGACCATGTCGGGTCTGTCGCGGTCTTCGTAGACACGCGATCTCCTCTTGCTGCAGCGTTCTCGCCTTCGGCCGTAGTCGTCCTCTTCATCTGATTGCGCTCGCTGGATGCAATCTTCGCTGTCTGCCCAACTGTTGGCAATTTCCATGAGGTGGTCGAGTGTCTTGGGCTTGACACGCCCAAGTTCTTCCTTGAAATCTTGGCGTTTGACGCCGTCTCTGAAGGCGTCGATGGCCCTCTCCTCGGAGATATGCGCTGCAGAGTTCTTGGTGGTAGACCAGCGTAATATGTACGAGCGAATAGATTCCCCCGTTCTCTGAGTGCAGGCTCGCAACTCTTCGATTGAGGCGGGCCTCTTGCTGGTGCCCTTGAAATTTCGGATGAAGCTGTAAGCTAGCTCCTCCCAACTTCGGATGGATCCTGATGATAGGATGCTGAGCCAGACCCGCGCCGCGCCTGTCAGCTGCAGCTGGAGGCATTGCATGGCGGTTTCTTTGTTACCGCTGTGCAGCTTGACGGATGAAACATGATCGCTGAGCCAAGATTTTGGATCTTGCGTGCCGTTGAACTTCGTAGTATCCGAAGGAAGCTTGAAATTGCGTGGCATCTGTGTTCGCCGAATAGATCTGCTGAAGCATCGAGCTCCACAGAGTTCTCCTTCATCTTCATCCATCTCGGACTCGGACGAGCATGCGCGTTTGGCTTGCGCTTTGTCGATTTTGCGCTGTGTAAGCGCGTCTCTGGCGTCGTAGTCGCGTTTATGGCGATGCGAGCTCTTCTTACTTCGAGGAAGGTCGTGCTCCTTCTCCTCTTCGGATGAAGGGGTGGGGCTATAGTCGCGCCTGACCGGAGCTTTCTTCTTCGGCTCCGCAAGAGCGTCTTCGTGGAGCGCAGCTCCGACGAGTCCGAGTCCGGTGAGTGCGGACTTATGCATGGCTCTTTTCGGGTCCCCTTCCGGAGGTTGGTGGGCCGCGAGATACGCAGTGGCTGCCAGGATCGCATCTTGCGGTGTCTTCGGGATGATGTTGCCGTCGGCATCCATATCCATGAACGACGTGTGGAGAGTTCAGGTCACATCACGGCGTTCCTTGGGATCCACCCGCGAGCGATGCTTGTTTCCCTGATTTCCATTCGTGCTAGAGCCGGGTGCCATGGCGGAGAGCGCAGCTCGTCGCGCGCTGGACTCGGAGGCTGCTTGCTTGCGTTTGTCAACTGCACAACCGACACGCCCGAGGCTGGTGTGAAGAAGAAGAGGTCGCTGACTCGGCGACAAGCACGATGCCGGCGACCAAAGCTGGTGTGGCTGCATCCCAAGCGACAGAGTTCGCAACCAAAGAGGTCGAGGTCGTGGAGGTGGACCCTCCTGCCAAGGCCAAGCTAACAATGACGAAGTCGCCCGGTGAAGCCTGCCTCGTTCTCGTGGTTCGTGGCGAAGGTCATGAACATGCAATCGCTGGCGGTCCTAGAGGTTACTGACAACTGTAACGAGTCGGTGTCTGAGCCTCCGAGCGGTGGGGCGACCTCGACGTCCTCCATGGGAGCTGCCAAGATTCATCGCCTGCTGGGCGTAGCCATCTAGGTAATCCCAGTCCCCAAGTGCTCGGTCGCAAAATTTTGGTGATTGGGAGCTTAGAACTTGTGTTCCCCAATCCCCGAGGGTCGAGTCTCCAAGTAACTGGCAGGTCGGGTCTTGAGATATTTGTACTAACAATTGCATTTCTCTTCTATAGACCGAAACAGACGACCAGGAATTTGTGCTGTAGAGGATGGAGAAGGAGCTAGCCGCGGCACAAGAGGAAGCACGACGGCTGAAAGCTTCAGTTGGTGAGTGTTTACACTAGAGTCATTTGTAGTCGTGGCTAGTGGTCGTGGTGCTGATGGCTGCTTTGATATGTAGGGAATGAAGCCACCAAACTAGCGAAGGCTCATGAGGGCTTGTTGGAGATATGACCTAGAGGCAATAATAAAAGTGGTTATTATTATATCTTTGTGTTTATGATAAATGTTTACATTCATGATATAACAGTATTAACTGGAAACATTAATACTTGTGTGATTTGTAAACTAAATTAGAGTCCCTAGTAAAGCCTCTTTATAATACTAGCTTGTTGGTTAATAGATGATCGTGGTTTCTCGATCATGAACATTGAGATGTTATTAACAACAAGATCATATCATTAGGAGAATGGTATGATGGACATACTCCTATAGATAAGCGTAGCATTAAGATCAAGTCATTTCAATAGTTCATTCGCTATAAGCTTTCTGATACATAGTAACCTAATTACTTTGACCATGAGATCATGCTAATCACCATCACCGGAAGGATGCTTTGATGACATCAAACACCACACCGTAACTGGGTGGCTATAAAGGTGGCATTGAGTGTTCGGAAAGTATGTGTTGAGGCACATGGATCAAGAGTGGGATTTGTCCATCAATATGACGGATAGATATACTCTGGGCCCTCTCGGTGGAATGTCATCCAATTGGCTTGCAAGCATGTTACTGTCTCACAAGGGATCACATATCACGAGAACGAGAAAAGAGTACTTATCGGTAACAAGGTTGAACTAGGTATGCAGAGATACCGACGATCAAACCTCGGATAAGTAAACTATCGCGAGACAAAGGGACATTGGTATCGTATGTAAGTGGTTCGTTCGATCGCAAAGTAATCGATGAAATATGTGGGAGCCATATGAATTTCCAGACTAGAGAAAGAAAAGTTGAAAAACAATGGAAGCAACTTCGCGGATTGGTTCTGCAATTTGAGGATTGTCCCCAATGCTGGTAATTTGACCTATGTGCTGGATGCACCGCTGGGTGACCCACCTGCAGTTGATGCTACCGATGAGGTAAAGAATATTTTCCTCGCTCGGAAGAATCAGTACTCCACAGTTCAGTGTGCTATCTTGTATGGTTTGGAACCGGAGCTTCAGAAAAGGTTTGAGAACCATGACCCACATGATATTGTCCGTGAACTCAAAATGATATTTGAGGCTCACGCGACAGTTGAGAGTTATGAGGCTTCTGAAAAGTTCTTTAACTACAAGATGGAAGAGGGCAGCTTCATCAGTGAGCACGTGCTTAAGATGTCTGGGCACGAAAGCAAGCTTCAAAGCTTGTGTATAGTGATTCCTAATGCTTTGGGGATTCACCGTGTCCTCCAATCACTACCACCAAGTTACAAGAACTTTGTGATGAACTATAATATGCAAAATGTGGACAAGTCGTTGCCTGAACTCTTCTCCATGTTAAAGTCTGCGGAAGTGGAGATCAAGAAAGAGCACCAAGTGTTGTTGGTCAATAATACCACCAAATTCAAGAAGCAAGGCAAGTCTAAGAAAAAGGGGAACTTCAAGAAGGGCGTTAAGAAAGTTACCGCGCCGGCGAAGAAGACCAAGGCTAGGCCTAAGCCTGATACTGAGTGTTTTTACTGCAAGGGAGAAGGTCACTAGAAGCGGAATTTCCCTAAGTACTTGGCGGATTTGAAGAACGGCAACATCAAGAATAAAGGTATATCCGATATACATGTTATTGATGTGTATCTTACTAGTACTCGTAGTAGTGCCTGGGTATTTGATACTGGTTCGGTTGCTCACATTTGTAACTCGAAACAGGTGCTACGGAATTGTAGAGGTCCCAACCTTTAATAAGGTAGAGATCCCTGTGTTTACAATGCTAGTCCCTGGATCAATAGCTAGCATCCAAAGTTAAGATGTAATATCAAGAAACAAAGGTCATAATACAACTTTATAACCAGGAATAAAATAATCCATTACATCTTAGATGGCACATTTGGCTATCTCATTACAATGCAGCAGAATAATTATATAGCATGGAGTCCTTCATCTTCAAAGTGCCACAGGAAGTCATGTTTGTTGTAGACTTGTAATCCTAATCAACACACTTCACTAACATCAAACAAACCTGCAACATAATAAGTTGCAGCCACAAGGGTCAATACATTTGAATTGTATTGGCAAGTTTCACTACTATGTAGAAATAAGTGGATCCTATCATTACATGCATATTTGGCTAAGTAGGGTTTAGGCTCATTTGTAGAAAGCAATATGGTTTTATCCTATCTTTTCAAAATAGTTTTGATCCTTTGACAATCTTTCTGAACTCCTTGGAAAACTCCAAGTGCTTCTAATCCCTTGTTGACACCATCAAGTTTCACTTTGAGCAATTGGAATGTCGAGATATTCCATAGCTTCGGGCTTTAGTTGCTCAGAGTTGTCCGTAACCAGGGACACGGCTAAGTACTTAGAATTTGATCTTCTGCAGAAGTTGTACACTTTACCCACATGACACAATCTCGTCTTGACGCCACCAGTGGCCGCTGGATAAGTACTCACCAAATGGAGTACTAGCATATCAAGAATGTGACAAAGTATTTCCATAGAAGTCCTCCCAATACACAATGCTAGCTTGTCTTCCAGGCAACAATGTAAGGATATATTTCCTATACACAATTCTAGTTAACCTAAAGATGCCAATGCAAGGGTCTTCCACTATATAGTTGACTAAGCCAGAGCCCATTTAGCATGTGGCTGTACACGGATGCCACTGTACGAGAAACATGTTCAATCTCTAAGTTCCTGGGTGGTTTTCTTCTAGTGCACATACAAAAAGATAGCCATATAAACATGGTTCCCTTTGTTGCCACCTTGTCCAAAATTGAGTATCCTCATTCCACCCAGGTGGTTCATTGAGTACTTGTTTTATTATATAAACATATATTTTTTCCAATACTTCATATATTCATAACATGGTATTCCACCCCAAGTATATAACAGGTCTAAGCATACTACAACTACAATGTTTTCACGAAGGAACATTTAAAGGTATCCTAATAGGATATAGCATAGCAAAGTAATATAATAGTCCTATCATGCATACTACAAAAATCCACTAAGTGTAATGAAGATAGTAGGACATGGATGATAGTGTCACTTGCCTTTTTAGTAGAGAATATTGGTTCACTTCTTGATCTTGCAAATATCACACTCTTCTAATTTCACTACAATTCAATCAAGCAAGCACATATTCAAACTAACATTCAACAATTCACCACATGAAATGATAAAAACAAAGCAATGCATGCAAGCATGCAAAAGATTGTTTTATTTGGAAAAGTGGTTTCTATTAGGTTCTAGACATTTTAAAGCTCCCATTGGTCATTTACAAAAGTGGTAAAATCATTTAAATTCAAGTTAGTGAAAATGGCCATTTTAATTCATTTTGTTTTGCTAGAAATGATTTTATTAAAAGTAATATTTTGTAGTGTTAGTCAAATATATTTTTAAACACAAATGTTAGTGTTTATGGTAAAAGTGTTTAATATAAACCCATTTGCAAAAGGCTTCATCTAAATCCCATTTTTAAATCAAACAATATTTTTATTTGCTAGAAATGCCTTTAACTAAGTAATAATTTACTAGGGTTCATCAAATATGTTTCAAATCTCAAAACTTGGTGTTTAGGGTCAGAAGGTTTGAATCACATCATTTTCGAAAAGGTTTTACTTTAAAAGCATTTTCAAACCATAGTCAATATTTTTATTTAGCTAGAAATGCTTTTATTCAAAGATTTAATTCCTAAGTGTCACAAAATATACTTTTAAATCTACAAGTTGGTTTATTTTCTCAGTAGGTTCAATACAATCCATTTACAAAAGATTTTACCCTAAAAACATTTTTATAACAAATTTTATACTCAAAATAAGCCTAAATATGTTTCTACAAAAAGAACTAATTTTCCAGAAGCAATTCAGTAAACAAAGTGTATGGTTGGAAAGTACTCCTTTTGATGATTCCATTGATATAAAATTTGTAAAATTTGGACGTGTAGATTTAAAGTTATGAATTTTACAAAATATCATATCTAATAGAACATTTTCTGTTTTTAAAACAGAGTCAGTGCCACGCGTCTGTTTCTTATTCGCTGGTACCGGTTCGTGTGGATTGCGCAGTTACAGCCATTAGATCTAAGTGAGATGGCACGGTGCAGATTAGCTCGTACCTCTTCGATTAAGTGATCTATTGCGTATACACGATTGAAATCTAACGGCTCAGAGCATGTGACCACTGATGGGCGGCGCTAGCACGACGGCGAGCGGTGGTGGCGCTCTGTCAATGACGCTACCGACGAACTAGGAAGCGAGAGAAGGAACGGAGATGCTTACCGTGCTCGCGTGGTTGCAGTGAAGCTTAAGGTGGCCTCAGCTACTCGAGGGGCGCACGGGAGCAGTGGCTATTGCTCGCCGCAGTTCGTGGTGGCGACAGGTGCCTCTGTTCATCGACGGTGGCGACGCTACGGTCCAAGCTAAGGCAAGAAGACAGTGGCGTTAGATGCGCACGGGATCAGTGAACTTACGCGTATCAGCTAGAGGGAAAGGGGAGGTCATACAACACCAGGGGGCATCGCCGGAGTTGCTGCAGACCACGGCGGCGCTCGAGAGTCGAAGTTGCCGAGCCTCTGGGGCATGCGCGGCCAAGCTGGGGCTATGGGTAGGTGCTTCTGATGGTGGGGAACAATCTAGTGGGTTCTAGGAAGCAAGGGGAGGCTGGATGTCGCCGGAATCAGTCGGAATACACGTCGAAGGCAGTGGGGTTCGAGCTCGCGATTGCGGCAGCCTGGTGGCAGAGAGAGGGCGGTGTCTTGGGGGAAAGATAGAGCGGGGGCAGGCAATTATGTATGCGTGATTGCTGACGGATTTACTCACAGCATTTAGGCGAATTGAAGATGGCATTGATCGGTGGAAACGGCAGCGAGAACGGGTAGCGTGAGGTTGATGACGATGACGATGACCTGGCTGCGTGGGGTCACGTTGACAGCGAGAGAAAGGGAGTGGGTGTGGTGTCCTTCTGTCAGCGACTGCACGGGTGTGCTGCCGGGTGAAAAACGATTCGCTGCGGGGAGAGAAGATGGGCTAGCTGCTGGGCTGGACTTGGCCTTTTAGTGGGTTGGGTTTGATTCCCTTTTTTTATTCCTGATTCTTTTTCTTTTTCCTTTTATATTATTCTGTTTTAATTTTTATTCAAATAATTCAAACACTATTTGAATTCAAACCTTAACCAAACTTGAGTATATTTTTAATACTTTTTATTAACATATTCCAAAGTCCATTTTAGAATATTTCTTTTATTCTTTTAGAGTCTATTATTAATTTTAAAAATAGACATTTGTCTATATTTCAAATAGGTTTTAAATATGTTTTAAAACTCTATTTGAATTCTAAATTTTTACCAAACACTTTTCAGTAGGTTTTATTTTAAAAATAATTCACTTTGAATTATTATTTAAGATACTTTAATATGTTTTAATGTTCACTTAAATTGGGAAATGTCTTTATTTAAATAAAATTGGATATTAATAAATCCTAATGATTTTATTTAAATAATCCTTTGCTCTTTTTATTAATCAAAAAACTTTCATTTTATTTGTTTGGCCGAGATTTAATTTGGCTTTTTAAAATAGTCCTTATTTATTTATTTCTTCCTTTGTATAAAAATCCATATCTTTTTATTTAAAGATCCAAAAATGGTGATTTCAACTTTTATAATTTTATTTAATTTTTGTTTATATTTTTTAATCCTTTTTCAATCAAAGTTTGTTCAAGAGGGGTCTTTGATGTTTCCATTTGGAATCAAAAAGTTTCTTTTCACCCTAAATTTCATCAATTATTTATTTTGTTTATTTATTTTTCACATTTCAAAATTTGGAAAATTTTGGGATGTGACAGGCTACCACCCTTAAAAGAAATCTCGTCCCGAGATTTGGGAAGGCTAGGGTTACAAGTTGGCTTAAATACAACTAGGGTACTACCACCCTTAAAAGAAAGTCTTATAGGGTTACATTGATGATTCACTTGACTATGGGTTCAATGATTGATATCCAACAAGGAATCCTTATTTGACTCAACTGAGTTAACTAATTCCTGACATCCACATCCTCTATTTCTTCAAGGGTTCCATACATGTCAATGTGGTTCACATGTCCTTTTTGGGCCACATTGGAGTCATTTCCATTGGAGTTTCTAGCATCCTTTTTCTTTTTCTTCTCAGGACAGTCTGATATATATATAGTGTCCAAGTTCCTTACAATTATAGCATTGCAACTGGCTAATGTCCTTCTTCCTGGAATTGCCATGTTAGTTCTGAACAAGGTCATCTACATTGTCAGTATCATTTCCATTATTATCACTTCCATTGTTGTTGTGGTGATTCTGATGTGGTCCAGAATCTTCATTGCTCTTTTTGAATGAACGCTTCTTTTGTGATGATCCTGAGTGATACTTGAGTTTATGCTTCATATTTCTGTTCTCAACTTGATTCATCTTGTTTTCCAAGATGGTGGCTTTGTCACAAAGTGATTGATCAGTTGGGACATAGGCAACAGACAGCTGCAGGTTCAACTCATCATTAAGTCCTTCGAGGAATTTTTCTTTCCTCTTAGCATCTGTATCAACTTCATCTGGTGCATAGCGTGCTAGATTGTTGAATTCCTCAATGTACTCATCCACACTGAGGTGACGCTGTTTCAAATTGTGGGACTCCTTTTTCTTCAAGTTCATCACTCTAGATGAGATGTGAGCTGTACGGAAACCATCCTCAAAAATAGCCCAAGTCACATCCTCAAGGGGAGTGGTGATCTGAAAGTTGTCCCACCATGTTGCTACTGGCCCTTCAAGCAGATATGCTGCAAACCTAACTTTTTCTTCGTCGGTGCATCCAATAGTCACTAAGTCCTTATTCGCCGAACGTAACCAGTCATGGGCTTGAAGGGAATATGCCCTGAGAGGCAATAATAAAGTGTTTATTATGTGTATTCCAAGTATATGATAGATGTTTATTTTACATGCTATAATTGTATTAATACGGAAACATTAATACATGTGTGTTTAATAAACAAACAGAAAGTTCCTAGTTATGCCTCTATCATAAACTAGCTCGTTGATTAACAAGATGATCAAGGTTTCCTGATCATGCACATTGGATGTTGTTAATAACGGGATCACAACATTAGTGTAATGGTGTGATGAACATTCATCCGAAGTATAGAATTACGATCAAAGTCATTGAGTTTATAATGCTATAACAACTTACGAAGTGATCCTAATCCTTAGACCATGAGATCATGTCAATCACTAACACCGGAAGAGTTTCTTGATAATATCAAATGTCACACCGTAACAGGGTGATTATAAAGATGGATTCGGAACTAATAAAGTGTTATGTTGAGGCTCATGGATCGAGAGTGGAATTTGTTCATCCCGATGACGGATAGATATACTCTGGGCCCTCTCGGTGATATCACATTGATTAGCTTGCAAGCAAGTGATTTGATCACTAGAATGTTATATCACGGGAACGAGAAAAGAGTGCATGTCGGTAACAAGATCAAACTAGGTATGGAAATACCGATGATCGAATCTCGGACATGTAATATATCGTGAAACAAAGGGATTAAGATACTAGCGTAAAAAGGTTCCGACGATCACAAGAAAGTCATCGTTGAATGTGTGGGAGTCAGTATGGGTCTCCAGATCCCGCTTTTGATTATTGATCCGAGAGGGGTCTCGATCATGTCCGCATTATTCACGAACCGTAGGGTGACACACCTAAGATACACCGACATCCAATTGGAGCAAAAGTTTCATGCCGAAAGAATGAAAAAGCGCAGGAATTTATTTCACTAGATACCGAAACAGGTTTTCGGGTGAAATTGCATAAAGTGGTTATGCATGTGAAATGGAATTCTAGCAAGGGGTTATTTGTGAATGTTTGTCATTAAATTAATTGACAAAATTCTGAATAAAATAAAAGAGTTTTATTTAATGAGAGTTTGCATTAAATTTGGTGGAAATTTAATGGGAATTTGAGTGGACTTTTGAGTGGAGGGAATTTAAAGGACAATTTGTGAGTGGAGTGTCCACCCACATGAATGAAGGAGGGGAGGGGGCAGCCCCCATGGCTGGCGGCCACCCCCTTGGGTGCCCCCCCTCCTCCTATAAAAGGAGCCTCCCTCCTCACTTGTCTCTCACACACCTCCTCGTGAAGGATCTCTCTCCCCCTCTAGAATTTATCCCCCATGGTCTCGGACTAGCGAGATACATGTTCCCGGTGGCTATTCGGCAAGAAAGAGTTGTGCTTCCGCTGCATCGCTGGAGCGAGGAGGCGGAGGTTTCTCGGTGCCTCGAACGTGTGTGCGAGCACGGATGCGCTGCTGATTTGCTGCGCTAGGACTTCCTCTCGATCTTGAGATCGGCAAGAGAACGTCTACATCAACCACGAGTTGAACTCGTTAAGCTTTGTCGGTCTTCAAGGGTATGTTCTCTACGGATATACATCTGCCCGTTGTTTGTATCTAGTAGATAGATCTTGGTACATAGTTCACATCGTAGGAATTTTTTTTGTTTTCTATGCTGCGAACCCTACAGTGGTATCAGAGCCGGATCTATGCGTAGATACTTTACACGGGTAGTACACATATGAGTATGTGGGCGATGATGATCATGTTGTTGCTCCTTTGTTGTAATTTTGGATATTGGTGGCATAGTGGGAAGCGGCCCGGACAAACTTTACATGTCCTCGCACATGAGACCTGTTCCACGCTTGACATGCAACTAGTTTGCATAAGTGTCTAGCGGGTGTCTGTCTCTCCTACTATAGTCAATATCTATTTTGCAAGCGAGTTGTCAACAATTTGGTTATCCTCGTTGTGGTTCATGTTCGTAGGTAAGAATGGTTCTATCTCGAAAGCCCTAAGCCACGTAAAACTTGCAATGGATAAATTAGAGGAGTCTAGTTTAGATTGTTGCTGGGGTAGTGTTATGATATGGTAGTGTTGTAAGTAGAAGTATGAGATGATACTCTTACAACACACATAGCGTGTAAACTCCATAGACCTTGGATTTACACATATAGGTATGATAGTGATCATACCACGATGCACATGATAGAGATCATCTGCGGGAACCATATCATTTCACTAATAAACATGTGATGTTTGATAGCATCTTATATTGCTTGTTTAGCGCTTTGTTAGCATAATAAGATGATCCCTCTTTTAAATATCAATATAAGAATGTGTTCTTCCTTTAGTATGCACCGATTATGTCTTCGTCGCTCCAAGACATCACGTGATGATCGGGTGTTCTTGGATCCACGACCATATTTCGGGTGTAAAACAGTTACACACGCGAATACTAAGGTTCTAACTTGGCGAGCCTAGCATGTACATACATGGCCTCGGAACACGGACCGAAAGTTTAATCATGAGTCATATAGTTGATATGATGCCCCATTGATGCTCGCCTTTGAAGCTATACCGACTCACATGATGATCGGACTTGGTATAGTGGATTTGGTTCATGTAATCACCAAAAAGGCACGAGGGATGTCGTTTTTGAGTGGGAGTTCATTCGTAATATGGATTCGTTGAACTCAATCTATCATACACTTAGTCTAAACTTTACAAATTCTGTTGTAGATGGCACCACCTGCTTTTAATTTCAATATGTTCATGGAGAAAGAGAAACTAGCAACGAACGGTAGCAACTTTACCGAATGGGCCATGAATTTGAGGATTCTCCTCTCTACTGCACAAAAGAAATATGTTCTAGAAGCGCCACTAGGCCCCCCACCTTTAGATGATGCCCCTGACGAGGAGAAGAATGTCTATCAGACTCGTCAGGAGGACCACAACTTAGTTCATTGCGGCATATTGTATGGGCTAGAGCCAGAACTTCGAAAGCGTTTCGAAAATGGCAATGCATTTGATACAACGGGTGAGTTGAAAATGATTTTCGACACACATGCTGCTGTAGAGAGCTACAACGCTTCAGAAAAGTTCTTTAGCTGCATGATGGAAGAGCACAACTCCGTTAGTGAGCATGTACTCAAGATGTCGGTTATGCTGATAAGCTTGTGTCCTTGGGAATATCGATTCCCATTGACTTAGGCATCCATCGTGTTCTACAGTCTCTACCACCTAGCTATAAGAGCTTCGTGATGAACTATAATATGCAAGGCATGAAGAAGTCTCTCCCCGAGCTTCTGTCAATGCTTAAAACTGCAGAAGTGGAGATCAAAAAGGAACATCAAGTGTTGATGATCAATAGGAACATTGGTTTCAAGAAAGACAAGAAGGGAAAACGGAAGGGAAGTAAGGGTGGCAAGCCTGTTGTCGTGCCTGAAAAGAAACCCCGAGTTGGACCTAAGTCTGATACCGAGTGCTACTATTGTAAGGGGACTGGCCACTGGAAGCGCAACTGCCCCAAGTATCTGGCAGACAAGAAGGCCGGCAAGGCAAACAAAGGTATATATGATTACATGCTATTGATGTGTACCTGACTAGTGCTTGCAGTAGCACCTGGGTATTTGATACCGGTTCAGTTGCTAATATTTGTAACTCGAATCAGGGGCTGCGGAACAAGCGACCGCTAGCAAGGGGTGAGGTCAAGATGCGTGTCGGCAATGGATCAAGCGTTGATGTGATCATCGTCGGAACGCTGCCTCTCCACTTGCCGTCGGGATTAGTTATAAACTTGAATAATTGTTATCTGGTGCCTGCACTGAGCATGAACATTGTATTTGGATCGTGTTTGATGCGATGTGGTTATTCATTTAAATCCGAGAACAATGGTTGTTCCATTTATATGAATGAAATCTTTTATGGTCATGCACCGATGATGAATGGTTTATTTCTATTAGATCTCGATGATAATGTTACACATATTCATAATGTTGATGCTAAAAGGATTAAACTTAATGATGATATATCCGCATATATGTGGCACTGCCGTCTAGGTCATATTGGCGTTAAACGCATTAAGAAGCTCCATTCCGATGGACTTTTGGAATCACTTGATTTTGAATCATTTGATACATGTGAGCCATGCCTTATGGGCAAGATGACTAGAACGCCGTTTTTCGGTTCAATGGAACGGGCGACAGATTTATTAGAAATCATACATTCTGATGTATGTGGTCCAATGAGTGTGTCGGCGCGAGGTGGATATCGTTATTTTGTTACTTTCACGGATGATTTGAGTAGATACGGTTATATCTACTTGATGAAACACAAGTCTGAAACCATTGAAAAGTTCAAGGAATTTCAGAATGAAGTGGAAAATCATCGTAATAGAAAGATCAAATTTCTACGGTTCGACCGTGGAGGTGAGTATCTAAGTTACGAGTTTAGCACTCACATGAAAGAGTGTGGAATTGTTTCACAACTCACGCCTGCCGGAACACCACAGCGAAATGGTGTGTCGGAACGTCGTAATTGTACTTTATTACATATGGTTCGATCTATGATGTCTCTGACGGACTTGCCGTTGTCATTTTGGGGTTATGCACTAGAAACTGCTGCATTCACTTTAAATCGGGCACCATCTAAATCCGTTGAAAAGACACCGTATGAATTGTGGTTTGGAAACAAACCTAAGATGTCATTTCTTAAAGTTTGGGGATGCGATGTTTATGTGAAGAAACTTCAACCGGATAAACTCGAACCCAAAGCGGAAAAATGCGTCTTCATTGGATACCCTAAGGAAACTATTGGGTATTCCTTCTATCACTGATCCGAGGGCAAGGTTTTTGTTGCCAAGAACGGATCCTTTCTAGAGAAAGAGTTTCTCGCGAAAGGTGTGAGTAGTCGGAAGGTAGAACTCGAAGAGGTTATTGAACCTTCTCTTCAAAGTATGGCGAGTAGCGCAGCGCCGGAAGTTGTTCCGGAGTTGGCTCCACCTGTTGAAGAGGGAACTAATGATAATGATCATGAAACTCCGAAAGAGAGTACTACCGAACCTCGCAGGTCAAGCAGGACGCGTGCAGCTCCCGAGCTGTACGAAAATCCTGTCATGAATTTCATGGTTGATGAAAATGATGACCCTGCGACGTATGAAGAAGCGATGATGAGCCCGGATTCCAACAAATGGTTAGAAGCCATGAAATCCGAGATGGAATCCATGTATGAAAATCAATTTTGGAACTTGGTGGAATTACCTCACGACCGAAAGGCCGTGGAGAACAAATGGATTTTCAAAAGGAAAACTGATGCTGATGGTAATGTGACCGTCTATAAAGCTCGACTTATCGCAAAGGGGTTTCGACAAATTCAAGGAATTGAATACGATGAGACATTCTCTCCCGTAGCGATGCTAAAGTCAGTTAGGATTATGTTAGCAATTGCTGCATATTTCGATTATGAGATATGGCAGATGGATGTCAAAACCGCGTTTCTCAATGGTAATATTGAAGAAGAGTTGTATATGATACAACCAAAGGGTTTTGTCGATCCTAAGGATGCTAACAAGGTGTGCAAGCTACAACGATCCATCTATGGATTGAAGCAAGCATCACGAAGTTGGAATCTCCGCTTTGATGAGGTGATAAAAGAGTTTGGATTTGTCCAAACTTATGGAGAAGCTTGTATTTACAAGAAAGTGAGTGGGACAATGTGGCATTTCTGATATTATATGTGGATGACATATTATTGATCGGAAATGATATAGATCTTTTAAACAGTGTTAAAAGTTATCTAAACAGCAAATTTTCAATGAAGGACCTAGGTGAAGCGTCATACATATTAGGCATAAAGATCTATAGAGATAGATCTAGGCGCCTAATAGAGCTATCGCAAAGTACATACCTTGATAAGATTTTAAAGAAGTTTAAAATGGACAGAAGTAAGAAGGGGTTCTTACCTATGTTGCAAGGCAAGACATTGAGTAAGACTCAAAGTCCGGCTTCGGTGGAAGAAAGAGAGATAATGTACAAAGTCCCCTATGCTTCAGCCATAGGCTCTATAATGTACGCCATGCTATGTACAAGACCGGATGTGGCACATGCTATTAGTTTGACTAGTAGGTACCAATCGGATCCAGGTTCAGAACACTGGATAGCGGTCAAGAATATCCTTAAGTACTTACGAAGAACTAAGGATATATTTCTTGTATACGGAGGTGAAGAAGAGCTCGTTGCTAAGTGTTATGTTGACGCTAGATTTGACACCGATCCGGATGACTCTAAGTCTCAATCCGGATACGTATTTCTCATGAATGGCAGAGCGGTTAGTTGGAAGAGCTCCAAACAACCTGTGGTAGCGGGATCAACAACGGAGGCCGAATATGTTGCTGCTTCAGAAGCGGCTCAGGAAGCAGTTTGGATGAAGGAGTTCATATCCGAACTAGGAGTGGTTGCAAACGCGTTGGACCCAATGGTGATCTATTGTGACAACAATGGTGCCATTGCCAATGCCAAAGAGCCAAGGTCTCACAAGCATTCCATGCATATTAAGCGCCGGTTTCACTCCATCCGCGAGCATGTCAAGGATGGAGATATAAAGATTTGTAAAGTACATACGGATCTCAATGTAGCAGATCCGTTGACTAAAACTCTCCCTAGAGCAAAACATGATCAACACCAGAACTCAATGGGTGTTAGATTTATCACTATGTAACTAGATTATTGTCTCTAGTGCAAGTGGGAGACTGAAGGGAATATGCCCTAAGAGGCAATAATAAAGTGTTTATTATGTGTATTCCAAGTATATGATAGATGTTTATTTTACATGCTATAATTGTATTAATACGGAAACATTAATACATGTGTGTTTAATAAACAAACAGAAAGTTCCTAGTTATGCCTCTCTCATAAACTAGCTCGTTTATTAACAAGATGATCAAGGTTTCCTGATCATGGACATTGGATGTTGTTAATAACGGGATCACAACATTAGTGTAATGGTGTGATGAACATTCATCCGAAGTATAGAATTACGATCAAAGTCATTGAGTTTATATTTCTATAACAACTTACGAAGTGATCCTAATCCTTAGACCATGAGATCATGTCAATCACTAACACCGGAAGAGTTTCTTGATAACATCAAACGTCACACTGTAACAGGGTAATTATAAAGATGGATTCAGAACTAATAAAGTGTTATGTTTAGGCTCATGGATCAAGAGTGGAATTTGTTCATCCCGATGACGGATAGATATACTCTGGGCCCTCTCGGTGATATCACATTGATTAGCTTGCAAGCAAGTGATTTGATCACTAGAATGTTATATCACGGGAACGAGAAAAGAGTGCATGTCGGTAACAAGATCAAACTAGGTATGGAAATACCAATGATCGAATCTCGGACATGTAATATATCGTCAAACAAAGGGATTAAGATACTAGCGTAAAAAGGTTCCGACGATCACAAGAAAGTCATTGTTGAATGTGTGGGAGTCAGTATGGGTCTCCAGATCCCGCTTCTGATTATTGATCCGAGAGGGGTCTCGATCATGTCCGCATTATTCACGAACCGTAGGGTGACACACTTAAGAGACACCGACATCCAATTGGAGCAAAAGTTTCATGCTGAAAGAATGAACAAGCGCAGGAATTTATTTCACTAGATACCGAAACAGGTTTTCGGGTGAAATTGCATAAAGTGGTTATGCATGTGAAATGGAATTCTAGCAAGGGGTTATTTGTGAATGTTTTTCATTAAAGTAATTGACAAAATTCTGAATAAATTAAAAGAGTTTTATTTAATGAGAGTTTGCATTAAATTTGGTGGAAATTTAATGGGAATTTGAGTGGACTTTTGAGTGGAGGGAATTTAAAGGACATTTTGTGAGTGGAGTGTCCACCCACATGAATGAAGGAGGGGAGGGGGCAGCCCCCATGGCCGGCGGCCACCCCCTTGGGTGCCCCCATCCTCCTATAAAAGGAGCCCCCCTCCTCACTTGTCTCTCACACACCTCCTCGTGAAGGATCTCTCTCCCCCTCTAGATTTATCCCCCATGGTCTCGGACTAGCGAGATACATGTTCCCGGTGGCTATTCGGCAAGAAAGAGTTGTGCTTCCGCTGCATCGCTGGAGCGAGGAGGCGGAGGTTTCTTGGTGCCTAGAATGTGTGTGCGGGCACGGATGCGCTGCTGATTTGCAGCGCTAGGACTTCCTCTCGATCTTGAGATCGGCAAGAGAACGTCTACATCAACCACGAGTTGAACTCGTTAAGCTTTGTCGGTCTTCAAGGGTATGTTCTCTACGGATATACATCCGCCCGTTGTTTGTATCTAGTAGATAGATCTTGGTACATAGTTCACATCGTAGGAAATTTTTTTGTTTTCTATGCTGTGAACCCTACAGGGCTACCATTGGATCAGTTGTTCCAGAGAACCTTGCAGGCCTTAGTTTCAGAAACCTGGTGAGCATGTCAAGTGCTGGAGGATTGTTTTGATTGTTGTTGTTGTTATTGTTATTGTTATTGTTGTTCTGATTCTGATTTTGCACAAACTACGTCATCATCTGCATCAGTTGAGCTTGAGATGTCATTATCTGCTGCATCTCGGGAGTGAGGTTGTTGTTGTTTTGGTTGGGGTTGGCATGATGGGGAGGCATCTGTTGGTTTGATAGGGATAAGTAATGATGGATAGGTATAAAGAAGTTCTACCACACAACCCAAAACAATCAAGTTCAATCAAACAATCAACAAGCAACTATTCACTTAACAACTTATGAGCTTAACCCATGAGTTGAAGGAAACAACAAGTTTTCTTAAAACAATCAACTTAGTATAGTCATACCTCATAGGTCAATATGATCCATACACCAACATGATTTCAATGTTTTTGGTAGGCAATCTAATGTCTCTTGGTTTTTCCCTTGTAGTCCTTAGTGATGTCTAAGTTGAAGTCCTTGGTGAAACTAAAGTTGAAGTCATTGGTAATGGTGAAGGCTTGTCCATCAAGTTGAAAAGGAACAGATGTAGAATCAAAACCAAAAAGGTTGAGGGGAGAGTTTACAACATTGTTTGTAAATAAGTTTTGGAACAAATATAACTCATATTTTTCTAAGGGGTTTTGTCCAATCCTAGGGTTACAATCCTACAGGCAACACAGTGCTCTGATACCATCTGTAGAGGTCCCAACCTTTAATAAGGTAGAGATCCTTGTGTTTACAATGCTAATCCCTGGATCAATAGCTAGCATCCACAGTTAAGATGTAATATCAAGAAACAAAGGTCATAATACAACTTTATAACCAGGAATAAAATAATCCATTACATCTTACATAGCTCATTTTGGCTATCTCATTACAATGCAGCAGAATAATTATATAGCATGGAGTCCTTCATCTTCAAAGTGCCACAGGCAGTCATGTTGGTTGTAGACTTGTAATCCTAATCAACACACTTCACTAACATCAAACAAACCTGCAACATAATAAGTTGCAGCCACAAGGGTCAATACATTTGAATTGTATTGGCAAGTTTCACTACTATGTAGAAATAAGTGGATCCTATCATTACATGCATATTTGGCTAAGTAGGGTTTAGGCTCATTTGCAGAAAGCAATATGGTTTTATCCTATCTTTTCAAAATAGTTTTGATCTTTTGACAATCTTTCTGAACTCCTTGGAAAACTCCAAGTGCTTCTAATCCCTCGTTGACACCATCAAGTTTTACTTTGAGAAATTGGAATGTCGAGATCTTCCATAGCTTCAGGCCTTAGTTGCTCAGAGTTGTTCGTAACCGGGGACACCGCTAAGTACTTAGAATTTGATCTTCTATAGAAGTTGTACACTTTACCCACATGACACAATATCGTCTTGACGCCACCAGTGGCCGCTGGATAAGTACTCACCAAATGGAGTACTAGCAGATCGAGAATGTGACAAAGTCTTCCATAGAAGTCCTCCCAATACATAATGCTAGCTTTTCTTCCAGGCACCAATGTAAGGATATCTTTCCTATACACAATTCTAGTTAACCTGAAGATGCCAATGCAACGGTCTTCCACTATGTAGTTGACTAAGCCAGAGCCCATTTAGCATGTGGCTGTACACGGAAGCCACTGTACGAGAAACATGTTCAATCTCTAAGTTCCTGGGTGGTTTTATTCTAGTGCACATACAAAAAGATATCCATATAAACATGGTTCCCTTTGTTGCCACCTTGTCCAAAATTGAGTATCCTCATTCCACCCAGGTGGTTCATTGAGTACTTGTTTTATTATATAAAACATATATTTTTCCAATACTTCATATATTCATAACATGGTATTCCACCCCAAGTATATAACAGGGCTAAGCATACTACAACTAAAATGTTTTCACTAAGGAAGATTTAAAGGTATCCTAATAGGATATAGCATAGCAAAGTAATATAATAGTCCTATCATGCATACTACAAAAATCCACTAAGTGTAATGAAAATAGTAGGACATGGATGATAGTGTCACTTGCCTCTTTAGTAGAGAATATTGGTTCACTTCTTGATCTTGCAAATATCACACTCTTCTAATTTCACTACAATTCAATCAAGCAAGCACATATTCAAACTAACATTCAACAATTCACCACATGAAATGATAAAAACAAAGCAATGCATGCAAGCATACAAAAGATTCTTTTATTTGGAAAAGTGGTTTCTATTAGGCAGACATTTTAAAGCTCCCATTGGTCATTTACAAAAGTGGTAAAATCATTTAAATTCAAGTTAGTGAAAATGGCCATTTTAATTCATTTTGTTTTGCTGGAAATGATTTTATTCAAAGTAATATTTTTTAGTGTTAGTAAAATATATTTTTAAACACAAATGTTAGTGTTTATGGTCAAAGTGTTTAATATAAAACCATTTGCAAAAGGTTTCATCTAAATCCAATTTTTAAATCATACAATATTTTTATTTGCTAGAAATGCTTTAACTAAGTAATAATTTACTAAGGTTCATCAAATATGTTTCAAATCTCAAAACTTGGTGTTTAGGGTCAAAGGGTTTGAATCACATCATTTTCCAAAAGGTTTTACTTTAAAAGCATTTTCAAACCATAATGAATATTTTTATTTAGCTATAAATGCTTTTATTCAAAGATTTAATTCCTAAGTGTCACAATATATACTTTTAAATCTACAAGTTGGTTTATTTTGTCAGTATGTTCAATACAATCCATTTACAAAATATTTTACCCTAAAAACATTTTTATAACAAATTTTATACTCAAAATAAGCCTAAATATGTTTCTGCAAAAACAACTAATTTTCCAGAAGCAATTCATTAAACAAAGTGTATGGTTGGAAAGTACTCCTTTTGATGATTCCATTGATATAAAATTTGTAAAATTTGGACGTGTAGATTTGAAGTTATGAATTTTACAAAATCTCATATCTAATAGAACATTTTCTGTTTTTAAAACAGAGTCAGTGCCACGCATCTGTTTCTTATTCGCTGGTACCAGTTCGTGTGGATTGCGCAGTTACAGCCATTAGATCTAAGTGAGATGGCACGGTCCAAATTAGCTCGTACCTCTTCGATTAAGTGATCTATCGCGAACACACGATTGAAATCTAACGGCTCAGAGCATGTCACCACTGATGGGCGGCGCTAGCGCGACGGCGAGCGGCGGTGGCGCTCTGTCAGTGACGCTGCCGACGAACTAGGAAGCGAGAGAAGGAACGGAGATGCTAACCGTGCTTGCGTGGTTGCAGTGAAGCTCAAGGTGGCCTCAGCTACTCGAGGGGCGCACGGGAGCAGTGGCTATTTCTTGCCGGAGTTCGTGGCGGCGACAGGTGCCTCTGTTCGTCGACGGGGGCGACGCTAAGGTCCAAGATAAGGCAAGAAGACAGCACGGGATCAGTGAACTTACGTGTATCAGCTAGAGGGAAAGGGGAGGTCATACAACACCAGGGGGCGTCGCCGGAGTTGCTGCAGACCACGGCGGCGCTCAGGTGTCGAAGTTGCCGAGCCTCTGGGGCATGCACGGCCAAGATGGGGCTATGGGTAGGTGTGTCTGATGGTGGGGAACAATCTAGTGGGTGCCAGGAAGCAAGGGGAGGCTGGCTGTCGCCGGAATAGGTCGGAATACACGTTGGAGGCAGTGGGGTTCGAGCTCGCGATTGCGGCAGCCTGGTGGCAGAGAGAGGGCGGCGTCTGGGGGGAAAGATAGAGCGGGGGCAGGCGATTATGTATGCGTGATTGTTGACGGATTTACTCGCGGAATTTAGGAGAATTAAAGCTGGCATTGATCGGTGGAAACAGCAGCGAGAACGGGTAGCGTGAGGTTGATGACGATGACCTGGCTACGTGGGGTCACGTTGACATCGAGAAAAAGGGAGTGGGTGTGGGGTCCTTCTGTCAGCGACTGCACGGGTGTGCTGCTGGGTGAAAAACGATTCCTTGCGGGGAGAGAAGATGGGCTAGCTGCTGGGCTGGACTGGGGCTGTTAGTGGGTTGGGTTTGATTCCCTTTTTTATTCCTAATTCTTTTTCTTTTTCCTTTTCTATTATTCTGTTTTGATTTTTATTCAAATAATTCAAACACTATTTGAATTCAAACTTAACCAAACTTGAGTATATTTTTAATATTGTTTATTAACATATTCCAAAGTCCATTTTAGAATATTTCTTTTATTCTTTTAGGGTCTATTATTAATTTTAAAAATAGACATTTGTCTTTATTTCAAATAGGTTTTAAATATGTTTTAAAACTCTATTTGAATTCTAAACTTTTACCAAACCCTTTTCAGTAGGTTTTATTTTACAAATAGTTCACTTTGAATTATTATTTAAGATACTTTAATATGTTTTAATGTTCATTTAAATTGGGAAATGTCTTTATTTAAATAAAATTGGATATTAACAAATCCTAATGATTTTATTTCAATAATCCTTTACTCTTTTTATTAATCAAAAAATCTTTCATTTTATTTGTTTGGCCAAGATTTAATTTGGCTTTTTAAAATAGTCCTTATTTATTTATTTCTTCCTTTTCTTATAAAATCCATATCTTTTATTTAAAGATCCAAAAATGGTGATTTCAACTTTTATAATTTTATTTAATTTTTGTTTATCTTTTTAAATACTTTTTCAATCAAAGTTTGTTCAAGATGTGTCTTTGATGTTTCCATTTGGAATCAAAAAGTTTCTTTTCACCCTAAATTTCATAAATTATTTATTTTGTTTATTTATTTTTCACATTTCAAAATTTGGAAAATTTTGGGATGTGACAAGAATAGACGGAAACTAGCGAAGAACAAGGTGACGATGCGCATTGGAAATGGATAAAAGGTTGATGTGATCGTGGTCGGCACGCTACCTCTTCATCTACCATCGGGATTAGTTTTATACTTAAATAATTGTTATTTGGTGCCTGCGTTGAGCATGAACATTATATCCGGATCATGTTTATTGCGAGACGGTTACTTGTTTAAGTCCGAGAATAATGGTTGTTCGATTTATATGAGTAATATGTTTTATGCACATGCACCTTTGATAGATGGTCTATTCTTATTAAATCTCGATTATGGAAATACACACATGAATAACATTGAAGCTAAACGTTTGAAATTGAGCGATAACTCGACCTATATGTGGCACTGTCGTCTTGGTCATATTGGAGTGAAGCGTATGAAGAAACTCTATTTCGATGGACTTCTTGAATCACTTGATTTCGGATCACTTTAAAGATGTGAAGCATGTCTGATGGGTAAAATGACTAAGACTCCAATTTTTGGTATGATAGAGCGAGCTACGGACTTATTGGAAATCATACATACCGATGTGTGTGGCCCAATGAGTGTAGCATCACGCGGTGGTTATCGTTATGTTCTTACCTTCACGGATGATTTGAGTAGTTTAAGGAATTTCAAAGTCCAAAACTTTCGAGAAGTCCAAAACATAAGTTCTTACCTTCACCGATGGGTATATCTATTTCATGAAACATAAGTCCAAAACTTTCGAGAAGTTTAAGGAATTTCAAAGTGAGGTAGAGAATCAACGTAACAAGAAGATGAAATTTCTACGATCTGATCGTGGAGGTGAATATCTAAGTTACGAGTTTGGCGAGCATTTGAATAAATGCGGAATACTTTCACAATTGACACCGCCGGGAACACCACAACGTAATGGTGTGTCCGAACATCGTAATCGAACTCTCTTAGATATGATTCGTTCTATAATGTCACTTACAGATTTACCGCTATCATTTTGGGGTTATGCATTAGAAACAGCTGCATTCACTTTATATATGGCACCACCTAAATCCATTGAAACGACACCGTATGAATTATGGTTTGGGAAGAAACCTAAATTGTCGTTCCTTAAAGTTTGGGGTTGCGAAGCTTATGTAAAAAGTTACAGCCCGACAAGTTTGAACCCAAAGCGAAAAAATGCGTCTTCATAGGATACCCGAAGGAAACTATTGGGTATACCTTCTATCATAGATCCGAGGGCAAAATCTTTGTTGCCAAGAATGGATCCTTTCTAGAGAAGGAGTTTCTCTCAAAAGAAGTGACTGGAAGGAAAGTAGAACTCGACGAGGTTGTTGAACCTTCTATCGAACTTGAGAGTAGCGCAGCACCGGAAGTAGTTCCTATGGTGCCTACACCAATAAGAGAGGAAGCTAATGATGATGATCATGAAACTTCGGTTGAAGTTACTACGAAACCTCATAGGTCAACGAAAACTCGTACCACTCCTGATTGGTATGATTCCGTTATGAGTGTCATGTTGGTGGACAACACTAATGACCCTGCGACATATGAGGAAGCGATGATGAGCCCAGATTCCAATAAATGGCAACAAGCCATGAAATCCGAGATTGGATCCATGTACGAAAACCAAGTATGGACTTTGGTGACCTACCAGATGGCCGGAAGGCTGTCGAGAACAAATGGATTTTCAAGAAGAAAATAGATGTTGATGGTAATGTTACTGTCTATAAAGCTCAACTTGTCGCAAAAGGGTTTCGACAAATTCAAGGAGTTGACTACGATGAGACTTTCTCACCGGTAGCGAAGCTAAATTCTGTGAGGATTTTGTTAGCAATCGCTGCATATTATGATTATGAGATATGGCAGATGGATGTTAAAACAACATTCCTCAATGGAGACATTGATGAAGAGTTGTATATGATGCAACCCAAAGGTTTTGTCGATCCTAAAGATGCTAAAAAGGTATGCAAACTTCAATGGTCCATTTATGGATTGAAGCAAGCATCATGAAGTTGGAATCAACGTTTTGATAAGGTAATCAAAAACTTTGGTTTTATACAAACTTATGGAGAAGCTTGTATTTGCAAGGAAGTGAGTGGGAGCTATGTAGCATTCTTAATACTATATGTAGATGGCATATTGTTGATTGGAAATGATGTAGACCTTCTTAATAGTGTCAAGGATTATTTGAATAATAGTTTTTCAATGAAAGATCTTGGTGAAGCAGCTTATATATTAGGCATAAAGATTTATAGAGATAGATCGAGACCCCTAATATCATTGTCATAGAGTACATATTTGGACAAAGTTCTAAAGAGGTTTGGAATGGAAGATAGCAAGAAAGGGTTCTTGCCCATGTTGCCCAATACGACCTTGAGTAAAACTCAAAGTCCTACAATGGTAGAAGATAGAGAAAGGATGAGTAAGACTCCCTATGCCTCAGCCATAGGATCTCTTATGTATGCCATGCTATGTACTAGAACCGGCATTGCATATGTTGTTAGTTTGACAAACAAATATCAAAGTGATCCAGGAGTGGATCATTGGACAGCGGTCAAAAACATCCTTAAGTACTTGAGAAGAACTAAGGATATGGTTCTTTCTTATGGAGGTGATGAACAGCTCGTTGTTAATGGTTACACCGATTCTAGTTGGAACACCGATCCGGATGATTCTAAATCTCAAACTGGATATGTATTTACTTTGAATGGTGCAGCAGTTAGCTGGAGGAGTGTAAAGCAAAGCGTTGTGGCAAGATCTTCAACAGAATCGGAATACATAGCTGCTTCGGAGGCTTCACAAGAGGCGATATGGATGAAAGAGTTCATTACAGAGCTCGGTGTGGTTCCAAGTGCGTTGGACCCAATGTCTATCTACTGTGATAACATGGGTGTCATAGCCAATGCGCAAGAACCAAGGTCACACAAGAAGCTGAAGCACATCAAGCTACATTTCCACGCTATTCGAGAGCATGTCCAAGATGGTGACATAAAGATTTGCAAAGTACACACATATCTGAATGTGGTGGATCCATTGACTAAACCTCTCCCGAGGGCAAAACATGACCAGCACCAAACCGCCATAGGTGTTCGGTATATTACCATGTAATCTAGATTAGTTGACTCTAGTGCAGGTGGGAGATTGTTGGAGATATGCCCTAGAGGCAATAATAAAAGTGGTTATTATTATATCTTTGTGTTTATGATAAATGTTTACATTCATGCTATAACAATATTAACAGGAAACATTAATACTTGTGTGATCTGTAAACTAAATTAGAGTCCCTAGTAAAGCCTCTTTATAATACTAGCTTGTTGGTTAATAGATGATCGTGGTTTCTCGATCATGAACATTGAGATGTTATTAACAACAAGATCATATCATTAGGAGAATGGTATGATGGACATACTCCTATAGATAAGCGTAGCATTAAGATCAAGTCATTTCAATAGTTCATTTGCTATAAGCTTTCAGATACATAGTAACCTAATTCCTTCGACCATGAGATCATGCTAATCACCATCACCGGAAGGATGCTTTGATGACATCAAACACCACACCATAACTGGGTGGCTATAAAGGTGGCATTGAGTGTTTGGAAAGTATGTGTTGAGGCACATGGATCAAGAGTGGGATTTGTCCATCCATATGACAGATAGATATACTATGGGCCCTCTCGGTGGAATTTCATCCAATTGGCTTGCAAGTATGTGACTGGCTCACAAGGGATCACATATCACGGGAACGAGAAAAAAGAGTACTTATCGGTAACGAGGTTGAACTAGGTATGCAGAGATACCGACGATCAAACCTCGGATAAGTAAAATATCGTGGGACAAAGGGAAATTGGTAATGTATGTAAGTAGTTCTTTCGATCGCAAAGTAATCGATGAAATATGTGGGGGCCATATGAATTTCCAGATTCCTCTATTGGTTATTGATCGGAGAAGTGTCTCGGTCATGCCCGCATAATTCACGAACCGTAGGGAGAGACACTTAAGGATTCGATGTTGTTTAGTAGATATGGAATGTTAGTAGGGATACCGAATGTTGTTCGGAGTCTCGGATGGGATCCAGGATATCACAAGGAGATCTGGAATGGTCCGAAGAATAAGATTCATATAAGGAAAGTCCGATTCCGGAGTTCGGGAATGATTTTGATGTTTTCATCGGAGAGGTTCTAGAAGGTTCACCGGACCGGAAGGGGAATGGTCCATGAATGTGTCATGGGTAAGAGGAATGATTGGATCATATCCTAGGTCACTTGGTTTGGGCATTTGCGAGAGAGAATTAAAGCTCTAAATTGAAAGTCAAACGGGAGGTTTCAAAAGTCAAACTGGAACAATAGTTTCCTAGTGGAAGAAGGAAAGAGTCCTTCCTTCAATCCAACTTGGGTTTGGGTTTGGATTCAAACTCTCCCCTCCCAAGGTTGCCCCCCCCCCTCTCATAAATAGAGGGGGAGAGCTGCCCCAAACACCACAAGAGCCATCCCTCCCCACCCCGTCGCGCCGCCGCCTCGTCGCCTTCGCCCTAGCCGCCGCCGACACCTCCTCCTCTTCCCGTCCTTCTAAACCTAGATCACCGGAAACCCTAGATCCACAATAACTCGCACCGGCTTAGGCGAAGCCCTGCGGGATCTTCCCTCTACTTTCGACACCACACCGTCGTGCTGCCGGAATCGCGAGGGGAGAACTACAACCTCTGTTGCCTGGTGGAACAAGGGAGAGGAAGGTCTTCATCGAGAACCGAACGTGTGACCGACTGCGGAAGCACTGCCGGAACGCAGCGCCGGAAGGATCGTCTACGCGATCTTGAGATCGGCAAGTGTACGACTACATCACCCACGAGAATCTTCTCTCGTTAACCGCTTTGGAATCTTCAAGGGTGAGTACTCTAATCGACTCATTGCTACAATCTAGTAGATAGATCTTGGCTTGTTTGTGTGCATGCGGTAGAATTTTTTTGTTTTCCATGCTACGAACCCCTACAGGGCTATGTACCAGTCGCGGAGCTGGAGTCGATGAAGACGGCGTTGGCCGTGGTAGAGGAAACAGCGAAGGCAGAAGTCACGACCGCGAACTCAGATCGCTCCACGTCTGACTCTGTGATCACGGACCTGCAGGCCAAGTTCTCCAAATTGGAGGATCATGTTAAGGAGAGTTGCCACCGCCTCCTTGGTGAGTATTTTTCATGTATTTCTTAGTAATGGGGGAGTCCCGAGTGGATCAAAGCGACCATAGCATTGTGTTTGATGTGGCCTGACTTTTGCAGATGTGTTAGGTCAGGGTGACGAGTATGTGCAGAATTTCACCGCAGAATAGTGCATGAACGTGGTGCTGAACGCCACCTCGGAGTCGTCGTCATGTGTCCGTGCCATCCTCAAGATCATAACCTCAACTGAGGTTGTGACCACATGTTTCATGGACGTGTGGCACTATCTGTAACTGGCGCCTGCTGTGGTGGGCTGGATGGCGCAGTCCGCCTTCCATCGCAGGGTGACTGCAGCGTTAAGCCTTGGGCTCACCCATTTCCCCGAGGACTTCGATCTCGACGATGTGACGAGCGGGTACCCTTCAACGACTGGGGCGGTGGAGTCCTTCGAAGTTATCGCACTGCAAGCGAAGGTGGCTTCGTACGCAAAGCGGTGCTGGCTATGAATCATCTCTTGCCACATCAAGCAACAAAGGTAGCACCAGGAGACGCCGACCCGGAGCACCGGGATTTCCCGTCGGAGCGTCCCTTCCGGTCGGCGAGCGAGAAGGATTTATCCACGTACCCTACGGATCCTTTCAAGGTGTCCAAGTCGTCGAGTGATACTTCTGGGGCACAACCTGCAAAGTAGTAGGACTAACCATGTAATAGGGTTAGTGTCGGCTGGCTTGTGTAAAGTCTTTTGACTATGTATGAATGCATTTTGTGTGCATATATGTGATGGCGATCTCGTGTTTGTTTGTTTTGTTCAAATTTTGACTTTGTGTATTAGGTGCATCGGGTAGCTAGTCCCCGAGCATGTTTTGGTTATTTTTACATGTGTGTGACTAACGATTGTGTGTATGAATGAGTCGTTCGAATTGTCGTGGCTTTAGTAGCCAGTCGCGTGGTGACCCAGAAGGACCCGCTTTACTTGGCGTTTTTCCTTGGACGCGTACGAGGTCGTTTTTTACGAGTCCCCGAGCGTGGTACTTGGCCTTTCGAAGGGCGCTGATCCTAAGGTAGGAAGGACTTGTATTGCGTTGTTTGGTTATAGTGCGCCGTCCCTTCTGGCTCGGGGAGCCAGTCGCTAGGCAACTCTTGGGCGAGCTCTTTACTTGGTGTTTTCGCAAGGCGCGTGCGGGTCCGTGTCATTACGAGTCCCCGAGTGTGCTACTTAACCATTCGAGTCGCTACATCCGAGGAAGGGGAGAGTGTGTTGTAGGAAGCACGGCCAGTAGTCTTGGCCCGGAGGGCCAGTCGAGCAAGGAGACTCCGATGGAGGCTCTCGCTTAGCGTTTTTCATGGACAGCGCAAGCCTCGGGATACCCTGATGCCCTTGTGCTGCACTACTTGGCTTTGTCGAGTCGCTCTTCCAAGGGTTGACGACCGGTATGGCATATATACAGTTTACGAGTGCGATTTGCACAAGTCAAGGCGAGTGAACACAATTTGTAGAACGATTGTTTTATTCATTGGAGGGGGTACACAATTTGTGTTACAAGTTTGGGTGCGGAGTGTAAGACTTGCGCCTGGTGTGAAGCGTGCCGGGGATTGATGCCTTCTGTCCTTCCTTTTGCCCATGCGAGTCGACCCAGCTGTGGGTCGTGCGCAAGCTATGTTCAGACGTGGTTGTTGTAGTTGATGCACATTCTCCTAGTTTCATTTCTTTTCAGCATCAGGAGTGGTTTTGTCAACCATTCGTAGTATTTGGTGGGGTGTATGAACCCCATAGCGAAGAGTCGCCGTACTTTCTCGGCGAATGACTGGCTATCCTCCGCATTACGAGGTAGCAGTAGTTGCTTGTCATGCCGACCCATTGGTTTGACGCTTTGTATGTGCTCGGCGAGATCCTCCATGACACTTGTCTTATCAGATTTGTTCTAGGCGGTGTCGTATTTCTCACGTCGGGTCTCGCTGAGCATGTTTTCCTATGCACGGACGAGGTCCGCTTCTAGCGCCGCCTGTTGTTCCGACTCGCCATTGGCGAGGTCATCTGCAGTGCTCGGTGCTAGGGCATCAGAGGTACCGGGGGAGACGCGAGTGGTCGCTTGTTTCTTCAGGGTTGTTGGGTCATCCTGGTATGCTCCACTCGCCAATCTGGCAAGTCCGTCAGCGTGTTGCGCTTCTTCGGCAATGACTGCATCTGTCATCTTTGCGTTGTTGTCTTCGCATTCGACGGCCATATTCGGGTCGCCGTGCATGGTGATTATGTCGTGGGGGGCCGGGAGTTTCATCATATTCTAGGAGTAATGTGGGGTCTCTATGAATTTGGCGAACGCCTGCCTGTCGAGTATGCAATGGTACGGGCTCCTGAAGTTGACCAGCTCGAAGAAGATCCACTCTGTGCGGAAGTTGGCTGGTGTTTCGAAGGTGACTGGCGGTGTCACCTTCCCAATCGGGTATGCCTTCCGACCTGGGACTATGTCGTGGAAGGTGTAGAGGGTGGATTCCACCATGGACTGTGGTAGCTGCAGTTGCCTGGACGTATCCACGTAAAGGATGTTTATAGAGCTGCCTCCGTCCATGAGGGTTTTGGGCAGCCAATAGTCGACCACTTTGGGCCTGACGACCAGGGAGACTCGCCCTGGATACTCGGTCCTAGGCGCGTGGTCCTCGCGGCTCCAGGTGATGCTTTGCTTTGACCAATTTAGCCAGCGCGGGATGTCCACTTGCTATACCGCGTTGACGGTGACAGCACGGGCGAGCAGCTTCTTCTCGCGTCGCGTTCCGACGCTGGTGAAGGTGTGGAGCGAGCCGAAGGAATTTCTGAATGCGCCGCCACTACCATTGTCGCGCGGCTGGGCGGGGTTTGGTTCTTCCCTTACGCGCCTTGCTTTCTACATCTCCTTAAGGGAGTGGCACTCGGCGGTGGTGTGGGTGGCGGGTTTGCCATCTCTGCTATGGTAGATGCAGGGTTGGTACAGTAAGGCGGCGGGGTCGAATTTCGTCCGAGCCATGGCATTGCCGCGTGGGTTCTTCCACTCGCAGCAATAATTCTTGGGGTCGCGCGGGCCATAGCTGGCGTTGGCGATGAAGTTGGTTCGTCTGTCATTACGGCGCTTGGTCGCCTAGCGGGTATTGCTGTAGCGGAGGTCGTGGCTATGGCCATTGGTTGGGCCGCCTATGCGGCACCTTCTACCCGACTCATCGTCGTACTCCTGGATCGGATCTTCCTCCGAGTAGCGCTTGGCGATCTCAAGGAGGTCAGGGATGTTGTCGAGCGTCCGGTAAATTCTCTTGATCTTGGCGACCAAGGGCTCATACCGGCAGGCGTTCTTAAAGCAGTGGATGGCTGTATCCGGGTGGATGCATGTGGCGTTTATCCACAATTTCTTGCCATCGTTGGACCCAGCGGCGGTTCGACTTGCTTGGCCCCTAGACGCATCACTTCAGGTCTTCGATAGTAATGGAGCGTGAGTAAGATCCTCCGAAGTGTTTGATGAATGACGCGTGCATATCTTCCTAGGAGTCGATACTATTCTCCGGAAGGGTGTTAATCCACTGGCGGGTCACGCCCTCCATCATCAGGGGGAGCTAGCGAGTGGCCAGTAGCTCGTTTTGGCCGGCGTTCCCCATTGCCTTGAGGTATGTGTCGATCCATACTTTGGGATCGAGTGTAGGGTCGTACTTTTCCATGTCCTTTGGACCTCGGAAATTCGTAGGGTAGTTCTTGCCCCAGATCATTGGTTCGAAGCATGGAGGGCCGAATCGGCTGAGGTCGCCACGACTGGAAAGCGTGTGGTAGAGGTCATATGGTTGACGAGCTCTCCATGCTTTTGTGTTGATGATGTGGCCTCGCGCATCAACGGGCTAGCCATTGGCCGCTACCATGTTGTATTGAGGTCGCGGGTCGTTGGTGGAGATGGAGGGGTTGGCAACCACCAGTTGTCGTGGCTCTAGGGGCGGGCAGTTTGCCATGTTGGCGACTGGACGACGCCGCTCTACTGTTGGTGGACCGGGAATAAACCTGGCCCTGTGAGTCTGTGCCCGCGTTATGTTGCTCGATCTCTTTGGCGAGCAGGGCTTGGTCATACTTGATCTAGATCGCACTGTCACCTATGGAGTTTAGGTTTGCGACCATGGTCTGACTCATGATGACGTTATCCATCAAAGTCGAATAGAGGGGGAGGACGTTGGCATCGTATTCTTGTGGCACGATGATGACCCGAGGTTGTTCCGGAGGGGGCGTGCGATTGGGTGGCGCGGGAGCTTTGTGTGCGATCGTCCCAGCGGGTGCACGTATGCTCCCCGATGGTGCATTGTTGCGGACCTCGCGGTCGGCTGCCTGCGTAGGGTTGTTCTTGTAGTTGAAGTTGAGGACTCTCCCCCTGCAAGGCGAGGTGAAGCTGTCGTGTTACCCGGTTCCGACGGTACACCGAGAGCTGTTGTGCGGTTTCCTGCTCGAGGCGAAACTTTTCGCGTTCAGTATTCTATTTCTCCTTGGCCTCGTTCAAGGCCACGTGGTGCCGCTCGATCTCGTCGGCGGTTGCGGTGGGTGGGAGGGGCATGGTGAAAGGATCCACCAGCGGTTCGGTGTCATTCTCCATGTAGATGGCGTGATGGACGATGGGGAAGGCCTCGTATGGAGACTTCGACCCCGAATCATCGTCGATGAGTTGGAGGATCGAATCGTCCTCGTAGTCCTCGGCATTGGAAACCTTGGTGATGGAGCTGGCCTTGGACATGGGGGCGTCGGGCTCTGCGGCCAGCGTGGGTGCCGCTGAGTCGGCGTCATCGCGGAGGGTATCGTTGCTCTCGACCGAGCCGTCCTCGGTTAAATCATAGTTGGAGGCGAGCAGGGAGATCGAATGGATCTGCTCCTCCGAGAGTAGATCACGCGAGGGCAATCCGGTGCCAGCGGAGAATGCGGCAGGATCCGTTGGGTCGATGGCGTCGGTGAAGCCGACGAAGAGGTTGATGGAGTCGACTAGTATTACGACGGCGTGCGTGACTAGTCGTGAGGCCGACACATAGCTACTCGGATGGATCTAGAGGAATCCGCCGGTGGCAAAGGATCGACGAGTAGGAGTGAAGGGTCTCGCCAAAGATCTGAGGCTTGACTCACCATGCCCCACGGTGGGATCCACTATCATGGGAATGGCCACGGCAGTCGCTACCAGGGGTAGCGATTGAGTCGAAGGAGGGAAAGAACGAGTCGCCATCTGCGGATCGAGATTGGGTGCGAGACACATGGTTTACCCAGGTTCGGCCCCCCTAGGGTAAATACCTACTTCCTGCTTGCTTGTATTGATGGGAGATGAGTTACAAGGTGGGCAAACTCGGCGTAAGGGAGGAGAGTCACTTGGATGGGGTAGCTAATAACTCATGAGTACAAAGGGAAGCCTAGGGAGGCTTATATAGGGGTTCCTTGCTAGGGTTTTACAAGATCTCAACCGAATCCGTAAAGGTTTCAGGAGTTTGACCTAATTCAACTAGGCTTAACTACATTCTTGGGCCTTCGCGTCCAGTCGCTGTCATTGCTGGCCCACTCGACATTATCTTGGGCCAGTCGCTTCCTTCCCTCATGGATACTACGATTGGTAAATCCCCATCACAGTATAATAGTTTCGGATGCAAGAACCAAAATGATAAGATTTTTCCAAACCTTACAATCTCAAGAATATTGCAGCATCTAGCTTAGCTTCTGGAGATTACTAACCAACTGCAGCTATTTCTAGCCCCAGGCGTCCTTGGTGTGGAGTTTGCTTACTTTTCGAGGAATGACATGTAGTTTACATCCTATCATAAATACAAAGTAGTAGTTTTCAAGCTGGCGTGTATTTTTGAAAGAGAAGATTTTACTGATTCTTTACAACCAACAAAATAACCCGCATAAAAGCATCTGAGTCCATTGAAGGCGATGGCTTGAAGGAGGTGTTTGCCTAGGTATCTTCATGGGGTTTAGTGTATATCAGAGAAAAGAGCTCCCTCCCCCGTGCTTTGAGAGTCCACCGCCGGATCCAGGCCCCTTCCCCCTCCTCTCTGATGGCCTTGCCGGGCGGAGATTTTGGGGGGAGATGGTCGGCCTCTTCCTCTGTATAGGAGTAGTATTAGGTTTGCTTGTCCTGATGACTCCTTGATGGCGCCAGAAAACTTTGTGCTTGATGTGAAGTCTTGTTGGGAACCCCAAGAGCAAGGTGTGAAGAGTACAGCAGCAAGTCTTCCCTCAATTGAGAACGAGATTATCGAACCAGTAGGAGGAAGGAAACGTCACACAGGTGTTGCAAGAAACGCGGAGACCTGCACAACACAAACTCAAGACTTTTCCCCCAACGAATTAGTGAGGTTGTCAAGCTCACTAGTTTGCTGTAACAAAGGATTAAACGTATGGTGTGGAAGGTAATGGTTTGCAGCAAGTAAACATGTAACAGTGGAAGATGTATCAATGGTAAAGATTGGACCGGGGTCCATAGTTCACTAGAGGTGCTCTCCTTAGATAAACAACATGGCATGAAGGGTAAACAAATTACAGCGAGGGAATTGACAGGAACTGAGCAAGGCATAACAATGCAATTACTAGCCAGAAACATCCTATGAGGTTGATTGGGCAATACAACAATATACATAGACCGTCATCCAACTGCATCTATGAATAGAAGTCCACCTTCAGGTTATCATCCGAACCCCCTCCAGTATTAAGTTGCAAGCAACATACAACTACTTTAAGCAAAGTGTGTAAGGTAAACAGTCCACATGTTCCATGAACAAGAGACCGTTGTTTTCTCCCTAGTAGCAACATCACATCTACAACCAAAGAGATTTCTTTCACTTCCCTTGGAAACTAGAGGCATGAACCCACTATCGAGCATAAATACCCCCTCTTGGAGTCACTAGCAACTATTTGGCCAAGATAACCACTAGCAACGGAGAGCATGCAAGATCACAAACAACACAGACATGATAGAATCATAAAGATAAAACCATTAATCAAACCAACATAATAATCTCAATATCCATCGGATCCCCGTAAACACAACATGTATGATTACAAATAGATTAGATCTCGATCATGAACGGAGCTCACAAGATTTATACATGAAAGCACAAAGGAGGAGATACAACCATCTAGCTACTACATGGACCCATAGTCCAAGGTAGAACTACTCACGAATCATACCGGAGAGAAGGCCCCCGGGATGATCTCCCCTCTCGTAGGGTGCAGGGAAGAACTTTAGATCCCCCCGATTTAGGGACGATGGTGGCGGCGGCTATAGACGGTTTAGTGGATTTCTGATCGGGTACTCAGGGTTCTGCATCGGAGGCTTCTTATAGGCGAAGGGGCGAGACCGGGAGGCGGCCAGGGCCACCAAACCCTAGCCATGTGCGGGCCCACCTGCCCCCGCGCCTGGGGTGGGTCTGGCCCCCCTGGCCGGCCCCTCCGGCTCTCCTCTGGACTTCTTGTTCCCCATGGAAAGTAAATGACTTTGACTTTTGTCCCATCCAATTCCGAGAATATTTCTTTACTAAATTTTCTGAAACCAAAAACAGCAGAAAACAGGCATCTGGCACTGTTGCAACTTGTTAATAGGTTAGTACCAGAAAACATGTAAAAAGCACCTCAAAGTGTGGACAAGTAAAGAAAAGTAGATACTAAACAAGCATGGAGCATCAAAAATTATAGATACGTTTCCAACGTATCAGCATCCCCAAGCTTAACTCCTGCTTGTCCTCGAGTAGGTAAGTGATAAATAGAATAATTTTTTAGGTGACATGCACCCTCACAATAAAGATCCAACCATTTGCAAGCGTTGAAAGCTGGGATCAAAGAACTCTAAACATGTGCATGAAAGATGGAGTTCTAACAATAGGACATAGTAAATATGCATGCAACATGACAAGATACAAACAAAGATCATGAATAACATGCATTGAAAAATGTTTGTTTGTTTCACATACAGAAAACATATCATAGTGGCAATCAGCTTGTCCCTCACAGAGTAGCAATATAATGCATAGGACACCTACAAAGTTCACAAGGGTGACTAGAAGCAAGTAGCACAAGAGCAAGTAATAACACAATATGCATCAATTAATAAGCTTTGGAACACTGCACACAGAATGACAACTATGATATCTTAAAGGTGCCTAAAGTTAGAAGGTGGAGACTCAATAATGGTGGAAGAAAGGCTTTTTTTTGTAAAGGAAGCAGGGATTAGAAGTTTCAAAAAGAGCTTCCAAAAATTATGGTACTTGTTAGCTTTCATCCCTCATTGCCCCTATCATAAGCATCTTGAAGTGGTTAAGGTTAAAGTGGCAAAGCTGGAGTATATGCTTGACGAAATATAAGTTGGAAATCTCATGCCCCTTGAATACGAGGACCACACCTCATGCATACTCAACTTTGGGTCCAGGTAAGTTCTTGTAACTGTAAGTATTTGCATATCATTGAGAACCGCCAACAGGGTACCCCTTGCACATGGTACAAGAGCTTTCCCATAACCAAAATGACAAGGAAAGCATACAATGAGCATCTCAGCAATTCTTCTTATGTACCATGGGAATATGGTGATTTTTCTCTCTTTCCTCTTTTCACAATGTGTCTCTTTTTTTAAGAAGAATGCTTCATAGATGTCACTATGGTGATGCTGCAAGTTTCCACCATGATTAGGCATGGCTTAGGCTAGCGGCCCAAATGTTTCTCTAACACAAGATACAAACTCCATGGACTTACAAGTTCCCTCTTTATTTCACATCGGTGACATCCATAGACAAAAGAACATGATATCAACTGAGTACAACAAGGTACAAGTGCAATGTTGAAAACATTCCCCGTCACAGCACGGTTCTGCTAATTCCAACTTATAAGTGCAAGCATATACAACAAAGTTGTCACAATGGTTCAAGTTTATTAGGGGCAAAGAATAAAGTATGCCATCAAGTTCGTGAGGGATTTAATCACTAAGTTTTCACATAACAAAATAGTTTTTCAATTGGAAGATAGATGAAAACAAGAATATACTTGGAATGGTGTAACACACCATGCATAGGAATTTATAGTGGACACTTTGGAATAACTTGGTTTCTTGGGAGTTGGAAGCATGAGTAGAGCTTACTCATACAAGTGGAGGCTAGCAAAAGACTGGGAGCAACCAATTAAGAGAGCAATAATGGCCAAAATTATGCAATGCAACAAAGCAAACTAATCAAAGCAAAGAGTGGTACTACAAGTCAAGGACTAAATGATCATAGAGGCTAATGGTGACTTGTCATAGTCATAACATGGTGTGAGCATGTGCCAAGTCAACCCAAGCAAAACATCAAAGGAGAATACCACAATACCATGCTTTTGCATGCTAAAACAACGCATAATTTTTTCAAGGCACACTAAGCAATCCCAAATGTTTGGAACAAGAAATGCTACAGCAATAATTACTAAGAATAATGCTAAAACAACACCTAGCATGTCATGCTAAAGTCTAAGTCACAGTCAATGCAAGCTCCTCTTGCACTTCAAGCAAGAACTTACTACTCCTTTCCAAACACCAAGCAAACTTATTTGCAAAACAACACAACGAGAACGGGGGTCCAAACTACTAAAGCAAACTAAACAAACTAAGCAAATCAAACAAAAACGAAGACGCTCCAAGAACAACACAACTGTGCATGAAACAATAAAAACGAAGTGTCTAGACAGACCTGAGCTTTTTTATTGATGAAGAAGGGGATGCCTTGGGCATCCCCAAGCTTTGACGCTTGTACCTCTTGGATATTTCTTGGGGTGACACCATGGTGGCATCCCCAAGCTTAAGATTTTGTCCATTCTTCATCTCATTGCATCATTCTCTCTCTACACCTGAAATTTTTCCTTCATACAAAACTTCACACAATCTTCATTAGCAACATTAGCTTATTCAAAAGATATTAGACCACTGGAAAAGCTTTGCAACAGCAAGGATTTTCACTAAAAACACAAGCTACTGCAGTAACTCCTTCAAAGAAACTCAATTTACCTGAAGAGAGCTCAAAAAGGAATCAATAAGAAGCAAATGCAAATAATGGCAGAAATCTGTCAAAATAGACCAGCAGGTAGAAACAAATTTTTTCGAACATCTTCTGTTGCTCAAAGTGTTGAACTAAAGAAAGTTAATCAACATACTGGGGGATTTATTCGTAAATTTTGAGCTCAATCCGATTTAAAGAGCCTCCTCACAAATTTTTTTGGTGGAGGACAGAAATCTGTTTCGGGACAACAACTCCCCAAATCTTACTTCCCTCTCATTAGAGGTCATTCTTGGCACAAAAAGCAAACAAAAAGGATAAGGAGAGGTTATTACATAAGTAATAACTTCCAAGACTCAAGGAAACTCTTGGGTTATCTCCCAACAAGTACTTTTCTTTAACGCCTTTAAGTTAGGCACAAGAAGCAAGAAGAATCAAGTATTTTCAAATGAAGAAGCATTAACATCATACTTGCAAAATCTTCAACTATGAAAGGTATCTCATCCAAATGGGTTTTGGAGGATCCTTTCTCATCTCTCTTTGGTCTACTACCTTCATCAAAAAGATTTTCAGGGGCAATCCAATCAAAGTTCTTTTCAAAGTCTTCATGCATTCCAACAAGCTTATAGGATATGGGTATATTGAATTCCTCTCTAGGCTTAGTTTTATCAGAAATACCCACAACATCTACACTTGAACCTAGCATATTGAAGCGTTCAAAAACCTTTTTTGCCTCCCTAGCAACATCATGGAATTCTTTTGATAAAGTTTCAAGGATGAATTCCCTTTTTTCAACATTCTTCTCTTCTTTTAGTTTTAGGAACAAGAATTGTATGAAGGGGTTAAGGCTAACAAACCTATCCTCCAACATATGAACTAAAGAAGCTGCAGCAATCTCATAATTAGGAGCAAGCTCTGATATAGATTTATCCTCAATATCCTCATGTTTGCTAACATAATTAAAGAATTTTTCAATATTATCTTTCCCAATTATGGAGCCACTACCTATTGCAAGATCTTTCAGGGCAAACAGGGGGATCAACATGGTGAGCTAGAGCGGGCACTAATTCTTTTGTGTTTTTGAATAAAGAAATGAAACCAAGCTAGACTAATTTTTTGGGTTTTTTGAAAAGAGGCAAACAAAACCAAACAAAAGAAACAAAGCAAACTAAAAACAAAGTAAAGAGAAAGGAAGTGAAGGACTCCCCTAGTGAAGACGTCCTTAGCCTCCCCGGCAACAGCGCCAGAAAACTTGTTGATGACTCCTTGATGGCGCCAGAAAACTTGGTGCTTGATGTGGAGTCTTGTTGGGAACCCCAAGAGCAAGGTGTGAAGAGTACATCAGCAAGTCTTCCCTCAGTTGAGACTGAGGTTATCGAACCCGTCTAATGGGAGTAGGTCGCTGGGTCTCCATGGCCAGATCCGACGCATTCTTGTTTGTTTCCTCCTTGCTGAGTTGCTCTGGTGGCTGTAGTGGTCTCTGGCGGTGAGGAATCTCCAGGAAATCTCCGACAATAAGGCCTTCTGGTGCCTGCTACGGTTGCTCTCGAGCGGCAATGGCAGCTCCGGTTTTTCTTCTTTCCTGCAAGCTTCTGTGGTGGAGGATGTGGCGGGGAAGCAAATCGAAAGGCATGTGCTTGAATAAGCTCATGGTTCGTGGTGCTCTCGGAATCGATCTGAAGGCATGGCTTGTGCTCCTTTCCCTGGTCGGCATGGTGGCGGAGAAGGAAGGACACTATCTGATTCTGCCGGTGGTTCTGGGCGGCGCTGGGGGATTGAGAGACTGCAAGGTGATGTCCAATCTTGGTGTTCCTTGTTTGACTGCCGACTTAGATGGCCGAAGGGCGGCTTCTTGTGGCCAGCTGATACTGCTGCTTATTCAACCTCCATGAGGAGGCCCTATGGAGGAAGCGGGGCGACGCTGCATTTCTCATCTAGACCAAGTGGCGATGTCCCCGGCGCTGGAAGAGAAGGTCGTCGCCGTGTTCCTCAGTTCGATGGTGGTGTCAAAGGGCCTGATTGCTTTTCCCCAATTTGTTGTAGGGTCCTTTTTGCAAAGTCTAGGGTTCATGTTGTAATTTTCTTCTTGTTTAGAGACCCTGTTGTAGTTTGTACCGACCCCTTTTAATGGAAGTCAGTATCTAGGACCTTCAGGGCCTCTCTCGGTTCAAAAAAAGAGCAAAGAAATCTTAATTCATGGGGAAATGCAGAATTTGTGATTCATTCATGAATTTGATACGTACCAGATTTCAGTCTCTCCATATGTGTGTGTACATTTCATATGCATGAAGTATTTTGATACCAATCAAAGTAACATTACATATACTTTCCAAAGGTCAAGAATCTGTAAATTGAGGATTTTATTTATATATAAATTTGGGAAGTAATGAGAGGGTTCAAACATGCATATCAAGAAAACAATTACAAAATTAGATACTTATGTACAAAACCATGTTCTATAAAATCCGGTGAACTAATGTGAGAATTTCATGAACAACCAAGAACAAATATCATAGTTTTGGATGCAAGAACCAACATGATAAGATTATTCCAGACCTTAAAATATTTTAATCGCAGCCCCTCATATAGACAAGGTTGGGGACAAGACTCCTAGGATGGAAGAATATGTGTCTCGTGTTGGACGTGCATAACTTGGGGGATGTCCCCGCGAGAATGGCCTTTGAGCCATGTTATCCACTTTGTTTGGTTGCCTGCGTGACCTTTTTTTGGCCTTGGGGGGCGAGAGTGGCTGGCGGCTGTTTGGTTGGTTCCGCTCTATTTGCTGCATCGTGATTAACCATTAACAACCACACGCGAACATTCTTAGTATTCTAGGTCAGGTCACCCTGCTCATGGAGCTCTCATGAGCTAATTACAAGAGGTTATGGAAGAAGCGGAGAGAAAGTTCATCACCTAGGGATCTCGTATCCAGCGAGCACATGATCATTTCCCTAGGTCCTGCTCTAAAAAACTGTCGATTTGGGCATTCCTTTGGGCCTGGCCAAGGGTGCTTTAAGACTATGCGGACCATAAGGTAGAGACTGGCCTTTTCACACGGACTAACCAGACTAACCAGACGTTGCACAACTCACCAAACACGTCCTATGAGCAACCGGTTACCTAAAATAAGGCACCACTTTTTGGTTTTAGGTCATGGAATTTACATACGTTTTAAATGGTATAAAATAGGGCTTCGACTAGTTTTGAGATGATGTAAAATAGGGCTTCGACTAAAACATACATTGAAACTTCAACACATTGAAACAAAGACTATCTCACACATAGTTCCATACAGAAACTACGACACGTCTAAACACGTAAGCTACACCTTGGCAGAATCATCCTCCTCCTCTTTCTTGATCACCGTCGAGGGACCAGCCTCGCCTTCCGTCTTCTTCTCCGCCTCGATATGTCCTGATATCGGAGGTGACTATGTATGAGTTCCTCCGGGCGGTGCCCGGTGGGGTTGGGCATTCCTTTGCTTCTTTTTTGCATGGCCGGACGTTCTCTCACATCGCCTAGGCATGACACCACGTTGCTCAGTTGTCAAGTCAAACAAAGACACGAGTTTGCTAGAGTAAAAAAAACAACTCTTTCTGAATGAGGTCAAAACAACTTGTATCGATCTACTCCATCTGTTCTAAAATATAAAATGTTTTAGCTTTGTAAAAAAATATAAACATATTTTAGTATGTAGGTTTATTCATATTTAAAATAAATCTACATATTAAGAAAATTATAGATATATTTTTTTATAAATCTAAAACATCTTATATTTTGAAATGAAGGGAATATATGGTACGGTTCACTGAGCTCATCCCAGTTGACTCTGCAAAGGAGAGCCTGTCTGGCAATGGCGCGTGGCATGGAAATCGGACCAAAAATCTTAAGATAATGATGGAGCGAGGATCACAAGGGACACGCGGACCACATAGAAGAAGCCCTTGAATATTCGATGCGATTCCTGCTCCCTCTCCGTGATCCGCGCGAGTCTCTTTGAAGCAACTTCCAGACTTTATCGTGGACGGGCTTTTTTTTGGGAGAGGAATACATGGGTTTCTTGTGATGCTGGCGTGTCATTTTGTTAAGTGAAAGCGTTGGCCTTTTGTCAGTCACGACGTACGCATCACAACGCCAGCTAGCTAACCTGTCTTGACGGGTGTGTCTTTCTTTTCTCTATATCCTGTGATGGGTGAGTTTCAAGATAAGATTCCTTGTTTTCCTTTTTAAAACCGGCCACTACAAAAACCAGTATTACAAAATATACCCGGATAGAAGATTAGTTAGAGCACTATAAAGGTGGATGCTAAAAGCATTTACAATGGTTATATATCTTAATAATATCACGTAGAATGATTGGTGATATGGATGAGAGAGAAATGAGAAAAGAGATTGTTTTTTCTTATTTAAGAGATGATCTCTCTTGCCACGTATTTAGAATGAGACTAAAAAATAACCCAATATACATCATATTTTATTGTTCTATCTAGATTGCTTGACGAAATTAACGGTTTTATCAACCATTGTACATGTCATATTCGTGCGCAGCATGTTAGGTGCTACCCTACAAAAAGTTGCCATGTGGCAATGTTTTTTTTTTAGAAATGGATGTTCTTTATTACTTATAGTAATGTGGCAATGGGATTTGATGGGAGTTGGGCCACTTTAGAAATCCAAAGGCCGGCAACTCATCCGCTCCACTGTTTTGAAGTCCAAAGTTTTGCTCTTTATAATTTGCCTTCAAGATAAGGGTAACCAGAACCTCTAAGGCCTTGTTTGGTTTCCAAGGGATTGGACGGGATTGACATAGATTGAGCTAGATTAAATCCCATTTAAGTCAAAATCTCTCTAATCCTTCCTGATCCACTCCAATCCACCTCTAAAGAGGATTTTAAACGAACAAGGCCTAAGTTTGACACAACAATTGAGAGACATTTTTTTTCTTCTCATATTTCAACAATACACATTAATGTTTGATATCATTATAATCCATGACTCACCTTTTCTATGTCAACTCCTATTTTTGGGCTAATTTTGGCCTCGCCACACTACCGTTTTCTAGTATAAACCATCCTACATACATAGCCGGCAAAACACACGTTTTTCTTCCTTGTCAACATTGTTAATACCACATATATTTAAGAGCAAATAGTGCATGGTAAAGATACATGAGTTGTCTCCAACAATGACAAAATAAAGTCTAAAAAAACTAGCAAATCATCGAGTTTTTAGACTCTTTCTTCCTTAATGACACGATCTTATACTTTTCCAAAGTCCCCCGCATAAAAAATACATAGATAACAAACCACAGATCTATAGTAAATACTAATGAGGGTTCTACCATAATTTTAATTTGAGTCGTAGTGCCAAGTCTATGTGCGCGTGCAGCCATTAGAGTAATACACCAACATCGACAAGAGTACCTACACCAGCATTTGCGAGGACAAAACTCCTCGCGAAAACCAAAAAAACATCCAATATTGATCTGGCGAATCAAGATCTGAAAGATCATACCTAAATAAATTTCATCTTTCAACACCACCATTGACGTCGAAAAGGAACTCACGTCATCGAACAAAGGGCCAAAAAACACTTATTGAAAAAGTTGTTGTCTTCATCGACATGAAGGCCAAGAAGAAGACAACTACCAAATCCAACACTAAACTGCTAAAGAACTAACTTTTATTGAAAAACTCTACCCATGGATCGGGTTCCCCGCCCCTCCGGACACCGGCAAAGCCAACCGAAGGAGGCGGAACCGATTGAAGAAGGTTTTGGAGGAGGAGACAGCTAGGGTTTCTTGAGGGACATGCGACGGGCTCACGAGAGAATATGTCTCATTACTACCGGTAACAATTTAGTAGTATAGATCTTAGCAAAATGACGGAAAAAATATTCTTCCTTATCCACTTAAATCTTTTAGTTACTTGCCTTTTCTAAAAGGTACTTGTATATATATCTCATGGTCATTTGTTACAAAAAATGTTGTCATCTTGGGAAAACGAAAACACAACCGAAGTTCATCCTAAGCACTACTCCCTCTGTTTCAAAATATAAGATGTTTTAGATTTGTGAAGAAAATAAATCTAGACTTCTTTTAATGTGTAGATTTATTCTAAAGTTGAGTGAATCTATATAAAAAAGTTTAGATACATTTGCTTCACAAAGCTAAAATATCTATATTTTAAAACGGAGAGAGTACATTTCTGCAACATGATCTGTTTGGGCAAGATCATGTAACGAGGCAAACCACTACCCAAGTTCATCCTTATCGGTCAATGAGGCAGCTCATGATTTGGCAAGATCTGCAGAACATGATCTGGAGTCTTCCTGGCTTAGTGATGTCCCTCAGATAATCAGGAACATTGTTTGTACCGGACAATCGAATGAATGCAGCTGTCTATTTCCTCAAAAAAAAAGGACCACATTTCCGATTTCTCATATGCACATGGACCTGAACGTAAAACGACCCGCCTCCAGTCAAGTGGCCTCCAGATCTTTCCTTCTACTAGAGCGGTCACAGGCGAATGTTCCGTTCCGTTCCCTCTATTCTTCTCGCACAGAGGACAGGAGAGCTCGAGCTCTCGCAGCTCGCGCCGCCACGCACCCTCGCGGCCATGGCCCCCTCCTGCGGCGCCTCCGCCGTGCCGTACACACTCCTGGGAGCGCTCCTCAGCGACGGCTCCTACGCCCTGTCCTGGCCGGCGTGCGGCGGCCGCGCCTTCCTCCGTGACTACGCGCAGCGCGGCACCAACGCGATGCTGTGGGCGGGGCTGCTCGCCGTCACGTGGGTCCTGATCCGCCGCATCGCCGCGCTCCTCCGCCTCTGGGCCCTCGGCTCCCGCCTCCCCGGCCCGCCAGCCCTCTTCGCCGACCCCGGACTCGCCGCCGTCTGCCGCGCGGGTGGCGACATCACCGGTAGGTTCACCGCGTCCCCTCCGCCTCCTTACTAATCATGAATTCGTTCGGTTGGTTGGTTGCGTTTGATTGGATTGCGTGGTGGTTCTGGTCGGTGGATGGGGACTGGAACCGGATTTCGCGTGAGCTCGGCGGCCCCTCCACGTGCTAGTAGAATCTTCGGCATGGTCCTTGTTGCGATGCTCTAGTGCCCAGATAGACATAAGCAGGGGGACCAGTTGTGAATTGTGATTTCTGCAGCGTGATTCCGAATTTAGTAGCCCCTCATTGAGACGCCGGAATGCCCCGTTACTACATGCTAGCCCTTGGAATCTGGTCTCGTTTGCTTCAGTTAAGATGATACGAGATCTGCTTCAGGTGGGGGGTGATCTGGGCGCAGTTTGATGGATTTCAAGGCGTTGGTTGATCAGTGACAAGTTTTTATGGCCAAATTTGTAGCTTTCGGTCTGTAAGGTGGTGATAACTGTTGTTTGGCAGCTCTATTTGCCGGTAACTGGGGTTTAGTTATTTTGCTTTTAGGCTAGCCTTGACGACCTGAAGCAATATGATGCTTTGCCAGCACCCTGTACACCCAGAACTAGGCCACCGAATGACTAGCACAGTTGACTTTTTAACCTGACATAAAGTTGCAAGATTTTCTAATGATACGTGCTCAATTTTGTACAAAATAATATGATTCCGATAGTTTTTCCCTGTTAGGGTCAACGGAGATGTTGGAATAAAATTCCTCGCATACTATATATAAGGTTCATCCTGCCTGGATGTGAAATTTTATCCTTTGTATAAACAGTTCTTCCAGAAGAGAAAATCAAGTAACTTTGCTTAGTTATCTTGTGTTGGCATATCTTCTAACATGATCATTTTTTTATATTCATTCGGATGTCCACTACGTTAACTACACCATGTATTCTAGTTTTCCTGGAAATGGCACTTTTTGCAGAAGAACTTTCTAAGAACAAGAACATGTCTTATGCAATTGTAATATTAGACATTGATACACAAGCTATTACTAGTAATTATAATTATTGTTTTTTCCTTCTGAATAGTTTTTTACCCCTTCCGATCTATATTTATGTCACTTCTTGTCCTTTCCCTGTTTTATTTTATAGCCTTTTCTTCTCCTTCCTTGTTAGTTAGCATGGTCCCAGGCTAGCCCAGCTCAACTCTATGGGGACCATATTATCCAAGGCTCAAACACATGGCCCATCAAATAATTCATGCAGATACTAGTCGGTTATAAAGCTTTATACAGAATCATTCTAGGAATTATCTAATGTGCATTTTTAGCAGAATTATTTCTGTAACTTTCCACTCTGTACATTGTTAGTGTATAGCTTGATTTCTCATGATATATTCTGTTGAGTTTTTGTCTAATATTGTGTACAAGTTGGGTTAGGTTTGTACTTGTGTTGTAGTGTGGATAGGATACGCGTAGTATTGGAGTTGAACGCTTGTAGCCTAGGACTCCTAATATAATGTGTGGGGTGCCACACAATATAAACCATGACGACTTAATAGAAGCAAGAGCACAGGGTGAGCCAACAACATGTGCTGGCGCCTAGGGTGGCTGGTTTCGCAGTATCAGAGGGGATGAGCGCCCGTAATCATGCCCTGCGAGTAGGCGACTTTGCCGAACCGCGTTAACAAATCTCTGTGTCATCATCGTGCTGTGATTGTTCGATCCTCAGTAGATTGATTGTGCTTCTATGAAGGTAACATGTTCCTTTGGATTGCTTTATTTACAGGCTATCTATCAAAATTACATGGCAGTTTTGGACCAGTTGTTCGACTCTGGGTAGGACCCTCTCAACTACTTATCTCTGTTAAAGATGCTAGCCTAATCAAAGAGATTCTGGCAAAAGCTGAAGATAAGTTACCACTGACTGAGCGGACATATAATTTAGCTTGTGGGAGACTTGGCCTGTTCATTTCCTCATTTGAGAAGGTATGTGTATGGGTGTGATGTAAAACCATGTGGATCTGCAGTGTTACACTTTCTTTCTGTCTTATCGTATGTTTTATTTGTGCTAGCTATAATTGATAGATGGAACATATCACTGCTGCTTTGATATTTTTTACTTCTCTAAATGCTTTTGTCCTTATTTTCAGGTCAAAAGTAGTAGGGAATTACTGGAAATATTCTTGAATGAAAAACTTAACGTTGGTGCCAGTGCAAGTTCTTTCAAGATCATTGAAGCTGTCCTCGATAGAGTCGACTATACTACGGATAAGGACTCTCTGGATTGCAGATATTTTTCCCAACACATGGCGTTTAACATTATCGGCGCAGCTCTTTTTGGTGAAGTCTTCTTTGATTGGTCTGATGCTGCTGCATATGAGGAGCTTCTGATGATTGTTGCAAAGGATGGCTGCTTCTGGGCTTCTTATGGAGTTCCCCCATTTTGGAAACCTGCTTATAGGAAGTACCGGAGCCTATGTGCTAAGCTGAAGATCTTAACAGAAGGCATTATCAGAAAATCCATAGATCAAAGTAGTTTACTTAGACATAACGATCTGAGGTCCTGTAATAAAAGTGAAGGGGTCGTAACAGGTCCACTTGGATGTACTTCTCTACTAGATGGGGTAATATCAGGTCGCTGTCTCTATGGGGCTGTTGAAGGGCCTCTCAGTTCAGAAGAGGAAATATGTGGTAATATCGTGGGTTTGATGTTGCATGGAATTTCTGCATCTGCTAATCTTGTTGGCAGCATTTTAACGAGACTTGTCTTGTATCCAAAGCTAAAAGACCAGGTACACATTATTGTTTTATTTCTCTCAGTTACATATTGTCCTGGTTGCTCTTTGTGTGGTGTTAAAAATGGCTGTTGTTTCGTTGTTCATATATGTAAATATATATGTTCTTAACATTTGACATTTGTTGCATAGCCTCCAAGGGTTTCCATTCATTTGCTTCAGCAATTTTACACATTTGTTGACTTACACATGATGCCTTTCTACAGCTATATGCAGATATTGTTGCAGTTTGCAATCAATCATCTGAGCTGGAGGTGGAGGATGTGCTTAAGATGCAATTCTTACTTGCCACTGTGTGTGAATCTGCTCGCCTTCTACCTGCTGGACCTCTTCTCCAGCGTTGTTCTATGCAACACGGTATGCATGCTTTTTGTGGAAAAAGAGAAATAAAACATGCTGGTAGCATGTTAGGATTTTTATTTCAGCAACACTGAGCTGTGTAGCTTGTTTACTTGTAATATTACAGGGCTTATCCCTATTTCGCTTGCACATTCATTATGCCACTAAGAGAACCTATCCAAATATCACACAATCTTGTAAAATGGATACTCTTTTGTTTGCCCTTGCTTGTTGCATTGAAATTATGCTTTGATCCTGAAATTCATTTATGCATCTATTGCAAGAGACCTCAGGTGTATTACTGTACTATAGTGACATATATTTCTATTATGTGTTTGTTGTATTATTGATCTTCTTTTGATTCCATTTGCAGATTTGACTCTCAAATCTAGCATCATTATACCAGGTAGAGCGGCATTGGTTGTTCCTCTGCATCTGGTGCAAATGGATGTTTCTATCTGGGGGCATGATGCTTGCGAGTTCAATCCTAATCGTTTGCTCGAAAAGGGCATTGATCTTGGAGGTCTGCCCCGCCCCTCATTTATTTCCACTTCCATGTTGTGCCCAAGGTCGTACCTCATTATTGTGGTGCATTTAAGCAAAAGCCATAAGTACTTGATCACCAATACTGAGAATGTACATATAAAGCATGGCACATTAATCTTCTGGAGAATGCATGTCTAAGAATCTCCTGGGGACTTCAATCTATACTTGTTCCGTCTTATTTATTTTATGCAAGTTTGAGACTTTCCCAATTCCTTTCTGACCATTTTTTTACTGTAGAAATATTAGCAGCGCATAAAGGCTCAAACGGAATCAAGCTTTTCACTGATTGTGATAAGGCTGACTCATTCCTTCCATTTGGTTCTGGGAGTCGAGCATGTGTCGGGCAGAAGTTTGCAATTCTTGAGATCTCTATGTTGCTTGCTTCTCTTCTCCTGAACTACGAGGTTTGTGGTGAATTGTTATGCTTACTGTTGTTGCATGTCTGGACGTCTGGTACAAGTGCCGATTTCCTTCTTGGCATCTGTTCATTTGAGCTCTTCATCGCATATCGGATTAATATGAGCTTCATGAAGTGTAGTAAGAAATTGTTCAAAATTGTTAGCAGTTGTTGTAGAATCTGATTGACTGACTAGATGGGTCTTACGCTCTCGAGCTTTACAGTTTTAACCCTTGTAAATTTGTATTCTAAATTTCTAATATTTATTTGGAACTTTAACTTGCAGGTGCAGCCTCAGCCAGCTTTATCCAAAGAAATGAACTTGGCAGTTGACAGCAACAACCTTCGCCATCTTCCAAACCCCAAACTTATCCTCACAAAAAGAAAGATCTGAAGCAAGAGTTCAATGAGCAAAGCTTTGACGCCTTACCTTATACATTTACATTATTTTTTCTGACTGGTGTTACACCAGAATATGACCTCTGGTTTGCTCTCCTACCGTCGTTTCAACTGTGCTGAAGTTTTCAGAAAGTGCTACTTTGCGACGCGGAAGGTTTTTTTGCTCCAGGTTTTTTAAAGCCCTGAGGAGCTCTGTTACTCCTAGTTGATTAGCGTTTTGAGGCACTCTGGGCCGTGAAATCACCAGAGGTTTGCCGAAGTGCATATAAACCAGTGGTCTTTTTTTTACCAATGTTTTCTCCTCCCTCTGGAGGACTGTAATATCTGTCAAATGTACCATGACATATCATATGTATCATACACAAAACTGTACATTATATATGGTCAGGATGTTGCTCCAGCCATAATTACTGAAGTCCCCTGAAAACACTGTGTTTTGACAAAACATCGTGTTAACAGGGATTGAAATTTGCCAGTTCAAAATTGGTTGAGTTCTTAATCAGTTACACCTGACAGCTTACCTTTGCTCAAGCTGGTCACAGGACATGCATTACAATCCAGACTGTATATGAGAAGTGAGGACCCCAGACATCAACACCTCCAATGCATTAGTTCTATACTGAGAACATGATAATGATCAGCATTTTCAGACAACAGACGCTAATCATTTCCAAGACCATTTCTTTTTAAAAGTGCTCCAAGATAGACTCCCAACAAAGAAATAGCTGTGGAAGTTTAGACTCACAGTATTATTGGTAAAACAGACGGGCCACTGATTAGCATACTACTGGACGTCTATTAGAAGAATTGCTGGACAATAGAAATTCTACAATGAGAAAAGAGAAGAGAATCAGGCGTCCATGGGTAAATTACATTGCAAACCACAAACACATTCAACTACCACGATCACCAGTTGAAATGATTAGTACTATCCATTCGCAAAAAAAAAAAAAAAAGATTAGTACTATCAATTTTCGTATTAATTTAATTCAACTAAAAAGCATGATAGCGCAATTCCCCTATAAACTACCATAAGGAAAACTTAACATGCGACGACAAAGACCTAGCGCATCTGCTACAATTGCATATACAATAATCACAAAGGGAAATAATAGCAGGGAAATTGCATTTAGGGACTGTCTAGCAGATCAGAGAACAAACTTATTAAAAATTAACTAACTCTAAAAAAACCCGCAAAAAAAACTAACTCTAGAAAAAAGTTGCAGCATTTATGACACTAAGTTTTTCCGTCTTTAAATGTATTTTCATAATATACCAACCCTTTTCTAAAAACTTTATCATCTTAAGATAAAAGTTAAAATTGATAAACACCTCCAAGAGGAGTCCAATGTCTTCTCCAATTAAGGATGCGCCTCCCGTGGCATCAGTCATCACTACTCCGTCCCTAATTACTCGTTGATTTCTCTCATCATCCCACAGGTGACACGCGATATACTACCAGTGGTGACCTGGATTCCCGTTTCCTATTTATAAGCTCATCATCCTCTGCCAAGCCCTGATAGAAGTAGCTTGATCAGCAAAACAAGAGGATTTGTCGCAGCGCACTGGTGCCAAACTTCCTTCGCGAACCTCAAGAACAATGGAGCGCACTGCTGCATCGGTTCATCATGATTCCATCCTCGAGCCTGTAAATCTGTCCGCTGTCCAGTTCTTGTTCTGAAGTAAACACCAAGTGTAAAACTTAACATGTGTGGTGGTAATCTCTAACAGTTGTTGTGGTAATTAATCTTGTCTCAAACTGAGAGTTATGAGTTGACGTTGCGGAGTAGTATAGGCGCTTATTAGCAGTCGACGGCGGCCTCCCCGCTGCGTACTCGCGGCGGCCTCCTCCAATAATAACCTTCGTCCAGAAATAACTGACTTGAATTTGTCTAGATTTGAATATCTACAAAATGCGTCTAGATACATTTAAATCTAAATAAAACCAAATCAGTTATTTTTGGACGAAAGGAGTATTATGGCTGGTAGTAGTAAATTGTATGGATTTCACTAAGTCATAAAGAACGGACCAATCAGAATACCTGACACGGTACATGCCAAAAATTGCTCTATTTGCTACTGCCTTCCCATGAATCCATGCAGACTCTAATTCTGAAATACAACTCTAAGGTTAAATAAAATTGATGAAGGGATACAACTTCAAAAATTGAATAAACTGGATGAACTTTATAAATGAATATAACTTTATTATCTCATCTGATCTTTCTAACCATTAACTGGAGAACATTAGAGGAATATAAACAAGACAGAACCCTAACATTCATGAAAAAAGATGCAAATTATTGTGATGATGTGACAAGTCTAACCACACAAATGGCCTTGGTTAGTAAAAGGTTCGTGCATGTAGCACATATGCTGGCACAGGCACCAAGAGCATCTTTGTAGCACATATGCACATATGCTTGCACAGATATTAGTAAAAAGACTTCAAAACATACATTGAAACCATGATACATTCATCGTTATAATAAGACAACACACACTAATTATGCCCAAGGCCATTTCCATATGTTAATCCTCCAAGACAGATTCCCTACTCCCAACAGACTCTCCAAGACAGACTCCAATTAGAAAAGAGAACAGAAACACTGAATACAACACAGATACATCCAACTACCACGATTCACATTCAATTATAACAACTCTTATAAAAAAAAAATCGTGCGGAGGAGCAGACCCCATCTCTAAGCCGCTTGACGACTGTTTCTTGCTCATCTTTATCCCTCGGATAGAAACCTCCTCCTGGAGGAGGATGTGGCCTGCTCACTGCATCGCAGTCCTGGCATGGCTTGTCATGTTCTTTGAGAAGAACTGCCTTCAAGTTTGGAGCTCGCTGCATCACAGACCTTACAAATAGAAACTGTTGCTCTAGAGGCCTAAAGCCAACAATTTCAAGCTCTTTCAATCGCCATGGTTTAGAGCTTGTGAACTTACGGGTGCTCCATCGCGGCTCTATTCTCTGAGCCCAGAAAATTTCTGCTCTTATATCCTCGTCATCATCTAGGCAAGCATGATTCCATACCTACATAAAGCATCAACGCATTCAGTACAACAGGATCATGGCCACACATACTTGTCTGTTTTGAGAGCCTGTTCTAAATTCCAAAACATACATATGGTATATTAAACTAAAGGAAGAAAGAATGGCTGAAAAAGTACCTGCACGGAAAATATCTCAACAGATGGAGCAGCTTCAAGAAGATTTATTGTCCATAACAAGTCAAACTCAACAAAGACGCCCCAAATAGACAGCTTTCTTAGCTTGCCAAATGCAGGGCAGAGCTGCTTTCCTTCAGGTTGTATCCAAAGCCGTTCTCCTTGGAAGTTCAGAGTCAGAGTGTGTATGTTTGAGGTACCACGTAGAACCTCACTTAAACTAAACTCTGGATGATCAAGGGTTGCACGGCACAAAAGAGCCAATTCCTTGAGAGATGGGGCAGAACCAAAACGCAAGGGGGGCTCGAAATAAAACCATTCATCATAATGGATCCGCTCCAGTTTTGGAAGGCAGAGCACTTCAACAGTCACCAAGTAGGACATGCAGACTTCAAGGATTCTGAGCTTGGAATTTGGCGCATTTATCTGCCATACTGAACCGCCAACATCACAGTGGTCCAGACTTAAGTGCTGCAGTTGCTTGCAGCAGTCAAATAGGAGGTGATGCATATCCCAATTAGAAAACCATACATTATGCAGAAGAAGCGTTGTGAGGCAACGAAACACACAAGGATAGGCTGTAAAAAATCCATCGATGGCCTGGGCTTGCTGTAGCCTGTCCTCATGTTCACAATCACAAGGCTCCTTCTCATCAACAATAGAAAGGTCCAGTTCTTTTACCACCCCGCTGTCAATCGCGTCACGAACCAGGGGGCCAATCTCATGCGAGTAATCACCGGTCAGACAGAGCTGAAGCCTTAGCCTTGTGATGGAGGATTTTTTGCTGGGGTCATCCAAGAAACTCCTAGTTGCTTTGGTTAGACACGCCATAGCTTGATCCATCTGATGTGCATCAATGGGTAGCGTAAGCGAGGAGCGCAGGAAATCCCGGACACAAAGGTTGAGCTCGGGAAGCAACCAAGGCAAATTCCTCCACCGCTTTGACAGGACACTAGTCCGTGTTGCTATAGCTGTGTCGAGTCTCAACAAGATAGACAATATAATGTCATCAGGAAGCGCACTGAGCCGATCTTCATGCCTTGCTTCCTGGAAAGGAAAAAAATAGATGAGCAACTAGAGAATGACCTTGTTGCGTAAATCGTGATATTCAAGGAGTAAAGGAAAATCCAATAGTAATAAGTAAAAGGAGCTACTGCAGTAGACTGAAACCTAAACAGAGGCTAAGAAAAATAACTTATGTGGTCTTGCAAATCATTTGATTCCATGAGCAATCCGGCTAACTATGCCAATAACCAAGTGCCCGTTATGTGGGTGCACGTTGTAAGAAAAGCTAAGACGTCTAAATCTGTCAAGAACAAGATGAGTGGATTCAAAAAAAAAAATCATCCAGCTCTGATTTTTTGGTATGTAATCACATGACTCGTGAGCAAGCGTACTAAAGGCAAACTCACAAATTACTAGTGAAAAATCTAAAGTAAGTTCATATCTAACTTTTCCATATCTAAGAATAAACTGTACTGGCATTCGCTCCAAATTACGAGCTACAGAGTACAAATCGAACGGCTAGAACGTACAACTGCACACAGTAGAAGAAGAATGGAGAGGATTTACCGGAGGGCAATGCGGCTCCATGCCTAATTGGCTCATCCCAGGCCCGCCGCCGTAAGGTCGCTCCTGCCCTAGCAATGTGGCGCAGGGCACGCGGATAACAGCCGGCAGCCGCCACGCTCCTCTTCCGAGCCAACCAGCGTTTCCGGCCGACCTTCGGACGCTGCTCCCCGCTAGCGCGCTGCTTTGGGGCCTCGCTGCGAATCGCCGGCTTAAAACTCCTCGTGGATTCGCCGGCTGCTCCCCGCGCCTCGACGGCCGCCGCTGCGCCTGGATTTCCTGGCTTCTCTCGTTCTGTCTTTATACTTTCGCCCAGTTGCTGGGCCTCCGAAGCCGGCTGATTCATCCGTGGACTTGTTGACCTATAGGCCGAAAACATGGTCTCTGGTTTCTCTGGTTCGGTTGGCCAGCTACTGTATCAAGTGGGCTACATGAGGCCCAAAACATGGTCTCCTACACATCCATCTATAATCGGAATCTAGTCCCCCTGACAAAAACTATGATCTGAACTCTGAATCAAATTCCCCTAAGAACATGATATAAGAGTCGCGTAAAAAAGAGAATTCTAATACAATTGAAATGAGCGTTTCTGAATAAAACTATAAATTTACATCTTCGATGCAAAAGAGATCCTAAAATGACGCTAAAAAGGTTTACATGAATCATGAACTGCAACAATCATCGTGAGATGTCTTAATTTCATTTAACCCAACACTCAGTGGCGGACCTTGGGCCAAATTCTTGTGTGTGTGTGTGTGTGTGTGTGTGTGTGTGTGTGTGTGTGTGTGTGTGGTGGGGGGGGGGGGGGGGCAAAATGGGCTGGGGGACAAAATATGGGCTTCAGTCTGATTTTCAATTGATAAATGAGTCAAATACCTGTAAACAGTTGTCAAATTCTACATGGGCTGGGGGGCGATGGCCCTTTTCACCTCCACTAAGGTCCACCAGTGCCAACACTGACCCAAGTCTATGCCTATCTCGACCTCCGAACTTGGTAAACAAACATCCGACTCAGCCTTCTGCATCATAAAGTCGGCGATAATGGTGCAAAATAACAAACAAAAGTAAAAACCATTAGATCATTGCTGCTAATTGCAAGTTATGAGTGGAAACCACTGGGCTAGAGAGTGACAAATGAAGTGATAGCAGTAGTATCATGCAAGAGGAGTGGGGCTTCTTCCAGGTTCCGCACCGATCAATCACTAAAACTACTTCATTCATCATGTGAATGTTGTGAAGGCAATTGTTGCAAAGGAAGATTCCTGACGCGTCTGCCCTGCTCCTGGTGCATGAATGAGTGCCCAGGCAACAATTTGCCAGTTCAAAGTGTGGTTCCAAGCTGATTTAGTTATGAAAAATAAACAACTACAAGCTGACATTAACGTCAAAGGGTCAGATAAATGTGCTGTAAAGTGTCATCATTCTTTTAGTCCCTTTTGACACTAGAAAAAGTGGCAACTAAAAGGTAAACCCTTAATTGCCCCTTTTGACACTAGAAAAAGTCACAGCACAGAAAGAACAGGCAAGAGAAACATGACCAGGCATTTTTCAAATGTCAACTAAAGAACGTTTTTATCCCAACCCTCATGGCAAGATACTGGTATCTTGTCAATGAGACCCAGTAGAACTCAAATCTGGATGGTACAAAAAAGAACGACAGTAGCATAGATACCGGTGCATGTTGTTAACATAGGATCAACATTCATTCCAGGGTACACAATACAGGTGACACAGACGGCAACTGATGATTACAATATCATAGAACGTCTACTAAACCGATAGTACGAATAAGTGCATCACAACAGAGACCCATCAGTGGGAAAGGAGAACTAGAGGAAGAAAGGTGATGATAAGCAAACTGCACTCCCTTCAAGGATACACGACACATTTAACAGTAGCATGACTACTTGAAAAGATTATCTGCGCGGAGGAAGAAACCCCGTCTCTGATTTGCTTCACTGTTGCGCCTTGCTCCTCTTGGTCCCTTGGAAAGAAGCCTCCTCTCGGAGGAGAACGTGGAGTGGACATTGCCTTGCAGCGCCTGCATGGCTTCTCATTTTCTTTGAGATGAACCGCCTTCAAGTTTGGAGCTTGCTTCATCGCCGCTCTTATGAATAAAGTTTGTTGCTCCAGGGGCCTATAGCCAACGAATAGTAGCTCTTTCAGTTGCCAGGTATTAGAGCTTGTGAACCCATTAATGCTCCACGAAGGTTTTGTTCTTTGATTCCCATAAGCTGCTTCTGCTCTTAACCGCATCTCCTCTCGGCAAGGATGATCCCATATCTGTATCAAGCATGCATCAGCATATCGTTATATTGCAGGACAAGAGGATTATGGCCACACATACTTACTTGTTGGGGAACCTGCTCTAAATTCCAATATATGTGTATAAATGAGTGACCAAAAGTACCTGAACAAGAAATATTTCAACAGATGGAGCAGCTTCAAGGAGATTTATTGTCCATAACAGGTCAAAATCAACAAACATGCCACAAATACTCAACTTTCTTAGCTTGCTGAATGCAGGGCAGAGTTGCTTTCCTTCAGGTTGTATCCAAAGCCCCACTCCATCAAAGTCCAAAGTTAGAGTATGTATGTTTGTGGTACCACGTAGAACCGCACTTAGACTAAACTCTCGGTTCTTAAGGGTTCCATTACAGATAAGGGCCAATTCGTTGAGAGATGGGACAAACCCGAAACGCAAGGGGGGCTCGCAATAAAACCAATGGTCCAGATGTAGACGCTCCAGTTTCGGTAGGCAGAGCACCTCAACTCTCAGCAAGGTCATGGTGACTTGGAGGAGCTTGAGTTTGGAATCTGGTGCATTTATCTGCCATACTGAACAGTCCCCAACATCACAGTGGAACAGAATTAACTGCTTCAGTTCCTTGCAGGAGTCAAATAGGAGATGGTGTATATCCTGCTCAGCAAAACGCGCATTATGCACAAAAAGCCTTACAAGGCAACTATGCACACAGGGATAGGTGGTAAAAAATTCAATCACATCCCGGGCTTGCTGTACCATCTCCTTGTGTGGGCATTGTCTAGGCTCCTTCTTCTCATGGAAAAATCCAAGGCCTAGTTCTTTTAACAACCCACTGTCAATGGCATCGCGAACCAGTGGGCCAATCTCACGTGAGTAATTGCTATTCAAATAGAGCCGAAGCAATAGCCATGTGATGTTGGTGGATTTCCTCCTGGGATCAGCCAAGAAACTCCTTGTTGCTTTGGTTAGACATGACATTGCTTTTTCCACGTGATGTGCCTCAAAGGGTTCTGGGAATGGAGTGGGCAGAAAATCTGAGACAAGAAGTTTGAGCTCAGAAAGCAACCAAGGAAAATTTCTCCACCGCTTCGACAGCACACTACTGCGTGTTGCTGTGGTTATGTCGACTCTCATCAAGATAGACAGTATAATGTCATCAGTCAGCGAGCTGAGCCTATCATCATCAATCGCCTGCTGTTGAAGGAAAAAAAAGATGAGTATATTACAGAAATACACACTTATTGGCGCACTCTTGACACAGAACCACTGGAATTGGCATTCTGCATACTTATCCACATTTTGGGGGGATCTCTGTGTCACAAACACTAATGTTGCAACTTGCCCATCTATTCCAGTTTGAGATACAACAGGTGCTTGCCTTTAGTTCCTAAGTTTCCCTTTTTTACCCTCATGAGTAAATAATCCATCAATGTTAGCAAGCCTACCAAATGCACACTTTGGTACACTTATCCACAGTTTCTGGGGATATCTACGCCACAAACCGTAATGTTGCCCGCCCATCTAATCCAGTATTTGGTATACACCAGGTTCTTGCCATTTCTTAATTTCTAAGTGTCCCTATCTGTGTCACAAACCCTAATGTTGCCACTTGCACATCTAATCCAGTTTTTTAGATACAACAGGTGCTTGCCTTTTTTAATTTCTATAAGTTTCCGTTGTTTCTTCATGAGTAAATAATCCATGATGTTAGCAAGCCTACCAAATGCACACTTGCTACACTTATCCATGGTTTCTGGGGATATCTATGTCACAAACCCTAATGTTGCCCCTTTGCCTATCTAATCCAGTTTTTGGATACACCAGGTGCTTGCCGTCTACAAAGCACCGATATGGCGATACGGATATGGCGATACGGCCGTTTCTTAATTTCTAAGTGTCCCTATTAATATGCTTGAAAGGACCCTAACGTAAGCAAGCCTACCAAATGCACTTTGAAATTTCTAAGGGAAGTTCATATATCTAACTATTCCCGATCTAAGAACAGACTGAAATACCGAAATCCACCATTTCCAGCGAGAACTAGTACCAATCAACGAAGCCGAATCAACCTGTGATGCGCACGAGAAAAGAAGAATCGAGAGCAATTACCGAAGTGCAACGCCCCTCCATGCCTAGATGACTCATCCGAACACGGCCGACACAGAATCCTCACTCCGGCCGCTCCTCTCCCTGGCCGGCCTCCGTTACCACCGCGTCACGCACCTCTGTCGGATGCTGCTCTCCGCTACCCCGGCCCGCTGAGTCTCCGGCTCCGAAAACCTAGCGGCGTCGGCGGCCGCCGCCTCACCTGGATTTTCGTGGCATCTCTCTTAATTTCTTTGAAGTGGCGTCTTTGCTGTGCTGGCCACTGGGTGTCTATTGATGGGCCTTGGTCTCTCACTTGACTTGAGTGTGTCCTGATGGCCCATGCGAATCTATTTTTCCTTTAAACCTCCAGCCAAAACCGAAACAAAAGTCCTACTCGTATAAAAAAAAGGGCAGCGCACGCGTCCTCCGGAGGATTTATGGTTTTTATCCCCGGTCCCTAGCCAACCACGTGTTTTCTTTTTAGATCAAAATCCCGCTTTTGCTATAGAAAATCCTGTTTTTGCTACAACTAGTTCCGCTTTTGTTACACGTAGCAAAAACGGTTCAGCCAAAAAATAGAAAAACAGATTGAGCCTCGTCGGAGATTTTGCCGGAGACCTCGTCGGCGACCGTGTAGCAAAAAAGTTGTACTAATGTAGCAAACCCGACCTCGCCGGAGACTTTCGCCGGTAGCCCTCGCCGGAGACCTCGTAGCAAAAAATTTGTATTATTGTAGCAAAATCATAAAACAGGTGTAGCAAAATATTTTTTCTAATATAGCACATCGCTGGAGACTCTCGCCGGAGACCTTGTAGCAAAACCGTAGAAATTAATTGTAGCAAAAAATTTACACGAAAATAGCAAAAAAAATATGAATACATAGCAAAAAATATGTGCTAAGGTAGCAAAACGTTCTTAGCAAAGACTGACTTGATCAACGATACGTGCGGTGATGGGCCCATCCACTGTGCGCGTCGGTTGGATCCGGGGGATGCTATCCCCCGGGGGAGGCATATCATTTCCCTAAAAAAAACGGCTATCCTAAAAAAGTATAGGTCATTTTTTTGGCAAAAGACTTGTATTACTCGTAAATATCAGGAATTGCAAAGAGGTTGGCAGCTTAAAGTATGAAAACTAATACATGTACACGATACAATGGTTTTGCCTGTGTGGACAATGACATGGAAAAATTATATGGTTTTGACACCTTAACACACTCCAGATATATTAGAAGAAAAAAATATGGTCAGAAATAAATTTGATTTATTCTGTTCTACATTACTTAATGACACATTGATGATTGTAGTGTAGCAACGACTAAATAGAAAAGATGTCATGCATGTTTTAGTTAGTCTAAGGACGTTTTGAAACCTTCAAATTATATCTTTGCAGTACAAATGTTGGAGCAACCTTTAGCAAGCGACACGTTTGCAGCCACTATGGAAAACCGCCTGCAAAACTACTCTAGGGATTCTTTTTTTTTTTGTGCCGATTTATACTTCAGGGCACAATTGGCTTACTTTTGGGGCAACTTTTATTTGGAAAACGAATTTTAATATTTTCTCTCGTGTAAATATCATGATTCCAGAAAATTTGACGCTGCTGAAGTACTATTCTGGACTACGTTAACTTTTATAAGCACATTTTACAAAAAAGATAGTCTAGAGGCCATATGTGACTTAAAAACAAAGCAAAAAGGGTATAAACCATCTTTCATCTTTCAATTAAAAAAAACTACAGTTCATCTCTCACAGAAAAACACTCACTCACACATCTCTGTAATACTAATACACTCAATAATAACAAACTGAATGCATGGAACAAATGTAAAAGAAAAACTGAATTCACAGTGTCAAAGGAACTGAAGCTAGGTTCTAGCTTCAGTCTCGAAGTTCAAAGATGTATTCCCTCCGTCTTGAAATAGATGTCGCTGGTTCAAATTTTGACAAATCTGAGACATCTATTTTGAGACAGATGGGAGTAGTTCACTAATGAAATCATCTGAACACATTATGCATAAAACCTCTCATAATTGTGGCCAAAAGCAGACATAGTAAAAAAAGGCTACTTCCATCTGAAACTTCGTGGTAGAAACTTAGTTTGCTGTCAATGAGACAAGTCGAAATTCAGATCTGGATGATACAAAAATGAACAACGACAGCAAGAATACGATACACTATTTCCGTGGAGTGGTGGTACGAAAGCAACATCATCTCACTTCATCAGCAAAACTACAAATCCTACCAGCAAAACGATCAGTTGGCTGAACGGCTGGACCGAAGGAGCCCAGTTCGAGCCCGGGGGAGCGGGCGAGAAGTCACCGGATCCCGAGCTGGTGCTGAGGACGACGACCACCCAGTCTCCTTCATTGGCGATCCCGACGCCGGAGTACTTGGTATCGTTCAGGTACTGGTTGTACTGGGACTTGGTGTAGTTGGTCAGCACCACATCTGACACGAGGCCGGGCACGCAGGCCGGCATCACCTGTCCGTCCTCGATCACCGACGCGTTGAGGTGGCAATGGTCGAGGTACTTGGGGAAGTCGGGGAACTGCGGCTCGGTGCCGGGCACGGTGTTGGCTCCGGTTGTGTTGGTGCACTCATGGCTCTTGAACTGCTTGGCTAGCTGCTCGGCCAGACAGTCGGCGTTGCTGTTCTCGAAGAGCGCCGGGACCTTGAGAGAAGATCTGTAGCTGTTGATGCCCTTGAGAAGCTTGTCGTCACTTCCTGCAAACCGGAAACCGGTATCAGGCAAACAATTTCACAATGTGATGGCTGCAGGCAGCATCAAAATGATTCGCTCATAATTCTCTTCGTAATTAATTTTCGGCCTAAACAAACTGTGGTTATTTTTCAAGTGCCAGATCTTGTCGAGGCAAGAGCAAACAGGCATGCATTATTATCCCTAGTACAAACAAACTGGGTTAGGGACAGTGTGCAACAAAACATGAGCATCCCTGCATTTGGAGGGAAAGGAATATTCCTGAATTAGATCTCATATATGTATGAAGGATCTAATTGACCAAGAAATGATTCACAGGCTAGTCGCCATATGTGATCCGTTACTTGAATAGAGGCAAAAAGATCCTGGAAGACCGTCTGCATAGAAGCACACCACTTCAGTGATATATCCCAAGGAGCAAGTTCACTCACTCTGTTATTAGTTCATACTGCTACACTCTTCTGATCCTAAGCATATATACTTACAAGGATCAACCAAGTTTTACACCGTGCGGGCGGATCAGATCCGGCTCACCACGAGGAAGAACTACGGGATCAACTCAATGGATCCCAACCAAGCACACAAAGCTCTACTAGTACTGAAGCGAACCAGAGTGAAAAAGAAGAAGAAGAGCAGCGAATGTTGTTACCGTCAGATCTGGCGCAATGCAGGAGGGAGGAGGCGATGGCCAGGAAGCAGAAGAGGGAGAGCCTGGGATCCATCTTGCCCCCACCGAATCCTTCGCTGCGGCCCTGTCGCCCCCTCCCACGGCCACGGGTAGGTATCTATAGGGGGAGTGAGGAGGAAGGAATGGAGGCGGCGAGCGGCGAGTCGCTGTCCTGTCGCCAACCACCTGCCGCTTCTTTTGCCCTTTACTCCTCCCCCTCCGACCTTCCGGCCTGTCCTAAAAAGTGCGAGTGAATGTTGCCTCCATGATTTTAGTACTGTTTCTTGATTGCAGGAAAGAAGAGTAGGACGGAGAATTAGACTGACGGAGGAGAAAATGTCAGGATGTTTTACGGCGAGCACGTGAAGTTTTCCGGTGGGTTTTTTTCAATCTGATTCGAGAAATGGTGGGAAAAGTTCTTTTCCGGCCATGAAAGCTCCCCCTCGCAGACCCCTAACTAATACTGTCGGTGTCGGTGCGTCTCCGGTGCTCAGTGTGTGTGTGATGGTATACTAAGTACAATTAAGATGTGGACAACGTGCAGCAGCGTTGATTAATTATCGCGTTAAGCGATCAAATAATAAATAAAGAAACGCGTCGCGGGTGTTCTTCGTTCAGTTGGTACCGGACCGACGCAGGGACAGCTCAACGTCGCGGCTTTGGTGTTAAGACCGACCGCACTCGTTTCACCTTTTCCTTCTCTCTAAACAACGGGCGGAAAGCTTTGCCTACTTGGTATCTACGATAAGTGCAAAAGCCAAAAAAAAAAGTTAGCCATTTCGGTGAATAGTTCCCGTGCACGTTATTTTTTTTCTTTCTCCATTTCTATTACTCCTTTGGCCTCAAATTAGTTGTCTTATAGCATCTCCAACATATGCATTATAATAAGGCATCTTTTTGGTTTTCCAAATTAGCAGTTTTTTTACAATCAATATCACGATATATTCATAGTAGCATATAGTGCATGATAGAGATGTATATAGACTGTCTCCGACAATTACAAAATAAAGTCTAAAAGAAACTAGTAAAACATCGAGGTCTTCAAACTCTTTCTTCTTTCAAAACACCATCTTAAATTTTTCTGAAGGCAGCCAAAAAGTGACAGAAACCAAACCACAACCTGTAAATACTAACGAGGGTTCTTCCATAATTTCAATTTGAGCCACAGTGTGAAGACTGTGTGCACGCATATAGCCATTAGAGTAATCAATCAACATCGACAAGAGCATCAACACCAATATTCCAGTCAAAAGTAACCGAAAAGCTTGGTCGACATCGCTGACAACCGATAGTATGAACCACCATTGTCGTGGACGTAGCTGCCGGGATAAATATTGCGAGAATAATCCTAGTGACAACCATGAAAAAAACTCCAAAATCGACTTGGCGAAATAAGATCTGAAAGACCGTACATTACCTATAGAACTGTAATCTTACAACACTGCCATTGATGTCGGGAAGAAGATCTCGTCCTTGAACGAAAGGCTAAAGATCACTTATTGTAGACAAAGTCATCTTCATCAACCGCGTATAGACCAAAAAGATGACTACCAAAACTCCAATCTAATATGTCAAAATGCTAATTTTACTAAAAACTCCACTCATAGATTGGGTTCCTCACCCCTTCTGACGTCGGCGAGACCGTCCGAAGAAAAGGGAACCGACCTATGAAAAAGGCGGAGGAGAGACGGCGACTAGGTCAGGAGGCGGCGGCTGATGGTTTTCGGTCGACAGCTGCACTAGCCTTTTCCAAATTAGCAGTTTTTGGGTGCAGCAGTTGGTAGCTATTTTCTTTTCTTTTTTTTGAACCGGGAACGGGTGCAAACGCACCCGACATATATTGCTGCTCAGAAAACGCTGGAGTACAAAAGGCCTAAGAAATAAAAATTACAACAAGGCCTAGAAATAAGCACCGAGGACCCTACAGAAAACTTGAAAAAGCAATCAAGCCCTCCATCCTCTTCCAACTCCAGATCGAAGAAGTGCCGGCGAAATCCTGCAACCGCATAGGGTTCAATGCACGGCCGAGCAGCAGCGGAGCGGCAGCCCTATTGCCATTGGGTCCGATGTGCTGACTGTCGCCAGAAGACGCCGGAGAGAGTGCTCCAAAACCGAGCCGCCGCCGCAGGCATCTGGACCTTCCACCAACAACGCCACCACCATGACGGCTTGAGAGAAGAAGGGGAAACCCGTCGCGGCAAGTACCACCCCAGCACCCAGACAAGGAGGAAGATGACGATGACGCAGCACTCCAGATCCCCCTTGCCTCCACGGCCGGCCGGGAAGAAGAAGAACCCAAGTCACCGTCACCACCGTCACCACCACCCCTTCCTCCCCCGCCACCACGGCCGGCCAAGAAAGGGGCGGAGCTTCAGCCCCATCATCGGATGCCAGGTCCTAGGCCTTATTACGAGTCGCTGAATGAAGATCCCCCACCTCAACTGCCTCCGACCACCGGAGTACCGCAAGAAGGGTTATCCACCGCGGCCCGCTCCAGATTTGGCCGACAATCTGGAGATGACTCCGGGCATAAGACGCCCAATACAGCGACGAGACCGCCGCAAACACCTACAACCTAACCCTAAACTATGCCGGAGCCTCTCCTCCGCCACCTCCGGCCGGCATCGCCGCCGGAGGGGCTCGGGATCGGCCCGGAACCACTGGGCTCTCTCTCGAAGTACTGTTCATAGGAGAGGGGAGGAGGCTAGCTTGGTATCGGTAGTTATTTTCAAGATGCATTAAAATAAAGCATGCAACCTGTAGTGGTTTTCGAGACACGCTAAAATAAGGCACACATTCAGCAGCACAAACATGTATTTAGTCACCTTCTCTTCTTAAAATGATTATCTTATCGTTTGCCCTCTCTCGGTGTAGCCCGCTCGGCCTCGCTGAGATACGTTGTTTTTGCCTTTAAATCCAACACATCTATAATGGATAATAGTCTTTCTTTTCTTTTTTTATATTGCCACTTTAGTTTTTTTGCCCAACCTCTCAGGAAGCGTCATGAGTGTCTTATCTTATTCTGCCACCTCTCCGTTGGTGTTTTCCCTGTCATGGTTGCTGCCCATTCGGCAGCCACCATGTCGAAAAACCTTCTTGGCGCAGTCAAGACAATTTTAAAAGAGAAAGGATACTTATTTTTAATATATGTTTTAATATTAGAATCAATAAGAACAGGTGTTGGATCAGACCATGCATGAATAAGAGCACACACCAATACCAAATTTTTGTTTCCATTTAACACTCGCATGTATTCTGTCTAATTTCATATGTAGATAACCTCTCTACGATTTTCCCAACTAAATTGCCTACCTGAGAGAGCAATCTCCCTTTGATCAATGCTTTCAATTATGGCATTAAAAATAAAAAAATACCGAAATTAAATTATCATTATTCTTCTCATCTCTGTTTCTAATGATATTAAAATCTTCAACTATCAACATAGGTAAAGATTCTGATTTACACATGCGCACTAACTTTGCGAGAAAATCTGGTTTATGTACCTCTTGAACAGAGAGCGAAGGTTAAACATATGCAAGCGGGTGGAAACAACACGAGGTATTTTCACTTAATAGCCAACGATAAACACAGAAAGAAAAAAAATTCAACTAGAGAAAGATGAAGGAACCATAGTGGGTGAAAAAAGTCTCAAAGTTTATATTACAGAATTTTATAAGAAGTTTGGGGCGCCAACCCCGACAAATATTTCTTTGATGGAAAATATAACGCATGATATACCGCAGCTATCACATGAAGAAAATGTCATCCTTACATCACCTTTTTTGAAAAAGGAAGTATACGACGGTTTTCCAAATGAAGCATAGCTCCTGGCTCGGATGGTTTCCGATGGAGTTTTATCAGATGTTTTGAAAGGTTATTAAGGTTGATCTTATGGCATTATTTGTTCAATTAAATGTCTAGGAACTGCCGCTATATAAACTAAACTTTTGTGTCATTACCTTATTACTTCTAAAAAAGAAAATGTCATACAGATTCAAAAATATATGCCAATTTGCCTACTAAATGTTAGCTTTAAGATTTTAATCAAACTATGGACTAATAGGATTACGGGAATTGCCCAAAATATTATTAGATCCACTTAATCCGCTTTTATGCCAGGATGACACATTCTAGAAGGAGTGGTTATCCTTCATAAAACCATTCATGAACTTCACATGAAGAAAATGGATGGTGTCTTATTTAAAATTGATTTCAAAAAGGCTTATGATAAAGTAAATTTGCCACTCTTGCCATAAACATTACGAATGGAAGTTTTTGCGCCAGAATGGTGTAGTATAGTTATGTAATTTCCGCAAGATGGTAGTGCTAGTATAAAGGTTAATGACGATATTGTCATTATTTTCAAACAAAGAAATACCTGAGGCAAGGAGACCAGTTGTCTCCAATGCCTTTTAACATTGTTGCTGACATGTTAGATATCCTTACTGCGCGGGCAAAAGAGGATGGTAAAGTGGGAGGCCTCATGCCTCATCTTGTTGATGGAGGAGTTTCAATCCTATATTATGCGGATGACATAATTTTATTCACGGAACATGATCTAGAAAAGGTGGTCAATATGAAGATGATCTAATCTATCTGAACAACTTCGAGGTCTCAAAATAATCGTAAGAGCAAAATCTTCTATTTGAGATGGGAAAAAGAAAAACTAGTACAAACAAATCTTCCAACACGAGTCTGGTTCCTTGACTTTTAGGTACTTGGGGAGTTGGCGATCCTCTGTAGACAACTTAAAATTTATGATTGGTATCTAGTCAAAACCCTGTTCGAAGGAAAGTTGGGGTGTTGGAAGGGCAAGATGCTACCCTACGGAGATAGACTTTTTCTCATTAATGTCGTTTTAATGAGGCTACCTATGTTCATGCGGTCTTTTTTTTAAATCCCGAAGGGGGTAGAAAAATACTAGATTTTTATAGTTCTCGTTTCTTTTGGCAAAGCGATGAGAACAAAAGAAAGTATAGATTGACAAAGTGGTATATTATCCATAGACTGAAAGACCAAATAGGTCTTGGGATTGAGATAGTTGATCTCAAAAATAAATGTCTACTGAGAAAATGGTTATTTAAACTACTAAATGAAAAGTGTGCATGGCATGAGTTATTACACAAGAAGTATCTAAATCACACGAGCTTAGCACAAGAATAAGCAAAACCTACTAAACGAAGAGCATCACCTCTTGGTTTTAGGGCGTTAAATTAACAATTTTCTAGATCCACTAAAAATACAGTGTGCAACTTGTAGCAGTTTTTTAGACACACTAAAATAGAATAGGATTCATAGCCGACAACACAAACTTGTTGAAAGGGCATGTATGCCCCCATGTGTGGTTTTGGTAATTAATGACAATCTTAATGGACTAATGTGTAAATTGAGTTTCACTTGTAGGTTTGTCCATTGGCATCGCTTGGGCCATGTGTTGGTCTCAAGGTTGGAAGATGAAGAAATGTCCATGGGCTTTGTGCCCATTGGAATCATGAAGAAAGAAGGAGCTTAAAGGTTGATCAAGACATGTGCAAAGAGTTGCATCAAGATGGATCAACCTCAAGTAGGGAAGAAGAAGGGCGAGCTCAAGATGCGCCATCTCTAGAAGATCTCATGCTTGAAGCTTGCCATCCTCGTGCTCATGGAATGATGAAGACAAGTTCAAAGAAGAGGTTTCCCCATGGAGTATGGGGGAGCAATTTGCAAGTCATCATCTTCATCAAGCAAGAGCATCCAAGAAAGGTGTTCCCACTATAGAAGAACAAGACGGTCTACATCAAGTTCAAGTGGGATGCTCAAGGCAAAGGTATGTTCCTGATAGGGCTTTTATTTTGCCGGTCTCGTATTGTTAGTTGGGAGACCGGGTTTAGGATAGATAGCCGTTCTATCAAGAGGGGCTCTCAAGCGGGTGTCTCGTTTGCATCGTTCGGAGAAAGCTCAAACCTTTGCATTCATAGCATCATCTTTCTTGGTTGTTTTTTTGGTTCTTGTCCATGAGAGGATCTAGAGCTTGTGGTCATCATATTAACAAGCTCTAGTTCATCATCTAAGGATTTCACTTGCATATCTTATTGCGGTTTTTGATCTAGCGAGTTTTCCGGCTCCACACCTTAGGGGATACTTCACATATATGTTCATGGTATCTTCACTTCCGGTTGGATTATATTCGCCGTTATCTTTCCAACAAAATTGGTTTCATCCTGTTTGGAGTTCGGATGCAAAAGTTATTGCGTTTCTAGTTTTCTGGTTTCTAGAATTTCCCTGACCGGAAGTTCCGGCTTGCCATCGGAAGTTCCGCTAGGGCATTTTTGCCGCCGTAAGTTCCGGTGGAAGTTCTGGGTCTTCTTCCGCTCACGTTCAGTAACCTTCTGTTTTGGATGTGCTATTTGACGGAACTTCTGTCGGAATTTCAACCGGAAGTTCCGCTTCCACCGAAAGTTCCGACCAGGGACCGGAAGTTCCGCTCAGGTCTAGTTGCCGCCAAAAGTTCCGGTTGAACTTCTGGCTCTTGTTCCGCTCATGTTCAGTAACCTTCTGTTTTGGATATGTCTATTTGACGGAACTTCTGTCGGAACTTCCACCGGAAGTTTCGCTCCCACCGGAAGTTCCGGTGGACCGGCGGAAGTTCTGGCCAGGACTCGCTTTTTCTGTTTCTCGCTCTGCAGTTTTTGACCGTTGGCTGTGTGCCACCGAAACTTCCGGCCTTCCACCGGAAGTTCCGGCCAAGAGTCGCGAATGCCCATAACAGGCAGATCTGGGAGCCCTTTAAAAGGGGCTCCTCTTCCCCTTCGTGGGCACTAGCTTTTCTTCTTGGTTCTTGGCTTTCTCTCTCTCCTCCATTGTTAACCTTGAAGAAGTTTTCCCTTCCTATGATTCTTGCATCTTTTTGAGGGATTTGAGAGAGGAGATCTAGATCTACAATCCCCCCAAACCAAATCCCTTCTTTGTGAAGGAATCATTGGGATCTAGATCTTGGAGAGTTTTGTGTTCTCCTCTTGTGTCCTTCCTCCCTTATTTCCCCAATAGATTTTGTAGCTTTGTTGGAATTTGGGAGTGAAGGACTTGCCCTTCCATTTGTTGCATAGGTTTGAGTTCTCCTCGGAGATTCGGCGAGTTCAAGCTTGTGGGCTTGTTTCTTTTGGGTTCCTTGGAACCCTAGACGGTTGCGTGGTTTGTTTGTTGACCTTTTGTGGTCTTGTAGCCTTTTGTGGCATTGTTGGCCTTTTGTGGCATTGTAGCCTTTTGTGGCTTTGCTGTTGGGAGTCTCCAATTGAGTTGTGGAGTTATCCCCAATCTTGTACGGGTTCGGTGATCGCCCTCAAGCGTCCCATAGTGGAGCGAGTGCCCGCCTTTTGTGGTGCGCACTCGGGAGAATAGGGTGAGCCTTTGTGGCGTCGGTGAGTTGCGTGCTTCCGCATCCAGGGTGAGGCCTTGTGTGGCGTTCGGTGAGCATCGATCCACCACACCTCGAGGTGAGCCATTTGTGGCGTTAGGAGAGCATTGCACCATCGCACCTCTCCAACGGAGACGTAGCTTCTTTGGAAGTGAACTTCGAGAATCAAATCTTCGTCTCCGCGTCCATCGATTATCTCTCAACCGAGCCCTTTACTTATGCACTTTACATTGTGATAGCCATCGTGCTTGAAGTATTTATACCTTGCTATCACCTTGTTGCTTGTATTGCTTAGCATAGGTTGTTGGTGCACCTAGGTGAACTTAGTGGCTAGGTTTTGTGCTCAATAAATTAAACGTTAGTTTTATTCCGCATTTACTTGAGCCTAAGCCGTAATAATTTTAAAAGCCTATTCACCCCCTCTAGGCGACTTCCTTTGTACTTTCACATGTATTTCATCAACAAATACGCAACAAACAATATCAAACACATCACAATTAAATCAAATAATACTAATCATTATTACATCAATTATTAAACAAATAGTTCATCAAATTTTACACAGCTTGTGTGTGAGGTGCTCGTCGTCGGCTACTGGTGATCGCAGTGCACTATGGTCGGGGCCTGCATAGATCTGGAGGTATTTGGCATGCGGGAGGTCATGGGCACTAGAGGAGCATGCAGGAGGTCGGGTAGATGGCCGCAGCTGCTCCTGATCGGCAATAGGTCAAGATTAGAAATTTGGCCACCAAATCGACGCTACCGGATAGTGGCAGGTCTCAACCTGTCCATTTGACATTCAGGGTCGGTCGAATTGACAGTCAGGGGCTGCAGCAATGACAGGAGACTAGCGGAGTCGGGGGCAGAGGCAGAGGAAACACCATCACGGCCTGCCATATCGGTTTTGGATTCAGCTAAGCAACTATGGGGATCTAGTAGGAAGGGTGGTGAAGGGAATCGGCACGGCTGGGTAGCCTAAGATGATGAGGGAGTTGGCGCTGGCGGCGGCGGTTGCACGCAGGAGCTTTCAGATTGGCGGTTGGCTGTGTGCTTCGGACTCTATTTTACAATGCGCAGAAGCCGTCGGTGCTGCAAATATGCATCCGTGATGGATATTTTTTAGGCATGCACTAAATTCTTAGGATGTCTCTATTTTAGTGCATTCGCTGGAGCTGGTTTTTACCCCTCTCATCCTAAAAGAAGCTTTTGGATGCCGCCCTTTTATACTACCTCTATAGTGCATTTGTTGGAGATAGCTCTTATATTTGTGTGAGTACAAATATATTACCAGTGGAAGAAGGGACTAATGTCTCGGTTCATGAGGGGATTTATTCTCGGTTGCGCAATCGAGACGGGGCAATCGAGACTGAAGCCCCCACCCTTTAGTCCCGGTTGTGATGTGAACCGGGACGAAAGGGGATCCACGTGGCCACTGTCTGGAGCGAGGGGGAGCACCATTCGTCCCAGTTCATAATACAAACCGGGATCGATGTTTCTCCGCCGTGACTGCATTTTGGGCACATTTTGTGCCACGGCAAAATTTATTTTATTTTTTTCCTTTTTATTTTATGTTTTGCACTCATCAATGAATGAACCATTATATTACGCAACATCGTCATGAATATAGAGATCGAATTGTCGAACATATTACATACGGTACACGAGTTCCATGCATATATATGCAATATAATCTCTTTGTGCGATCCTTATTCCACTATCAACATCTCCCGACAGTATTCTCCTTTTGGTTGTAGCATCACTGCATCTAAGAATCCCGCTAATTCTTCTTGAATTTCTCGTATGTGATCTTTTGTAGAAGACCATCCCGCAACCGTTCGATCTAATTTAAAGGAGTCAATATATATAAATGAAACTAAACATAATTGATGGTAATAAAATAAAATTATAAATATTGTTTATGTACTCGAAGTTGCTCTAAATTTCTGCCCTTCTCACAGGTCGTCTGACGATTGAACTCACAAACATAGTATCCACATAAATTATATCCGTGTCCCTGCGTCAGCACTTTATGATAACATAGTTCAACCAAAATAATAATCAAACATGATAATGGTATCAAAACTAAAATTAAAGTGATGCACGGATCTAGCTAGTAGTACTTACATCTAGTGGTTCAAATATAAGATCCTCTTTCCAGGCACCCCTAGCCTTGTTGGTGAACCGTTTCCAAGCACTGTCCAACAAAGAAAATGAATAAAAAAAGTTATTAATTACTTGGTATCAGGAAATGAACGAAAGTTGCTAATATAGTGCCATAATTATTGAAATTACCTCTGGAGCATTTTTTGTATGTCCGCCCGTCTCAAGGGGTTTATGTTTCGAGTTCATGATTTATACTACTCCTTTGTCAGGTTGAATGATTAGCAGAATAAAGTGGAAGCTACGCATGCATAACTCATTTGGTTGAAGTACTTAACATCGAGTAAGCGAAATAGAATGTGTACAAGACAATAACACTCACTCGTAGTTGTAAGAAAATAGTATTTCCCTTTTGGTTTCTTGAAACCTTAACGCCCTTACAAATTTTTTTCTGTATCCTTGGGCTTTTGTTGGAGATTATGTTGATGAACCCAATATGGGTCAATGAACCCAATGTCATAGATTTGTCCTCTTTTATATTTGAGAATCTTCATTCTGCATAATATAGTAAGTATGATTATACATGCAATAAACAAGGTGAGCTAGCTAGAGACTTAAATACAGAAATAATACTTACATACAATAGGCACCGATGACCGATTTGTCGATAGCGTCTTGATTACATAACTAAAATAGTTCATCAAATTCAATCATTATCTTGGCGTCTCCATACCCGTCATGCTCATTTCTAACTCCCAGCATTATCCAGTTTTTTCCTTCCTTTGAGGCTTGCATGTACCACTTATGCAATCTTCACATTTTTATTGGTAAATGCTTGACCTCCTCAGGTTTGACGAGAGGATTCCCGTCCCGATATGTGTATGCTACATCACACATGGGGAACTCTAACTGGGCTACTGATACTTGAATTTTGTATCATCGTTTTTTGGACCTTTATGCACTATTTAGAATCATATTTACCCAGATCCATCGTTATTTATGCATATTTAGATGATTTACGAGACTTTCCTACAGAGTCCCTTTCGTTGGTATTTAATTTCTAGGAGGCAAAGAACCTTCTTTTTTATGTTTTGGTTGTTTCAGGATCTTCTAGACATCAATAAATTGAAAAAAAATATCTAATAAGTTTTTCAACAGAAGAACCAACTTGGGCCAAAGAATGAAGCGAGGGGAGCCATGATGCCCGAAAGAGGCCAGGTGGCACGCCCACCCCACTAGGCGCGCCACACGGGCTCTTTCGGCCCTCGAGCGTCATCTCGACTCCTACTTTTTGCAGACGCCTCCGTATCGCCAAAAAACCTATGACAAAATTTTCCCACGATTTACAGAGGCGGCAGCGGAGGCGAAAGTCCTCTCCTACTCCGGGAGGGGGCAGATCCTGCCACACCCGAGCCTTCAGTGAGGGGGAAATCGACGCCATCGTCATCACCTCTCCTCCTAGGCATAGGGGGAGGCATCTGCATCAACATCATCATCATCACCATCATCATCTCCAAGATCCATCTCGTCCCCCTCATAGTTTGTGATTGATTGAACCCCAGATATTGTTTTAAGGGCTATTTACATGTTTGTGATTGGAATCTTGTCTTTATTTGGTGGAGAGATTATATTTTAAAATTGTGTTTTATCCCATATGCTACTAATCCATATCATGTTTGGCACTTGTGATTAGATCCCCATGTTCCCGAGGGCCTAGGATGAATTAGCTATGATTTCCATATAATATGCAATGAGTATGTGGTCCAGTTTTTATCTTTTATATTGTTCTATGATGGTTTTATGTGAATGTCGACTGCATATTACTTGACCTATATGGGCTCATAGGATAATACTTTGATGCAATGATAGGGGTTGGAAGGGACAGAATTGATAGAAACCGTTTTCTAATACTTTGAGTTGCGTTGGAGGGTTTATATGTCAAGGACGAATGAACTTATTGCTATGGTGGGACATTTATGTCTTAATGATTCCTAGATGTTCATGTGAATGGCTTTAGTACCCATCATAAGTGGTGTATTTAGTCCATACTTATGGCTGCGCCTAATTAGGCTCCGCCCTAAGGGAATGAAACTTGACAACATTTTCACCATATTGTGTAGAAATCTTTATGCTAAGTAAATCCATGTTGTCTCCGGGAACACTTGTCACATATAAGTTCACACACACACTTGAGCTTGTCCTCTTGCTGCATATAGGATTGGGCTTTCTCTCATTGAGAGCATTTACTTATTGCTATTTACTCTCAACATTTTATGTTCTTGCAAACTACAAACCAAAAACACCAAATCTACTGCATTTACTATTATTTTATTTGTCAAATTTCTAACAAATACCCTCAGCTCCTCGTGGGTTTGATAACCTTTTTTATTGAAAAGTACTACAATTGATCTCCTGCACTTGGGAGCCATCAGCTCCTCGTGAGTGACGCGATCCAACTCCTCGGCCTTGCGACTGGCTCTCCGAGCTCGGGCGAGTCGACCAAAGCAACAAAACACATGATAACAACACACACATCACATACGAGGTAAACCCCACAAAAGGGCGGACGCGCTCGGGGACTCGTCCAAAATCAATCCAAAGCACACAAACAGATACCAAAATAGACACGACGTCCCATTCAATCGCATATTGCATTGTCTTATGTTACAAAATATGCCCGCATGGCTGAACTGCTGCTAACGCTTCAAGGCAAACTACCCTAACCGCAGGCTTCGATGACGACCCACCAGCATCCCGGCGATTACGGATGAACGCGGTGTACGGGTTTGATGGATACGTCGTCAGTTCACCCGCCATCGCCGCGCGAAAAGGCTGCTCGACCTTGAAGTCACGATGCGGCGGCTCGGGGTCGTTAGGCGCGACGACCGTTTCCTGGTATGGAAGGAGGTCGCCCATCGCCCAGACACGCTCCGAGTACGTGGCGGCACGCTCTTGCAACTTGAGAACCTCGGACAGCTCCACCGCGCCAGTTGACGATGGGTACCCACTCGTCACGTCGTCGATGTCGAAGTCTTCGGGGAAGTGGGCGAGTCCAAGGCTCAGGGCCGTCGATGCTCCACGCCGAAACGCCGATCGTGTCATGAATTCAACGACCACGGGTGCCTTCTCCAAGTACTTCCACACCTCAACGAGGTCGCTGGGAATCACCTCCGTGGGTGATATTTCTTGGAGGTAGGCGCGGATGCAGGTCGCCGACAGCGTCGCCGAGTCGACGAGCATGCTTACGCACTGCCTTGCATCGAGCGAGTTCGCCTCTTCTTCTCTATCAATGATGCGACCTGCGAAGAAAAAGACAATGATGAGTATGACGGACACCACAGAAACCACAACTATAAGAAAGGAAGGATGCACTCACCAAGCAGCGAGCGGGCGAGTCCCGTGATAAAGCCCTGAAGCGACGTGTGGTCATCCTGAAGCCCAGCAATAAGGACTTCCGGCACCTTGCGATCCTCCTCTGCGGCCGCAATGGCGGCCTTAGCTCGCCCGTCCGCCAAGCTAGCTTCTTCTCTCGCCTCCCGCAGTTCGCGCTCGAGGTCGACGATCCGTTGCTCAGCGGCACCCAGAGTAGACCGCGCCGCCACCAACAGCCTGAAGACCTTTGTTCGCTTCCTGAACGACGGCCAGCTCCTTCTCCGCGCGTTGTTTTGCGGCCAATCGGTCCGCCGACTCAAGCTGCAGACCCTGTACATCACCAACAAAGTTAGTTAAAACGAACTTCATAAGTGCTCACCCGCTGAAATTCAGCGAGTGCGCACTCGGGGACTGGCGATCAAGAAATCCTTAAGTGCCCACCCGCTGAAATTCAGCGAGTGCGCACTCGGGGACTGGCGATCAAGAAATACTTAAGTGCCCACCCGCTGAAATTCAGCGAGTGCGCACTCGGGGACTAGCGATCAAGAAATTCCTAAGTGCCCACCCGCTGAAATTTAGCGAGTGCGCACTCGGGGACTGGCGATCAGGAAATCCTTAAGTGCCCACCCGCTGAAATTCAGCGAGTGCGCACTCGGGGACTGGCGATCAAGAAATTCCCAAGTGCCCACCCGCTGAAATTCAGTGAGTACGCACTCGGGGACTGGACACGAAAATAAAAAACGAGAAATTATAAGAATCACGCCACTGCAAAGCACCGACCTGATCCTCGGGGACTGGATGTACCTGGATGGCTGCGCCAAGCATGCCGTGGAGTTGGATCGCGTCCACGGACGCGAGTAACGCTGGCGTGTGCCCGCGACGCTGGTCGACTTCAGCATCGGCGGTCCCAGGAGCGTGGCTCGAGGGCGCAACCCCACTCGCCGTAGCCGCCTTGGTCACGAAGCGGGGGAAGGTAGCGATGGAGGCACCCGCTCCAAGGGAGGTCGCCTCCGCCGTTCCAGGTAAGGAAGCGCCCTCCTTCGTAGACGCGGCCGCTTCCACCGCGGGCTCGGCCGGCGCGGCCGCCGTATCGTTAGAGATAGTGACGATGTCGTCGCCCTTGGCCTTCTTACTGCCATCCGCTGGGGCGACGGCCTCGTCCGCCTTCCTCTTGCGTGAAGGATCCTCCTCGCCAGCGGCGGAGGGCACCTTGGCCACGGTCGGATGACCCATCCTTTTCACTCCGGTCCTGCGCATTAATCGAATCAACAAAGACAATTGAAATATTTATGGAAAACAAGGAGGGGTGAGCGCACTCACTTGGCGACTGGGATGAAACGTAGCCCCGTACGAAGGCCGGACGGTTTTTCCAGCTCAGGGCCTGTGGCATCCCGCAAAACCACTACTAGAAAATCGCGTTGAATTTGTGCATTGCATCGTCATCATCATGCATTGTTTGCCAAAACTATTTTCGCAAAGCCCGTTTTATTTTCTAAAACGCCCCATCTTATTCAAACACCGAAAACCGGGTCCCCGGAATATTTTGGTTTTGCCCGAAATCGGTTTGCAAAAGCCTTGTTGTAATAAATAAAAATTATAATTATTTTTGTGCGGGGCAGTCGAACGGGCCGTTTGACCCGAACGACCGCCCCAGAAAACTAATCGGTCCACCCTGCCAGCCCCTTTATCCTAGTCCCACCAAATCCTATCCTACCCACCTCTCTCAGCTCGCCACCTCTCCCTCTCACCCATTTCCTACCCACCTGCCACCTCACCGATCCACCACTTTTTCCCTTCCCTTTTTCTCACCCAGCTTCACCCTACCCTCTCTCTCTGACCCGCGGGACCTACCCCACCCGTCTGGCCCACTTACCAGTCCCTCACCCCTCCCTCTTTTTCTCTCCCTCCACCCACCAACCGCCGACCCCACTCCCCACTGCCACCCGACCCCCCTGTTCCCCGGTCCCGCCTGGGCCCGCCCGGCCCCACCTGGCCCACCCCCTGCGCGCACCACGCCCCCCAGGCACCGCCCACCCCGTGTCGTCTTCTCCCCTGCCCGCACCGCTCCTCTCTCTCTCCCGTTCTCTCGCCGCCTGCCGTCCTCCCCGCGTCCTCTCGCTCCCTCGGCCACCCTCCTTCTTCCCTGGCGCCGGCCACGACGCCACCTCCAGCCTCCCTCGCATCCCCACTCCACCCGCGCGGCCCCCTTCCGCACCGGCGTGTGCCCCGCGCCGCCGGGCCTCCTCGCCGCCGGACGCCTCCGCCTCGCCGCCGAACGTCCCCGCCGACCTGCCTCTCCTCCGAGCGCCGCCCCGAGCCAGAGCCCCTCCGCCTAGATCCTCCGGCGGCTGGACGTCTCCGGCGTGTGCCGCGCGCTCGCCGGCGTTCGCCATCCCCGCCCGCCGGCCTGCGCTTCCCCGACGCCCCGAGCCCCTGCGCCGCCTCGTCCGCGGCCGCTCCTCCCTCCGCGCCTCTGCGAGCCCCGCCTCGCCGGCGCAGCGCCCCGGCCGCCTCTGCGGCCCACCTCGCCGCCGGCGGCCCGCGCAAGCCGTCACCGCCCCTCTGCCGGCGCCCCGTCCGAGCCAGCCCGCGTCCCCGTCGCTCCGACCCGCGCTCACCACCTTAAGCGGCTGCCGCGACCCCGTCCTCGAGCTGAACCCCCCGCGTCCCATCCGGTGGCCCCGCTGCGCCGTCGTCCCGAGCCGGCCGCGTCGCACGTGAGCCCGTCCCTGTAGAGCTGCTGCCCCGTTGTTCGAGTTGGATTCGTGTGCTGCATACATGGTACTGCAAGTTGGTAAATCGGCACACAAAACCTCCCGCTGAACAAGAGCTGCAAGCCGGGCTAGTACCCCGTTAAAACAACCCGAACACGCGGTGCTAAATCCAAGTTCGACATCGACAATGGCACCCGAGGAGGCGACAAGATCTCCGGACCGACGAACCACGACAAGAATCCGCGTGCTCCGTAGACCGAACCGTAACCGATGGCCGAGACGTTGAAGACCCCGTTCCCGGAGTCCAGTTGTCGAGCCGGACCCGTGGAACCCGAACCTCCCCAAGATCTACGCTGCGCCCCGACACGACCTTCTTCTCGGACGCCAAGGTTCGTCGAGGGCCCGGAACGCCAAGCACGCCCCCGAACGACAAGTTCTCCATCCCGGAACGGCAAGACCGACCCCGTGAACCCGACAAGACCTACTCGACGATAAGAACGGCTCCGACCCGGAAGAATCCGACGCGCCCCAAGCTCTGCTTCCCGGACGCGGCAAGACCTACCTCTGTTAACCGAGAATGTTACGCCAAGAACGTTTCCGTCGAACCCTGGACCCCGAGACCGACCCCGGACCCCGAACCCCGGACTCCCAAGATTGTCGAGCCCCCTCAATGTGTGACCCCTTTTCCTCGAACCCTATTTTATAACATAATATCAATTTGTTGCACATTAAATTGTCATACTTGCATGCATAATCATGTGGTTTGGGGGCCTTCCGCCGATTCACCTAATAATTAAATATGGGGCCCATATGCGGGCAAATCTAGTCTCATATTGGCCTCATTTAAACTTGTGTAGCGAACCGGTATCTAATCTTGCCTTGATATAACAACATGTAAATTGCGGGGTAGCTAAACAACATGAACCTAACTAATTGTCGGGACCCCGGTTCCACTTAATATGATCTAATTGCATCGCACCTTTGCCATGTCATCCATCATACATGCGTCATGCCGATCTTCTGCCGTTGTATTGAATATTGCATCCGGTGTTTCTTCTAGTGTTTTGGTTCTTCGCGGATAAGGCCGTTGAGTTGATGTGAGCTTCGCCCCGATCTTCGGTCGAACCCTTCGACAATGTTTTCAGGCGAGCATCTCCCCCTTTCTACCTATCTTACTTTTATAGTCTTTATTTCCTCCTGTTGATCTATTGCTATCTGTGTTGCGATGCTCTAGTTTTCGTACCCGTGATATCCCTTGCAGCCCTATATTGCCTTGGACACATCCTATTACCTGTTGTTTGGTAGATAGTTGGACTTCCGCGTCGTAGTTGCTTGCTCAAGTGCGGATGTGTGTCGTCAAATGCCACAGTTGTTGATGTATTGCCGCATGTTGATGTTGGAGATGATTCTAGTTTTACTTATTGTTCACTTTAATTTCTGTTTAACAACTAAAATTGAATAAGCAGAGGCATCGGTGGGTGATAGATAATATTTGGTTTCCGAACGCCCACTGGTGTCCCGTGAGACCCCGAGTACTTGATTCCTGTTCCTTGTTTTATCGCGCTATCCACATCCGGGAGGTATATGGGACCCCCCTGAGCCAGAGCTTGATTCCGTCTTATTTCTTGGGGCCACAAACTAGTTTGAGGTTTTATTACTATCCTGTACTTATGCCATGCTTTACTGCTTTATTTACGATTGTGCGAGGAGCACACTGTACTGTTTAGGATGCGGAGTGATTACGCGGTATCGACAAGCCCAGCCACACTTTCGGGTTCCCAGTCGTTTACAGCCATTGGCGCAGACCTTGAGGCCGTCTCGGAGCTTGCCTACTCCGTTGCGGGTTCTACTTAAGGGGTGGCCCCCTGAAATATTTCTGAATCTTGTGATTGCTTTGTCGTGAAAGCCTCGTTGGGTTTTGATTTGGTTTTTCCGAGGTTGATCGAGTGTGTGTTGCTATTGGTGCACCCCGGCCGGGTAAAACTTTCTGAAAGCCGTGTCCGCGGATATGGACGACTTGGAGCACAGTTTCTCGATCATAGACAAGCATAACTAAAGTTTACTGCTATAAATTTGATTTATAATGACTAGTAATCAACTTCACTATAATGGAATGGCTAATTAATACTGCCCACAATTGCTTGTTTGGTTGTCGCTTGCGACAATTGTATCTGACTAGTAAGTATTGTAACTACAACGGAATGGCTGAATAAAAGTACCAACAACTGCTGGGTTTTGGGCTTATCTCATGCTATCTGTATCTGATTAGTAATTGTTGCAACTATAACGGAATGGTTAACTAAAAGTGCCCACTGCTTATTTTATCAGGACGATTACCTAAACCTGACTAGTAAAGTGCCGCAACTATAACTGAATAAGTAAAACTGCCAACTGCGTGAGTTCCTCGGTTGACTTCCTCGATTGGTCTCGAGGGGGAAACGCCAGGATGGGTTTGTTTGATGATAGTATCAGGTTGGATCCGAATAGGTCATTCTTACCCCCTCTGATAACCGCCAGTTGTATCGAGTCTCTATAGGTTGTTTAGTGCATGCTACCGCTGCCGCTCAGTCCACCATACCTTTGTAGGCGAGGACCGCCGAATTCTAGCCTCGCCGTGTACTGGCCTCAGTACTGACGCTCCTTCTTTGTTTTTCTGCTTTGCCCTTTGTCGGCACCCCTTTTGTTAAGCAGGTTTTGAGATCGACGCCGTTAGCAGGGTTACCCTTCCGGCTTGGCCTGGGCAGGGTTATGGACGCCATTGGTTATTCTTCAGGGCTCTTAGCCCCATTTGCATCTTGTCCGTAGCTGGACGCTCTATCGTTTTCAAGGTGATTTGGATCTCCGTATATTATATCTGTATTCTTGACTCTTTGAGTCGCTGTTATATATCTCTGTTCTGTGGGTCCCATCGAGGACTGTTGTGTAATGTTATTACTTCGTTTTCCACCCGCACGAAAGTGCCTGGTGGGCACCTTTGAATCGTTTCTATGCGGGTTTGGCGAATTTTGCTAAAACTTGCATAGGTCTGATTCTGAGGGTGTTACAGGGCCCAGTCAGCGACTGAGCCCCAGTTCCAGGACATCGCGTGCCCAAGACACGGACGGCTTCTTCGTCGTTGAGGCTGCAGCTGGCGCCTCTGGGACGTCCTCGGCGGGAGCTTCCTCGTGAGTCGAAGCTGCCACAGCTGGAGCCTCCTTGCGAGGTGAAGCCGCCGCAGCCGGAGCCTCCCCCAGCCCAGAGACTGGGGCGAATGGCGGAGGCAGTGAGGCCAGCGGTACCTCCATAGTCGCCGTGTCCAGCGCAGTCGTCGCTGGTGGCGCGCCGTCACCAGTTAGGCTGGGAGCATCGGAGCTGCTCGCCGAGTGCGGCGGTGAGGCCGTCCTCGACGACTTCGTTTTCTTCTTCAGGGGGGCCCTCGCCTCCCTCTTCTTCTCCTTCTTCTTCGATGGAGTGGCTTGACGGCGCGAGGTGGTCTTTGGGAGCTCGTCATCGTCGTCATGGCGCTCGAGGCTTCTGCTCGCTTCGATCTCGCGCTGGCCTTGCCCGCGGGTCTTTCGGACCAGCGGGGCGACCTCCTCTTCGGACTCGTCCTCGGAGTCTTCGTTGCCCTTCGCGGGTGGCGATTCGCCTGTGTCCTGGGCAGATGGGCCCGGACTCTCATCATCCGAAGGTGGGAGCCACCCTTCCACCACCTGGAATAGTTGCGATGAATACAAAACGGAATCAGGATTACCGCGACTGCATACACTACGACTGCGAACAAAGTAAAGAAATTACCGTTGGAGCTGGACGCTTCGCGGTGTAGGGGGCGATCCCGGCCTGCGCATCCAGGTACACTGCCTGGGTAATCTTCTTCAACGCTGGGAGGTAATCTTCCAGCCTCCATTCGTCGAGGCAGGCCTTCGTCGAGTCCCCCCGGCCGGTGTATTGGTACATGTAGTGGTCGCGCTGGGCGAGTGGAACAAGCCGCCGCCCAAGCCAGCAATTGTACAAATTTATCGTTTGGAGGCCCTTCTTCTTTAGACCACGGATGGTATGGAGCATCTCGTCAACGACCATCCGCTGGTCGTCGGGGAGCTTGCCGACTTGGAGATGGCGCGGCTCTGAACGACTAGCGGAGTACCGCGGGATCGCCGCCTCGCCCTCCGGGGTCGCCTCGGTCACGTAGAACCACGACTTTTTCCAGTCGCTCGCTGCCTTGGCGGGTAGCATCAGGTCAAAGAAGGAGGCTTTGGACTTGAGCTGGAACGTCAAGCCGCCTGCGGCTAGCATTGGGCCGCCTGCCTCCTCGCGGCTGATCCGTCCCTGGAACAGATCTTGCCACAAGGGAAAGTAGGGCCGGCAGCCCAAGTAGCATTCGCAGAACGCCACGAAGATGGCGAGCTGCTCGATGCTGTGGGGACCCAGATCTGAAGGCTGGATCCCATAGTGGGCGCAGAAGCGCCGGAAGAACAGGGACATAGGAAACCCTAGCCCCCGCTCGAGATGACTGGTGAAACAGACGAATTCTCTCTCTCGCGGGTTTGGGGTCGTTTCTCTGGCTGCGGGGATACGCCAACAGCCGGCTCGCAGGATCCCGGCTTCCTCGAAAGAGGCCAGTTGTGCCCTCGTGCACTTGGACCTACCCCATGGTTCGGTGGAAAGGGCCATGGCCAAGAGGTTAGTTGGAGATCGGAGGATTTCGAGTCGACTGGATCGCGGAGCAAAGGAAGGAAAATGTGCGCACTCGGAAGAAGTGGTGAGCAGTTGGTTCTACGATTGCCTGCCATTCCTCTTATATAGCGGGAGTTACCCACCAAATCAGGAGGCCGTTACCGCGCGATGATTACGCCGAAAGTTACCGTTAGATTACCTCAACGGCTAGTTTGACCGCGTCTGACGGTCCAACTCCAGCCGCTCGGCTCGCCAGGTCAATCGCCATGACCGCGTCCCGCCGACTTGACCTGCCCAAGCCGCGACTTGGTTCACCGCATTTCTTCCTTTATACAGGAGCCCGCCGACGATTCGACTGGATGCCTACTCTGAAGCCGTATACTCCGACTGCCAGCAGCCACTTACGCCCAATCGACGACGGCCTCGGGGACTACTGATGGGGATATGCCTACTGGGGTATACCCAGCAAGGCGTTTCCGACTGGCCCGTGAGCTGGCGATTGGGCCCGCAGAACGGCGAATGGATTGAAGCCCAGCAAGGTACCGAGCGACTGGAAGCTAAAGGCCCAGGCGAGTAGATAGGCCCAGTCGGATTAGGTTAAACGACTACTGAAGCTGTAACCGAATCGGTTGAGATATGTAAACCCTAGGGGAGGTGAGCCTATATAAACCTCCCTAAAGGGTGAGTAGAGACACGTTCCCTGATACACCCAAGCGACTCGCCGCCTAGCCGCCGAGCTCGTCCATTGTAACACCTCCACAATACAATCTAGCAGGAGTAGGTCTTTACCCTCCGGGGGGCCGAACCTGGGTAAAACCCTGTGTCTTTGCCCTCATCTCGCACCGCAGATGGCTGGCCGCCCTTGCCCCTCATTCTGAAGGGTTTCGCGGCATAGTAAATCAAAATTTTCTACGGAGCGAATAGAGGGAAAGCCAAGATCTAATCTAGGGGATGCAAACAACGAGAGAGATTGGATTAGATCTTCATACCCTTGAAGATTCGCACAGCGGAACGTTCGTCGGAACGTGGGTGATGTAGTCGTACTCGCTTCTCCTCCTCGCGATCCGATCCGATCTAGCACCACAAGTGGCGGTGCCTCCGTGAGATGCACACGTGCAACACCTCGACGTCTCCTCCTTCCTCGGACCAGCGAGTATGGTGGAGAGATAGATTGGATCTACAGCACGATGGCGTGGTGTATATGGTGGAGAATTTCTGCTGCAGGGCTTCGCCTACAAACAGTCGGGAGGGAGAGAGGAAGGTAGCAAGGCTGCTAGGGCTTGGAGGAAGGTGTGTGTGTGGGAGGGGGAGGGGGCGCACCACCCATCTATATATAGAGGGGGGCGGCCAGCCCTTGCCCCTCCTCCAAGCCTATCTCTAGTTTAAACAATTTAAACTCTCCCTTATCTAGAAATCCTATCTCTAGTTTAAACGATTTAATCTCTCCCTTATCTAGAAATTCTATCCCGAGATTTAAACGAGTCAAATCTCTCTAGAATCGGCTGGGCCCTATGGGGCCTTGTGCCCCTGGACCAATGCGTCCAGGACACTCCCTCATAGTCCCATGCCCCCTCCCGGAAGGTGGGGCCACGTTGGTCCCCTTCCGGAAGGTTCTAGAAGCTTCCGGTACAATACCGATTAACCCGGAACAATTCCGAACTCCAAAAACTGCACTGCCTTATATGAATCTTATTCTCCGGACCATTCCGGAACCTCTCGTGATATCCCGGATCCCATCCGAGACTCCGAACAAAAATTCATAAACCAATTATCCAATCAATCCTAGCGTCGAGATACGTTAAGTGTGTGACCCTACGGGTTCAAGAATATGCAGACATGATCTTATATCAATAATCAACAGCGGGGTCTGGGCACCCATATTGACTCCCACACATTCATCGATGATCATATCGGATGAACCACGATGCTAGGATTCAATCAATCCCATATATATATTCCCTTCGTCTCGCGATATTTTACTTACCCGAGATTCGATCGTCGGTACCGTCATACCTAGTTCAATCTCGTTCACAGCAAGTACTTTACTCGTTCCGTAATCCGATATCACTTTGTGATTAACTCCTTAACCACATGCTTGCAAGCGGTGTTGATATCGATTACCGAGTGGGCCCGAAGTATATCTCTCCGACTTGGGAGGGACAAATTCCATCTCGATACATACAACCCAACAGATACTTTCCGATCACCTGAGAGACACCTTTATGATCACCCTCTCATAGGATGACGTTTGATGACCTCAAAGCTTTCTTCCGATACCAGGGAGTTTCATTATCTCATGGTCTAAGGAATACAATATTTGACATAGGAAAAGCTTCGCAAAGACGAACACGATGACACGATCTAATTGCTCTGCTTTGTTTGGGTCTATCCACCATATCATTCTCCCAATGATATGATCTCATTATCAATTGACAACTCATGTCTATGGTTAGGAAACCTTAACCATCATTGATCAATGAGCTAGTCCATAGAGGCGTACTAGGGACACGGTGTTGTTTACAAACCACACAAGTATTAAAGTTTCCGCTTAATACAATTCTAGCATGGAACATAAACTTTATCATGAACAAGAATTATAATAATAACATCTTTATTATTGCCTCTAGGGCATAATTCCAACAGTCTCCCACTTGCACTAGAGTCAATAATCTAGTTTACATCTGGCAACAATCTCACACCCATGGCAGTGAGGTGTTGATCATGTTTTACACGTGGAAGAGGTTTAGTCAATGGATCTGCGACATTCAGATCCGTATGTACTTTGCTAATCTTCAGATCTCCATCTGCTATATAATCTCGGATTATATGAAACTTGCGGTTGATATGCTTGGTCTTTGGATGATATCTTGGTTCCTTAGCGAGTGCTATGGCGCCAGTGTTGTCACACAATATCTCCAGTGGGTCCAATGCACTTGGAACCACGCCAAGCTCAGTGATGAAGTTTCTGATCCAAACTCCTTCACTTGACGCTTCTGCAGCAGCCATGTATTCCGCTTCTACTGTAGATCCCGCGATCACGCTTTGCTTGCAGCTTCTCCAGCTCACAGCTCCTCCATTCAAAATATAAACGTATCCTGTCTGAGATTTAGAATCATCCTTGTCGGTGTCGAAACTAGCATCGGCGTAACCTTTTACGACAAGCTGTTCATCACCCCCATAGACTAAGAACATTTCTTTAGTTCTATTTAGGTACTTTAGGATGTTCTTCATGGCTGTCCAGTGTTCCACTCCTGGATCACTTTGATATCTGCTCGTCAAACTAAGAGCATTGGACACATCCGGTCTAGTACACAGCATGGCATACATGATGGAACCTATGGCCGAGGCATAAGGCACTTTGCTCATAGCTTCCCTATCATTTACCGTAGCTGGACACTGAGCCTTGCTCAATATCTTACCTGACAACATAGGCACTGAACCTTTCTTTGCCTTATCCATTCTGAACCTTTTCAGAACTTTGTCTAGGTATGTACTCTGGCTTAAAGCTATCAGGCGTCTTTGTCTATCTCTATAGATCTTGATGCCCAATATATAAGCAGCTTCACCTAGGTCTTTCATTGAAAAACACTTGTTCAAATAACTCTTCACATAGTTAAGCATGTTGATGTCATTTCCGATAATCAATATGTCATCCACATACAGTACCAGAAACGTCACCGAGCTCCCACTCACTTTCTTGTAGATGCAAGCTTCGTAGCAATTTGGAACAAATCCAAAGCTCTTGATCACTTGATCAAAACGAAGGTTCCAACTCCGAGATGCTTGCTTCAGTCCATAAATGGAACGCTGAAGTTTGCATACTTTACTAGCATCCTTAGGATCGACAAAACCTTCGGGTTGCATCATATACAACTCTTCATCAATGTTGCCATTGAGGAAAGCAGTCTTGACATCCATCTGCCATATTTCATAATCATGAAACGCAGCAATTGCTAATAAAATCCGAATGGACTTAAACATCGCTACGGGAGAAAAGTCTCATCGTAGTCAACACCTTGAACTTGTCGAAAACCTTTTGCGACAAGCCGTGCTTTATAGAGGGTAACATTACCATCCGCGTCCGTTTTCTTCTTGAAAATCCATTTGCACTCAACGGCCTTTCGGTCGCTAGGAGGATCCACCAAAGTCCATACTTGGTTTTCGCTCATGGATCCCAATTCGGATTTCATGGCTTCCAGCCATTTCTCAGAGTCTGGGCTCATCATCGCTTCCTCATAGTTCGTAGGTTCACTGTCTTCTACCAACAAGACAGTCAAGACAGGGTTGCCGTACCACTCAGGAGGGGCACACGACCTTGTCGACCTGCGACGTTCAGTAGCAGCATCGTCCGAAGCTTCATGATCCTTGTCATTAGCTTCCTCTATTGTTGGTGCAGGCGGCACTGGAACAATTTCAGGTGCTGCGCTACTCTCCAATTCAAGAGAAGGTTCAATAACCTCGTCTAGCTCTACTTTCCTCCCACTCACTTCTTTCGAGAGAAACTCCTTCTCAAGAAAGGAACCGTTCTTTGCGACAAACACTTTTCCTTCGGTTCTGTGATAGAAGGTATACCCAATAGTTTCCTTAGGGTATCCTATGAAGACGCATTTCTCCGCTTTGGGTTCGAGCTTGTCCGGCATCAACTTCTTGACGTAAGCTTCGCATCCCCAAACTTTAAGAAACGACAACTTAGGTTTAGCACCAAACCACAGTTCATACGGTGTCGTCTCAACGGATTTAGATGGAGCCCTATTTAAAGTGAATGCAGCGGTTTCTAATGCATAACCCCAAAATGATAACGACAAATCAGTAAGAGACATCATCGATCGGACCATATCTAATAGGGTTCGATTCCGGCGTTCAGACACACCATTGCGCTGTGGTGTTCCGGGTGGCGTGATTTGCGAAACAATTCCGCTTGCTTTAAGATGCGTGAGAAAATCATAACTCAAATATTCGCCCCCACGATCGGATCGTAAAAACTTAATCTTTCTGTTACGATGGTTCTCCACTTCATTCTGAAAATCTTTGAACTTTTCAAACGTTTCAGATTTATGTTTCATTAAATAGATATACCCATATCTACTTAAGTCATCGGTAAAAGTGAGGAAATAGCGATATCCACCGCGCGTCGAAACACTCATCGGTCCGCATACATCGGTATGTATGATTTCCAACAAGTCCGTTACTCGCTCCATCATACCGGAGAACGGGGTTTTGATCATCTTGCCCATGAGGCATGGTTCGCATGTGTCAAATGATTCAAAATCAAGAGACTCCAAAAGTCCATCAGAATGGAGTTTCTTCATGCGCTTTACTCCAATATGACCTAGACGACAGTGCCACAAATAAGTAGTATTATCACTATCTACTTTGCATCTCTTAGCCTCAATGTTATGGATGTGTGTTTCATCCCTTTCGAGATTTAGAAGAAATAAACCATTCACAAGAGGTGCATGACCATAAAAGATGTTACTCATATAAATAGAACAACCATTATTCTCCGATTTAAATGAATAACCGTCTTGCAATAAACACGATCCGGAAATGATGTTCATGCTCAACAAAGGAACATAATAACATTTATTAAGGTTTAAAACTAATCCCGAAGGTAAAACTAAGGAGAGCGTGCCGACGGCCATCACATCAACTCTTGATCCGTTGCCAACGCGCATCGTCACCTCATCCCTCGCAAGCCGCCGTCTATTCCGTAGCTCCTGTTTTGAGTTACAAATATTAGCAACTAAACCGGTATCAAATACCCAGGCACTACAACGAGGGCTAGTAAGGAAAACATCAATAACATGTATATCAAATATACCTTTGATGGTGCCAGCCTTCTTGTCCGCTAAGTACTTCGGACAGTTGCGCTTCCAGTGACCCTTGTCCTTGCAATAGAAGCACTCAGTGTCTGGCTTGGGACCAGACCTGAGCTTCTTCTCAGCAGGGGCATTGCGCTTGCCGCCGCCCTTCTTGAAGGGCTTCTTAGCTCCCTTACCTTTCTTAAAGGTGGGCTTGTTGACCATCAACACATGATTATCCTTCTTGATGTCCACTTCCGCAGCCTTCAGCTTTGCGAAGAGCTCGGTGATCGTATCAGTGGAACCAATCTGATTATGAGTCACTAGAAAACTTTTGTAGCTGGGAGGGAGTGATTGCAGAACCCTGTCAATCTTGAGCTCCTCTGGAATCGTGCATTCCAGTTGCTCAAGGCGTTGAGTGTAGCCCGTCATCTTAATGGCGTGCTCACTAACGGAACTCCCTTCCTCCATCTTGCAGTTAAAGAACTTCTCGGAGATCTCATATCTCTCAGAACGGGCCTGAGTCTGAAACATGGTTTTCATCTCCTCGAGAATCTCGAAGGGCCCGGGATACTCTTCAAAACGATTTTGAAGATCCGGTTCCATAGCAAACAACATGGTGCTCTTAATCACACCATAATCATCTTTGCGCGACTGATAGACAGCTTTCTCATCAGCCGACGCAGTTGCAGCAGGGGGGTCACCTAACGCTTTCCCAAGGACATAGTCCTTTTGTCCGCCAGACAGAATGATTCTTAGATTGCGGAACCAATTGGTGAAGTTAGACCCATTGTTTCTAAGCTTTTCCTTCTCAGCAAAAACGTTGAAGTTGAAGTTGGATTTGGCCATGTGATCTACAGTATTTGCAAGTAGAATTTAGACTATGTTCATGATAAATAGTTCAACTTAATCAAATTACTAGATGAACTCCCACTAAATTCAACATCCCTCAAGTTGTTTAGTGAACACGATCCAAATTCACCACACCTAATCCGATCATCACGAGAAGAGATGTGGTTTCAATGGTGGACAACAAAGTGTCGATCATATCATTCATATGACTCATGCTTAACCTTTCGGTTCTTGTGTTCCGAGGCCATGTCTGTACATGCTAGGCTCGTCAAGTTAGACCCAAGTATTTCCGCGTGTGCAAAAACTGGCTTGCACCCGTTGTATGTGAGCGTAGAGTCTATAGCACCCGATCATCACGTGATGCTTGGAAACGACGAACTTTCGCAACGGTGCATACTTGGGGAGAACACAGTTTTTATCTTGATCTTTAAGTGAGGAATCATCTTATAATGCTACCGTCGCGATCTAAGCATGATAAGATACATAAAAGGATAAACATCACATGCATATAACTTTATGTGACATGGTATAGCCTATCTTCGCGCAATGATCTCCATATTGTGCGTTCCGGCATGATCTCCATCACTCCACCATGATTGCCTCCACCACGAATAGCAACTACAACTATTGCTAACTACTTAGCGATAAAGTAAAGCTATTACATGGCGTATAAGAAGTTGACTCGCAGGTCATACACAATTATAAAGACAACCATATGGCTCCTGCCGGTTGTGTACTCATCGACATGCAAGTCGTGAAACATTACAAAACATGATCATCGCATACAATATACACATCACATCTTGGGCCATACCATATCACAGAAAACACTCCCTGCAAAAACAAGTTAGACGCCTCTACTTTGTTGTTGCATGTTTTACGTGGCTTTATGGGAGTAGATGCTAAGAACGATTCTTACCTACGGAAAGCCACAACGGTGATATTATGGTTGCCAAACTCCGGTGTTAATCCCATGACAACTATAGTGAGAGAAACTGACATCCACCAGCCGCATGTGTGGAACAAGCCACACGTCAAGTGCGGAGCTGGTCTCGCGAACGACGTCGCGTAAGGTTGGCCTGGACCGCTTCAATCTCACTATCCCGCGTCATAAGAAGAACACAAACAAGAGGCTTGCAACATAAAACATCAACGCCTGCAACAACCATGTTGCGTTCTACTCGTGAAACACATCTACGCATAGATCTAGCTCTGATACCACTGAAGGGTTTCGCGGCATAGTAAATCAAAATTTTCTACGGAGCGAACAGAGGGAAAGCCAAGATCTAATCTAGGAGATGCAAACAACGAGAGAGATTGGATTAGATCTTCATACCCTTGAAGATTCGCACAGCGGAACATTCGTCGGAACGTGGGTGATGTAGTCGTACTCGCTTCTCCTCCTCGCGATCCGATCCGATCTAGCACCACAAGTGGCGGTGCCTCCGTGAGATGCACACGTGCAACACCTCGACGTCTCCTCCTTCCTCGGACCAGCGAGTATGGTGGAGAGATAGATTGGATCTACAGCACGACGGCGTGGTGTATATGGTGGAGAATTTCTGCTGCAGGGCTTCGCCTACAAACAGTCGGGAGGGAGAGAGGAAGGTAGCAAGGCTGCTAGGGCTTGGAGGAAGGTGTGTGTGTGGGGGGGAGGGGGTGCACCACCCCTCTATATATAGAGGGGGGGGGGGGAGGCCAGCCCTTTCCCCTCCTACAAGCCTATCTCTAGTTTAAACAATTTAAATTCTCCCTTATCTAGAAATCCTATCTCTAGTTTAAACGATTTAAACTCTCCCTTATCTAGAAATTCTATCCCGAGATTTAAACGAGTCAAATCTCTCTAGAATCGGCTGGGCCCTATGGGGCCTTGTGCCCCTGGCCCAATGCGTCCAGGACACTCCCTCATAGGCCCATGCCCCCTCCCGGAAGGTGGGGCCACGTTGGTCCCCTTCCGGAAGGTTCTAGAAGCTTTCGGTACAATACCGATTAACCCGGAACAATTCCGAACTCCAAAAACTGCACTGCCTTATATGAATCTTATTCTCCGGACCATTCCGGAATCTCTCGTGATATCCCGGATCCCATCCGAGACTCCGAACAAAATTCATAAACCAATTATCCAATCTATCCTAGCGTCGAGATACGTTAAGTGTGTGACCCTGCGGGTTCGAGAATATGCAGACATGATCTTCTATCAATAATCAACAGCGGGGTCTGGGCACCCATATTGACTCCCACACATTCATCGATGATCATATCGGATGAACCACGATGCCAGGATTCAATCAATCCCATATATATATTCCCTTCGTCTCGCGATATTTTACTTGCCCGAGATTCGATCGTCGGTACCGTCATACCTAGTTCAATCTCGTTCACAGCAAGTACTTTACTCGTTCCGTAATCCGATATCACTTTGTGATTAACTCCTTAACCACATGCTTGCAAGCGGTGTTGATATCGATTACTGAGTGGGCCCGAAGTATATCTCTCCGACTTGGGAGGGACAAATTCCATCTCGATACATACAACCCAACAGATACTTTCCGATCACCTGAGAGACACCTTTATGATCACCCTCTCATAGGATGACGTTTGATGACCTCAAAGCTTTCTTCCGATACCAGGGAGTTTCATTATCTCATGGTCTAAGGAATACAATATTTGACATAGGAAAAGCTTCGCAAAGACGAACACGATGACACGATCTAATTGCTCTGCTTTGTTTGGGTCTATCCACCATATCATTCTCCCAATGATATGATCTCATTATCAATTGACAACTCATGTCTATGGTTAGGAAACCTTAACCATCATTGATCAATGAGCTAGTCCATAGAGGCGTACTAGGGACACGGTGTTGTTTACAAACCACACAAGTATTAAAGTTTCCGCTTAATACAATTCTAGCATGGAACATAAACTTTATCATGAACAAGAATTATAATAATAACATCTTTATTATTGCCTCTAGGGCATAATTCCAACACGTTCTACTACTCGCTGCCGATTGCAGCATCTGCCGTGACCATTCCCACGACACTGAGCAATAGTCAAACCATGAGCAGTGGCCGCTTATTCGTACATTGCAACATACTCCGGATAATACTGCTCGACCACACCTTTGCTCCACCCTACCTTGGTATCGGAAATCACCTTGAGCGAGGAGGGGGGGGGTGCGTGCACCTAGTGTTGACGTGGGACACTTCGTTGGAACCCCAAGAGCAAGGTGTGATGAGCACATCAGCAAGTTTCCCTCAGTAGAGACCGAGGTTATCGAACTTGAAGGAGGGAAATGTCTCAAAGGTGTTGCAAGCAACATGGAGACCTGCACAACATAAACTCAAGACTATCCCAACGAATCAGTGAGGTTGTCAAGCTCACCGGTTTGCTATAACAAAGGATTAAACGTATGGTGTGGAAGGTAATGGTTTGCAGCAAGTAAACAAGTAACAGTGGAAGATGTATCAATGGTAAAGATTGGACCGGGATCCATAGTTCACTATAGGTGCTCTCCTTAGATAAAAAACATGGCATGAAGGGTAAACAAATTACAGCAGGGCAATTGACAGGAACTGAGCAAGACATCACAATGAAATACTAGTCAGAAAGATCCTACGAGATTCGATTGGGCAATACAACAAGATACATAGACCGCCATCCAACTGCATCTATGACTATAAGTCCACCTTTAGGTTATCATCCAAACCCCCTCTAGTATTAATTTGCAACCAACAGACAACTGCTTTAAGCAAAGTGTGTAAGGTAAACAGTCCACATGTTCCATGAACAAGAGACCGTTGTTTTCTCCCTAGTAGCAACAACACATCTACAACTGAAGAGATTATTGTCACTTCCCTTGGAAACTAGAGGCATAAACCCACTATCGAGCATAAATACCCCCTCTTGGAGTCACTAGCAACTACTTGGCCAAGATAGCTACTACCAACAGATAGCATGCAAGATCACAAACAACACAGACATGATAGAATCATAAAGACATTAATCAAACCAACATAATAATCTCAATATCCATCGGATCCCCGCAAACACAACATGCATGATTACAAATAGATTAGATCTTGATCATGAACGGAGCTCACAAGATCTATACATGAAATCACAAAGGAGGAGATACAACCATCTAGCTACTACATGGACCCATACCGGAGAGAAGGCCTCCAGGATGATTTCCCCTCCGGCAGGGTGCCGGGAAGAACTTCAGATCCCCCTGATCGAGGAACGATGGTGGCGGAGGCTACAGACTGTTTCGTGGAGATTTGATCGGGTGCCTAGGGTTTCTGCATCGGGGGCTTCTTATCAGCGAAGGGGGAGGCCGAGGCGGCGGCCAGGGGACCCACACCCCTCCCAGGCGTGGGGCAGGGCCCACCCGCGCCTAGGGTGGGTCTGGCCGACCTGGATGGCCTCTCCGACTCCCCTTTGGACTTCTTGTTCCCTACAGAAAGTAATTTACTTTGACGTTTGTCCTGTCCAATTCCGAGAATATTTCTTTACTAACTTTTCTGAAACCAAAAACAGCAGAAAACAGGCATCTGGCACTATTGCAACTTGTTAGTAGGTTAGTACCAGAAAACATGTAAAAAGCACCCCAAAGTGTAGACAAGGCAAAGCAAAGTAGATACTAAACAAGCATGGAGCATCAAAAATTATAGATACATTTCCAACGTATCAGCATCCCCAAGCTTAACTCCTGCTCGTCCTCGAGTAGGTAAGTGATAAAAGAATAATTTTTTAGGTGACATGCACCCTCACAATAAAGATCCAACCATTTGCAAGCATTGAAAGCTGGGATCAAAGAACTCTAAACATGTGCATGAAAGATGGAGTTCTAACAATAGGACATAGTAACTATGCATGCAACATGACAAGCTACAAACAAAGATCATGAATAATATGCAATGAAAAACGTTTGTTTGTTTCACATACAGAAAACATGGCATAATGGCAATCAACTTGTCCCTCATAGGGTAGCAATATAGATGCATAGGACACCTTCAAAGTTCACAAGGGTGACTAGAAACAAATAGCAAAAGAACAAGTAATATCACAATATGCATCAATCAATAAGCTTTGGAACACTGCACACAGAATGACAACTATGCTCTCTTAATGGTGCCTAAAGGTAGAAGGTGGAGACTCGGTAGTGGTGGAGGAAAGGCCCTTTTTTGTAAAGGAAGCAGGGATTACAAGTTTCAAAAAGAGCTTCCAAAAATTATGGTACTTGTAAGCTTTCAACCCTCATTGCCCCTATCATAAGAATCTTGAAGTGGTTAAGCTTAAAGTGGCAAAGATGGAGTATATGCTTGACGAAGTATAAGTTGGCAATCTCAAGTCCCTTGAATACGAGGGCCACACCTCATGCATACTCAACATTGGGCCCAGGTAAGTTCTTGTCTTTGTAAGTATTTGCATATCATTGAGAACCGCCAATTGGGTACCCCTTGCACACGGTACAGGAGCTTTCCCATAACCAAAATGACAAGGCAAGCAGACAATGAGCATCTCATCAATCTTTTTATTTACCATATGCATAGCTTCTTTTTGAGGATGCTTCATAGATAGCTCATTATGGTGATGCTGCAAGTTTCCACCATGATTAGGCATGGCTTAGGCTAGCGGCCCAGGCGTTTGTCTAACACAAGATACAAACTCCATGGACTTACAAGGTCCCTCTTTATTTCACACCGGTGACATCCATAGACAAAATATCATGATATCACTGAGTACAAAGTACAAGTGCAATGTTAAAAACGTTCCTCGTGACAGCACGGTTCTGCCAATTCCAACTTATAAGAGCAAGCATATACAACAAAGTTGTCACAATGGTTAAAGTTTATTAAGGGCAAAGAATATAAAGTGTTCCATCAAGTTCGTGAGGGCTTTTGTAAGGTTCCCAACCTTTAATAACGTAGAGATCCCTGTTTTTACAATGCTAGTCCCTGGATCAATAGCTAGCATCCATATTTAAGATGTAATATCAAGAAACAAAGGTCATAATACAACTTTATAACCAGGAATAAATTAATTTATTACATCTTACATAGCTAATTTGGCTATCTCATTACAATGCAGCAGAATATAACAATAGCATGGGGTCCTTCATCTTCAAAGTGCCACAGGCAGACATGTTGGTTGTAGACTTGTAATCCTAATCAATAAACTTCTCTAACATCAAATAAACCTGCAACATAATAAGTTATAGCCACAAGGGTCAATACATTTGAATTGTATTGGCAAGTGATACTATGGTAGTATAGTGGAGTCTATCATCTATATGCATTTGGCTAAGTGGAGCTTAGGCTTGCATTGCTCAAAATAGATTTTCCTTATCATTTCAAAACACTAAGTTTTTGCTTGACAAAATCACCCAAGGCATCTCCCAATAGAAATTGGGGATCCTTTAACCCTTGTTCAACCACAAGATTTTAACTTTGAAATTGGGATGGGGAGATTCTTGATAGCTTCCATGTCTTGATGCTCAAATTTTCCTTTACCAGGGACATGGCTAAGTACTTAGATTTTACACTCTGTAGAGGTGGTGCACTTTACCCACAAGACTTGGTTTCCCAAGACAATATCTTTCAGAAGCCTTCCCTTAGACCAGAATGGACGCGTTCCAACCTATCATCCCCTACCACCAACTGTCCATTTGGCTAAGTTATTGCAACCTATATGATCCAGGCAGAGCCCATAATGCCAAGTGGCTGCACTTGAAGCTTCTCAACATTTGACATCTCAAATCTCTTTGTTCCTGGGTGGCCATCCACAAGTGAGATACACAAGGTAAACCATAGAAATGGGCCTTGTGAACCACTCAACACAAACCATTCCTTCCATTCCACCCAGGTGATTCATTCACTTAGTTGTTTTATTAAACAAAACACAAGTCCACAGACTAAGAAATATTCCATAGTATGAATATATATTCCATCCTTGTTTTCTACTAGCTAAGCTAAGCATGATAGTAGTAGGAATCTTAACTTAGGAAATTCTACTAAGGTTTCATCTACTAGGTTTTCCCATGGCATAGGTTACACTTAGCAAAATTTCATGCAATTCCTACTTAGAAATATCACTAATGCATAGTGAAAATAATGGGACAAAAATATGAAGCATCACTTTCCTTTTTGGTAGAGAATATAAGTTCACTCCTTGATCTTGCAACAATCACACTCTTCAAATTCCACTACATTTCAATCAAGCAAGCAATATTTCAATCTACCATTCAAGCAAAACATCACATAAAATGATAGGAACAAAACAATGCATGCAAGCATGCCAAAGATTGTTTTATTTAGAAAAGTTGTTTATAATGGGTTATAAACATTTGAAAATACCTATTGGTCATTTTATAAAAGTGGCAAAACCATTTGTAAAATATTTTACCTATAAATCATTTTTAAACCAAATCATTATTTTATGTGGTTGAAAATGCCTTTATCAAAGTAGCAATCTTTATAGGGTTCACCCAATACATTTTTAACTCATAAAACTTGGTGCTTGGGTCAGAGAATTTAGATCAAAACATTTCCCAAAGGTTTTCCTCCAAAAGCATTTTTAATAAATAATCATTATTTTTATTTGTCTAAAAATGGTTTAAATCAAAGATTTATTCTTTTGCTTCACCAAATATATTTTTGAAACCACAAATTGATTCCTATGGTCAGTATGTTCAAAACAAACCATTTGCCAAAGATTTTATCTCAAAAATAATTTTAGAACAAATTTTATATTCTAAATATGCCTACATAAGTTTCTGCAAAAACAATCAATTTAACAGAAGAATTTTACTAAACAAAGTGCATGGTCAGAAAGTACTTGTCTTCCTGATTTCATTGATATAAAATTTTCAAACTGTGGACGTGTGGTTTGAAAGTTATGAATTTTTCAAATTGGAACATCTAATAGACATTTCTGTTTTTATTTCAAACGGACAGGGCCATGCGTCGTGCTATGATTGGTCTGTACCGCTTCGTGCGGATCGACAGATGCGAGCCGTTGGATCTAAGTTTAATCGCGCGGCTCATATCACTCGATACCCCTTCGGTTAGTCATTCTATCCTAGCCATTGGATCGTAATCGCACGGCGCTCATCATGCTTGCCAGAGATTGGCGGCACTGGTGGCGGCAGGTGGCGGCGGAGCGGTCAGACGGTGGCGGTGCTGGCGATGCAGGAAGCGAGAAATCAAGGGGAGATGCTCACCAGGTTTGCAGGGTTGTGCTGATTCTCGACGTGGTCTTATCCTGGATAGGGGCGCACGAGGACGACCAAAATTTCTCGCCGGAGTTCTGCCTGGCGTCGGGCACGCACTGGCGTTGTGGTTGGCGAGGATACTGTCCATGGGAAGGCAAAATAGGAGGTCCGTTAGACGCGCGAGAGAGAGGGGAGCGTGAGAGTGTCAACAGGGGAAAACGACACGGTCAGTACTTACGGGGAGGGTCGCCGGAGTTGGAGACAGACGACGGCGGTGACGGTCTTGGTCGTTGTCGAGGCTGGGGGTCAAGCGCGAGCAAGATGAGGCCACTGGGAGGCGCGGTGGTTGATGGGGATCATGCCTGAGTGGTCTAGAGAGCGAGGCGCGACGACGACTGGCCTGAATTGGAGGTGGTGCTCGCCGGAGACAGTGACGGTGAAGTGCGAAATTTAGCAGCCTGGGGCGCGCTAGGGTGAGGGACTGAGGGGGAAACAGAGAGGAGGGAGAGGCGATTAAGAAGGCTGATCGTGGGTCTGTTTAATCGCGGCGTTACTGCGTATTACGCCGGCATTCATTTGGCAGCAACGACCGGCGAGGTCAGCGGGAGGGTGAGGAAAAAGCTTGCGTGGCGGTGGGGCCTGTTGTCAGTGTGAGGGAGAGAGGGGGAGTGGGTCCAGGCGGTCAGTGACGCTGCGGGTTCGGTCTGCAGTGAGAAAACGTTTCACGAGAGAGTGGGGGTGGGCTTGCTGGGCTAGTTTGGGCCTGGGGTTAGTTGGGCTAGGTCTTTCTCTTTTTTTTATATGTTTCCTTTTTCTTTTTCTTGATTTCTTTTTCTGTTTTGATTTTGTTTGAATGTTTTCAAACCTTGTTTGAATTCAAAACTTGTTCAAAAGTTCAGTATAATTCCATACTGTTTAATCCTGTAAATTAAATATTACTTCAGGAATAATTCTTTTATTTTTCTTATGTTTTATTCTTTATTAAAATAAGCATATGCCATTTTTCAAGTGAGTTTACATATAATTTTCAAACCTTACTTAAATTCCAATCTTTTCACAAAACCTTTCAGTAGGTTTATTTATTTAATAGGGTGTCAAATATTTCACCTTGACTTATTTGGAAAGTATTTAATATGATTCATAAATCATTTGAATTGGGTATTTGTTTTAATTCCAATGGAATTAAATATAGTTTTAATTCCCTAAATTTTATTTGAAAGATTTATTTTATTTAAGTTAATTAAACAACTTTTATTCCACTTGGGTAAATTCCAAAATACTATTTTCTCATGAATTATATAATTATTCTAATTAGAGATTTGTCTTTATTAAAATAGGGATAGAATGGTTAATGCCATTTTATTTTATTTTGTAAATTCTTTATCCTTTTATTTTATTTGGATTCGTATTGTATTCATTCCATTTGATTATGGACTAGGTCAAGATTGGATTTGGCCTTTAAATAATCCTCATTTAATATTCCTTTCTTCATCTTATAAAATCCATATCTTTTTATTTAGAGATCCAAACTTGGTGATTCCCATTTGTAAAATCTTATTTGAGATTTATTTATCCTTTTAAATATCTTTAGGATTATTTTCTCACCATTTGGTATGGATTTATAGATAGGTTCTTTATTAGCTTTGGAAATTAAATATCCTTATCTTATTAAATTCATAAGATTTTATCTATGGCTCTAAATTGAATGAAATCAATTTATATGGTTTTATAATATTTCCATTTGTCATTCTTGATCATTTTGAAATGTTTGTTTGACCAATTTTTATATGGATCCAATTCATAGGCTTGGAGATAACTTGGAAATGATTTTCTTCCATTAGGGTTTTAGGGTTTTGGTTTATTTCCCAAGTGTTTAAATTTCTAGATGCATTTTATGAGGAATGCATTTCTCTTGATTTGGATTTTGTTGAATTCAATAATTAAAGTTTGTTCAAGATGGGATTTTAAGTTTCCATTTACAAACAAAGTTTCTTTTCAGCCTGATTTTCAACAATTATTTATTTTGTTTATTTATTTTTCACATAACACGATTTGGAAAATCTTGGGATGTGACAGGCTACCACCCTTAAAATAAATCTCGTCCCGAGATTTGGGGAGGCTAGGGTTACAAGTTGGCTCAAAGCAGCTAGGGTTCTACCACCCTTAAAAATTTTCCAACTAGATTACTTCTTGGCTTGCTTGGACTCTTGTTGAAACTTCTCTAGGCAAACATCTGCATAATGTCCTTTGTTCCCACACTTGAAACATGTGACAAGGCTAAGATCCTTCATAGGATTTATCTTGTGCTTCATCTTTTCTGGACAGTTGCTTGCATAATGTCCTTGGTTACCACAATTGTAACATGTGATAAGATTGAGTTCTTCACGTATCTTCTGTGGACAAGTTGACACATAATGGCCTAACTCTTTGCAGTTGTTGCACCATACTTGGCTAATCTCCTTATACTTTTTCTTCTTCTCTGGACATTCATTGGCATAGTGTCCCATTTCTTTGCAATGGCAACATTGCACATGGCTTTTGTCCTTCTTTTTCTTGGGTTTCTACAAAGCTAAGATTGCTTCTAATTCATGTTCTTCATATGTTATCTCAAAGGTAGGAAAGTTTCCTGGTCTCCTTGATCTTTTCCTTGGATAATACATATGTCTCCTCTTTGGTCCTTTAAATTGAGTCATATTGCATGGAGGTGCAAGTTGAGATTTTCTTTTGTCTTCATCCTTCTTGGTAGACTTGGCTCTCTCATGGTAGTCTGCAATCAGTTGTTGCACTCCACCTTGTTTCCTTTGTTGAACTATGGAATAGATGGGGCATTGGATAGGGACATGATTATTTCCTTCACATAGGTAACAAGTAGCTTGAGATGTGGGGCATTGATTTGTTGGATGTTTCTCTTCACAATTGGGGCATTGATCTTCATGCTCTTTGGAAGTGTGATCCTTATCTCCACAAATGTTGCAAGCTTGGGTTCCTTCTAAAATATCATCCTTGACATCCTTGTTGTCACAAACTCCTTGGGAAAGGTTGTCTCCCATGTTGATCATTTGAGTGGCCATCCTTTGCAACAATTGGGATTGAATTTCCAAAAACTTTTGTATGGTTGGGTCTAATCCATTGTTGTTGGTTAAAAACTGAGTTGTCACTTGGTTCAACTGGGTTTGGGTTACTATGAGTTCTCTCTTATTGATCTCTTGGTTGTTGTTGTTGTTGTCACCATCCTTGATGTTGGAGTTTCTTGGAGTAGTCATCTGTTTGGGTTGGATTGGGATTAGAATAAGTAAAAGATTTCTAAGGAATCAATTCTAATCACACACATCACAATTCACTCAAGCAATGTGCAAGCAATCTCAAACAAGCATTCCACTCAAACAACAGGTTTCAAGCATATTTTTAGGCAACCAAAAATATTTTTGTTACACCACATAAGTTGGTGGGTTTGACTTAAGCTAAACATGGTGGTCCATCTATTTGGTTCACTTGAGATCTTTCCATCCTTCTTGGTTGAATCTTCTTGAACAATATCTTTGTATCCTTTGAGAATTTCTTGAGCCTTGGTCACAAAACTTCAAAGGTGATGATAATTCCCTCTAAGTTGAGTTTCCTTAGTCTTCAATTCTTGAGCAATATTTCTTGTCTCACTTGTAGTCCTTAGTGATATCCAAGGTTGAAGTCCTTGTTGAGAATAAGGTTGAAATCACTTAAAGATGATGAAGTCATTAGAGTTGATGAAGTCCATTTGCACATGGTGGATTCTTTGGCCATGGCAAGGCTTTATCCATCAAGTTTGAAATAGAAGAGATGTAGAATCAAAACCAAAATTGTTGAGGAAAGAGTTTACAAGATTGTTTGTAAATAAGTTTTGGAACAAATACAACTCCTATTTTTCTAAGGGTTTTTTGTCCAATCCTAGGGTTACAATCCTACAGGCAACACAATGCTCTGATACCATCTGTAAGGTTCCCAACCTTTAATAAGGTAGAGATCCCTGTGTTTACAATGCTAGTCCCTGGATCAATAGCTAGCATCCACAGTTAAGATGTAATATCAAGAAACAAAGGTCATAATACAACTTTATAACCAGGAATAAAGTAATTGATTACATCTTACGTAGCTCATTTGGCTATCTCATTACAATGCAGCAGGACATAACAATAGCATGGGGTCCTTCATCTTCAAAGTGCCATAGGCAGACATGTTGGTTGTAGACTTGTAATCCTAATCAATAAACTTCTCTAACATCAAACAAACCTGCAACATAATAAGTTACAGCCACAAGGGTCAATACATTTGAATTGTATTGGCAAGTGATACTATGGTAGTATAGTGGAGTCTATCATCTATATGCATTTGGCTAAGTGGAGCTTAGGCTTGCATTGCTCAAAATAGATTTTCCTTATCATTTGAAAACACTAAGTTTTTGCTTGACAAAATCACCCAAGGCATCTCCCAATAGAAATTGGGGATCCTTTAACCCTTGTTCAACCACAAGATTTTAACTTTGAAATTGGGATGAGGAGATTCTTGATATCTTCCATGTCTTGATGCTCAAATTGTCCTTTACCAGGGACATGGCTAAGTACTTAGATTTTACACTCTGTAGAGGTGGTGCACTTTACCCACAAGACTTGGTTTCCCAAGACAATATCTTTCAGAAGCCTTCCCTTAGACCAGAATGGACGCGTTCCAACCTATCATCCCCTACCACCAACTGTCCATTTGGCTAAGTTATTGCAACCTATATGATCCAGGCAGAGCCCATAATGCCAAGTGGCTGCACTTGAAGCTTCTCAACATTTGACATCTCAAATCTCTTTGTTCCTGGGTGGCCATCCACAAGTGAGATACACAAGGTAAACCATAGAAATGGGCCTTGCGAACCACTCAACACAAACCATTCCTTCCATTCCACCCAGGTGATTCATTCACTTAGTTGTTTTATTAAACAAAACACAAGTCCACAGACTTAGAAATATTCCATAGTATGAATATATATTCCACCCTTGTTTTCTACTAGCTAAGCTAAGCATGATAGTAGTAGGAATCTTAACTTAGGAAATTCTACTAAGGTTTCATCTACTAGGATTTCCCATGGCATAGGTTACACTTAGCAAAATTTCATGCAAGTCCTACTTAGAAATATCACTAATGCATAGTGAAAATAATGGGACAAAAATATGAAGCATCATTTTCCTTTTTGGTAGAGAATATAAGTTCACTCCTTGACCTTGCAACAATCACACTCTTCAAATTCCACTACAATTCAATCAAGCAAGCAATATTTCAATCTACCATTCAAGCAAAACATCACATAAAATGATAGGAACAAAACAATGCATGCAAGCATGCCAATGATTGTTTTATTTAGAAAATTTGTTTATAATGGGTTATAAACATTTGAAAATACCTATTGGTCATTTTATAAAAGTGGAAAAACCATTTGTAAAAGATTTTACCTATAAATCATTTTTAAACCAAATCATTATTTTATGTGGTTGAAAATGCCTTTATCAAAGTAGCAATCTTTATAGGGTTCACCCAATACATTTTTAACTCATAAAACTTGGTGCTTGGGTCAGAGAATTTATAACAAAACATTTCCCAAAGGTTTTCCTCCAAAAGCATTTTTTAATAAATAATCATTATTTTTATTTGTCTAGAAATGGTTTAAATCAAAGATTTATTCTTTTGCTTCACCAAATATATTTTTGAAACCACAAATTGATTCCTATGGTCAGTAGGTTCAAAACAAACCATTTGCCAAAGATTTTATCTCAAAAATCATTTTAGAACAAATTTTATATTCTAAATATGCCTACATAAGTTTCTGCAAAAACAATCAATTTAACAGAAGCATTTTACTAAACAAAGTGCATGGTCAGAAATTACTTGTCTTGCTGATTCCATTGATATAAAATTTGCAAAATTTGGACGTGTGGTTTGAAAGTTATGAATTTTTCAAATTGGAACATCTAATAGACATTTCTGTTTTTATTTCAAACGGACAGGGCCACGCGTCGTGCTATGATTGGTCTGTACCGCTTCGTGCGGATCGACAGATGCGAGCCGTTGGATCTAAGTTTAATCGCGCGGCTCATATCACTCGATACCCCTTCGGTTAGTCATTCTATCCTAGCCATTGGATCGTACTCGCACGGCGCTCATCATGCTTGCCAGAGATGGGCGGCACTGGCGGCGGCAGGTGGCGGCGGAGCGGTCAGACGGTGGCGGTGCTGGCGATGCAGGAAGAGAGAAATCAAGGGGAGATGCTCACCAGGTTTGCAGGGTTGTGCTGATTCTCGACGTGGTCTTATCCTGGATAGGGGCGCACGAGGACGACCAAAATTTCTCGCCGGAGTTCTGCCTGGCGTCGGGCACGCACTGGCATTGTGGTTGGCGAGGCTACTGTCCATGGGAAGGCAAAATAGGAGGTTCGTTAGACGCGCGAGAGAGAGCGGAGCGTGAGAGTGTCAATCGGGGAAAACGGCACGGTCAGTACTTACGGGGAGGGTCGCCGGAGTTGGAGACAGACGGCGGCGGTGACGGTCTTGGTCGTTGTCAAGGCTGGGGGTCAAGCACGAGCAAGATGAGGCCACTGGGAGGTGCAGTGGTTGATGGGGATCATGCCTGAGTGGTCTAGAGAGCGAGGCGCGACGACGACTGGCCTGAATTGGAGGTGGTGCTCGCCGGAGACAGTGACGGTGAAGTGCGAAATTTAGCAGCCTGGGGCGCGCTAGGGTGAGGGACTGAGGGGGAAACAGAGAGGAGGGAGAGGCGATTAAGAAGGCTGATCGTGGGGCTGTTTAATCGCGGCGTTACTGCGTATTACGCCGGCATTCATTTGGCAGCAACGACCGGCGAGGTCAGCGGGAGGGTGAGGAAAAAGCTTGCTTGGCGGTGGGGCCTGTTTTCAGTGTGAGGGAGAGAGGGGGAGTGGGTCCAGGCGGTCAGTGACGCTGCGGGTTCGGTCTGCGGTGAGAAAACGTTTCACGAGAGAGTGGGGGTGGGCTTGCTGGGCTAGTTTGGGCCTGGGGTTAGTTGGGCTGGGTCTTGCTCTTTTTTTATATGTTTCCTTTTTCTTTTTCTTGATTTCTTTTTCTGTTTTGATTTTGTTTGAATGTTTTCAAACCTTGTTTGAATTCAAAACTTGTTTGAATTCAAAACTTGTTCAAAAGTTCAGTATAATTCCATACTGTTTAATCCTGTAAATTAAATATTACTTCAGGAATAATTCTTTTATTTTTCTTATGTTTTATTCTTTATTAAAATAAGCATATGCCATTTTTCAAGTGAGTTTACATATAATTTTCAAACCTTACTTAAATTCCAATCTTTTCACAAAACCTTTCAGTAGGTTTATTTATTTAATAGGGTGTCAAATATTTCACCTTGACTTATTTGGAAAGTATTTAATATGATTCATAAATCATTTGAATTGGGTATTTGTTTTAATTCCAATGGAATTAAATATAGTTTTAATTCCCTAAATTTTATTTGAAAGATTTATTTTATTTAAGTTAATTAAACATCTTTTATTCCACTTGGGTAAATTCCAAAATACTATTTTCTCATGAATTATATAATTATTCTTATTAGAGATTTGTCTTTATTAAAATAGGGATAGAATGGTTAATGCCATTTTATTTTATTTTGGAAATTCTTTATCCTTTTATTTTATTTGGATTCGTATTGTATTCATTCCATTTGATTATGGACTAGGTCAAGATTGGATTTGGCCTTTAAATAATCCTCATTTAATATTCCTTTCTTCATCTTATAAAATCCATATCTTTTTATTTAGAGATCCAAACTTGGTGATTCCCATTTGTAAAATCTTATTTGAGATTTATTTATCCTTTTAAATATCTTTAGGATTATTTTCGCACCATTTGGTATGGATTTATAGATAGGTTCTTTATTAGCTTTGGAAATTAAATATCCTTATCTTATTAAATTCATAAGATTTTATATATGGCTCCAAATTGAATGAAATCAATTTATATGGTTTTATAATATTTCCATTTGTCATTCTTGATCATTTTGAAATGTTTGTTTGACCAATTTTTATATGGATCCAATCCATAGGCTTGGAGATAACTTGGAAATGATTTTCTTCCATTAGGGTTTTAGGGTTTTGGTTTATTTCCCAAGTGTTTAAATTTCCAGATGCATTTTATGAGGAATGCATTTCTCTTGATTTGGATTTTTTTGAATTCAAACTTTAATTAAAGTTTGTTATAGATGGGATTTTAAGTTTCCATTTAGAAACAAAGTTTCTTTTCACCCTGATTTTCAACAATTATTTATTTTGTTTATTTATTTTTCACATAACAAGATTTGGAAAATCTTGGGATGTGACAGCTTTAATCACTAAGTTTTCCCATAACAAAATGGTTTTTAGTTGGAAGATAGTTGAAAACAGGAATATACTTGGAATGGTGTATCACACCATGCATAGGAGTTTATAGTGGACACTTTGGAAAAACTTGGTTTCTTGGGAGTTGGAAGCATGATTAGAGATTACTCATACAAGTTGTAAGACCCCTCCTTTGTAAAGGAAAGGATCCCTGTGATTGCAATGCTAGTCCCTGGATCAATGCTAGCATCCACAGTTTAAGATGAAGTACACAGATACAAAGGTCATTTATTACATTCATTCTAGAGATAAAACATAGTCTTTTACAACTCAGGGCCAAAGGCCTAATACAAGAGTTTTGGAATAAGTAAATAAACATAAGTCTTCATCTTCATGTGCCACAGGCAAGCATGTTGAGTGTAGACTCATGACTCCTACTCATCATCGGAGTAACCTGCAACATCACAAGTTACAGCCACAGAGGGTCAATACTTTGGAATAGTATTGGCAAGTGATACCTTAGTAAATTTTAAGTGGACTATATTACTATATGCATTTTGGCTAAGTGTAGCTTGGCTTGCTTTGCTTGAAAATAGGTTTTTCCTATTAGTTGAAATCACTAAGTTTTTCTTTGTCAAAAACTTTCCCAAGGAACCACCAATAGACATTGGGGTCCTTCACCCTTGTTCACCCACAAGTTTTATTTAGAAGTTGGAGTGATGAGATTCTTGCAGCTTCCATGTCTTGATGCTCAAGTTGTCCATTGCCATGGACTTGGCTAAGTACTTAGATTTTCCATCTGCAGAGGTTGTGCACTTTCCCCACCAGACTTGGTTTCCCAAGACAGGACCTTTCAGAAGCCTTTCCTTAGTCAAATGGACGCGTTCCAACCTGTCATCCCACTACCACCAACTGTCCAAATGACTAAGTTCTAGCATCCTATATGATCAAGGCAGAGCCCATATTGCCAAGTGGTTGCACTGTAAGCTTTCTCAACACTTGGCCTCCAAATCCCTTTGTGCCTGGGTGGCATACCACAAGTGAGATACACAAGCCAAATCCATGGCCTTGTGTAACCACTCAACCAAAAACCACCATTCAAGTCCCATTCCACCCAGGAAGTTCACTGACTTAGTTGTTTTATTAAGAAAAGCATGAGTCCCAAAGGACTTAGAATTATTTCACCATAGCATGTACATACTTTACCAACCCTTGTTTTCTACTAGCTAGGCTAAGCATGGCTTAGTAACTTAACTTAGGAAAATTCCCTAGCAATTCTACAATTCTACACTACATAGGATTTCCCAACATAGCATTTGGCAAAAGTATCATGCAAGACTTAACAAAAATAATTCTAATGCTTATTCAAAATAAAGGGTGGAAATATCATGAAGTATCACTTGCCTTGGTAATGGGGAGAGTAGCACTCTTCACAATCACAGTCACTAGTAAAATCTACACAAAAATTTTGTAGCACACAATTACATACAATTCATATACAAGCAAAATATGAATGCATGCATGCAAGAAAATGCTAAGTGATGTTTTTTGAAAAACTCTACCAAGCAAGTGCATGAAACAGAAATATAACAAGTCAAAAAGTTTGCTAACCAAACTCATTTAGCCCTAAAACAAATTAATAAACCAAATCCATGCTCAAAATATACCTAAACATGTTTCTGCTTACAAAGTCATCTTATCAGTTACTATTTGTTAAACACATTGTAGATTCAGAAAGGCCTTGACTCAATGAATCCAACGGTATAAAGTTTGCAAAATTCCAACGTGGGAATCAAAAGCTAGAGCCATTTGAAATTTGGATCAAATTCTGGTTTGAAATCTGTTTTTAGATCTAACCCTAGCCACATGTCGCAGCGTCACTGGCGCGTACCGGTTCGCACCGGATCGAGCTTTGCAGCCGTAGGATCTAAATAAATCGCACGGCCCTGAACGCGTACCCCTTCGCTGATAAGTGAATCTATCCTAACGCTTGGATCCAGATCTAACGGTGCTCGAGCACGCGTCCATGTCCTGGCGGCGCGCGGCGTCAGTGAGCGGCGGAGCGCTCGGTCTACGACGGCGCTAGCGTTACAGGTCGTCCGCGAGAGGGAGAAGGGTCATACCGGAACCGCGGGAGGCCGCTGAAGCTCAAGGTGGCGTTGGTTTGCGAAGGGGCATGCTGACACGACGATGATTTCTCGTCGGAGTTGAGTCTGGCGACAGGTGGTTCTGTTCGAGGTCGAAGGCGACGTTGTCGATCACTAGGAAGCAAACGGAAGGTGTGGTCAGATGCAGAAGATCACGGAGAAAACGCGTGTGTGAAAGACAAGGCTTGGGGCGGTCTGGACTTACCACTGGAGGTCGTCGGAGTTGAAGCCGAAGACGGTGGCGGCCAGTCGTCGACGTTGCTGGAGCTACGGTTCATGCGGAGGCAAATGGGGTGTGTCAGTAGGTGCGCAGAGACTCACTGAACAAGATAGCATGAATGAGAGGCAGAGAGGAGCTCAGAACTCACCGGAATTCGCCGGCGCAGTCGTCGGAACAGCGGCGGAGTCGTGCGAGTCTTGGGCAGCCTGGTGGGGTGAAGGCAAAATTGATTGGGGGGAAATGGTCGCGAGGAGGGGGAGATTTTATAGCCCGAGGCTCGACAGGAAACGCTCGTCGTATCAATGCTAATTAAGCTCGCGGTATTAGTGCTGCAACGGCCAGCAGCGGAGATCATGCGCGGAATCAGGGGGAAGACGAAGACGACGTGGACGGGGCCCGCTGGTCGGTGAAATAGACAGAGGGGGCATGGGGTCTGGCTGTCAGTGACTGAAGGAGTGCGCCCGCGCGTGAGAGAAGAAAGGAAATGTCTGGGTGGGCTTGATGGGCTCCATTCGTTGCTGGGCTAGAATTCCGGCGCGCGGCCTTTTTCTTTTGTTTACTCCTTTTCCTTTTTCTATTTTGATTTTCTGAATAGGTTTTCAAATGGTTTCAAGTTCAATTTGAATTCAAATCTTTCTGAGGTTTTGTAGTGGTGAATTGGTCTCAGAAATAGGTCAAAACCCATGGGGTTACTTTGTGTAGGCTGGGTCAAGCTTGGATTTAAAATAATTAGAGACTTTGCATCTGGTTTGCAAATGTTTTAAAAAGGGGTTTTGAAATTATTTCTAAGTTGAAAACTTTGGTCCAAATTCTACACACAAACTATCCAACAAAGAAGATAAGCATCTAGGTTCCTAAACTTCCAAGCATTCAAATGGTGATGGCCATTTGAATTAAATCTGCTCACATAAAATCATAGCATCAAGTGCTTCTGTTTTCCTGAAATGAGTTTGAATATGATCTCAAATCTATATGCATGCATGAGTGATATGCAAACTTTGAAATCATGATTTTAGGTATGTTACACAAGTGGAGGCTAGCAAAAGACTGGGAGCAACCAACTAAGAGAGCATAATGGCCATAATCATGCAGATCAACAAAGCATACTAATCAAAGCAAAGAGTGGTACTACAAGTCAAGGACTAAATTTTCATAGAGGCTAATGGTGACTCGTCATAGTCATAACATGGTGTGAGCATATGGCAATTCAACCCAAGCAAAGCATCAAAGGAGAATACCAAAATACTATGCTTTTGCATGCTAAAACAACGCATAATTTCTTCAAGGCACACTAAGCAATCCCGATTGTTTGGAACAAGACATGCTACAGCAATAATCACTAAGCATAAGGTCAAAACAACACCTAGCATGTCATGCTAAATTCTAAGTCACAGTCAATGCAAGCTCCTCTTGCACTTCAAGCAAGAACTTACTACTCCTTTCCAACAGCAAGCAACTTATTTGCAAAACAACACAGCGATAACGGGGGTCCAAACTTATTTATTCAAGCAAACTAAACAATCTAAGCAAAGCAAACGAAAACTAAGACGCTCCAATGACAACACAGCTGAGCATGAAACAATAAATACGAAGTGTCTAGACAGACCTGAGCTTTTTTTATGAAGAAGGGGATGCCTTGGGCATCCCCAAGGTTTGACACTTGTACCTCTTGGATATTTCTTGGGGTGACACCATGGTGGCATCCCCAAGCTTGAGCTTTTGTCCATTTTTCATCTCATTGCATCATTCTCTCTCTACACCTGAAATTTTTTCCTTCATACAAAACTTCACACAATCTTCATTAGCAACATTAGTTTATTCAAAAGATATTAGACCTTTGGAAAAGCTTTGGAACAGCAAGGATTTTCATTAAAAACACAAGATACTGTATTAACTCCTTCAAAAAGCTCAATTCAACTAAAGAGAACTCAAAAAGGAATCAATAAGAAGCAAATGCAAATAATGGCCGAAATCTGTCAAAACAGACCAGCAGGTAGAAACCGATTTTTTCGTACATCTAAGTTTCTCAAATAAAAAAAGTGTTGAACTAACGAAAGTTAGCTAACATATTCGGGGATTTATTTTTAAATTTTGAGCTCAATCCGAGTGACAGATACTCCTCACGAATTTTTTTGGTGGAGGACAGGAATCTGTTTCGGGACAGCAACTCCCCAAATCTTACTTCCCTCTCATTAGAGGTCATTCTTGACACAAAAAGCAAACAAAAAGGATAAGTAGAGGTCAATACTGAATTAATAACTTCGAAGACTCAAGGAAACTCTTGGGTTATCTCCCAACAAGTACTTTTCTTTAACGCCTTTAAGTTAGGCTTGATAGCTTGAGAAGATGCTCACATAAGAATTATGAATTGAAGTCAAGAGAGAATCAAGAAGCAAATTCAAAACACATTTGATTCTAACCCACTTCCTATGCATAGGAATCTTGTATGCAAATAAATTCACAAAGAACAAAGTGACAGTCATAGGAAGATGAAACAAGAGCAACTTCAAAACTTTTAGCACATAGAGAGGTGTTTCAGTATCATGAAAACTTCTACAACCATACTTTCATTTCTCATAATAATTTTCAGTAGAATCATGAATAAACTCAACAATATAGCTATCACATAAAGCATGCTTTTCATGATCTACAAACACATAATTTCTATCAAGCTCAAAAATAGTGGGATTAAAACCTTCACAGGTATTACCCAAAGTAGATATTTCAAAAGGATCCACTAGAACATAACATTCATCCTCCTTTGGTAAGCATGGGGGACAATCAAATAATATAAGGGGTAAAGAGTTACTCTCATTAGAAGGTAAGAATGGGTAGATCCATTCTTCCTCCTTTTGTTCATCACTCTCTTCCTATTTTTCATCTAATGAGCTTCCAGTTTCAACAATTTCTTATTCCAAAGGCTCCTGCAAGGCATTAGTATCTTCCATTTGTGGAAAGTATCTATTAAAATATTAAAGAATATAACCATTTGCTTCCTTGTAATTATCAAAGCAGAATTTAAGTATCTCATAAACCTCACATTCATAAGGTGCATCATCAGTATTTTCAAGCAAACTAGCAAGTTCAAATGCACCCTTTAAAGCAATAAATTCTTCAATTTGTTCCACATCATAATTTCATAATTTCCCTTAAAATAAGAAGATATGGTAACATTATCATTATACTCTGTGACACCCCCGGGATCAGGGCTAAGAAAATCCCAGACCTCCGTCTGACATAAGCTTAACCTTGAGCTCGAGAATATCCAGTGAAGAATCGGTAACACAACAGTGACCCTACGACACAAAATTTATTACACAAGCTCATAACTGAGCAGAGAACCAAATTATTACAAGCAGAGGTCACTGACCACAAACATCAAACAACGGAAGGCAAGTTATGCTATTAAGTATAGCAAACTTAACAAATGGCCTAAGAGGCCTGAAGCATAACGATGACGTCCCAGCCCATAGATTCCAGACTACTGGCCGGGAACCCCAAGATACTCGTCGATGTCGATGTAGTACGGAACTCGTCTTCAAGGGAGAACTTATTCTGCCAAAAGTATCAAAAAATCAAGGGTGAGTACAGAGTGTACTCCGCAAGACTTCTGGCTGGTGGGGTTGTTTTGCATAAAGCCATCTTTGTTTATAAAACAAGAGAGAGAGAGAGAAGAAGCTCGTCTAATCAGAGTATTTTAAAAGGGGATAAGAGAGCAACATCTCTGAAATATTGATCATCATCTTTTGATATCCACCAAACATCATCATCTACCTACTAGGATCACCCCCTCGTACCCATGAGGAAGCATCCTTAAGCACACGTTGATCCATCAAGTTTTACGATTAAGTTCAAGTTCTCTATGATCTTAGAATCTGGTCACCAAGCGTTCATAACCGTGAACACGGCTTTTCGAAAAGATTTAGCCCTGCAGGGGTGTACAACTTTACCCACACGTACCAACCGACTCTTAATGCCAGATCATTAGCCCTCTTCCTTGGAAGGCCGACAGAGGGTGTGGTTGGACACGACCTTTACCTTGCTTTCACCGAGACCATGAGTCACGCAATAAGTATGGTTCCGCCGTAACGGGTCAAATCCCGAAGTCGGTACTTCAATATGTGAGGCGAGGTTGGTTTACCAGGGGCGCCATCAACCCCAAGCAACTCGGTCCACGCTTCCCTACCTGTATGAATGCACCTCCTTCACCCCTTCTTTCGAAAACGTTTTCAATGCGTATGTCAAATGGAACACCTAAACTATGTGACTCATGGAATCTACTAGGCAAGTTAATCAGGCGAGGGGTTCCCAAGACCCATGTGGATGTACACTCATCTCGGTTCCAAAGGCAAGAACTCAGGTCCTAGTGGTGGCGAGCATGGGACTAGAAAAACCACATCCCACCGTGGCCTCCCATACAAGCCTTAACATGTTTAATCTCTTATCACATCTGATCTCATGCTAGATTCTCTGCATCTGATACATCATCTGGATGGACCAGAACTGACAGCTATGCATGGCTAAGCAGACACATAATAAGCTCTAGCAGTGCACACAAGCCAAACCTAGTTATGCTAGGAGCAGTGGATCGGGTAATATAAGCTCAAGGAGTAATGCAATAGATAGGATACTTTATCTATCGATAAAAGACCACAGTAGAATCATATGCATCATGGCAAGAATTGAAATGCTTTCGAAATCATAGGATTATATCATGGTGGGGCTATGCTTGCCTTTGCCAGTTGATAGCAAGTAAGCAGATCTTCGGAAGCTTGTACTTGACTTGGTTATAGTTGGTCAAGTATTGTTCGTCGATCTTCGATGGTCTTGATCTCGGGCTTCGGTCTCGATCTTGATATCGTATTTTGCCGGAGAGAAGCAAACACCGGAAAGAAAGGGGAAACAATCAACACATGGCATCGATGCAATGCTCAAGCAAGGATGATGATATGACAAGTTAAATGGTATTTAATTGAAACCCTAAAACATGCTTGACAAATTAATCAGGGTTCCGAGGGGTGAAAACCCTAACTCAGAGAAACTCCGGATCATATGAAAGGGGTTAATTTTGTTCTCTAGTTAAACTCGTCATGCAAGTTTATTAACAATGCATGATTATAGTGTAATTAGATAGAGCTCATTTTTCTGAACATTTTGATATATTATTTTTATTTTTCTGACTTATAAATATTAAGTTATTGAATTTACAAGATTTAAATCACTTTTTGGAATTATGAAAATCTTTTAAAGGATTACTGCAACAATATGACGTCAGTAGAGGGGGTTAAACCTTTTACACCGTGCCTGTGGCTAGCCACTGTGGCTGACAGAGGGGCCCGAGGCCACCTCAGCTGCCACGCGGACATTCAACGGTCGGCATAGGGTCAGGGTATTTTCTCACTGGGGCAGAGCCTAGCTTCAGAGGCTGACTGGTGGGGCATGGTACACATCAGTGAGCCACATCGTCGAGGTGGGGCCTGCCACGGTTGACTTGGTCTGCCCCGCGTGGCCGACGCCGGCGACCATCCCGCGGCGGTGCTACAGCATACGCACATACGCGGTTTTGGGCATACCAGAAACGCCTCTGCGCGAGCTACCAAACTAGGGCGGCGCCAGGCCCTATGGTGCTCGGAAAACATGCTGGGGATGAGCCTGCACGGCGGCGAATAGTGGCACATGGCGGGAGCTCGATACAGGAAGCAAGCTAAGAAGGGGAGGGTACTGTAAGGTGCAAAAGCTCACCCTGAACACGATGAGTCGATCGGCGAGGTCAGACGAGGTCAGGAGCGACGGTAATGGCGACGAGGCACTCTTCGGGATCGGGGAAGACAGGGGTCATGGGGCTCGATTCCATCTGTCCCGGCTCGATTCAACTAGCGAGGAGGATCAGCATGGTGCGGTGGTGCTTCCTGGGTGCTCAGGACAGCGAGGGGAGGCCGAAGATGGCGGGGCGCCGACGATTTTCTGCAGCTAGGGTTTTGGGTTGGGGAAACCTAGGAGAGAGGGAGGTCGTCCGGGAGAGACTGAGGGGATAAGGGCGAAGGAGAGGCGTCGTGGAGTTCTTATCTTCACTCTGGAGCGCGACGGACGGCCGAGAACGAGCGGCGGGATCGACGACGCCGGCGACGACAGGCAGTTGCCTGCTTGTCTGGAGGAAGACAACGGCAGGGGAGATGAAAGGGTTATGGGCCAGGGCTGGGCCGTGTTGGGCTGGCCGCGGCTGCTGGCTGCGCGCTGAGTGGCAGGGAGAGAGGAAAGGGAGAGGGGGGCTCGGCCCAGATAGCCTTGGCTCTATTTTTTCTGCTGAAATGTTTTTCCTTTTCCTGTTTTCTGATTTCTTTTGTAATTTCAATTTCGTTTTTGTTTTGAGCATTTTGAAAATACAAGAGACTTTGTAAATATTTTAAAATAACAAGGAGACCCTTAATAACCATTTGGGTTCCAATAATTTTGGGGGTTTTCAAAATTCAAACCATTTGAATGTGTTTCAAAGAGAGGGAGAAAACTAGGGTTTAGAGTTTTGATTTGTTTATCCAATGCACAATTTAAATGATGATGCTCATGATGCACAAAATTAACCCTAATATTGATTAAGTAAAACTGGGGTGTTACAGCTCTATCCCCCTTACGAGAATCTCGACCTGAGATTCCAAAGGTAGGAAGAGAAACAGAGAGAGAAAGAAACAGGGCCACTCTAAAGATAAGAAGGAAACACACTAAACAACACAAAGCATCTCATGGTCAACTCATGGATGGAGTGTTGATAAACAACTCTGAGATGACAAACATGAAACACATCAAGGTAACAAAGGAAACAAGAGGAGAAGGTTTCAATGTCTTAGATAAATGGTCTTCATAAGGATTGAGACCATGGAACTTATAGGAGGTTTTGAAGCTTCCGGAAAGGAAGGTTCCAACAGAAAGAACATGACCACAGACTTCGATAGGGACCTCTACTAAACGACTTAAGCAGCAATTTCAGGTTGCAGAGATGTTGATCAACAAAACCAAGCCGTTGAACTACTTTTGAAACAGAAGGGTCACTCTTTCATCCAATAGAAGGCCAAGACAGAAAGTTGTTTTGTGGCGAGGACTCATAAGAGTCGCAAAGAACATATAGCAAGAGAAACTATTGATTACAAAAATCATGGTCACTCTTAAAACATGGAAAAGAAAACAAAGGAAACTCTTTATTCATCCAGGTATATCAAAATCTTCGCCAAAGATCACGCTATCACTTTACACCACCAGGATGATTAACTAGAAAGATTCCTAATGACACGAGAAGAAAGAAACTTCATTCTCAGACTTCAATTACATGGCACAACAAAACAGTTGCCAACATAAAAGGGTCTGGAGGATCGACCGAGAGACATTTAGCGACACTACTTTAAATGTTCTCCTTGATGTTACGGAAATCAGACACCAAGTAAAGGTCAGACTTCGGAGATAAAGGAAACCATAAGCTCAACTCCTATAATGAATTATAGAAGAAGCCTCATGAAGAGTGGTTGTTACTGCTGATTTAAGAGAATATGACAATAGGTCTTTCCGGCTAAGGGTGTCAACCATTACATCAATCTTTCCAGATTTACAAAGAGACCTATGTCAAAACCTTGAGGAACACCAACCATCATCGCTGCTTGAGATTCATCTTTGGTCAGGCGAAACGATATTTCGGACTCATCATGTCCGAATAGAAAGTTTGCAACATTTACTGCAGAAGTAAAGTCACTTCATTCTCAAGATAGGGACTTTAGTGTAAAGCTCCAAAATATGAGCTAGGTTGCTATACCTATGCATTAACAACTTGTCGAAAGACAACTACACACACATAAAGTACTGACAATAAAACACACATATATCCTTAAGGAAAGTAAAATAACTCTTCTCGAATCCACGGCGACATCTTTCAGCATTTGCACGTGAACCGGAGAAGTTTTCTTCTAACATCCAGAACACATACTTCGAGATGACTCAAAGATGGTTCTCACAAGTTTCCAACATTAATGACAAATGTTCCATATGATTCAAATCTAGCATGGAGAAGGTAAGGATGTCATCAATGGGTTCAACGACAAAATTATCGAGACACTCCAAGAAGATGGACTCATATGTTGCTTGAACAAGGCAAAAATATTGGTCGGACCAAAGCACATGAATATGTACTCCAGTGAACATCACAAGAAGAAACATCATCAAGATAGTCCTTGGAACTTAGTTTGATTTGACGATAACCCAAATCAAATCAAAGGTGGGGAAGATATCATATCCACTAAGGAGATAATATCTTTCTTCAACACGAACAAAACTAGATATCCCTTTAAGAAGTATCAGAGTCAGTTAGAAACTTTTTTCTTACAACTCTCCAAGTTGTTGTTTAAGCTGAACCAACTACTTCGGGGGTATCCAGTACGGATTCCTTGGATAAAATAGCAGTTCAGAGAACTTGCTTTCTCAAGAACTTGACAACACGGTCATGTGGCAACATGGCGATACTTCTAGAGAGACGTCCAGAATATCACGAACCACCGATATGTCCTTAGTTCAAGAGGAAACTTGCTTTGTAAGGCAAGAAGACATAGTCTCAGAGTTTCGGCACAAGTCTATCTCTATGACTGAAGAGAGTGCACCAGAATAACGGACTTGGTAGCACAATCATCCTTTGCTTAGTGATAAGGTTAACCAATCACGCTAGGAATGACACAAATGTCCTTAGAGTTCACAACAACCATAATTGCTAAGAATCTCGAATGACCACATTATTACGCACACGGATCACTCACGAGCGTGAAAGTTCGAGGAAGGGTGGGTAAAAATGTGTAGAAGCATCACTTCATTAAGGTATCATGAAACCCAACATGACCTCTTAGTATAAAAGGTTGTGATACTTCAAGTTAGAACAGATGTAAGACAATCAATGCCTCTTAATCTGCGGATTACAATACTTTGACCTGGTCCTAGATATGACGAGGTACTGGAGTTTGTTTTTCCTGACATCCCGAAATGGTTTGTCATGACGGACCACAAGAGTATATTGCATCGGGAGACACCAATGCACGTTACTACTTGGCTACCAACTAGTAGACAAAGGTCGGAAAGCAACAAAGGAGGAAGAACATGCTCAGGATAGAATCTCGAGATGTGGATACATAAGTTAACAATCTTCCGAAAACCAATGCAAAGAAAGGAAAGGTTGGCAGAGTCACGAGTATAGATGCGAGACTCTCGCGGAGTACTCTTGTCGTGATCTATTTGGTTCCATTAAAGAACGTCTGCCATAGGTAGTGGTAGGGGAAGTCCTTGGTTGTCACAATTCAATAGCGACAATAACCACAAGCTTGAAGGCTAGAATTGTAGTACCAGCCATCCTGAGGTAATGTGTGAACATTAACAACATGGGTCAAAGGAATGGATCTTGGGTTAAAGGTCGGCTTCATGTACAAGATTCACAACACTAGAATCCAGCACAATCAGGGATCTTAGGTTCAAGTCCAAGGGTTAAAACCCAAAGAAGGAAATGACTACTACTTGAGTGACTTAGCGTACACTGCAAGATAGTAATCACGAGGTAGCTTCCAAAAGAAGACACAACTTCTGAAGTACCCAAAAAATGAAAAAGGAGGCACACAAGGCGATAGGAAACCTCGAAGCCTAGAACAGAATATTGTGGAACCAACAATATAATATTGTGGATCCCAAAAGATAGAGAGATCATGAGAGAAAGGAATCTCTCAGATGAAAAAGAGCAAGGGGAACAAGGGATTCACAACACACACAACTCTAGAGAATTAAACACTAGGTCAACTGGCTGAGAAACGACATGCCAAGAAGGCACCTAAGCTTTGAAAGATTAGAGGAGATATCAAAACTTTTCCAAAATCAACACCAGATAAGATAACCCAGAGTTAGAGCGAAACTATATAAGGAGTAAAAGAAGCATACTGGAGTTTTTTTCAAATAATTTTCATCTTTAACATAGTTTTCACAAACACTAGACTCAACATCGACCAATAGCAAGGTTTTCCTACGGTCGGTACTGCTCTGATACCAAAACCCGTGACACCCCCGGGATCAGGGCTAAGCAAATCCCAGACCTCCGTCTGACATAAGCTTAAGCTTGAGCTCGAGAATATCCAGTGAAGAATTGGTAACACAACAGTGACCCTACGACACAAAATTTATTAAGCAAGCTCATAACTGAGCAGAGAACCAAATTATTACAAGCAGAGGTCACTAACCACAAACATCAAACAACAGAAGGAAAATTATGCTATTAAGTATAACAAACGTAACAAATGGCCTAAGAGGCCTGAAGCATAACAATGACGTCCCAGCCCATAGATTCCAGGCTGCCGGCCGGGAACCCCAAGATACTCGTCGATGTCGATGTAATACGGAACTCGTCTTCAAGGGAGCACTTATTCTGCCAAAAGTATCAACAAAGCAAGGTTGAGTACAGGGTGTACTCCGCAAGACTTCTGTCTGGTGGGGTTGTTTTGTATAAAGCAATCTTTGTTTATAAAACAAGAGAGAGAGAGAGAGAGAGAGAGAGAGAAGAAGCTCGTCTAATCAGAGTATTTTAAAAGGGGATAAGAGAGCGACATCTCTGAAATATTGATCATCATCTTTTGATATCCACCAAACATCATCATCTACCAACTAGGATCACCCCCTCGTACCCATGAGGAAGCATCCTTAAGCACACTTTGATCCATCAAGTTTGACGATTAAGTTCAAGTTCTCTATGATCTTAGAATCTGGTCACCAAGCATTCATAACCGTGAACACTGCTTTTCAAAAAGATTTAGCCCTACAGGGGTGTACAACTTTACCCACACGTACCAACCGACTCTTAATGCCAGATCATTAGCCCTCTTCCTTGGAAGGCCGGCAGAGGGTGTGGTTGGACACGACCTTTACCTTGCTTTCGCCGAGACCATGAGTCACGCAATAAGTATGGTTCCGGCGTAACGGGTCAAATCCCGAAGTCGGTACTTAAAGATGTGAGGCGAGGTTGGTTTACCAGGGGAGCCATCAACCCTAAGCAACCCGGTCCACGCTTCCCTACCTGTATGAATGCACCTCCTTCACCTCCTTCTTTCGAAAACGTTTTCAATGCGTATGTCGAATGGAATGCTCGAACTATGTGACTCATGGAATCTACTAGGAAAGTTAATCAGGCGAGGGGTTCCCAAGCCCCGTGTGGCTGTACGCTCATCTCGGTTCCAAAGGCAAGAACTCAGGTCCTAGTGGTGGCGAGCATGGGACTAGAAAAACCACATCCCACCGTCGCCTCCCATACAAGCCTTAACATGTTTAATCTCTTATCACATCTGATCTCATCACGTTCTCCTGTCATGCTAGATTCTCTACATCTGATACATCATCTGCATGGACCAGAACTGACAGCTATGCATGGCTAAGCAGACACAGAATTAGCTCTAGCAGTGCACACAAGCCAAACCTAGTTATGCTAGGAGCAGTGGATCAGGTAATATAAGCTCAAGGAGTAATGCAATAGATAGGATACTTTATCTATCGATAAAAGACCATAGTAGAATCATATGCATCATGGCAAGAATTGAAATGCTTTCGAAATCATAGGATTATATCATGGTGGGGCTATGCTTGCCTTTGCCAGTTGATAGCAAATAAGCAGATCTTCGGAAGCTTGTACTTGACTTGGTTACAGTTGGTCAAGTATTGTTCGTCGATCTTCGATGGTCTTGATCTCGGGCTTCGATCTCGATCTTGATATCGTATTTTACCGGAGAGAAGCAAACACCGGAAAGAAAGGGGAAACAATCAACACATGGCATCGATGCAATGCTCAAGCAAGGATGATGATATGACAAGTTAAATGGTATTGAATTGAAACCCTAAAATATGCTTGACAAATGAATTGGGGTTCTGAGGGGTGAAAACCCTAACTCGGAGAATCTCCGGATCATATGAAAGGGGTTAATTTTGTTCTCTAATTAAACTTGTCATGTAAGTTTATTAACAATGCATGATTATAGTGTAATTAGATAGAGCTCATTTTTCTGAACATTTTGATATATTATTTGTATTTTTCTGACTTATAAATATTAAGTTATTGAATTTACAAGATTTAAATCACTTTTTGGAATTATTAAAACATTTTTAAAGGATTACTGCAACAATATGACGTCAGCAGAGGGGGTTAAACCTTTTACACCGTACCTGTGGCTAGCCTCTGCGGCTGACAGAGGGGCCCGAGGCCACCTCAGCTGCCACGCAGACAGTCAACGGTCGGCACAGGGTTAGGGTATTTTCTCACTGGGGCAGAGACTAGCTTCAGAGGCTGACTGGTGGGGCATGGTACACGTCATTGAGCCACGTCGTCGAGGTGGGGCCTGCCACGTTTGAGTTGGTCTGCCCTGCGCGGTGGACGCTGGCCGACGCCGGCGACCATACCGCGGTGGCGCTACAACATACGCATAGACTCGGTTTTGGGCATACCAGAAACGCCTCTGCGTGGGCTACCTAACTAGGGTGGCGCCAGGCCCTATGGTGCTCGGAAAACATGCCGGCGACGATCCTGCACGGTGGCGAACGGTGGCACACGGCGGGAGCTCGGTACAGGAAGGAAGCTAAGAAGGGTAGGGTACTGGAAGGTGCAAAAGCTCACCCTGAACACGATGTGTCGGTCGGCGAGGTCACACGAGGTCAGGAGCGACGGTAATGGCGACGACGGCACTTATCGGGCTCGGGGAAGACAGGGGTCACAGGGCTCGATTCCGTCTGTCCCGGCTCGATTCAACTGGCGAGGAGGATCAGCATGGTGTGGCGGTGCTTCCTATGTACTCAGGACAACGAGGGGAGGCCGAAGATGGCGGGGCGCCAACGATTTTCTACAACTAGGGTTTCGGGTTGGGGAAACCTGGGAGAGAGGGAGGTCGTCCGAGAGAGACTGTGGGGATAAGGGCAAAGGAGAGGCGTCGTGGAGTTCTTATCTTCACTCCGGAGCGCGACAGACGGCCGAGAACGAGCGGCGGGATCGACGGCGCCGGCGATGACAGGAAGTTGCCTGCCTATATAGAGGAAGACGCCGGCAGGGGAGATTGAAGGGGGCTGGGCCGTGTTGGGATGGCCGCGGCTGCTGGCTGCGTGCTGAGCGGCAGGGAGAGAGGAAAGGGAGAGGTGGGCTCGCCAGATAGCCTTGGCTCTATTTTTTCTGCTGAAATGTTTTTTCTTTTCCTGTTTTCTGATTTGTTTTGTAATTTCAAATTTGTTTCTGTTTTGAGCATTTTGAAAATATTAGAGACTTTGTAAATATTTAAAATAACATGGAGACCCTTAATAACCATTTGGGTTCCAATAATTTTGGGGGTTTTCAAAATTCAAACCATTTGAATGTGTTTCAAAGAGAGGGGAGAAAACTAGGGTTTAGAGTTTTGATTTGTTTTCTCCAATGCAGAATTTAAATGATGATGCTCATGATGCACAAAACTAACCCTAATATTGATTAAGTAAAACTGGGGTGTTACATACTCACGCTGAAAAGGAAGGTGTGTATACCTCCTACAGCAACAAGATTTCTCAAAGAAATAAGTAACATTATAAATAGAGCACATGTCTCTAGCAATAGTATTCAACTTATCAATTTGTTCCCATAAGTGTTTCCCTTTTTGTGACAAACGGTGTTCCTTATAATAATACTTTTGTTCTTCCGCGAACCCACCTTGCCAATAAGAACTAGTTTCAAAGAAACCATCCATTGATAGAAAGCATGACCAAGCAAGGCAACAACAGACCAACAACTAGAGTAGGAACTATTTTTTTTGTGTTTTTGAATAAAGCAAGCAAACCAAAATAGACTATTTTTTGGTTTTTTTTGAAAAGAGGCAAACAAAACCAAGCAAAATAAACTAAGCAAACTAAAATCAAAGTAAAGAGAAAGGAAGTGAAGGACTCCCCCCTAGTGAAGACGTCCTTAGCCTCCCCGGCAACGGCCCAGGATATCTTGGTGCGTTCACCCAGTGTTGACGTGGGACACTTCGTTGGAACCCCAAGAGCAAGGTGTGATGAGCACAGCAACAAGTTTCCCTCAGTAGAGACCGAGGTTATCAAACCTGAAGGAGGAAGGAAACGTCTCAAAGGTGTTGCAAGCAACATGGAGACCTGCACAACAAACTCAAGACTTTGTCCCAACGAATCAGTGATGTTGTCAAGCTCATCGGTTTGCTGTAACAAAGGATTAAACGTATGGTGTGGAAGGTAATGGTTTGCAGTAAGTAAACAAGTAACAATGGAAGATGTATCAATGGTAAAGATTGGACCGGGGTCCATAGTTCACTAGAGGTGCTCTCCTTAGATAAACAACATGGCATGAAGGGTAAACAAATTACAGCAGGGCAATTGACAGGAACTGAGCAAGGCATAACAATGCAATACTAGTCAGAAAGATCCTATGAGATTCGATTGGGCAATACAACAAGATACATACCGACATCCAACTGCATCTATGACTAGAAGTTCACCTTCAGGTTATCATCCGAACCCCCTAGAGTATTAAGTTGCAAGCAACAGACAACTGCTTTAAGCAAAGTGTGTAAGGTAAATAGTCCACATGTTCCATGAACAAGAGACCGTTGTTTTCTCCCTAGTAGCAACAACACATCTACAACCGAAGAGATTATTGTCACTTCCCTTGGAAAATAGAGGCATGAACCCACTATCGAGCATAAATACCCCCTCTTGGAGTCACTAGCAACTACTTGGCCAAGATAGCTACTAAGAATGGAGAGCATGTAAGATCACAAACAACATAGACATGATAGAATCATAAAGACAAAACAATTAATCAAACCAACATAATAATCTCAATATCCATCAGATCCCTGCAAACACAACATGCATGATTACAAATAGATTAGATCTTGATCATGAATGGAGCTCACAAGATCTATACATGAAAGCACAAAGGATGAGATACAACCATCTAGCTACTACATGGACCCATAGTCCAAGGTGGAACTACTCACGCATCATACCGGAGAGAAGGCCTTAGGGATGATCTCCCCTCCGTCAGGGTGCCGGGAAGAACTTCAGATCCCCCCGTCTAGGGACGATGGTGGCGGCGGCTACAGACGGTTTCAGGGAGATTTGATCGGGTGCCTAGGGTTTATGCATTGGGGGGCTTCTTATAGGCGAAGGGGAAGGCCGAGGCAGCGGCCAAGGGGCCCACACCCCTCCTAGGCATGGGGCAGGGCCCACCTGCACCTAGGGTGGGTCAGGCCGCCCTGGCCGGCCTCTCTGGCTCCCCTCTAGACTTCTTGTTCCCCACGGAAAGTAATTGACTTTGACGTTTGTACCGTCCAATTCCGAGAATATTTCTTTACTAACTTTTCTAAAACCAAAAACGGCAGAAAACATGCATCTGGCACTGTTGCAACTTGTTAGTAGGTTAGTACCAGAAAACATGTAAAAAGCACCCCAAAGTGTAGACAAGGCAAAGCAAAGTATATACTAAACAAGCATGGAGCATCACAAATTATAGATACGTTTCCAACGTATCAGGGGGCACCATTTTTTGTGTTCTCTAAGTTGGGGAACTGATTTCCCGCTTGCACTACTACTCTTTGACCGCACCTTTGCCTCATGTGAGTTTAGAATAGAGCAGTCATAGTCTGATGATATCCTTGGCTCGGGTTGATGAAGGGTCTTCAGCATTTTTTGCACTTGGGATGTTTATTCTTCGGTGCTAGGGAACTCTGGTTTTATCAGCCGCTTCAGGTTATCAAACCACTGTTTCATTCGGGCCTTTGCGATCACCTCATTCTCTTCTAGAGTATAGTCATAAGGTATCATGGGAGGAACCTTTAGTACTTTTGGGAGGGGCTCCAGTCGATGTTTTGCTAATCGGTTACCACTCCCCAGAGTAGCGTTGGTACTATTCCGCTTTTGACCCTGAGCCATAATGGGCTGAGACGGTTGACGCAGCTAAAAGTGCAAAGGACGTCGCCTAGAGGGGGTGAATAGGTTTTTAAAATTATTATGGTTTAGGCTCAAATAAATGCGGAATAAAACTAATATTTAATTTATTGAGCATAAAACCTAACCACTAGGTTCACCTAAGTGCACCAACAACCAATGCTAAGCAATACAAGCAACAAGGTGATAGCAAGATATAATACTTCAAGCATGAAGGCTATCACAATGTAAAGTGCATAAGTAAAGGGCTCGGTAGAGAGATAACTGATGGACGCGGAGACGGAGATTTTTATCCCGAAGTTCACTTCCAAAGAAGCTATGTCTCCATTGGAGAGGTGTGATGTCACAATGCTCTCCGAACGCCACAAATGTCTCACCTCGGGGTGTGGTGGCTCGATGCTCACCCAACGCCACACGAGGCCTCACACTAGATGCGAAGGCACGCAACTCACCGGTGCCACAAAAGGCTCACCATGTTATCCCGTGAGCTCGCCACAAATGCCTACTCACGATCCACTAAGGGACACTTGAGGGCGGTCACCAAAACCTGTACAAGGTTGGGGATATCCCCACAACTCAACTGGAGGCTCCCAGCAACAAAGCCACAAAAGTCACCAAAGCCACAACATGCAACAAAGACCACAAGAGGTCAACACTCCAACCACACAACCTTCTAGGGTTCCAAGAACCCAAGAGTAACAAGCCCACAAGATTGTACTCGCCGAATCTCCATGGAGAGAACTCAAACCTATGCAACAAATGCAAGGGAAAGTCCTTCACTCCCAAATTCCAACAAAGCTACAAAAGCTATTGGGAGAATAAGGGAGGAAGAACACAAGAGGAGAACACAAAACTCTCCAAGATCTATATCCCAATGACTCCTTCACAAAGAAGGGATTTGGCTTGGGGGGATTGTAGAACTAGATCTCCTCTCTCAAATCGCTCAAAAAGATGCAAGAATCATAGGAGGGGAAAGGGGAGAGCGAAAGCTCTTCAAGGTCAACAATGGAGGAGAGAGAGAAAGCCAAGAACCAAGAAAAGAGCTAGCCCCCCAAGGGGAAGAGGATACCCTTTTAAAGGGCTCCCAGATATGGCCATTTGGGAATTCACGACCGTGGCCGGAACTTCCGGTGGGAGGCCGGAACTTTCGGTGGCACCCAGCCAACGGTTAGAAAAACTGCGATGCGGAAGACAGAAAAACGACCCTGGCCGAAACTTCACCGGTCCACCGGAACTTCCGCTGAGGCTGGTACTACCGCCACAGATTCTGACCGAAGATCCGACAAATAGAGCACAAAAACTGATAGGATATAGTACGTGTGCAGAAGTGGAACCGGTATTTCACCCGAAACAACTGGCGGCAATTACGCGTGAGGAGAACTTTTGGTGCCTGGCCGGTACTTTCGACGAGCGCGATACTACCGCCTTAGCTTCCCGTCCAAATACTATCAAATATAATAAAAAGGCACTGAGGATACAATACGTGAGCGGAAGAAGCACCGGAACTTCCACCGGTACTACCGGCAGCAAATTTCCCTAGCGGTACTACCGGTGGCAAGCCAGAACTTCTGGTTAGGGAAATTCCAGAAACCAAAACTGCAATAAATTTCGCATCCGAACTCCAAAAGATATTTTTGTTGGAAAGATAATGACGAATACAATCCAACAAAATAAGCTACGTCTCTGTTGGAGAGGTGCGATGGCGCAATTATCTTTGAACGCCACAAATGGCTCACCTCGGGGTGTGGTGGCTCGATGCTCACCCAACGCTACACGAGGCCTCATCCTGGATGCGAAGGCACGCAACTCATCGGCACCACAAAAGGATCACCCTATTATCTCATGAGCTCGCCACAAAGGCCTACTCACGATCCACTAAGGGACACTTGAGGGCGGTGACCAAAACCCGTACAAGGTTGGGGCTATCTCCACAACTCAATTGGAGACTCCCAACAACAAAGACACAAAAGGCTACAAAGCCACAACAGGCAACAAGGCCACAAGCTTGAGGCCACTCCAGAATGGAGGCCACAAGAAGTCAGCACACCAACCATAACCGTCTAGGGTTCCAAGAACCCTAGAGAAACAAGTCCCGAAGCTTGTACACGCCGAATCTTCGAGGAGAACTCAAACCTATCAGTAAATGCAAGGGCAAGTCCTTCTCTCCCAAATTTCAACAAAGCTACAAAAGCTATTGGAGGAATAAGGGAGGAAGAACACAAGAGGAGAACACAAAACTCTCCAAGATCTAGATCCCAATGATTCCTTCACAAAGAAGGGATTTGGCTTGGGGGAATTGTAGATCTAGATCTCCCCTCTCAAATCCCTCAAAAAGATGTAAGAATCATAGGAAGGGAAAGGGGATAGGGAAAGCTCTTCAAGGTCAACAATGGAGGAGAGAGAGAAAGACAAGACCAAGAAAAGAGCTAGTACCCATGAAGGGGAAGAGGAACCCCTTTTAAAGTGCTCCAAGATCTGAATGTTTGGGAATTTACGACCCTGGCCAGAACTTCCGATGGGAGGCCAGAACTTCCGGTGGCACCCAACCAATGGTCAGAAGACTACGATCCGAAAGACAAAAAAATGAGTCTGGTCAGAACTTCCGCCGGTCCACCGGAACTTCCGCTGAGGCCGGTACTACCGCCAGAGATTCCAACCGAAGATCCGACAAATAGAGCACATAAAACAGTGAGGTTACAGTATGTGAGCGGAAGTGGAGCCCGAATTTCACATGGTACTACCGGCGGCAGATATGACCGAGCGGTAGTTCCGGTGACTGGCCGGAACTTCCGGCGAGGGCGGTACTACCGCCTTAACTTTCGATCCAAATTCTGTCAAATACAACAAACTAGACAGAGAGGATACAGTACGTGAGCGGAAGAAGAACTGGATCTTCCACCAGAACTACCGGCAGCAAAATGGAACACCTTTCTTGTTTGATCTTGCTCTCTCTTGCTTGATGAAGACTTGTAGATTGCTCCCCCATACTCCATGGGGAAACCTCTTCTTTGAACTTGTCTTCATCACTCCATGATCACGAGGATGGCAAGCTTCAAGCATGAGATCTTCAAGAGAGGGCTTGAGCTTGCCCTTCTTCATTCCGTCTTGTGGTTAATCCATCTTGATGCAACTCTTCGCACTTGTCTTGATCTACCTTCAAGCTCCTTCTTTCTTCATGATTCCAATGAGCATAAATCCCTTGGAGATTCCTTCATCTTTCAACCGCGAGACCAACACATGGCCAAAGCGATGCCGATGGACAACCCTACAAGTGAAACTCAATTTACACATTAGTCCATACAGATTGTCATTAATTACCAAAACCACACATGGGGGAATACATGCCCTTTCAGCGGTGGTGAAGACGGCTGACGCGGTGGCCGAGACGGCTGATACGGCGGCGAAGACAGCTACGCTGGAGATCGGTGAGGCGGCATAGATGACTGTTGCGCTGGAGACAGGTGAGGCAGCGGCGAAGATGGAGTGCTCTAAGAAGTCGATGGCCTTCGCGTCCGATTTGGAAGCACGATGATTTGCATTCTGCATAGAATGGTGACGTTTTTGGTTTCTGTAACATCCCAAAAATCATGGTTTATAAAGTTGCATATCATTCAAGCATCCATATGCATTTGGTTTATTTTCAAACAAGGTTTCAAATAAGAAGCCATTGGTTGGCCTATTATTTCATGTAAGAAAGTCAATGTATTTATTTCTATTCTCAAATATGAGAATAATTTGATTTAACCAGAAAGGTTTAAAATATGATTTCAAAGCTTGCTCAAAGTTTTCAAAAACAAGAATCTAAATTAAAACCATTTATATGCCTATTATAAATATTTAAATAAGGCATGGTTTTATTTTATTTTCAATGGGCCAAAGTATTTTTGAGTAAACAACAATATTTTATACACAAATATGTGCATGGATCGCTTTACAAAAATCCAGAAATGGTTTGAATTCATACTCATTTGAATAAAATTTGAAAATGGATTCAGAAAATCAAATAAGAAATAGAAAAGGAGAAAAGAAATGGAAAAGGGCCAGCGCCACCATTCCAGCCCAACAGCAGAATCGGCCCAAACACCAGCCCACCCGGGTTCCCCTATCCTCTCTGTTTCTCACCCGCGCGCACACCCTTACCCTCACTGACGCATTGGCCCCACACGCCCGACATCATCGTCCCCAAATCTCGCGCTCGTAATAAGCTCGCCGCCGTTTCTTCCCCGCAGTGACAATTGCGTCAATTCCTTAATTCCCATTGATACGCCGCGTGATTGCCGCTCCTGCTCCAGCTACTTAACCCCCTCCTCCTCGCGATCATTTCCCCCAACACAGCCAGCCAGTAGCACCGCTAGGCTCCGCGAATTCTTGCTTGCGCCGTCGCAACACCGAACAACTCCGGCGACTGATTCCAGTGAGTCTCGAGCGCCCCCTGTCTCTCGTCCATTCGAGAATGTTCCTCTTGTCCATAAGCACCTTTTGACACCTCTGGTTTGTTCTACATCGCGCCAGGACGTCGCCCCAGTCTTCGTTTGCAAACACCCGAGACGCAGCTCAACTCCGGCGAACGAATTCGGTAAAACCCGTGCTCCCCTTGACCCCTGTATTACGCGACTCTGTTCACCATGTCCTTGCGCGTCTCCTAAAGCTAGATGTTTGATCTCTTTCATCCTAGGTCGTCGTCTTCGACTCCGACAGTGAGCACCCGACGCGCGGACGAACTCCGACGAGGAATAGCTGCTGTGTCCGTGCGCCTCCGCCCCAGCCGCCTCCATGTTGAGCATCCCCACGTCCTCGCGACCTCGGTAAGCGCCAGCACACCCCCTACCCCTCTAACATCTCCGGCGTGTCACCGCCGGCGCCACTCGCTGTAGGGGTCCCAATCTTTAATAAGATAGAGCCCCATGTGTTTACAATGCTAGTCCCTGGATCAATAGCTAGCATCCACAGTTTAGATGTAATATCAAGAAACAAAGGTCATAATATAACTTTATAACCAGGAATAACATAATTTTATTACATCTTACTTAGCTCATTTGGCTATTACATTACATTGCAGCGGAATAACTATAGTCATGGGTCCTTCATCTTCAAGTGCCACAGGCAGACATGTTGGTTGTAGACTTTGTAATCCTAATCAATCAATCCTCACTAAAAACAATCAAACCTGCAACATAACAAGTTACAGCCACAAGGGTCAATACATTTGAATTGTATTGGCAAGTGATACTATGGTAGTATAGTGGAGTCTATCATCTATATGCATTTGGCTAAGTGGAGTTGAGGCTTGCATTGCTCAAAATAGATTTTTCCTTAACATTTGAAAATACTAAGTTTTTGCTTGGCAAAATCATTTTTCTCAATCAAAGATTTGAAGATCCTTTACCAAGGCATCTCTCCATCAAGATTGAAGATTTCAAACAACCCTTGTTCAATCCACAAGTTTTAACTTTAGAAATTTGAATGATGAGATTCTTGATTGCTTCCATGTCTTGATGCTCAAATTGTCCTTTACCAGGGACATGGCTAAGTACTTAGATTTTACACTCTGCAGAGGTGGTGCACTTTCCCCACAAGACTTGGTTTCCCAAGACAAGATCTTTCAGAAGCCTTCCCTTAGACAAAAATGGACGTGCTCCAACCTATCAAACACTACCACCCACTGTCCATATGGCTAAGTTCTTGCAACCTATATGATCATGGCAGAGCCCATATTGCCAACTGGTTGCACTTGAAGCTTCTCAACATTTGACATCTCAAATCTCTTTGTTCCTGGGTGGCATACCACAAGTGAGATACACAAGCCAAGTCCATGGCCTTGTGAACCACTCAACCAAAAACCACCAAGCAAGCCCATTCCACCCAGGTGATTCATTAACTTAGTTGTTTTATTACACAAAAACATAAGTCCTCAGACTTAGAGATTTTTCCATAGTGTGAGTATACTTCCCACCCATGTTTTCTATTAGCTAGGCTAAGCTTGATAGTAGTAGGAATCTTTAACTTAGGAAAATCCTACTAAGGATTCATCTACTAGGTTTTCTATAGCAAGGTCTATACTTAGCAAAACCCATGCAAGTTTTACTTAGCAAAATCACTAATGCATAGAGAAAGTAATGGGACAAAAAGTATGAAGCATCACTTGCCTTTTTGGTAGAGTATGGGTTCACTCCTTGTCCTTGCAACAATCACACTCTTCAAGTCACTACAAATCAATCAAGCAAGGCACAAACTCAATCTACCAATCAAGCAAAACAACACATAAAATGACAAAGTCAAAGTAATGCATGCAAGCATGCAAAAGATGGTTCTAATTGCAAAGGTGGTTTCCACTAGGCTTCTAAACTTTGTAAGTTCCAAATTGGTCATTCACCAAAAGGGCAAAGTCAATTGCAAAAGAGTTTTGTCAAAACCATTTTATTTTAAAACCAATTATCATTTTATGTAGTGGAAGATATTTCTATCAAGGCAAAACTTTATGTTTTTCACCAAATGAGTTGCTATTGCTAAACTTGGTGTTTTTGGGTCAGTAAGTTTGGTCCAAACCATTTTCTCAAAGTTTTCTTTCCATAAACATTTCCTCCAAACTCAAAACCATTTTCATAACAAAACAATAGTTTTATTTGGCTAGAAATGGACTAAACTAATTAATCCATTCTAAACTTTTCCAAATTCATTTTCCAAACCTTGGGTTGGTTCCTAGGGTCAGTAAGGTCACAACAAACCATTTTTCAAAAGTTTTGACCCCAAAATCAATTTTAAACAATTTTTGTACTCTAAACAAGCACACAAATGAATCTGCAAAAACAAGTAATTTAATAGATACTATTTGCTAAACTAATTCCACAGTTGGCTAGGTCTTGCTCTCATGAATCGAACGACATAAAATTTGTAATTTTTGGACGTGTGGATCCAAAGTTATAAGGGTTTGAAGTTTGCAAATAAATCTGATTCAAAAATTCTTTTAAACAGATCTAGTGCCACGCGGCAGGATTTCACTGGACGGTACCGCTTCGCGCGGATCAGCGTTGCGGTGCGGTGGATCTAATCAATCGTGTGGTCCAGAGTGCGTACCTCTTCGCGACTTAAATGATCTATCGTAAGCGTCGGATTAAGATCCTACGGTCTGCAGCACTCGACCAAAGTTTGGCGGCGCTCGGCGGCTGCGCGCGGCGGCGACGGCCAGGCAGTGGCGGTGCCAGCGATATAGGACGCAAGGAGGGAAGTGAAGAGGCTCACCAGGTGCAGGAGGTCATGGTGAAGCTCGAGGAGGCGTTGGTCGGGCGAGGGGCGTTCTGGTCTTAGCAGGATTGCTCGCCGGAGTGGAGGACAACATCGGGTGGTCTCAGTCGTGGTCGAAGACGTCGCTATAGGTCACGAGAAGGACAACCGAGGTTATGGTTAGACGCAGGAGATCATGGCGGTGTTGTGTGCGTGAACGAGAAGAAGAGGGGCGGTCTGGTTTACCTGGGGGACGTCGTCGGAGAAGAACCAGTCGCGGCGGCGTTCAGTGGTTTGTTGGAGACGGTGTTCTGGGGCGCCCGCGGGTAAATGGAAAGCGCCGGGAGATGCTCCTGGGAGTGGGGAAGGTGTGAGCTTGGTCGGGGAGGAGAAGGGCGGCGAGGGGCTGCCGGAATCGGCGTCGGAGCGTCGTCGGACAAAGGCGGTGTTCGAGTAAAATTCGACGGCCTGGGGGTGGGATTGGGGGAGGAGACAGAGGGAAACAAGAGAGGAGAGGAAGACAATTTATCGTGCGTGATCACTGCAGGTTTTACTCGCGGCATTAAGGCGAATTAAGCCGGATAAATCAAAGCCTGCAACGGTGACGAGGGAGGAAGAACAGGTTGTGGGGGTGGGGAGGAAGAACGGTGGAAAGTGGGCCTACCGGTCAGTGGGAAAAGAAAGGAGGGTAGGGTCCACTGGTCATACTCTGTGTGGGTCAGAATCTGGGTGCGAAACGTTTTCTTTCGGGGTGAGGGAAAGCTGGGCTGCTGGGCTTAGTTGGGCCAGATTGTTGGGCTGGGTCTGTTTTCATATTTTTTTTCTGTCTGAAACTTTTTCCTTTTCTATTTCTATTTACTGTTTTGAAATTCAAACAAACAATCCAATCAACCAAATAAATTCAAACAAACACCACACTTCACAACTTTTGATCTTGGTTCTGTTCAGTAACAAATACCAAATTTCCAAAATAAAATAATATTTTAATTCATTTTAGGATCCATTCATTAAATAAGTAAAATGGACCTTTATTTATTTAATCAAATAGGGTTTGATTTATTTAATAAAATCTCCATTTAAATTCCAAATATTTTCAAAACCAAATCAGTAGGTTTTATTTGGAAATAAAGAATACTTGGAAACTTGTTTAAAACAAAATAACATTTTTATTTATGGTCCATTAACAATTAAATAAATGGGCCTTAGTTATTAAATCAAATAGGATGTGTTTTATTTAAATATTTATTTTGAAATCTAAAATAAACCAAAACACTTAAGTAAGTTTTAATTAAGAAAATAAAATACTTAGAAAACTTATTTAAAATAATTTAATAAGTTTTGATGTTTTTATTTAAAATGGTAAAACCTTTTATTTGAATAAAATTTGGATATTAATTCCTTATTATTTTATTTAAACAATCCTTTATTATTTTTATCAAAACAAACATTTTATTTCCAAAGCTTGGCCAAGTTTTAATTTGGCTTTATAAAATAATCTTTATTTATAATTTTTTTATTTCAATTGAAAACCAAATCCTTTTATTTAAAAGATCCAAAATAGTACTTCCAAAATATTTTGTTTTCCTTTAAATTTTTTATCTTTTTAAATCCCTTTAATTCAAATGGGTTTGAAGTTCCAAAAAAGTTTCTTCTGGCCCTGAAAATCAAACAAAGTTTTATTTTATTCATTTATTTTTCACATAACAAGATTTGGAAAATCTTGGGATGTGACATTCGCGTCGCTGGAATTTGGTCAAGCAGGTCTGATCCGTTGGATCTGGATCTAAAGGCCACGATTAGATGATTAGATGAAGCGGTACGATTAGATCTGGGTTGTGCATCGTCACTTAGATCCTACGGTTCGCAAGCTTGATCCACCCGAACCGGTACGCGCCAATCAGAGGCTGTCGCGTGGCTAGGTTTTAGATTTAAAATCTGGATTTTCATCTATTAGTTATTTAAACTTGTAAATTCAATAACTTTTGTTCTATTTATCCAAAAAATACAAATAATATATCAATGGATTCAAAAATTTAAATCCTACAAATCTGTAGGCTTGGTTTTCTATTTTTATTCTGTTAAAATAGAATTTTATGTAGAGACATTTGTAGGCTTATTTTGTGTATAAAAATTATTTAGGAAATGTTTTAAAAGCCAAATAAGTTTATGTAGTCTCTAAATGTTTATTTAGTGATTCAGTACTGTTTTAATTGTCTTTTTTGGTTTACAAAAAATCATCACATGGCATTTGCATGCATTCATATATTTTTGTTTGATTATTTGAACTATGAATTTGGTGATATCATTTTATGTGTAGATTTTGGTGCTAGTGGTGATTGTGATTGTGAGGATTGTTGCTACTCCCCCAACTACGAAGGCAAGTGGTCCTTCATATTTATGTCGCAATATTTTAACTATGCATTAGTGATATTTTGTATAGGGCTTGCATGATGTTTTTGCTATGTATCTATATGCTATGCTTGGGAAATCCTAGTAGTTGTAGACTTGTAGAATTTTTCTCTAAGTTAAGATACTTGCTATATTGCCATGCTTAGCCTAACTAGTAGCAAACAAGGGTGGATTATATACTTGCTATGGAAAATATAGCTAACTCTTTGACTTGAGTTTTGCTTAATAAAACAACTAAGTGAATGAATCACCTGGGTGGAATGGTATGTTTGGGTTATGTTGAGTGGTTACACAAGGCCCATATCTATGGTCTACCTTGTGTATCGCACTTGTGGAAAGCCACTCAGGAACAAACGGATTTGAGATGTCATAATTTAAGAAGCTTCTAGTGCAGCCACATGGCAATATGGGCTCTGCCTGGATCATATAGGTTGCAATAACTTAGCCAAATGGACAGTTGGTGGTAGGGGTGATAGGTTTGGGAACACGTCCATCTTGGTCTAAGGGAAGGCTTCTGAAAGATCTTGTCTCGATGCATGTCGAGTCTTGTGGGGAAAGTGCACCACCTCTCGAGAAGGAAGAATCTAAGTACTTAGCCGTGCCCCCGGCAATGGACAATTTGAGCATCAAGACATGGAAGCTATCAAGAATCTCCTCATCCCAATTTCTAAGTTAAAAACTTGTGGTTGAACAAGGGTAAAGGTTCACCAATGTCTATTGGTGGTTCCTTGGAAGTTTTTGTCAAACAAAAACTTAGTGTTTTCAACTAATAGGCAAAACCTATTTTGAGCAAAGCAAGCCTAAGCTACACTTAGCCAAATTCATATAGAAGCTAGAAACTATTATTCTACTAAGGTATCACTTGCCAATACTATTCCAATGTATTGACCCACTGTGGCTATAACTTGTGATGTTGCAGGTTACTCTGATGAGGATTAGGGTTGTGAATCTACACTCAACATGTTTGCCTATGGCACATGAAGATGAAGACTTTTATTTATGTTGTTAAGTTAAACTCTTGTACTAGCCTATGGCTATGGAGTTTTAAAAGACTACGTTATCTCTGGAATGACGATGTAATAATGACCTTTGTTTCTGTGTACTTCATCTTAAACTGTGTATGCTAGCAATTGATCCAGGGACTAGCATTGCAATCACAGGGTCATTTACCTTTACAAAGGTGGGGTCTTACAGATGGTATCGGAGCACCCTGTTGCCTGTAGGATTATGACCGTAGGTTGGATTAGACTAATAAACCACTAAGGAAAAAAATTCAACACTTTGAAAAATTTCCACACTTGTCTTTTTCTTCTCGTAAACTTTTCTAATCTTCTTTCTCATCTCTATTTGTAGATGAACCCCATCAATGAAGCCGTAAGGAAGGGACCACTCATGACCATGACTTTGGAGTGTGAGACTGAATTTCCCAAGTCACTCAAGAACCTTGTGGTTACCATGGGGATACATGGTGCACCTGTGTACAATGGATTCCCTGTGATGGATGAAGGAGAAGAGTATTGGTGGGTGCAACTGTAGGGGTTCGTAGCATGGAAAACAAAAAATTTCTACCGCATGCAAACAAACAAGCCAAGATCTATCTACTAGATTGTAGCAACAAGTCGATAGAAGAACTCACCCTCGAAGATTCCAAAGCAGTTAACGAGAGCAGATTCTCGTGGGTGATGTAGTCGTACTCTTGCCGATCTCAAGATCGCGTAGACGATCCTTCCGGCGCTGCGTTCCGGCAGCGCTTCCGTAGTCGGTCACACGTTTGGTACTCGATGAAGACCTTCCTCTCCCTTGTTCCAGCAGGCAGCGGAGGTTGTAGCACTCTCCTCGCGATTCCGGCAGCACGACGGCATGGTACCAGAAGTAGAGGGGAGATCTCGCAGGGCTTCGCCTTAAGCCGAAGCGAGTATGGTGGAGTATGAGAGAGGCCTTGGTGATCTACGGTTTAGAGGGCACCAAGGGGAGGGCTTGGTCGGCGGCTAGGGTTTGGGAAACCCTAACTCGCCGAGTTTAGAGGAGGCCCTAGGCGGAGGCTTGGAGGTTGCCGGCGACTTAGAGGCTAGGGTTTTTAGGTGTGAGGGTAGGGGGGCGCCCTACCCCTTTTTTATAGGTGGGAGGGAGGCGGCTAGGAGGAGGGAGTCCTCCTCCAACTCCTCCTCCTTGGCCGGCGGGTGGAGGGAGTGGGACTTCCTCCCCAAGTAGGTTTCCTACTCTCCCTCCACCAAGCAAAAACTTGCCGTTTGACTTTTTCAAATTGGCGTTTGACTTTCAAACTAGGATTTGATTTCTCCCTTTATTTCGCCCAGCCAAGTGACCTAGTACATGATGCAACCATTCCATATTGTCATGACACATTCATGTACCCTTCCCCTCCGGAGTGCCGGACCTTCTAGACCCTTCTAGAACATTCCTGGTGAAAACACCGGAATCATTTCCGAACTCCGAAACAGGACTTTCCTTATGACCATTCCGGATCTCCTCGTGATATCCCGGATCCCATCCGAGACTCCGAACAACATTCAGTCTCTTACTCATCATTCCATAACTAATCAACAACATCGAATCCTTAAGTGTGTCTCCCTACGGTTCGTGAAATATGCGGACATGATCGAGACACTTCTCCGATCAATAACCAATAGAGGAATCTGGAAATTCACATGGCTCCCACATATTTCTACGATTACTTTGCGATCGAATGAACCACTTACATACGATACCAATTTCCCTTTGTCTCACGATAGTTTACTTATCCGAGGTTTTGATCGTCGGTATCTCTGCATACCTAGTTCAACCTCGTTACCGATAAGTACTCTTTTCTCGTTCCCGTGATATGTGATCCCTTGTGAGCCAGTCACATGCTTGCAAGCTAATTGGATGACATTCCACCGAGAGGGCCCAAAGTATATCTATCCGTCATATGGATGGACAAATCCCACTCTTGATCCATGTGCCTCAACACATACTTTCCGAACACTCAATGCCACCTTTATAGCCACCCAGTTACGGTGTGGTGTTTTATGTCATCAAAGCATCCTTCCGGTGATGGTGATTAGCATGATTTCATGGTCGAAGGAATTAGGTTACTATGTATCAGAAAGCTTATAGCAAATGAACTATTGACTTGATCTTTATGCTACGCTTAACTATAGGAGTATCTCCATCACATCATTCTCCTAATGATATGACCCTGTTGTTTAATAACATCTCTATGTTCATGATCAGGAAACCATGATCATATATTAACCAACAAGCTAGTTTAACAAGAGGCTTTACTAGGGACTCTTTTACATTTACAAATCACACAAGTATTAATGTTTCCGGTTAATACAATTATAGCATGGTATGTAAACATTTATCATAAGTATGAAGATATGATAATAACCACTTTATTATTGCCTCTTGGGCATATCTCCAACAGTCTCCCACTTGCACTAGAGTCAATAATCTAGTTTCAAACCTTTGTGTATTCAACACCTATGGCTTTCCGGTGTTGTATGTACACGATTGCTAGTGGTCAACTGATCTCCGGATCTGACACTTCCAGGTCCGTGTGTAATTGCATGTCTTTGCGTCTCTACGCATCACTCATTCTCTAATGAGATGGCTTTGTATAATTTTGGTCCTTTGGTGAGACCTTTAGTTCTTTTGGGTTAAAACATGTTGATAATATTGCCGTACAATATATCTTCATAGTATTATCCCGCTGTGAACTACACCTAGTTTGATAACAAACTACTTGACACAAATGCCCTCTTTAGATGCTATTATAGCAGTCATATACTTAGCCTTTTGTTGTAGTATCTGTCACAATGTCTTAACTTTGGAACTCATCCAAATCCATTATGGAACTTACTTTCCATTATATTGTGCCACCCTTAGTTTAGATTGAGATAAACTTAATTTGTACTTTGTGACAAAACTAGTATCAATGTAATACTTTTACAATGAACTAACAATCTATTTGCCACTTCTACAAAATAATATACTCTTAGTTCTTCCAAAAGATCATAAGAATATCCTTACTATCGTCCAATGACCATCTTATGAATTATTCTGGTATATGCTCATAACATTTAGAGCATAGGACATATCTGGTTTTGTACATATCACAATATGATTGATATAAATACTCTTTGTGATTTCATACATCAAGTATCAATCTATACTTGAATCTTTGTTTCACTTACCAAGTGTCAATACACTTGAATATATCATTAATATTGAACTCATTCAATCCTTTCTGTGCGACAAGAACCTTTCTTGCAGTTTCTATATTGAACTCATTCAATACATCATCTATGTACTTTCGGCACAACCATATTAGCGTCTATTGATGCCAAAAATTTGGGTTTTGCCGAAGTCTTTCATCGGGATGAAATTCTTAATATTTGTTAATAAAAGATACATCATTTCTAATCAACAATATGTCTTCCACATAATGTATTAGAAACATGTCTTAGCGCTCCCACTTAATTTCTTGCATATGCAAGTATCTTCATTTTCTCTAATGAAATTAAACTCTTTTAATAGTTTCATCATAGTGAAGATTCCAACTCCGCGATGCTCACTTCAACCATTGAAGTTTGCATATGCTTTTAGCATCCTTTGAATTAACAAAACCCTATGGACCGTGTTATGCACATGTCCTAGGTAACAATTCTATTATAAGAACTTGTTTTGTTTATTTAACTACCACATAACAAAATTATATGTAGTGGTTGCTACATTAATCCGTCTAGACTAACTATCGCTATGAAAGATCAAATCTTGTCATGGTCAACCTTTGAACATTGTTGTGAACTCTTTCCCAACATGTCGACTATTTCATAGATGTGAAACATCCATGTCTATTTCTTTATAGATCCAAACACAACTATAAGGTCTTACACCTTTCTCGAGGGTCCTTCAAGTTCAAAACTTGATTTCTCGTGTATGGAACTATCACGGATTTTATGGCTTCAAGCCATTTTACGGATTCAGGGCCCATCATTGCTTCTTTGCATGTAGTCCTTTCATTATTATCAAATAATGATTCAACCCTCAAATCTTGGTATTTTGATTGTTTACCTGACCTACTTGGTTCAATAGAAACTTTGACCCTCGTAACCACAACCTTTGAGGCATGTGAGCCATGAGCATTGTTGCTGCCTCCGGAACACTTTTTGGAGCTGCGCAACTCTGCACATATAGCTAAGGTTCTTTTAACCTTATCAAAGTTCTATTGTCCTCCCACTTAACTTTTCACGAAAAATTCCTTCTCAAAGAAACTTGATGTTCTAAGCGACAAACAATTTTGTCTTTGGTGTTATGGAGGAATACTTAACTATTATTCAAAATAACATACAAAGATATGTTCATCCGATTTTGTTTGCAAACATCTTTCTTATGCATAACATACCAATTTTTTAAGAAAGGACAACTTGGGTTTAATCCCAAACCATAACTTTATATGGTGTCAATTCAACGGATTATGATGGAGCTCTTTTCAGTGGAAAAAACGGTAGTCTCTAAAGCTTTTAATCTTTAAAATATAATGGCAGTTTTATGAATTACACCTTTGATTTTACCATGTCAAACAAGGTTTTAATTTCATATCTCGAATGCTCCATACTCTTATGGTGTTTCGGGAAATGTAAATCCACGGAACAATTCCTTAAATCTTAGGTATTATGCTAAACTTGCAACTCAAATATCTTCCTTAATGATCTTATCATAAACTATTTATATTCTTTTACAATGATTTTGCACTTCATCTTGAAAGTCTTTGAACTTTTCAAATGTTTCATACTTCATCCTTATTAAGTAAATATTCATATATTCACTCAAATTTTCGGAGAAAGCATATAAAGTTGAAATCCATCGCTCTTGACTACACATAATGGACTTTATACAACAATATGTACAAGTTCCAATAAGCTAGTCATTCGTTCCCTTTTAGCCTATGAACAAAGTTTTAATTATCTCTAGGAAAGTTTCACAAGCGTCATTTGATCAAAAATCAAAAAACTCCAAAATTCCATCCACATGGAGTTTCTTCATGTTTTCTTTCCAATATAATTTAAACAGCGATGTCACTTCCTAAGTGATATTTCAATCAATTTTTCTTTCGACATTTTTAGCACTAGTTTTATGGATGTGATTTCTCCAACGAGATTTGTGAATCATCCATCTTTTATGGATTACGGCAATTATTTGAACAACCCTTTTGTTCTCATAACACCTGATAAAACAAATCTTGAAGGCAAGCTTTGATGTTTAACAAGCAGCACAATAACCCTTTATTTGTTCTCGATAAACATCATCACATATTATTTTGCTAGTTACTTAGGCCATTGTAGTTCATGAATTGTGTTGTTTCGTATGATGATTCACACCAACAAATTCAGTATCAAATACTTAAGAACCACATTGTTTAATAAGCAAAGAATATAGCCATAACATGTATATCATCTATATACTTAAGCTGAACAATTCTAGTCTTTTCTTTTCTGCCATATATTTATGAGATTCTCTTTCAGTATTTATTTTTCTGTTTGAAAGAATCTATCAACATCAATAGTGGAGCCATACACATGACACATAGTCCAAAGCGTGTATAGTTAAATACCAATGTCTTTGGACTTTCACTTTGAAGTAGATCACCATCATCAAATGTTTGGTGTTCTTTCAAATTCCTTTCTTTAGTAATATCTTGGTGTAGTAAACATTTTACCTACATCAAATATCCACCCTTATCATGGATTTATCCATGATCAAGCTACTTTTAGCTTATAACGGTTAATCGCGAGTATAATGTTGCTCTCCAAAACCTTTTAGAGAATTAAGACGACCAGCGTCTCCAACCTTTTGCAAATTCTCATCAAATATGAGAACATGACTTTTGCCATATTATACTCTATCATGTTGCAACCAAAACTTCGTTTTAGATATCATAATATCTTCCACACATCATGGTTTCTGAAACAACTCTTTCAGATCTTAGATAACCTTGATATTAAGACAATCCTTTGAATATCAAGAATCATGGAGACAAACATGATACTCATACACTAACACTTGGAATTGTCACTCTTGATTTAATACCAATTATTAATCTTCATGGAATAACCGGAACTTACTGAAAGTTTGCAATAGGACTTTTAAACTTTAGATTAACACTTCAAAACAATACGATACCAGTTCATAAAGTAACTACCAGAATTCTATAGTTCTATCATCTCAACTATAACTAAGCGCAAGGTGGTAAACGGATGCCAATGACTACAACAATTATGCAAATTCACTTGATTTAATTTATGATAAATAGTGTTCAACTTTTAATTACATTGCCGTTGAACTCCCACTCAAAACAATATCCCCCACATTGTTTTAGTGATCACACGAACCAAATCCACCACATCAAAATCGATCATCACGAGAGTTGATGTAGCTTCAATGGCGAACAATCAACATGTTCATCATATCTACTATATGACTCATGCTTTACCTTTCGGTGATCCGTGTTCCGAGACCATGTCTGTACATGCTAGGCTCGTCAAGATCAAACCTTAGATTTCGCATGAGCAAATCTGGCTTGCTCACATTGTATACACTCGACGAATCTAACACACCCGATCATCACGTGGTGCTTCGAAACAACGAGCTTTAGCAACGGTGCTTACTAAGGATGAACAATTTAAAACTTGAAATTTGTGTGCTTGAGGGATCATCTTATAATGCTACCGTCGTGAACTAAGCAATACAAGATGCATAAAAGGATTAACATCACATGCAATTCATAATATGTGATATGATATGGCCTTTCTTCTTGTGCTTCCGATCTCCATCTTCAAGCACGAACATGATATCCATCATCACCGGTGTGGCGTCAAGGTCAATGGAGCCGCTTCATGGTTGTCTTCCACCAGCATCAACTATTACAACTACTTTGAATAATAGACACGAAGGACTTAATGGAAAACAACCATATGGCTCTTGCCGGTTGCCAACTTACAATAAGGAACATTGCATACATCATATATAATCACAATCATGGCCATATCACATCACAGCACACCCCTGCAAAACAAAGTTAGACGCCTCTAATTTTCTTTGCATGTTTTACGTGGCTTGAGGCTTTTAATAAGTGTCGTTCTAACTTACGAACAAGAACCACAATATTGATACTAGTATTGTTAATCACCCGTTGTAAATAGAATCTTAACTATGTTGGGAGAAACAGGCACCCGCAAAGCCATTTATGGAATACAAGTTGCATGTCAAGCGTGGAGCAAGTCTCATGAACGATGTCATGTAAGGTTAGCCCGGGCCGCTTCATCCCACCATCCCGCAAGATGCAAAGTACACAAGAAGCAATTGACAACAAAAGCATCAATGCCCACAATGACCATTGTGTTCTACTCGTGCAACAGATCTACATATAGACACGGCTCTGATACCACTGTAGGGGTTCGTAGCATGGAAAACAAAAAATTTCTACCGCATGCAAACAAACAAGCCAAGATTTATCTACTAGATTGTAGCAACGAGTCGATAGAAGAACTCACCCTTGAAGATTCCAAAGCGGTTAACGAGAGCAGATTCTCGTGGGTGATGTAGTCGTACTCTTGCCGATCTCAAAATCGCGTAGACGATCCTTCCGGCGCTGCGTTTTGGCAGCGCTTCCATAGTCGGTCACACGTTCGGTACTCGATGAAGACCTTCCTCTCCCTTGTTCCAGCAGGCAGCGGAGGTTGTAGCACTCTCCTCGCGATTCCGGCAGCACGACGGCGTGGTACCGGAAGTAGAGGGGAGATCTCGCAGGGCTTCGCCTTAAGACGGAGCGAGTATGGTGGAGTATGAGAGAGGCCTTGGTGATCTACGATTTAGAGGGCACCAAGGGGAGGGCTTGGTCGGCAGATAGGGTTTGGGAAACCCTAACTTGCCGAGTTTAGAGGAGGCCCTATGCGGCGGCGGCTTGGAGGTGGCCGGCGACTTAGAGGCTAGGGTTTTTAGGTGTGAGGGTAGGGGGGCGCCCTACCCCTTATTTTATAGGTGGGAGGGAGGCGGCTAGGAGGAGGGAGTCCTCCTCCAACTCCTCCTCCTTGGCCGGCGGGTGGAGGGAGTGGGACTTCCTCCCCAAGTAGGTTTCCTACTCTCCCTCCACCAAGCAAAAACTTGCCGTGTGACTTTTTCAAATTGGCGTTTGACTTTCAAACTAGGATTTGATTTATCCCTTTATTTCGCCCAGCCAAGTGACCTAGTACATGATGCAACCATTCCACATTGTCATGACACATTCATGTACCCTTCCCCTCCAGAGTGCCGGACCTTCTAGACCCTTCTAGAACATTCCTGGTGAAAACACCGGAAACATTTCCGAACTCCGAAACAGGACTTTCCTTATATGAATCTTATTCTCCGGACCATTCCGGATCTCCTCGTGATATCCCGGATCCCATCTGAGACTCCGAACAACATTCGGTCTCTTACTCATCATTCCATAACTACTCAACAACATCGAATCCTTAAGTGTGTCTCCCTACGGTTCGTGAAATATACGGACATGATCGAGACACTTCTCTGATCAATAACCAATAGAGGAATCTGGAAATTCATATGGCTCCCACATATTTCTACGATTACTTTGCGATCGAATGAACCACTTACATACGATACCAATTTCCCTTTGTCTCACGATAGTTTACTTATCCGAGGTTTTGATCATCGGTATCTCTGCATACCTAGTTCAACCTCGTTACCGATAATTACTCTTTTCTCGTTCCCGTGATATGTGATCCCTTGTGATCCAGTCACATGCTTGCAAGCTAATTGGATGACATTCCACCGAGAGGGCCCAAAGTATATCTATCTGTCATATGGATGGACAAATCCCACTCTTGATCCATGTGCCTCAACACATACTTTCCGAACACTCAATGCCACCTTTATAGCCACCCAGTTACGGTGTGGTGTTTGATGTCATCAAAGCATCCTTCCGGTGATGGTGATTAGCATGATCTCATGGTCGAAGGAATTAGGTTACTATGTATCAAAAAGCTTATAGCAAATGAACTATATTAAATGACTTGATCTTTATGCTACGCTTAACTATAGGAGTATGTCCATCACATCATTCTCCTAATGATATGACCCTGTTGTTTAATAACATCTCTATGTTCATGATCAGGAAACCATGATCATATATTAACCAACAAGCTAGTTTAACAAGAGGCTTTACTAGGGACTCTTTTACATTTACAAATCACACAAGTATTAATGTTTCCGGTTAATACAATTATAGCATGGTATGTAAACATTTATCATAAGTATGAAGATATGATAATAACCACTTTATTATTGCCTCTTGGGCATATCTCCAACATCAACTTCACTTGTACAAAAACAATGAAGACAACCACAAGGAGTCAGGATTCTGCATGGTCACCAACTCTGAAATGCACACAACATTCTTTGACTCTGCAAGAAATGCAGCTTGGAATGCCATCAAGGAGGTTGGTGATAGACTCAAGTGCAGAATGCTCAACACTCAAAATGACCTTAGAGAAGAAAAGAAGCATACCCAAGACTTAGAGACCACCAATCAACAACTAAGTGGAGACATCATAGACTTGATATGGGAGTCTTGTGAACAAGATAGACAGATTGCCACTAAGGATTCCCTGATAACTATTTTGTCTAGTGAGTGAGAATTGTAATGTACTCCGTTAGTTGGACCACCACACTTGTCGTTTTTACTTTAAAAATTTATCTAAGTTATGTTGAACCTTTGGTGTTTGTAACGGATTTGTGTATGCCATGACTTGTGTGTTTGTTGCTAAGGATGTGCTTGTGTTATTTTTGTCTTGCGAATTTTCTCTAGTTGTGTTGGTTCTAACTTTCTCTATCTTATATAAATAGATGCCTAACGTTGTTATCAGCACTACCGAGGAGTCAAAGGGAACTCGTTTTGGTACTCGTCTCATTGAGCTAACTAGTGTGCTCAACCTTCCACTTCCTAGCATCACGACACTTCAGCTCACCAAGTTTGAGAGGAAGGACCTATGGGGCTTCAAAGTCACACAGTCGGGACGCCAGGCAGAGCCACCCATGGAGGCTATCACCTTCAAGCTGATGCATGCTGACAAGGAGAGAGGCTTAGATGTAGTCATGCAGGAGTTACTTGGACGCCTAGTTGGGAGGCACTCCACCGAGCTTAGAGGTCTCTACTTTCACCCGTTCGGGAGGCGCAACAAGGAGGGTGAGGCTATAGAGTATGATGACGCTACTAGAGAGACGATGGAGCTGATTCGTATGTACCTTCAGGACCTAGAGGGTCTTATTAGACACCTTAACACTAATAGGACCAACGTCATGCTTAGAAATGACGAGCTCCAGGTTCAGCTACGGGAGAAGGACAAGCTCTTCGCGGAGCAAGATGAGATCGTCAAAGAGATGGAGGCCAAATTTGAAAGCCAGGACAAGAAGTTCAAGAGCCAGGAGAAAAGAGTCCAAGACAAGAACAAGAATATTAGGGAGATGAAGGAAGAGTTAGAGGCCAAGGACTTCGAGCTTGAGCACCAGCAGGGAGTGATCGAGAGACTTCGCTCACAGAAGAGGGCTCTTAGGGCCAAGATTGAGGCCTTGACCACTAGTGTTGATGAGTACAAGACCACCATGGAGAATGCAGGTCTTACCCTTGTTGATGTGGAGGTCGACATGGAGGAGTAGTGTAGACCACTCGACTATCTTTCATCTACCATACTTTGATTATTGAGTCGCAATGACCATCAACATGTGGATGGCTTGCTATGGTGTGTTTGCATTTTCAAAACATGTTGTTTATGTTGTTCAAACTCTATGTTATTTTGATGTAACATCCCTAAAATCATGTTTCAAAAACTCATGCATATCATCCATGCATCCATGATCATGTAGGATTTCATTTCAAAATCATTTCAAAACAGGAGCATATGTGCTCATTATTTTATGTATGAATGCTCTAGCCTTTGTGCTACTTGCTATTGAGAAAGGTACTAATCTTCACTCAGTATTGTTTAGAATCCTAACTTAAGTGATTTCAAAAGCTTAAACAAAGTTTCAAAACAAAATATGAAATAAAACCAAATCTATGCCTTTTATCACATCTCATAAAGGCTTGGTTTTATCTTCATTTTCAAATAACCCAAGGGTGTTTGTGTTTGCAGTAGTGTTTGACTCATATTTGAGTACAAGTTTCACTGTACAAAAATCTTGAGAAGGTTTGAATTCAAACTGAATTGAAATGAAGTTTGAAAACCAATTCTAGAAAACCAAACATAAAAAGAAAAGGATTAAAGTGGAAAAAAATAAACAGACAACCATTCTAGCCCAACCCAGCCCAACTCGACCCAGCTAGCCCAGTAGCATCACCCCGCGAACCGTTTTTCTTACTCGCACCCGCACCCACTGAGTCGCTGACCGCCTGGACCCATCCCCACTCCATTTCTCTCGTTGGCAAGTGGACCCTGCGACCACGTCAGCGTCGTCCCCAATCAACGCGCGGCTGAGGCGCTCCATCGTTACCTCGCCGCAGTCACTGCCTGCGTTATTGCCATTGATACATCGCGTAATCTCCTCCCCCTCCTGGCTATTTAACCCCCTCTGCACCGCGAGCATTTCCCCTCACCTAGCGCCACCACTCCGCCACCAGGTTGCGTGTATTCGAGCTCACTCCGCCGCTGCATAAACGCACTCCGGCGGGCGATTCTGGTAAGCTCCCCGCGTCCCTTGACTCCTAGCTTCTCCAGAACAACCACTGCATCTTTGCGCTTCGATTGACACCGCTGCTATATGCTAGGACAACCCCGAGCGTCGGCAACGTCAACGACTGAGCAAACCCGACAAGGCACTCAACTCCGGCGAGCTAATCTGGTTAGTCTGGAGCGCGCCTTGCCCTCTCTCTGATACTCACATGACCAGTATCACTCCCCGCATCTAACGCACCACTTGTTTGACTCTGGCATGATCTACAACGTCGGCAACGACGATGAACAGCCATGCCCGACGATAGGCTCTGCTCTGACGAGGAATCCCCACCGTGTCCGTGCGCCCCTTGACAAGCCACTGCCACGTTGACCTCCAGCACACCTCTGCGAGTCTGGTAAGCATCTCCAATCACTTCCTCGCTTCCTGTAGCCGCCACGACGCCGTAGACCGAGCGCGCCGCCGCTCACCGTCGCCGCGCGCCGCCAGTTAGTGGTCGCTTGACCAGCGACCGTTAGATCTGGATCCATCGGCTGCGTTAGATTCATTTAACAAAGGGGTACGCGTTAGATCTGGCCGTGCATCTTCATTTAGATCGTGTGGCTCTCGTTTATCGATCCGCCCGAACCAGTACTAACCAATAGGAACACGCCGCATGTCTGTTAGTTTGATTTAAAATCTGAATTTGGATCTATTAAATGTTTAAACTTGTTTAAATCATAACTTTTGATTCCCACGTCCAAATTTGACAAATTTTATATCAATGGAATCAGGAGAGAAAGCCCTTTCCATATATGCAATGTGTTTAAGGTTTTGTTTCTGCTAAAATGGTTATTTTTACAGAAACATGTATAGACCTATTTTGTGTGTATCAATTATTTGGGAAATGTTTTAATGGTCAAATAAATGTTGTTTGGCAAGTTTTGAACTTGTTAATGAATCAGTACTGTGCACTTGTCTTGTTGAGTATAGAAAATCATCACATATAACATTGCATGCATCCATATATTTTTGCTTGTATTTATTTTGTATGTGATTTGATGCTATCATTTTATGTGTAGATTTTGGTACAAATAGTGATTGTGATTGTGAGGATTGTAGCTACTCTCCAAACTACCAAGGCAAGTGGTTCTTCATGATTTTATTCCTATGTTTTCAACTATGCATTAGAAATATTTTGCTAGTCTTTCATGGATATATATATATTTTGATCTATATGCTATGCTTGGGAAATCCTAGTAGTTGTAGAATTGCTAGAAATTTCTAAGATAAGATGCTTATCTATGACATGCTTAGCCTAGCTAATAGCAACCAAGGGTGGTTATATATTCATGCTATGAATAAATATTTCTAAGTCTTTGGACTATGATTTTGCTTAATAAAACAACTAAGTGAATGAAACACCTGGGTGGAATGGTGTAGGGGTCCTGGTTTTTAATAAGATAGAGCCCCCTGTGTTTACAATGCTAGTCCCTGGATCAATAGCTAGCATCCACAGTTAAGATGTAATATCAAGATACAAAGGTCATATTATAACTTTATAACCAGGAATAACATATTTGTATTACATCACACATAGCTCATTTGGCTATTACATTACATTGCAGCGGAATAACTATAGTCATGGGGTCCTTCATCTTCAAAGTGCCACAGGCAGATGTTGGTTGTAGTCTTTGTAATCCTAATCACACAATCTTCACTAAAATCAATCAACCTGCAACATTACAAGTTACAGCCACAAGGGTCAATACATTTGAATTGTATTGGCAAGTTTCACTATTATGTATAATATGAGTGGATCCTATCAATACATGCATATTTGTCTAAGTAGAGTTTAAGGCTCATTTGCATAAAGCAAAATTTATCCTATCTTTTCAAATTGGTTTTGGTCCTTTGTCAAATCTCCTTTTCCAAGTTCCTTGAACTCCTTGGTAGAAACACAAGTGTTCAAGTCCTTGTCAAAAATCTCTTGAGCTACTTGGTCACCCCAAGTGCAACAAATTTTATCAAAATCTCATGAGTTCCTTGGTAACCCCAAGTGTTCATGTTTTCAACAAAATCCCCTGAGTTCCTTGGTAACCCCAAGTACATCAAGTTTTGTCAAAAAGTCTCTTGAGCTCCTTGGTAACCCCAAGTGCAACAAGTCTTTAAAAGTTTTTCATTTATAAATTAAAATGTCGAGATCTCCCATGGTTCAAACTTTAGTTGCTCCGTATTGTCCATAACCGGGGACACGACTAAGTACTTAGATTTTATTAACTTCTGCAGAAGGAGTACACTTTACCCACATGTCACAAACCCATCCTTTTGCCACCAGTGGCCTACTGGATTAGTGCTCACCAAGATGGAGTACTGGCAGATTGAGAATGTGACGAAGTATTTCCAAAGGGTCCTCCCATACACCATTTCTAGCTTGCCTTCAGCACCCATGAAGCATTATAGATCCCCATGTCCAGTTAACTGAAGACAGTGCATGGGTCTTCCCAATGTAGTTGACTAAGCCATAGCCATAATAGCATGTGGTTGCACACGAAAGCCACAATTGGAGAAACATGTTCAATCTCTAAGTTTCCTGGGTGGTTTCCTTTGGAGCACAACACAAAGTGATTGCCATAGACATGGTTCCTTTTGTTGCCACCTTCTCTAATACTCAAAGTATCCTTGGCCACCCAGGCGGTTCATTGAGTCCTTGTTTTATTATGTGAAACACAAGTCCTTTTCTCAACCTTTGTAAAATCTCAACATGTATCTCTTTTCAAAATATAGCATGGCTAAGCATGTAACAACTACCTTGTTTTCACTAAGGAATGTATAGGGAATCCTATTAGGATTTAGCATAGCATAAGTATAAAAGTATCTTTTCATGCATGTTTCAAAATCCACTAAGTGTAATGAAAATATTGGGACTTTAGAATGATAGTGTAACTTGCCTTTTTGGAAGGGAATGGTGGTTCACTCCTTGATCTTGCTAGTCTCACACTTTGCTAATTTCACTACAATCAATCAAGCAAGCATAGTATCAAGTAGCATTCCAAACCAATAATCAAACAACATTTCACACACACAAAGCAATGCATTCTAAGTCATGCATGGGAACATGATTAAGATGGTTTTATTTGCAAGGATGGTCTCCACTAGGCTCCTAAACTTTGTAAGGTCCAATTGGTCATTTACCAAAATGGCAAAGTCATTTGCAAATGTGTTTTATCCTTAAACCATTTTTAAATCTAATCATCATTTTATGTGGTGAAAAATATTTTTCTATCAAAGCAAAACTTTATGTTTTTCACCAAATGAGTTTCTATTGCAAAACTTGGTGTTTTTGGGTCAGTATGTTTGGTCCAAACCATTTTCCCAAAGTTTTCTTTGCAAAAACATTTTCATAATAAAATCAATAATTTTATTTGGCTAGAAAATGGCTAAGTCAAATAATCTAACCTAAACTTTACCAGAATCATTTTCAATACCAAGGGTTGGTTCCTAGGGTCAGTATGGTCACATCAAACCATTTTGCAAAAGTTTTAATCCAAAAATCATTTTCAAACAATTTTTCTAATCTAAACAAGCACACAAATGAATCTGCAAAAACAAGTAATTTAACAGATACTATTTGCTAAACCAAGGGCATGGTTTGCTAGGTCTTGCTCTCCTGAATCCAACGACATAAAATTTGTAAGTTTTGGATGTGTGGATCCAAAGTTACAAGGGTTTGAATTTCACAAATAATTCTGTTTTCAAAATCTGTTTTTAAACAAAAACTGGCCACGTGGCGTAATACGACTGGCTGGTACCGGTTCGGCCGGATCAGCAACGAGGTGCGTTGGATCTAATTAGATCGCGCGGCACAGGATCATCACTTACCCCTTCGCTAACGTTCTATCGTACCCGTCAGATCCAGATCCTACGGTTACTAACACGCTTGCCAAGTCTGGCGTGGCTAGCGGCGGCGCACGGCCAGGCGGTGGTGCTACGGCGGCTACAGGAAGCAAAGTATACAGGGGGGGTGCTTACCGTGTTCGCAAGGTCGAGGTGGTGCTCGTCGTGTGGTCAACGTGGCAAGGGGCGCTCTGGTATAGCAGTGATTGCTCGCCGGAGTAGAGAACTGCGTCGGATGGTCCTGGTTGCGGTCGGAGGCGACTCTGTAGATCACGTGGAGGAAAATAGGGGGAGTAGTTAGGTACGCAAGACCACGGCGAAGACGTTTGCATGATCGAGAAGACGCGGGGCGGTCAGTGCTCACCGGGGGAAGTCGTCGGAGTGGTTGCAGACGCGGCGGCTTTCGGAAGCTTGACGTAGCCGACGCTCTGGGACGCCCGCGGTCAAATGGGTGGTACGGGGAGATGTGTATGGAAGTGGGGAGTCTGCTAGCGTGCTCAGTGAGGCAAGGGGCGGCGATACTTGGCCGGAATCGAGGGAGGACGGTGGTCGGAGCTGCGGCGGTGCGAGCTCAAATTGCAGCAGCCTCGGGGTGGTGAAGGAGTGGCGACAGAGGGGAAATGGAGAGGAAGAGTGGGCGTTTAAGAGGGTGAGGTCGCTGCGCGGAATCACTGCGGCATTACTGCGAATTAACGCGCGGCATCAATGGCAGAAACGGCCGGCGTGGTAGTCGCGAGGAAGGAGACGGCTGGGGAAGTGGGGTCTGCTGGTCAGTGGGAAGAGAAAGGAGGGGAGGGTCCACCAGTCATTCTCTCAGTGGGTTTGATACCGCGTGCGAATCGTTTTCTTTCGGGAAGGAAAGCTGGGCTGGTTCTGGGCCTTAGTGGGCTGCTGGGTTGGGTCTGGTTCAAATCCATTTTTTTTATTCTACAATCTTTTCTTTTTCTAATCCTGATTTCTGTTTTAAAATTCAAACAAACAAATCACACTCAAATCAATCCAAACATCACTAAACTTGGTACTTTGAATTTGGTTCTGTTTATCAACATACACCAAGTTCCAAAATAAATTAATAATTTTTATTCTTTTTAGGATCCATTCTTTAATTAAATAAAATGGATCTTTAGTTATTTAATAAAATAGGGTTTGATTTAATTAATAAAATCTCCATTTAAAATCCAAATATTTTCAAAACCAAATCAGTAGGTTTTATTTGGAAATAAAGAATACTTGGAAACTTGTTTAAAACAAAATAACTTTTTAATTTAGGGTCCATTAATAATTAAATACAATAGACCTTCATTATTAAATCAAATAAGATTTGTTTTATTAGAAACTTTATTTTGAAATCTAAAATAAAACCAAAAACTTCAGTAGGCTTTATTTGTGAATATAAAATATTTGGAAAACTTATTTAAATTAATTTAATAAGTTTTTGTTGTTTTAATTAAAATGGTAAAACCTTTTATTTAAATAAAATGGAATATTAAATCCTTATTAATTTATTTTAACAAACCTTTGCTATTTTTATTCAAAGCAAAATGATTTAATTCAAAAGTTTGGCCAAGGTTTAATTGGGCTTTATAAAGTAATCTTTATCTATAAAACTTTTATTTCAATTGAGAACCAAATCCTTTTATTTAAAAGATCCAAAATAGTATTTCCAAAATATTTTGTTTTCCTTTATTTAAAATGTTTATCTTTTTAAATCCCCTTAGGATTTTTATTTAATTCAAAATGGGTTTGAAGTTCCAATTGAATTCAAAAAGTTTCTTCGGGCCCTAAAATTCAAACACAGTTTTAGTTTATTCATTTATTTTCACATTACAAGATTTGGAAAATCTTGGGATGTGACAGGCTACCACCCTTAAAATAAATCTCGTCCCGAGATTTGGGGAGGCTAGGGTTACAAGCAGGTTCAAAACAACTAGGGTACTACCACCCTTAAAAATTCTCAAACAAAAATTACATATTTGTCCTTCTTGGGATCCTGGAAAACTTTCTCTAAGCAAACATTTGCATTGCGTCCTTTGTTTCCACACTTGACTCATGGGCCAAGGTTGAGTTTCTCCATAGGCTTGTTCAACTTGTTCTTCATCTTTTCTGGACAGTTGCTTGCATAATGTCCTGGTTCCTTGCAATTGAAACAGTGGATGTCCTTGAGTTCTTTACGTGGCTCTTGTGGACAAGTTGCTACATAGTGGCCTAGTTCTCTGCAGTTGTTGCACACTACTTGGCCAATCTCTTTATTCTTTGGGTTCTTTGGGCATTCACCAGAATAGTGTCCCATTTCCTTACACTGATGACATTGCACATGGCTTTTGTCTATCTTTTGCTTCTTGGGTTTCTTTGATCCTTTGAATTGGGTTGTCTTGTTTGGAGGTATAAGTGGTCCTTTTCCTTTGCCATCAACATTCTTGGCATACTTGGATCCTTCTTGTTTCCTTTGTTCAACAATGGCATAGATGGGGCATTGGATAGGAATATGGTTGTTTCCTTCACAAAGGTAACAAGTGGCTTGAGAGGTGGGACATTGTCCAACGGGATGATTTCCTTCACAGTTGGGGCATTGATCTTCATGCTCCTTGGAAGTATGATCCTTGTCTCCACAAATAATGCAAGCTGGTGCTCCATCTAGAACAATATTTCTATCATCCTTGTTGTCAAAGACTCTTTTGGGATAGCTTTCTTCCATGCTGATCATTTGATTGGTCACCTTAAGCATTAGTTGGGTTTGTTCCTCTAAAAACTTTTGCAGTGCTGGATCTTTATCATTATTGTTGACTATGAACTGAGTTGTCAGTTGGTTTAACTGGTTCTGAGTTGATATGAGATCTTTCATGCTGTCCACTTGGTCGGTGTTGATGTCATCAACCTTGGAGTCTTTTGGAGTAGTCATCTGTTTGGGTTGAAGGGAGATTAGAATGGGCAAGATATTTCTATGGAAATATTTCTATTCACACACATCACATTTCACACAAACAATGTGCATGCAATCACAAACCAAACATTTCACTCAAACAAAGTTCAAGCACATACTTAGGCAACAAAATACTTTTGTTACACCCCATAAGTTGGTGTGTTTTGACTTAACTAAAATATGGTGGTCCATCTATGTGGTTCACTTGTGATCTTCTTTCTTTCTTGGTATTATGGTTTCCTTGAGAAAAACTCTTGGTTACAATACTTCAAAGTTGTTGATGGCTCCTTCTTATTTTGCATTCCCTCAGTCTCTAAATCTTGAGTAAGATTTCCTTGTCTCACTTGTAGTCCTTAGTAGTATCCAAGTTGGAAGTCTTTGGAGAACATGCTGAAGATGTTGAAGTCATTAGAGTTGAAGAAGTCCTTTGCACATGGTGTAGTCTTTGGCCATGGGGTAGGTTTTCCATCAAGTTGAGGTAGAAGAGATGTAGGGTTGAAACCAAAATGGTTGAGGAAAGAGTTTACAAGTATTTTTGTAAATAAGTTTTGGATAGAAATATAACTCATATTCTTCTAAGGTTTTTTTTCCAATCCTAGGTTTACAAATCCTACAGGCAACACAATGCTCTGATACCATCTGTAGGGGTCCTGGTCTTTAATAAGATAGAGCCCCATGTGTTTACAATGCTAGTCCCTGGATCAATAGCTAGCATCCACAGTTAAGATGTAATATCAAGATACAAAGGTCATATTATAACTTTATAACCAGGAATAACATAATTGTATTACATCACACATAGCTCATTTGGCTATTACATTACATTACAGCGGAATAACTATAGTCATGGGGTCCTTCATCTTCAAAGTGCCACAGGCAGATGTTGGTTGTAGTCTTTGTAATCCTAATCACACAATCTTCACTAAAATCAATCAACCTGCAACATTACAAGTTACAGCCACAAGGGTCAATACATTTGAATTGTATTGGCAAGTTCCACTACTATGTATAATATGAGTGGATCCTATCAATACATGCATATTTGGCTAAGTAGAGTTTAAGGATCATTTGCATAAAGCAAAATTTATCCTATCTTTTCAAATTTGTTTTGGTCCTTTGTCAAATCTCCTTTTCCAAGTTCCTTGAACTCCTTGGTAGAAACAAAAGTGTTCAAGTCCTTGTCAAAAATCTCTTGAGCTACTTGGTCACCCCAAGTGCAACAAGTTTTATCAAAATCTCATGAGTTCCTTGGTAACCCTAAGTGTTCATGTTTTCAACAAAATCCCCTGAGTTCCTTGGTAACCCGAAGTACATCAAGTTTTGTCAAAAAGTCTCTTGAGATCCTTGGTAACCCCAAGTGCAACAAGTCTTTAAAAGTTTTTCATTTAGAAATTAGAATGTCGAGATCTCCCATGGTTCAAACTTTAGTTGCTCAGTATTGTCCATAACCGGGGACACGGCTAAGTACTTAGATTTTATTAACTTCTGCAGAAGGAGTACACTTTACCCACATGTCACAAACCCATCCTTTTGCCACCAGTGGCCTACTGGATTAGTGCTCACCAAGATGGAGTACTGGCAGATTGAGAATGTGACGAAGTCTTTCCAAAGGGTCCTCCCATACACCATTTCTAGCTTGCCTTCCACACCCATGAAGCATTCCAGATCCCCATGTCCAGTTAACTGAAGACAGTGCATGGGTCTTCCCAATGTAGTTGACTAAGCCAGAGCCATAATAGCATGTGGTTGCACACGAAAGCCACAATTGGAGAAACATGTTCAATCTCTAAGTTTCCTGGGTGGTTTCCTTTGGAGCACAACACAAAGTGATTGCCATAGACATGGTTCCTTTTGTTGCCACCTTCTCCAATACTCAAAGTATCCTTGGCCACCCAGGCGGTTCATTGAGTCCTTGTTTTATTATGTGAAACACAAGTCCTTTTCTCAACCTTTGTAAAATCTCAACATGTATCTCTTTTCAAAATATAGCATGGCTAAGCATGTAACAACTACCTTGTTTTCACTAAGGAATGTATAGGGAATCCTATTAGGATTTAGCATAGCATAAGTATAAAAGTATCTTTTCATGCATGTTTCAAAATCCACTAAGTGTAATGAAAATATTGGGACTTTAGAATGATAGTGTAGCTTGCCTTTTTGGAAGGGAATGGTGGTTCACTCCTTGATCTTGCTAGTCTCACACTTTGCTAATTTCACTACAATCAATCAAGCAAGCATAGTATCAAGTAGCATTCCAAACCAATAATCAAACAACATTTCACACACACAAAGCAATGCATTCTAAGTCATGCATGGGAACATGATTAAGATGGTTTTATTTGCAAGGATGGTCTCCACTAGGCTCCTAAACTTTGTAAGGTCCAATTGGTCATTTACCAAAATGGCAAAGTCATTTGCAAATGTGTTTTATCCTTAAACCATTTTTAAATCTAATCATCATTTTATGTGGTGAAAAATATTTTTCTATCAAAGCAAAACTTTATGTTTTTCACCAAATGAGTTTCTATTGCAAAACTTGGTGTTTTTGGGTCAGTAGGTTTGGTCCAAACCATTTTCCCAAAGTTTTCTTTGCAAAAACATTTTCATAATAAAATCAATAATTTTATTTGGCTAGAAAATGGCTAAGTCAAATAATCTAACCTAAACTTTACCAAAATCATTTTCAATACCAAGGGTTGGTTCCTAGGGTCAGTATGGTCACATCAAAACATTTTGCAAAAGTTTTAATCCAAAAATCATTTTCAAACAATTTTTCTAATCTAAACAAGCACACAAATGAATCTGCAAAAACAACTAATTTAAATGATACTATTTGCTAAACCAAGGGCATGGTTGGCTAGGTATTGCTCTCCTGAATCCAACGACATAAAATTTGTAATTTTTGGACATGTGGATCCAAAGTTACAAGGGTTTGAATTTCACAAATAATTCTGTTTTCAAAATCTGTTTTTAAACAAAAACTGGCCACGTGGCGTAATACGACTGGCTGGTACCGGTTCGGCCGGATCAGCAACGAGGTGCGTTGGATCTAATTAGATCGTGCGGCACAGGATCATCACTTACCCCTTCGCTAACGTTTTATCATACCCGTCAGATCCAGATCCTACGGTTACTAACACGCTTGCCAAAGTCTGGCGGCGCTGGCGGTGGCTAGCGGCGGCGCACGGCCAGGCGGTGGTGCTACGGTGGCTACAGGAAGCAAAGTAGACAGGGGGTGCTTACCGTGTTCACAAGGTCGAGGTGGTGCTCGTCGTGTGGTCAACGTGGCAAGGGGCGCTCTGGTATAGCAGCGATTGCTCGCCGGAGTAGAGAACTGTGTCGGATGGTCCTGGTTGCGGTCGGAGGCGACTCTGTAGATCACGTGGAGGCAAACAGGGGGCGTAGTTAGGTACGCAAGACCACGGCAAAGACATTTGCGTGATCGAGAAGACGCGGGGCGGTCAGTGCTCAGCGGGGGAGGTCGTCGGAGTGGTTGCAGACGCGGCGGCGTTCGGAAGCTTGACGTAGCCGACGCTCTGGGACGCCCGCGGTCGAATGGGTGGTACGGGGAGATGTGTATGGAAGTGGGGAGTCTGCTAGCGTGCTCAGTGAGGCAAGGGGCGACGATACTTGGCCGGAATCGAGGGAGGACGATGGTCGGAGCTACGGCGGTGCGAGCTCAAATTGCAGCAGCCTCGGGACGGTGAAGGAGTGGCGACAGAGGGGAAATGGAGAGGAAGAGTGGGCGTTTAAGAGGACGAGGTCGCTGCACGGAATCACTGCGGCATTACTGCGAATTAACGCGCGGCATCAACGGCAGAAACGGCCGGCGTGGTCGTCGCGAGGAAGGAGACGGCTGGGGAAGTGGGGTCCGCTGGTCAGTGGGAAGAGAAAGGAGGGGAGGGTCCACCAGTCATTCTCTCAGTGGGTTTGATACCGCGTGCGAATCGTTTTCTTTCGGGAAGGAAAGCTGGGCTGGTTCTGGGCCTTAGTGGGCTGCTGGGTTGGGTCTGGTTCAAATCCAATTTTTTTTATTCTGCAATCTTTTCTTTTTCTAATCCTGATTTCTGTTTTAAAATTCAAACAAACAAATCACACTCAAATCAATTCAAACATCACTAAACTTGGTACTTTGAATTTGGTTCTGTTTATCAACATACACCAAGTTCCAAAATAAATTAATAATTTTTATTCTTTTTAGGATCCATTCTTTAATTAAATAAAATGGATCTTTAGTTATTTAATAAAATAGGGTTTGATTTAATTAATAAAATCTCCATTTAAAATCCAAATATTTTCAAAACCAAATCAGTAGGTTTTATTTGGAAATAAAGAATACTTGGAAACTTGTTTAAAACAAAATAACTTTTTAATTTAGGGTCCATTAATAATTAAATACAATAGACCTTCATTATTAAATCAAATAAGATTTGTTTTATTAGAAACTTTATTTTGAAATCTAAAATAAAACCAAAAACTTCAGTAGGCTTTATTTGTGAATATAAAATATTTGGAAAACTTATTTAAATTAATTTAATAAGTTTTTGTTGTTTTAATTAAAATGGTAAAACCTTTTATTTAAATAAAATGGAATATTAAATCCTTATTAATTTATTTTAACAAACCTTTGCTATTTTTATTCAAAGCAAAATGTTTTAATTCAAAAGTTTGGCCAAGGTTTAATTGGGATTTATAAAGTAATCTTTATCTATAAAACTTTTATTTCAATTGAGAACCAAATCCTTTTATTTAAAAGATCCAAAATAGTATTTCCAAAATATTTTGTTTTCCTTTATTTAAAATGTTTATCTTTTTAAATCCCCTTAGGATTTTTATTTAATTCAAAATGGGTTTGAAGTTCCAATTGAATTCAAAAAGTTTCTTCTGGCCCTAAAATTCAAACAAAGTTTTAGTTTATTCATTTATTTTCACATTACAAGATTTGGAAAATCTTGGGATGTGACAAATGGAAGGAATGGTTTATGTTGAGTGGTTACACAAGGCCCATTTCTATGGTTTACCTTGTGTATCTCACTTGTGGAAAGCCACCCAGGAACAAAGGGATTTGAGAGGCCAAATGTTAAGAAGCTTCTAGTGCAGCCACTTGGCAATATGGGCTCTGCCTGGATCACATAGGTTGCAATAACTTAGCCATTTGGACAGTTGGTGGTAGTGGGATGATAGGTTGGAACGCGTCCATTTGGTCTAAGGGAAGGCTTCTGAAAGGTCCTGTCTTGGTGAAAATCAAGTCTTGTGAGGAAAGTGCACAACCTCTGCAGATGGAAGAATCTAAGTACTTAGCCATGTCCATGGTATTGGACAACTTGAGCATCAAGACATGGAAGCTATCAAGAATCTCCTCATCCGAATTTCTAAGTAAAACATGTGGTTGAACAAGGGTGAAGGACCCCAATGTCTATTGGTGGTTCCTTGGGAAAAGTTTTATCAAAGAAAAACTTAGTGTTTTCAACTGATAGGCAAAACCTATTTTGAGCAAAGCAAGCCTAAGCTACACTTAGCCAAAATGCATATAGTATATAGTCCACTAATATTCTACTAAGGTATCACTTGCCAATACTATTCCAATGTATTGACCCACTGTGGCTGTAACTTGTGATGTTGCAGGATATTCTGATGATGATTAGGAGTCATGAGTCTACACTCAACATGCTTGCCTGTGGCACATGAAGATGAAGACTTACTTATCTCATGATATTTATGAACTCTTGTATTAGGCCTGTGGCCATGGAGTTGTAAAAGACTATGTTTGTCTCTGGAATGATATGTAATAATGAACTTTGTTTCTGTGTACTTCATCTTAAACTGTGGATGCTATCATTGATCCAGGGACTAGCTTTGCAATCACAGGGATCCTTTCCTTTACAAACTATGGATGCTAGCATTGATCCAGGGACTAGCATTGCAATCACAGGGATCCTTTCCTTTACAAAGGAGGGATCTTACAGATGGTATCTGTTAGACCCCTCCTTTATAAAGGAAAGGATCCCTGTGATTGCAAAGCTAGTCCCTGGATCAATGCTAGCATCCACAGTTTAAGATGAAGTACACAGATACAAAGGTTGTTTATTACATTCATTCCAGAGACAAAACATAGTCTTTTACAACTCAGGGCCAAAGGCCTAATACAAGAGTTTAAGGAATAAGTAAATAAACATAAGTCTTCATCTTCATGTGCCACAGGCAAGCATGTTGAGTGTAGACTCATGACTCCTATTCATCATCAGAGTAACCTGCAACATCACAAGTTACAGCCACAGAGGGTCAATACTTTGGAATAGTATTGGCAAGTGATACCTTAGTATATTTTAGGTGGGCTATATTACTATATGCATTTTGGCTAAGTGTAGCTTGGCTTGCTTTGCTTGAAAATAAGTTTTACCTATTAGTTGGAATCACTAAGTTTTTCTTTGTCAAAACATTCCCAAGAAACCACCAATAGACATTGGGGTCCTTCACCCTTGTTCACCCACCAATTTTTACTTAGAAGTTGGAGTGATGAGATTCTTGTAGCTTCCATGTCTTGATGCTCAAATTGTCCATTGCCTTGGACTAGGCTAAGTACTTAGGTTTTCCATCTACAGAGGTTGTGCACTTTCCCCACCAGACTTGGTTTCCCAAGACAGGACCTTTCAGAAGCCTTTCCTTAGTCAAATGGACGCGCTCCAACCTATCATTCCCACTACCACCAACTGTCCAAGTGACTAAGTTCTAGCAACCTATATGATCAAGGCAGAGCCCATATTGCCAAGTGGTTGCACTGTAAGCTTTCTCAACACTTGGCCTCCAAATCCCTTTGTGCCTGGGTGGCATACCACAAGTGAGATACACAACCCACGTCCATGGCCTTGTGTAACCACTCAACATAACCCAATCCTTCCATTCCACCCAGGAGGTTCATTTGACTTAGTTGTTTTATTAGAAAAGCATAAGTCTCATGACATAGAAATATTTTCATCATAGTGTGTATAGATTTCCACCAACCCTTGTTTTCTAAATAGCTAGGCTAAGCATGGCAAGATATCTTAACTTAGGAAAATTCCTTAGCAATTCTACAATTCTACACTACTTAGGATTTCCCAACTTAGCATTAGGCAAAAATAGCATGCAATACTTAGCAAAATATCTAATGCTAGTACAAAACATAGGATAGAAATATTCATGAAAATATCACTTGCCTTGGTAGTGGGGAGAGTAGCACTCTTCACAATCACAATCACTAGCAAAATCTACACAAAATTATAGCATACAATTACACACAATTATATTCAATCAAAAATAATATGAATGCATGCATGCAAGAATTTACTAAGTGGTGATTTTTGAAAACACTACCAAGCATGCACATGTTTACAGAAACTTAACAAGTCACAAGTTTGCCAACTAAACTTATTTGGCACCAATACAATTTACCAAAATAAATTTATACTTAAAATAGCCCTAAACATGTTCTACAAATAAAGTCATTTTAACTGTTACTATTTGTTAAATAAATTGGATATTCAGAAAGGTCTTGTTTCACTGAATCCAATGGTATAAAGTTTGTAAAATTCTAATGTGGCATTCAAAAGTTATAGCAGTTTAAAGTTTGGATCTAAATCTGATTCAAATTTCTGTTTTTGAATTAACCCTAGCCACGTGTCGCAGCGTCACTGGCGCGTACCGGTTCGCACCGGATCAAGCTCTGCAGCCGTTGGATCTAACTAACGTTGCGCGGCTCAGATCTGTCCATACCTCTTCGTTAAGTGAACTGTTTCTACGCGTAGGATTCAGATCTGACGGCTACAATCTATCAACCAGAAACGGGCGGCGCTGGTGGTGTTGACCGGCGGCGGCGCGTCTGACTACGGTGGCGCCGGCGATCTAGATCGTCCGGGGAAACAAGAAGGTGCTTACCAGAACCGCGGTGGCGTGCTAAAGCTCGAGGTGGCGTTGGTTTGCGAAGGGGCGCGCTGGCACGGCTTCAGGAGCTCATCGGAGTAACGGGCGGCGTCGGTCGCTTGCAGACGTGGTGCTTGCCGAGGTTTGGTGTCGCCCTAACACGAGCCAGAGGCATCAGGAGTTGCGCAAAACGCAGGCGAACAAACTCGCGTGGAGGAGGGGGCAAGGGGCGCTCGGGTTTTACCTGAATTGGTCGTCGGAGTCAAGCGGCGGCGCAGGTGGTTTCGGTCGTGGACGGAGACAACGACCTGGGTCACGAGCAGGCAAAATAAATGTCTCAGCAGGTGCGTAAGAACGTGCTGAGCATCCTCGTTTGAACGAGAGAGAGAGGGGGGCGGTCGAGGCTCACCGGAATCGGTCGCCGGAGTCGTCGGTACTGCGGGGCTTCAAGAGCTAATGCGCGCAGCCTGGTGGCGGAGTGAGCGAGGAGAGTGAGGGAAAAAGCTCGCGGTGCAGAGGAGATTAAATAGGCCCAGGCGCGACAGGAAACGCCTGCGGCATAAAGGCCAATTACGCCGCGCCATTACCGGCTTCACTGCAGCGGCGACGTGGTCGCGGGCGCGATTTGGGGAAGACGAGGGAGACGTGGAGAGGGCCCGCTCGTCAGCGAAGCGCACGTAGAGGAGGTGGGGTCCGGCTGTCAGTGGCTGTGTGGGTGCGTTGGCGCGTGCGAGAGAGAAAGATATGCCCCGGGTGGGCTAGCTGGGCCTGCTTCGTTGCTGGGATAAAATGGCAGCGCTCGGCCCTTTTCATTTGTTTGCTTGTTTTCTTTTTCTGATTTGATTTTCTGAATAGATTTTCAAATGAATTCAAGTTCCATTTGAATTCAAATTTTCTTGGAATTTTTGCAGTGAGCAGTGGTCTCAAATATAAGCACAAAAACATGTGGTTGCTTTGCAAGGGCTTGGTCAAGCTTGGAGAATCAAAATAACAGGGACTTAGTATTTGGTTTGCAAAAAATTGAAAAATAGTTTTTGAATCTATTTCCCAATTTGAAAACTTGGTTCAAAATCTACACCTAAACTTATCTTCATAGAAGGCAACCAACTTGGTTTTATAAACAATCAAACTTTCAAATGGGAATACCAATTTGATTTAAATCTGTTCACATAAAATCATAGCACCAAGTGCTTCTGTTTTTCTGAAATGAGTTTGAAATTTGAATCTCAAATCTATATGCATGCATGAATGATATGCAAACTTTGAAATTATGATTTTTGGGATGTTACAGTATCATAGCACTGTGTTGCCTGTAGGATTATGACCCTAGGATTGGAAACCACTAAGGAAAAAATTTCAACAACTTCCACACTTGTCTTTTCTTCTCGTAAACTTTTCTAATCTTCTTTCTCATATCTATTTGTAGATGAACTCCATCAACGAAGCCGTGAAGAAGGGACCACTCATGACTATGACTTTGGAATGTGAGACAGAGTTCCCCAAGGCTCTCAAGGACCTCATGGTTGCCATGGGAATACATGGTGCAGCTGTATACAAAGGTTTTCCTGTGATGGATGAAGGAGTTGAGTACTGGTGGGTGCAGCTTCACTTGTATAAAAACAAGGAAGACAACCACAAGGACTCAGGATTCTGCATGGTCACCAACACCATGATGCACACCACATTCTTTGATTCAGCAAGGGATGCAGCTTGGAGGGCCATCAAAGAACTTGGTGATAGAATCAAGTGCAGAATGCTTAACACCTAGAATGACCTTAGGGAAGAAAAGAAGCATACCCAAGAGTTAGAGGCTACCAACCAAAGCCTAAGGAAGGACATCATTGACTTAGCAATGGAGTCTTGTGATCTAGACAAACAGATTGCCTCTAGGGATGCCCTGTTAGCCAACTTGGCAAGTGATATGGGATTGTAATGTACCACATTAGTTGGACCACCACACTTATCATTTTATTTTTCCAAATGTTGTTTAAAATAAGTTGAACCTTGGTTGTTTGTAATGGATCCATGTATGCCATGACTTGTGTGTTTTGATTTCCAAAGTTATGCATGTGATGCCTTCTATTGTGATTGTCTTGAATTGTGTTGATTCTAACTTTTTCTATCTTATTAAATAGATGCCTAATGTTACTATCAGCACAGTTGAAGAGTTCCAGGGAACTCGTTTTGGCCCTCGTATTATTGAGCTCACTAGTTTTCTCAATCTCCCTCTTCCTACCATCATGGTGCTTCCCCTCACCAAGTTTGAGAGGAAAGACCTTTGGGGCTTCAAGTTCAATCAGCCCGGACGCCAGACTGAGCCTACCACGGAGGCAATCATCTTCAAGATCATGCATGATGATAGGGAGAGAGGCCTAGAGGTAGTCATCAGGACTTGATTGGACGTCTGTTAGGGAGACACTCTCAACAGGTTAGAGGTACTCACCTCCACACCTTCGGTAGACGTGATGAGGATGGTGAGGCCATTGACTTCAAGGATACTTCAAGGGAGACAGCAGAGCCGATTCGTCTATACCTCCAGGACTTAGAGGTTCTTCTTAGGCACGTGGACACTGATAGGACCAACGTCATGCTCAGCAATGACGAACTCCAGGTGCAGCTTCGTGAGAAGGACAAGCTCTTCGCGGAGCAAGATGAGATGGTCAAGGAGATGGAGGCCAAGTTCGAGAGTCAGGACAGAAAGTTCAAGAGTCAAGAGAAGCGAGTCCAAGATAGGAACAAGAGGATTCGAGACATGACTGCAGAACTGGAGGCCAAGGACTTCGAGCTCGAGCATCAGCAGACTGTGATTGAGAGGCTTCGTTCGCAGAAGAGGGCTCTCAAAGCCAAAGTAGAGACCTTGACAACCAATGTCAAGGAATACAAGACCACAATGGAGAATGCAGGTCTTACATTTGTTGAGGAGGAGGTTGATGCCGAGGAGTAGTGATGACTACTCATTTACCTATATTTATCATGTCTTTGATTATTGAGTCGCAATGACCATCCAACATGTGGATGGATTGCTATTGGTGTGTTTACTTTGCAAACTTGCCATTTATGTTGTTGAACTATTATTATTATGATGCATGTTTGGTGATGTATTGTGCATGTTAGCATCTATGGGTATCTCATTCTTATCTCTATTGAACAAACCACAGATGCCTCCCCGACGTGCCAATCCCAACCCCAACAACAACAACAACATCACCCCTGAGATGCAGCAAATGATGACAGCTCAGACTCAGCTGATGCAAATGATGACTACGTTCATCCAGAACAACAACAACAACAACAACAACAACAACAACAACAACAACAACAACAACAACAACAACAACAACAACAACAACAACAACAACAACAACAACAACAACAACAACAACAACAACAACAACAACAACAACAACAACAACAACAACAACAACAACAACAACAACAACAACAACAACAACAACAACAACAACAACAACAACAACAACAACAACAACAACAACAACAACAACAACAACAACAACAACAACAACAACAACAACAACAACAACAACAACAACAACAACAACAACAACAACAACAACAACAAAAACAAAACAACAACAACAACAACAACAACAACAACAACAACAACAACAAGAACAATAACAACAACAACAACAACAACAACAACAACAACAACAACAACAACAACAACAACAACAACAACAACAACAACAACAACAACAACAACAACAACAACAACAATAATAACAACAACAACAACAACAACAACAACAACAACAACAACAACAATAACAATAACCCACCGGGTTTTGACATGCTCACCAGGTTTTTAAGATTGAGGCCAGCAAAGTTCTCAGGAACTACTGATCCTATGGTGGCCAATGATTGGCTACGCTCTGTGAACAAGGACTTGGTAACTGTTGGCTGTACTGATGAAGAAAAGGTCAGATTTGCAGCTCACTTGTTGGAAGGACCAGCATCCACTTGGTGGGATAACTTCCAAATCACCACTCCCATTGAGGATGTGACATGGGCTATCTTTGAAGATGGTTTCCGTACTGCTCACATCTCATCCGGAGTGATGAGTTTGAAGAAGAAAGAGTTCCATAACTTGAAGCAGCGCCACCGCAGTGTGGCTGAATACATTGAGTTCAACAATCTGGTGCGATATGCACCGGATGAAGTTGACACTGATGCTAAGAGGAAGGAAAAGTTCCTTTAAGGGTTAAATGATGAACTGAACCTGCAGTTAGATGTGGCCTATGTTCCCACATACCAGTCTCTTTGTGACAAGGCTGCTATTTTGGAGAGCAAAATGAAACAAGTGGAAAGTAGGAAGAGAAAGCACTCTGACAAGCACAACTCGGGATCATCTCACAAGCGTTCCCATTATGATGACAGTGGGAGTTCCGGATCCCACAAGCATGGGAAATTCAACAAGCACCACAACCACAACCGTCATCATGACAACAAGAGTCACCGTAGTCATGACAATGACAAGTACAAGAATCACAAGGGTGGATATAAGGGCCACCACAGTGGAAGTGGCAGTGGGAGCCAGCCTGCCAAGAAGGATCTTAGTCAGGTTGAGTGTTTCAAGTGCAAGAAGATGGGGCATTATGCAAATGAATGCCCAGAAAAGAAAGTTGAAGGACCCAACAAGCCCAACCCTTTTCACAAGGGACAAGTGAACTACATCAATGTGGAGGAAATTTATGAGGAGCCTGATGCTGTTGCTGGTAAGTTCAAACTCAATTCTGTTCCAGCATTTGTTCTCTTTGATACTAGTGCATCTCATTCATTCATATCAAGAGCATTTGTTGAAAGAAATGAACTACCGGTAGAAACTATTGGGTGCCCTATAAAAGTAAGTTCTCCTGGTGGAGAAATGATAGTGAATTCAGGATGTCACGATCTAGTCAGAGAGTTTGGGAAGTATAGTTTCCCGTTAATCTAATAATCCTAAATTCCCAAGGATTGGATGTTATTTTGGGAATGGACTGGATGACTAAACACAAGGGAGTGATAGATTGTGCAAATCATACCGTCTCACTCACAACTCCAGAAAACAAAAGGATCAGATTCAAGACCAACTTTGAAGCAAAAAGGAGTAAGCTAAATTCTCTTAAGGGGGTTAGCATAGACAGTAGGCCAATTGTGAGAGAATATACGGATGTGTTTCCGGAAGAATTGCCAGGAATGCCACCAGATAGAGATGTGGAATTTCTTATTGATTTGCTACCAGGATCTGGACCAATAGCAAAGAGACCGTACATGATGTCAGTGGATGAGTTGAAAGAACTCAAGAAGCAGCTTGGAGAACAGTTGCAGAAAGGTTTTTATCCAACCAAGTTCCTCATCTTGGGGAGCGCCTGTTTTGTTTGTGGAAAAGAAAGATAGAAGTCAAAGGTTATGCATAGACTATTGTTCACTCAATGAGGTGACTATCAAGAACAAATAACCTTTGCCAAGAATCAATGACTTGTTTGATCAGTTAGAAGGAGCTTGTGTGTTCTCAAAGATTGATCTTCGGTCAGGTTATTTTCAGCTTAAGATGAGGGAACAAGACATACCTAAGACAGCTTTCGCCACAAGGTATGGATTGTATGAGTATACCGTGATGCCATTTGGTTTGACCAATGCACCAGCATACTTCATGAATATGATGGACAAGGTGTTCATGGAATTTCTTGATAAGTTTGTGGTCGTTTTAATCGATGACATTTTGATCTACTCCAAGAGCAAGGAAGAGCATGAAGGACATTTACGATTGATACTTGAGAAGCTTAGAGAGCATAAGTTGTATGCCAAATTCAGCAAGTGTGAATTTTGGTTAAATGAAGTTGGATTTCTTGGACACGTTGTGTCAGGAGATGGTGTAGCAGTTGATCCTGCTAAAGTTTCAGCTGTAACTGAATGGGAATCTCCCAAGTCAGTGAAAGAGGTTCGTAGTTTCCTTGGCTTAGAAGGTTACTACAGAAGATTCATCGAGAATTTATCCAAGGTAGCTAAGCCTATGAAAGAATTGCTAAATAAAGACAAGAAGTTTGCTTGGTCTGAAGGTTGTGAACTCAGCTTTCAAGAATTAAAGAAGAGACTAGTGACAGCACCAGTCTTATGTTTGCCAGATTTGGAGAAAGATTTCCAAGTGTATTGTGATGCATCTCACCATGGATTAGGTGCAGTACTTGCAAGAAGGAAAAGTTGTGGCTTATGCCTCAAGAAAACTCAAAACTCATGAAGTAAACTACCCTACTCATGATTTAGAGTTATCCTCTGTTGTCCATGCACTCAAAACATGGAGACATTATCTTTTGGGAAAGTGATGTGAAGTGTTCACAGATCACAAGAGTTTGAAGTATATCTTCACCCAGAAGGAAGTTAACATGAGACAAATAAGATGGCTAGAACTCATCAAAGACTATGACTTGAGTTTGCAATACCACCCCGGTAAAGCAAATGTTGTAGCGGATGCTCTAAGCCGTAAGGTTTTTGTGAATGGCCTTACTAAGGGAGAATTGCCAGATGATTTGTGTGCCCAATTTAGAGATCTCAGATTGGAGATTGTGCCTGAGGGACATCTCATGTCTTTGGACATTCAACCCACCTTATTGGATAAGATCAAAGAATCCCAAAAGACAGATAAGGAAATCGAAGAGATTAAGGAAAAGATTGACAAGGGAAAAGACAAAGGATTCCATGAAGACGAACAAGGTACTTTATGGCATGGAAAACGTATCTGTGTTCCACAAGATCCGGAACTTCGGAAACTGATATTACAGGAAGCACATAACTCACCATATTCTATTCATCCGGGTAACACCAAAATGTACATGGATATGAAGGAAAGATTTTGGTGGAATAATCTCAAGAAGGACATCGCCAAACATATTGCTTTGTGTGATGTATGTAGTAGAGTGAAAGCGGAACATCAGAAACCAGCAGGATTGTTACAACCACTACCTATTCCTGATTGGAAGTGGGACAAGATTGGTATGGATTTTATTACCGGATTACCAAGGACCAGGTCAGGATATGATTCTATTTGGGTAGTAGTGGATCGCCTAACTAAAGTGGCTCATTTATACCTGTGAAGACAACTTACACAAGTGCTAAGTTAGCCAAGATCTATATGAGCAGAATTGTATGTCTACATGGAGTACCCAAGAGTATTGTGTCTGATAGGGGAACCCAATTCACCTCTCATTTTTGGAGGCGACTACATGACTCATTGGGAACGAGGTTGGAATTCAGCACTGCATTTCATCCTCAAACTGATGGACAGACAGAAAGGACTAATCAGATTCTTGAAGATATGCTGAGAGCATGTGCTCTAGACTATGGATACAGTTGGGATGAAAGTCTGGCTTACGCAGAATTTTCTTACAATAACAGCTATCAAGCCAGTATTGAGATGGCACCATTTGAATTTCTCTATGGGAGAAAGTGTACTACCCCGTTGCTATGGAATGGTGTGGGAGAAAGAAGTTTGTTCGGACCAGAACTCATCAAAGAGGCTGAAGAGAAAGTCAAGCTGGTTAAGGACAGGTTGAAGACAGCACAGTCCCGACAAAAGAGCTACGCAGACCCTAAGCGTAGAGAAGTCACCTATGAAGTGGGTGACAGAGCTTATCTTAGAGTGTCACCACTTCGTGGAGTGAAGAGGTTTGGTGTCAAAGGTAAATTGGCCCCAAGATATGTTGGACCATTCAAGATTCCGAGTCGCAAAGGAGAAGTAGCTTATGAGATGGAATTTCCAGAGTCTTTGTCCGCTGTTCACAATGTGTTTCATGTGAGTCAGCTTAAGAAATGTCATCCAGAAATGGAAGAGACTTCTTTGAAGGACACTATACCTTTGGAAGAGGTTCAATTGGAGAGTGACCTCACTTATGAAGAGAAACCTATCAAGATTCTTGAGACTGCAGAAAGATTTACTCGGACTAAGACCATCAAGTTCTGCAAAGTCCAATGGAACCATCATTCCGAAGAAGAAGCAACATGGGAAAGAGAAGATGATCTTCGGAAAGACCACCCTCACCTATTTGCTAGCCAATCCGAATCTCGAGGGCGAGATTCACCTTAAGGGGGTTAGATTTGTAACATCCCTAAAATCATGTTTCAAAAACTCATGCATATCATCCATGCATCCATGATCATGTAGGATTTCATTTCAAAATCATTTCAAAACAGGAGCATATGTGCTCATTATTTTATGTATGAATGCTCTAGCCTTTGTGCTACTTTCTATTGAGAAAGGTACTAATCTTCACTCAGTATTGTTTAGAATCCTAACTTAAGTGATTTCAAAAGCTTAAACAAAGTTTCAAAACAAAATATGAAATAAAACCAAATCTATGCCTTTTATCACATCTCATAAAGGCTTGGTTTTATCTTCATTTTCAAATAACCCAAGGGTGTTTGTGTTTGCAGTAGTGTTTGAATCATATTTGAGTACAAGTTTCACTGTACAAAAATCTTGAGAAGGTTTGAATTCAAACTGAATTGAAATGAAGTTTGAAAACCAATTCTAGAAAACCAAACATAAAAAGAAAAGGATTAAAGTGGAAAAAATAAACAGACAGTCATTCTGGCCCAACCCAGCCCAACTCGACCCAGCTAGCCCAGCAGCATCACCCCGCGAACCGTTTTCCTTACTCGCACCCGCACCCACTGAGTCGCTGACCGCCTGGACCCATCCCCACTCCATTTCTCTCGCTGGCAAGTGGATCCATATAAAAATTTGTCAACAAACATTCACAAATGATCAAGAAAGACAAATAGAAAAAAATAAAGCCATATAAATTGGTTTCACTCAATTTGGAACCATAAATAAAATCTTATGATTTTAACAAGATAAGAAATTGAATTCCCAAAGCTAATAAAGAAACTATCTAGAAACCCATACCAAATGTTGAGCAATTGATCCTAAAGGGATTTAAAAGGATAAGTAAATATCAAACAAGATTTCACAAATTGGAATCACCAAGTTTGGATCTCTAAATAAAAAGATATGGATTTTATAAGAAAAGAAAGAATAATTAAATAAAGAATATTTAAAGACCAAATCAAATCTTGGCCTAATCCATTAAGCAAATGGAATGAATATAATCCCAATCCAAATAAAATAAAAGGATAAAGAATATTCCAAATAAAATAAAATGGCAATAACCACTCTATCCCTATCGTAATAAAGACAAATCTCTAAATAAGAATACATGAGAAAATGATATTGGAATTTACCCAAGTGGAATAAAAGGTGTTTAACCAACTTAAATAAAATAAAACCTCCAAATAAAAATTTGGGAATTAAAACTATATTAAATTCCATTGGAATAAAACAAATACCCAATCTTAAATGATTAATAAATCATATTAAAATACTTTCCAAATAATTCAAGATGAATTATTTGAACCAACTAAACAAATAAAAACCTACTGAAAGGAATTGGAAAGTTTAAAGAATTTAAATGGAGGTTTAAAATTATTATTAAATCCTATCTAATTAAAAACTAGGGCCTATTTTGAATAAATAAAAGGCCCCAAAATGAATAAGGTTTTATTCAAAAATTGACATCAGAATACAATACTAATCAGTGTTTAAACCTACCCAAAAGTTGGCAAAAGTTTGAATTCAAATGGGTGTTTGAATCAATTAAACAAAATCAAAACAGATTTGAAGAAATAGAAAAAGAAAAAGAAACAGAATAAAAAAATGATTTGGAAGCAGCCCAACCTGGCCCACTAAGCCCAACAGCCCACCTCCTCTTTCCCCTCCCGAAGCGTTTTCCTCACCCGTGTCTGAACCCGCGCAACCACTGATGAGTAGGCCCCACCAAACCCCTCTCTATCTCGCTGACGCTAGGCCCCACCGCTAGCTCACCTTCTTCCTCACCCGCCGCTGACCACGCCCGGCCGTTTCTGCCGTTGAAAGCTCGCGTAAATTCGCCGTAACGCCGCAGTGATTCTGCTCTGCAACTGCGCCGTCTTAATCGCCCACGTCCCCTCTCCATTTCCCCTCGCTCGCCATCCTCCCTCTGCCCCCAGGCTGCCCCTGATTTGGTTTACACGACCACTGCTCCGACAACCTTCCCTAGCCAATTCCGGCGAGCCCAACCACCGCCTTGCCCCCTCGACCACACGAGTGTGATCCCCATCTCCCTACGCATCTCCTAGCACCCACCACTCGTCCGCGCGTGCCCTAGAACACCGGCAACAAACACGACAGAGCGCCACCATCTTCGGCATTAACTCCGACGACCTCCCGTGGTAAATCCCGACTTACCCTCTCCTCTTCGTTGACACCCGCGTAACCAGCATCATCTTCCGCATCTAACGAACTACTTGTCTTTCCTTCCCGAGCCGTGTAGCGTCACCAATGTCGCCAGCCCGAGCACACCGTCGCCAGGAGCTTCTCCGGTGAGCAATACCCGTCGACTCTGTGCGCCCCTTCGCCAACCAAGTACACGTTGAGCATCAGCAAGCTTCGGCGATTCTGGTAAGCCACCCCACTCCTCCTCTAGCTTCCTGTATCGCTGGCACCGTCATCGTCTGAGCGTGCCGCCGCCAGCCACCACCGCAGCGCCACCAGTTCATGGTCAGTGCGATGAGGACCGTCGGATCCCGATCCAGCGGTTAGGATAGATGACTTATCGAACCATTTTTGATTGATCTGTGCCGCACGATCCTCTTAAAATCCAACAGTCCACGTTAGCCGATCCGCCCGAACCGGTACCAGCCTATAGGATTGATCCACGTGGCTCAGACTTTGATTTAAAAACAGAAACATTTCTATTAGATATGTGATTTTGTAAAATTCATAACTTTAAATCTACACGTCCAAATTTTACAAACTTTATATCAATGGAATCACCAAAAAAGATTACTTTCTAACCATGCACTTTGTTTAGTAAAAAGCTTCTGGTAAAATGTTTGTTTTTGCAGAAACTTATGTATGCTTGTTTAGGTTATAAAAATTATTCCAAAATGATTTTGGGGATAAAATCTTTGGCAAATGGTGTGTTTTGAACCTACTAACCATAGGAATCACTTTTTAGTTTCAAAAATGTATTTGGAGAAGCAAAAGAATGAACTATGGATTTAAAACCATTTCTAGTCAAATAAAGATATGGGTTAATTATTAAAAATGGTTTTGGAAGAAAACCTTTGAGAAATGTTTTGGGATAAACTCTCTGACCCTAAACACAAAATTTATGGTTTGGAAACATATTTTGTGAATCCTATAGATTAATGCCTTACTAAAACATTTCTACACCACATAAAATGATACCTTGTTTTAAAAATGGTTTATAAAGTGAAATCTTTTGCAAATGGTTTTGCCACTTTAAAAGATGACCAAATGGTGTTACCAAATGTTCATAACTTACTAGAAACCACTTTTACAAATAAAACAACCCTTTTGCATGCTTGCAAGTATGGTTTTGTTTTATTATTTTATGTGAAGATTTCCTTGAATGGTAGATTGAAATATTGTTTGCTTGATTGAATTGTAGTGATTTGAAGTTAGTAAACATTGCAAAGATCAAGAAGTGGACCTATTCTCTACCAAAAAGGCAAGTGATGCTTCATACTTTGTCCCATTATTTTCACTATGCATTAGTGATATTTTCTAAGTAGGACTTGCATGGAATTTTGCTAAGTATAAACTATGCCATGGGAAATCCTATTAGATGAAACCTTAGTAGAATTCTCCCAAAGTTAAGATTCCTACTACTATCATGCTTAGCTTAGCTAATAGAAAACAAGGGTGGAATATATATTCATGCTATGGAAAATTTCTAAGTCTGAGGACCTGAGTTTTGTTTAATAAAACAACTAAGTAAATGAATCACCTTGGTGGAATGGAAGGAATGGTTTGTGATGAGTGGTTACACAAGGCCAGGGGACTGGTGAACCTTGTGTATCTCACTTGTGGATGGCCACCCAGGAACAAAGAGATTTGAGATGTCAAATGTTGAGAAGCTTCAAGTGCAGCCACTTGGCAATATGGGCTCTACCTGGACCACATAGGTTTCTAGAACTTAGCCATTTGGACAGTTAGTGGTAGTGGGAATGATAGGTTGGAGCGCGTCCATTTGGTCTAAGGGAAGGCTTCTGAAAGGTCCTGTCTTGGTGAAACCAAGTCTGGTGGGGAAAGTGCACCACCTCTGCAGAGTGTAAAATCTAAGTACTTAGCCATGTCCCCGGCAAAGGACAATTTGAGCATCAAGACATGGAAGCTATCAATAATCTCATCATCCAAATTTCTAAGTTAAAAACTTGTGGATTGAACAAGTGTTAAAGGATCTTCAATCTTTGATTGGTAGATGCCTTGGGTGATTTTTGCCAAACAAAACTTAGTGTTTTCAACTGATAAGAAAATCTATTTTTGAGCAATGCAATCCTAATATCCACTTAGCCAAATGCATATAGATGACAGATACTACTATTCTACCATAGTATCACTTTCCAATACAATTTCAAATGTATTGACCCTTGTGGCTGTAACTTGTTATGTTGCAGGATTGTTTGACTTAGTGAAGTGTGTTGATTAGGATTACAAAGCCTACAACCAACATGTCTGCCTGTGGCACTTTGAAGATAAAGGACCCCATGTTTATAGATATTCTGCTGCAATGTAATGTAATAGCCAAATGAGCTATGTAAGATGTAATAACTTATTTTATTCCTGGTTATAAAGTTGTATTATGACCTTTGTTTCTTGATATTACATCTTAACTGTGGATGCTAGCTATTGATCCAGGGACTAGCATTGTAAACACAGGGATCTCTACCTTATTAAAGGTTGGGAACCTTACAGATGGTATCAGAGCATTGTGTTGCCTGTAGGATTTGTAACCCTAGGATTGGACCAAAACCCCTTAGAAAATAGGAGTTCTATTTGTTCCAAAACTTATTTACCAACAATCTTGTAAACTCTTTCCTCAACCATTTTGGTTTTGATTCTACATCTCTTCTATTTCTACTTGATGGACAAAACCTACCCCATGGCCAAAGACTTCACCATGTTCAAAGGACTTCATCAACTCTAATGACTTCAACATCTTCAACTCTAATGACTTCAACAACTTCAACTCTAATGACTTCAACATCTTCAGCATTTTCACCAAGGACTTCAATCTTGGATATCACTAAGGACTACAAGTGTGACAAGAAATGTTTATCAAGATTTGAAGACTAGGGAAACACAACTTAGAAGGAGCCATCATCACCTTTGAAGTTTTGTGACCAAGAATTTTCTCAAGAAGAAAAAGATCTCATTCAAGAAGAATCAACCAAGAGGGATGGAAAGATCCCAAGTGAATCATATAGATAGACCACCATATTTTGTTTAAGTCAAACCCACCAACTTATGTGGTGTAACAAAAATATTTTGGTTGCCTAAAATTATGATTGAAACTTGTTGTTTGAGTGGAATGTTTGTTTGTAAATGCTTGCACATTGCTTGTGTGAATTATGATGTGTGTGATTAGAATTATTCCCTTAGAAATACTTTGCCTATTCTAATCCCAATCCAACCCAAACAGATGACTACTCCAAGAGACTCCAACATCAAGGTTGATGACAACAGCAACAACCAAGAGATGCACATGAGAGAACTACTAGCAAACCAAACCCAGTTGAGCCAAGTGACAACTCAGCTTTTAGCCAAGAACAATGGACTAGACTCAGCCATACAAAGGATTTTGAAACTTCAATCCCAATTGTTGCAAGGATTGGCTACTAAAATGATCAACATGGGAGAAAACTTTTCCCAAGGAGCTAATGACAACAAGGATGACAAAGATGTTATTCTAGAAGGAACCCAGGCATGCAATATTTGTGGAGACAAGGATCATACATCCAAGGAGCATGAAGATCAATGCCCTAATTGTGAAGAGATACATCCAACTAATCAATGCCCCACATCTCAAGTGACTTGTTTCCTATGTGAAGGAAATGATCATGCCCCTATTCAATGCCCCATCTATCCTATAGTTCAACAAATGAAGCAAGATGGAATGCATCAAATGTTTGGAAACCTCCATAAGGGAACAACTTCTACCAAGATGGATGAAGGCAAAGTCAGAACCATGCCACATAAGGCCAAATCCAAAGTGACCATAAAGTGTTGCTACTCTTGTGAAGAAGAAGGTCATATCTCTAGTAACTGCCCCAAGAAGAGAGAAAGATTTCCCACCTTTGAGGTGAGGTAAGAAGAGCATGAACTAGAAGAACTCCTAGCTTTGGAGAGACCCAAAAAGAAGAAGAAGGATAAAAGCCAGTTGCAATGTTACAATTGCAAAGAGATGGGACACTATGCCAGTGAATGTCCAGAAAAGAAGAAGAGCCAAGAAGGCAAACAAAAGCTAGTGAAACCCAAGATGAGGAAGGATATTAGCCAAGTGATGTGAAACCACTGCAAAAAGTTAGGACATTATGCATCATATTGTCCAGAGAAGCCACCTCAAGACCTCAACCTTATCACATGTTTCAAATGCAAGGAGCTAGGCCACTATGCAAACCTCTGTCCAGAAAAGTTACATCAAGATCCCAAGTAAGACAAGATGTAATCTAGTTGGAAATTTTAAGGGTGGTAGTGCCCTAGATGCTTTTGAGCCAACTTGTAACCCCTAGCCTCCCCAAATCTCGGGACGAGATTTATTTTAAGGGTGGTAGCCTGTCACATCCCAAGATTTTCCAAATCTTGTAATGTGAAAAGTAAAATAAACAAAATAAAATTTTGTTGAAAATCAGGGTGAAAAGAAATTTTTTGTTTCAAAAAGGAAACTTAAAATCCCATCTTGAACAAACTTTGGTAAAAGTTTGAACTCAACAAAATCCAAATCAAGGGAATTGCATTCCTCAATGAATGTATCTGGAAATTTAAACACTTGGAAAAATAAATTCAAACCCTAATGGAAATAAAATCATTTCCAAAGTTATCTCCAAGCCTATGGATTTGATCCATATAAAAATTTGTCAACAAACATTCACAAATAATCAAGAAAGACAAATATAAAAAAATAAAGCCATATAAATTGGTTTCACTCAATTTGGAACCATAAATAAAATCTTATGATTTTAACAAGATAAGAAATTGAATTCCCAAAGATAATAAAGAAACTATCTAGAAACCCATACCAAATGTTGAGCAATTGATCCTAAAGGTATTTAAAAGGATAAGTAAATATCAAACAAGATTCCACAAATTGGAATCACCAAGTTTGGATCTCTAAATAAAAAGATATGGATTTTATAAGAAAAGAAAGAATAATTAAATAAAGAATATTTAAAGACCAATTAAAATCTTGGCCTAATACATTAAGCAAATGGAATGAATATAATCCCAATCCAAATAAAATAAAAGGATAAAGAATATTCCAAATAAAATAAAATGGCAATAACCACTCTATCCCTATCTTAATAAAGACAAATCTCTAAATAAGAATACATGAGAAAATGATATTGGAATTTACCCAAGTGGAATAAAAGTTGTTTAACCAACTTAAATAAAATAAAACCTCCAAATAAAAATTTGGGAATTAAAACTATATTAAATTCCATTGGAATTAAAACAAATACCCAATCTTAAATGATTAATAAATCAGATGAATTATTTGAACCAGCTAAACAAATAAAAACCTACTGAAAGGAATTGGAAAGTTTAAAGAATTTAAATGGAGGTTTAAAATTATTATTAAATCCTATCTAATTAAAAACTAGGGCCTATTTTGATTAAATAAAAGGCCCCAAAATGAATAAGGTTTTATTCAAAAATTGACATCAGAATACAATACTAATCAGTGTTTAAACCTACCCAAAAGTTGGCAAAAGTTTGAATTCAAATGGGTGTTTGAATCAATTAAACAAAATCAAAACAGATTTGAAGAAATAGAAAAAGAAAAAGAAACAGAATAAAAAAATGATTTGGAAGCAGCCCAACCCAACCTGGCCCACTAAGCCCAACAACCCACCTCCTCTTTCCCCTCCCGAAGCGTTTTCCTCACCCGTGTCTGAACCCGTGCAACCATTGATGAGTAGGCCCCACCAAACCCCTCTCTATCTCGCTGACGCTAGGCCCCACCGCCAGCTCACCTTCTTCCTCACCCACCGATGACCACGCCCGGCCGTTTCTGCCGTTGAAAGCTCGCGTAAATTCGCCGTAACGCCGAAGTGATTCCGCTTTGCAACTGCGCCCTCTTAATCGCCCACGTCCCCTCTCCATTTCCCCTCGCTCGCCATCCTCCCTCTGCCCCCAGGCTGCCCCTGATTTGGTTTACACGACCACTGCTCTGACAACCTTCCCCAGCCAATTCCGGCGAGCCCAGCCACCGCCTTGCCCCCTCGACCACACGAGCGTGATCCCCATCTCCCTACGCATCTCCCAGCACCCACCACTCGTCCGCGCGTGCCCTAGAACACCGGCAACAAACACGACAGAGCGCCACCATCTTCGGCATTAACTCCGACGACCTCCCATGGTAAATCCCGACCTCCCCTCTCCTCCTGGTTGACACCCGCGTAACCATCATGTAGGGGTCTCAACCTAATAAGGTAGATTCCTCCTGTGTTTACAATGCTAGTCCCTGGATCAATAGCTAGCATCCACAGTTAAGATATAATATCAAGAAACAAAGGTCATAATATAACTTTATAACCAGGAATAACATAATTTTATTACATCAAACATAGCTCATTAGGCTATTACATTACATTGCAGAGGAATAACTATAGTCATGGGGTCCTTCATCTTCAAAGTGCCACAGGCATATGTTGGTTGTAGACTTTGTAATCCTAAACAATCAATCTTCACTAAAAATCAATCAAACCTGCAACATACAAGTTACAGCCACAAAGGGTCAATACATTTGAATTGTATTGGCCAGTGATACTATGGTAGTATAGTGGAGTCTATCTTCTATATGCATTTGGCTAAGTGGAGTTGAGGCTTGCATTGCTCAAAATAGATTTTTCCTTAACATTTGAAAAATACTAAGTTTTTGCTTGACAAAATCATTTTTCTCCATCAAAGATTGAAGATCCTTTCCAAGGCATCTATCAACAAAAGATTGAAGATTTCAAACAACCCTTGTTCAAACCACAAGATTTTAACTTAGAGATTTGAATGATGAGATTCTTGATTGCTTCCATGTCTTGATGCTCAAATTGTCCTTTACCAGGGACATGGCTAAGTACTTAGATTTTACACTCTGCAGAGGTGGTGCACTTTCCCCACAAGACTTGGTTTCCCAAGACAAGATCTTTCAGAAGCTTTCCCTTAGACCAAAATGGACGCGTTCCAACCTATCAGACACTACCACCCACTGTCCATATGGCTAAGTTCTTGCAACCTATATGATCATGGCAGAGCCCATATTGCCAAGTGGTTGCACTTGAAGCTTCTCAACATTTGACATCTCAAATCTCTTTGTTCCTGGGTGGCATACCACAAGTGAGATACACAAGCCAAGTCCATGGCCTTGTGAACCACTCAAGCAAACACCACCAAGCCATCCCATTCCACCCAGGTGATTCATTAACTTAGTTGTTTTATTAGACAAATCACAAGTCCTCGGACTTAGAATATTTTTCCATAGTGTGAATATATATTCCACCCATGTTTTCTATTAGCTAGGCTAAGCTTGATAGTAGTAGGAATCTTTAACTTAGTAAAATCCTACTAAGGATTCATCTACTAGGTTTTACTATAGCAAGGTTTATACTTAGCAAAATCCATGCCAATTTTACTTAGAAAAGTCACTAATGCATAGAGAAAGTAATGGGACAAAAAGTATGAAGCATCACTTGCCTTTTTGGTAGGGAATGGTGGTTCACTCCTTGTTCTTTCTAGTCTCACACTTCACTACAAGTCAATCAAGCAAACACCAATTCAATTTACATCCCAAACCAATAATCACTCAAACAAATTCACACACACAAGACAATGGAAAACCAATTCATGCATGGGAGCATGCACAAGATAGTTTTATTTTGCAAAGAGGGTCTCTATTGGGTTTCTAAACTTTGTAAGATCCAAATTGGTCATTTACCAAAGTGGCAAAGTCATTAGCAAGAGGGTTTTGTCCAAAAACTATTCCATTCATCATTTCATGTGGTGAAAAATGTTTTTATCAAGGCAAAACTATTAAGTTGTTCACCAAATGAGTTGCTAATTTGCAAAACTTGGTGTTTTGGGTCAGTGGGTTTGAATCTCAATATTTTCCCAAAGTTTTTGTTCCAAAATCTTTTCCATAACAATTCCATTATTTTCACTTGGCTAGAAATGGACCAAATCTACTATTCCATCCTAATCTTTTCCAAATCCATTTTCAAAACCATGGGTTGGTTCCTAGGGTCAGTAAGGTCACAACAAACCATTTTGCAAAGGGTTTAATACAAAAATCATTTTTAAACAATTTTTATACTCTAAACAAGCTCACAAAAGAATCTGCAAAATCAAGCAAACTAACATATACTATTTTCTAAACTAAGGCCACAGTTGGCTAGGGCTTGTTCTCCTGAATCCATTGATACCACATTTGTAATTTTTGGACGTGTGGTTTGAAAGTTATAAGGGTTTGAAATTTGCAAATAAATCTGATTCAAAACTGGTTTTAGATCTAATATAGGCCACGCGTCGCGTCGTGATTGGCCGATACCGGTTCGTCTGAATCGCGTGCTGCGGACCGCAGGATCTAGTTTGATCGCACGGCACAGGGCGCGTACCCTTTCGCTGTTAAGTGAGACTATCGTGAGTGTCAGATCTTGATCGGACAGCTGTGGGGTGCTCGACCATAGACCAGCGGCGCTGCGGCGGCTGCTGGCGGTGGAGCGACCAGACGGTGGCGGCGCCGGTGAAATAGGAAGCGAGGTAGAATAAGGAGATGCTCACCAGAATCGTGGGATCGTGGTGAAGCTCAAGGTACTCGCGAGAAGGCAAGGGGCGCACGGGTGTCGTCGGAATTCCTCGCCGGAGATGCTCTGGTTCTCGGTTGCGGTCAGACGCTGTCAGGGGCGAGGCTACAGGGTTCACCGAAGCAAGGCAGAGGGTGTGTTAGACGCAGACGGAGCTGGAGATGATGTGAGCATCCATGGAAAAGCTAGGGGCAGTCGAGGCTTACCGGGGAAGTTTGACAGAGACGAGACAGACGGCGGCGCTGCAGGTCATCGTCGAAGTCGAGGTTATAGGGCACTCGTGGTTGAATGGAAGGGACGGGCAGAAGCTCCAGGGTCTGGGGAGTGTGTGTGCTTGGTCAATGAGGCAAGGGGAGGTCTGGTTTCGCCGGAATCGTCACCGGAACATCATCGGACAGTGGGCGGTGTGCGGCGCAATTCGTCCAGCCTGGGGGCAGAGAGAGGGAGTGGTCTGGGGGGAAATGGAGGAGAAGGCGTTGGCGCTTAAAACAGCGTGGTTGCAGGAGGGATTAACTGCGGCGTTAACTCGAATTGATCCTCGCGAATTCATCGCAGAAACGGAAGAGAGGAACTGGTCTGCGAGGGAGGGGTGAAGGAGACGATGAACAGGGAAAATGGGCCTACCAGTCAGTGGGAAAAGGAGAGAGGGGAAGGTCCACCGGTCAGTTGCTTAACGGGTTCTTTCTGCGGTGAAGAAAAACGTTTCGAGGGCGTGGGTGAAAACGACGAATAAGCGAGTGGGTCCGCTTGGCAGTGAAAGAAAGAGAGTGGGGGTGGGGTCCAGTTGTCATTCTCTGTGCGGGTAAGTTTCTGAGTGAGAAAAGAATGCTTCGGGGAGGAGAGCAGGTGGGCTAGGTGGGTTGCTGTTGGGCTAGTTGGGCCAGATGGTGGGCTGTTCTAATTTTTTTTTTGTCTAAATCTTTTTCTATTTCTAAATCTATTTTTCTGATTTGAATTTCATCCAACTATTCAAGCATTCAAATAATTCAAACAATTCAAACAATTGTAATGAGTTTTTGGTTCTGTTTATCAACATAAACCAAATCTCAAAATAAAAATTCTATTTTTATTCATTTTTAAGATCTATTAAATAAAATAGCCCTTTAGTTATTAAAAATAGGGTTTGATTTATTTAATAAAATCTTCATTTGAAATCCAAACACTTTCAAAACCAATCAGTAGATTTTATTTGGAAATAAAGAATATTTGGAAAACTTGTTTAAAACAAAATAACCTTTTACTTCAGGGTCCATTAATAATTAAATATAATAGACTTTCATTATTAAATCAAATAGGATTTGTTTTATTGAGATATTTATTTTGAAATCTAAAATAAAGCCAAAACATTTTAGTAGGTTTTATTTGTGAATATCAAATATTTGGAAAACTTATTTTAAATAATTTTTAATAAGTTTTGATGTTTCAATTAAATTGGTAAAACCTTTTATTTAAATAAAGTTTGGATATTAATTCCTTATTATTTTATTTAAATAAACCTTTGCTAATTTTTATTCAAAACAAAATGTTTTAATTCAAAAGCTTGGCCAAAGTTTAATTTGGCTTTATAAAATAATCTTTATTTATAAATCCATCTTTTCTTTTGAATACCAAATCTTTTATTTAAAAGATTCCAAAATAGTAATTCCAAAACATTTTAATTTCCTTTAATAAATGTTTAACTTTATGAATCCCTTTAGGATCTATTATTCACCACTTGGTATGGATTTTAGATGAGGGCTTTAATGGCTTTGGAAATTCAATTCCTTTATTAAATCCATAAGATTGTTATTTATGGTTCCAAAATAAGTGAAACCAATTTCTATGGTCTTTCTCGATCCTTTGTGAATATTTGTTGATCAATTTTGGTATGGATCAAAACCATGGATTTGGAGATAACTTAGAAATGATTTTTATTCCATTAAGGCTTAGGGTTTTGGATTTATTTTCCAAATGTTTAAATTTCCAAATACATTCATTGGGGAATGCATTTCACTTGATTTGGATTTGTTGAATTCAAACTTTAACCAAAGTTTGTTCAAGATGGGATTTTAAGTTTCCTTTTAGAAACAAAAGTTTCTTTTCACCCTGATTTTCAACAAAAAATTATTTTGTTTATTTTATTTTTCACATTACAAGATTTGGAAAATCGGATGTGACAGGCTACCACCCTTAAAATAAATCTCGTCCCGAGATTTGGGGAGGCTGGGGTTACAAGCAAGTTCAAAACAACTAGGGTACTACCACCCTTAAAAATTCTCAAACAAAAATTACATATTGTCCTCCTTGGGATCCTGGGGAAAATTTCTCTAAGCAAACATTTGCATTGAGTCCTTTGTTTCCAAGCTTGACTCATGGGCCAAGGTTGAGTTTCTCCATAGGCTTGTTCAACTTGTTCTTCATCTTTTCTGGACAGTTGCTCGCATAATGTCCTGGTTCCTTGCAATTGAAACAGTGGATGTCCTGGAGTTCTTTACGTAACTCTTGTGGCAAGTTGCTACATAGTGGCCTAGCTCTCTGCAGTTGTTGCACACTACTTGGCCAATCTCTTTATTCTTCTTGTTCTCTGGGCACTCACTGGAATAGTGTCCCATTTCTTTACATTTATGACATTGTACAAGGTTCATGTCTGGTCTTGGTTTCTTGGGTTTCTTTGATCCTTTGAACTGGATTGTCTTGTTTGGAGGTATAAGTGGTCCTTTTCCTTTGCCATCATCATTCTTGGCATACTTGGATCCTTCTTGTTTCCTTTGTTCCACCATGGAGTAGATGGGGCATTGGATAGGTACATGACCCTTCACAAAGGTAACAAGTAGCTTGGGAGATGGGACATTGTCCAACAGGATGATTCCCTTCACAGTTAGGGCATTGACCTTCATGCTCTTTGGAAGTGTGATCCTTGTCTCCACAAATAATGCAAGCTGGGGCTCCATCTAAAACAACATTCTTGTCATCTTTGTTATCATAAACTCCTTTGGGATAGTTTTCTTCCATGCTGATCATTTGATTAGTCACCTTAAGCATCAATTGGGATTGTTCCTCCAAAAACTTTTGCAATGTTGGATCTTTATCACTATTGTTGGCTATGAACTGAGCTGTCAGTTGGTTCAACTGGTGTTGGGTTGCTATGAGCTCTTTCATGTTGTCAGCTTGGTTGGTTTCATTAACCTTGGAGTCTTTTGGAGTAGTCATCTGTTTGGGTTGAAGGAAGATTAGAATAGACAAGATAATTCTAAGGAAATATTTCTAATCACACACATCACAATTCACACAAGCAATGTGCAAGCAATCACAAACCAAACAACTCACTCATACAAGGTTCAAGCACATACTTAGACAACAAAATATTTTTGTTACACCACATAGGTTGGTGGTTTTGTCTTAACTAAAATATGGTGGTCCATCTATATGGTTCACTTGTGATCTTTCCTTCCTTCATGGTTCTTCTTCTTGCATGAGATCATGGTTTCCTTGAGAAAAACTCTTGGTCACAATACTTCAAATGATGTAGACTCCCTCCAACTTTTGCATTCCCTCAATCTCTAAGTCTTGAGCAATGAATCCTTGTTTCACTTGTAGTCCTTAGTGGTATCCAAGTTGGAGGTCCTTGATGAATATGCTGAAGATGTTGTAGTCATTAGGGTTGAAGATGTTGAAGAAGTCCTTTGCATAAGGTGTAGTCTTTGGCCATGGGTAGGTTTTTCCATCAAGTTGAAATAGAAGAGAAGTAGAGTTGAAACCAAAATAGTTGAGGAAAGAGTTTACAAGTGTTTTGTAAATAAGTTTTGGAACAAATATAACTCCTATTTTTCTAAGGGTTTTTGTCCAATCCTAGGTTTACAAATCCTACAGGCAACACAATGCTCTGATACCATCTGTAGGGGTCTCAACCTAATAAGGTAGATTCCTCCTGTGTTTACAATGCTAGTCCCTGGATCAATAGCTAGCATCCACAGTTAAGATATAATATCAAGAAACAAAGGTCATAATATAACTTTATAACCAGGAATAACATAATTTTATTACATCAAACATAGCTCATTAGGCTATTACATTACATTGCAGCGGAATAACTATAGTCATGGGGCTTCATCTTCAAAGTGCCACAGGCAGATGTTGGTTGTAGACTTTGTAATCCTAAACAATCAATCTTCACTAAAAATCAATCAAACCTACAACATACAAGTTACAGCCACAAAGGGTCAATACATTTGAATTGTATTGGCCAGTGATACTATGGTAGTATAGTGGAGTCTATCTTCTATATGCATTTGGCTAAGTGGAGTTGAGGCTTGCATTGCTCAAAATAGATTTTTCCTTAACATTTGAAAAATACTAAGTTTTTGCTTGACAAAATCATTTTTCTCCATCAAAGATTGAAGATCCTTTCCAAGGCATCTATCAACCAAAGATTGAAGATTTCAAATAACCCTTGTTCAAACCACAAGATTTTAACTTAGAAATTTGAATGATGAGATTCTTGATTGCTTCCATGTCTTGATGCTCAAATTGTCCTTTACCAGGGACATGGCTAAGTACTTAGATTTTACACTCTGCAGAGGTGGTGCACTTTCCCCACAAGACTTGGTTTCCCAAGACAAGATCTTTCAGAAGCTTTCCCTTAGACCAAAATGGACGCGTTCCAACCTATCAAACACTACCACCCACTGTTCATATGGCTAAGTTCTTGCAACCTATATGATCATGGCAGAGCCCATATTGCCAAGTGGTTGCACTTGAAGCTTCTCAACATTTGACATCTCAAATCTCTTTGTTCCTGGGTGGCATACCACAAGTGAGATACACAAGCCAAGTCCATGGCCTTGTGAACCACTCAACCAAACACCACCAAGCCATCCCATTCCACCCAGGTGATTCATTAACTTAGTTGTTTTATTAGACAAATCACAAGTCCTCAGACTTAGAATATTTTTCCTTAGTGTGAATATATATTCCACCCATGTTTTCTATTAGCTAGGCTAAGCTTGATAGTAGTAGGAATCTTTAACTTAGGAAAATCCTACTAAGGATTCATCTACTAGGTTTTACTATAGCAAGGTTTATACTTAGCAAAATCCATGCCAGTTTTACTTAGCAAAATCACTAATGCATAGAGAAAGTAATGGGACAAAAAGTATGAAGCATCACTTGCCTTTTTGGTAGGGAATGGTGGTTCACTCCTTGTTCTTGCTAGTCTCACACTTCACTACAAGTCAATCAAGCAAACACCAATTCAATTTACATCCCAAACCAATAATCACTCAAACAAATTCACACACACAAGACAATGGAAAACCAATTCATGCATGGGAGCATGCACAAGATAGTTTTATTTTGCAATGAGGGTCTCTATTGGGTTTCTAAACTTTGTAAGATCCAAATTGGTCATTTACCAAAGTGGCAAAGTCATTAGCAATAGGGTTTTGTCCAAAAACTATTCCATTCATCATTTCATGTGGTGAAAAATGTTTTTATCAAGGCAAAACTATTAAGTTGTTCACCAAATGAGTTGCTAATTTGCAAAACTTGGTGTTTTGGGTCAGTGGGTTTGAATCTCAATATTTTCCCAAAGTTTTTGTTCCAAAATCTTTTCCATAACAATTCCATTATTTTCACTTGGCTAGAAATGGACCAAATCTACTATTCCATCCTAATCTTTTCCAAATCCATTTTCAAAACCATGGGTTGGTTCCTAGGGTCAGTAAGGTCACAACAAACCATTTTGCAAAGGGTTTAATACAAAAATCATTTTTAAACAATTTTTATACTCTAAACAAGCTCACAAAAGAATCTGCAAAATCAAGCAAACTAACATATACTATTTTCTAAACTAAGGCCACAGTTGGCTAGGGCTTGTTCTCCTGAATCCATTGATACCAAATTTTTAATTTTTGGACGTGTGGTTTGAAAGTTATAAGGGTTTGAAATTTGCAAATAAATCTGATTCAAAACTGGTTTTAGATCTAATATAGGCCACGCGTCGCGTCATGATTGGCCGATACCGGTTCGTCTGGATCGCGTGCTACGGACCGCAGGATCTAGTTTGATCGCACGGCATAGGGCGCGTACCCTTTCGCTGTTAAGTGAGACTATCGTGAGTGTCAGATCTTGATCGGACGGCTGTGGGGTGCTCGACCATAGACCAGCGGCGCTGCGGCGGCTGCTGGCGGCGGAGCGACCAGATGGTGGCGGCGCCGATGAAATAGGAAGCGAGGTAGAATAAGGAGATGCTCACCAGAATCGCGGGATCGTGGTGAAGCTCAAGGTACTCGCGAGAAGGCAAGGGGCGCACGGGTGTCGTCGGAATTCCTCGCCGGAGATGCTCTGGTTCTCGGTTGCGGTCAGACGCTGTCAGGGGCGAGGCTACAGGGTTCGCCGAAGCAAGGCAGAGGGTGTCTTAGACGCAGATGGAGCTGGAGATGATGTGAGCATCCATGGAAAAGCTAGGGGCAGTCGAGGCTTACCGGGGAAGTTTGACGGAGACGAGACAGACGGCGGCGCTGTAGGTCGTCGTCGAAGTCGAGGTTACAGGGCACTCGTGGTTGAATGGAAGGCACGGGCAGAAGCTCCAGGGGCTGGGTAGTGTGTGTGCTTGGTCAATGAGGCAAGGGGAGGTCTGGTTTCGCCGGAATCGTCACCGGAACATCATCGAACAGTGGGTGGTGTGCGGCGCAATTCGTCCAGCCTGGGGGCAGAGAGAGGGAGTGGTCTGGGGGAAATGGAGGAGACGGCGCTGGCGCTTAAAACAGCGTGGTTGCAGGAGGGATTAACTGCGGCGTTAACTCGAATTGATCCTCGCGAATTCATCGCAGAAACGGAAGAGAGGAACTGGTCTGCGAGGGAGGGGTGAAGGAGACGATGAACAGGGAAAATGGGCCTACCAGTCAGTGGGAAAAGGAGAGAGGGGGAGGTCCACCGGTCAGTTGCTTAACGGGTTCTTTCTGCGGTGAAGAAAAACGTTTCGGGGGCGTGGGTGAAAACGACGAATAAGCGAGTGGGTCCGCTTGGCAGTGAAAGAAAGAGAGTGGGGGTGGGGTCCAGTTGTCATTCTCTGTGCGGGTAAGTTTCTGAGTGAGAAAACAATGCTTCGGGGAGGAGAGCAGGTGGGCTAGGTGGGTTGCTGTTGGGCTAGTTGGGCCAGATGGTGGGCTGTTCTAATTTTTTTTTGTCTAAATCTTTTTTCTATTTCTAAATCTATTTTTCTGATTTGAATTTCATCCAACTATTCAAGCATTCAAATAATTCAAACAATTGTAATGAGTTTTTGGTTCTGTTTATCAACATAAACCAAATCTCAAAATAAAAATTATATTTTTATTCATTTTTAAGATCTATTAAATAAAATAGCCCTTTAGTTATTAAAAATAGGGTTTGATTTATTTAATAAAATCTTCATTTGAAATCCAAACACTTTCAAAACCAATCAGTAGATTTTATTTGGAAATAAAGAATATTTGGAAAACTTGTTTAAAACAAAATAACCTTTTACTTCAGGGTCCATTAATAATTAAATATAATAGACTTTCATTATTAAATCAAATAGGATTTGTTTTATTGAGATATTTATTTTGAAATCTAAAATAAAGCCAAAACATTTTAGTAGGTTTTATTTGTGAATATCAAATATTTGGAAAACTTATTTTAAATAATTTTTAATAAGTTTTGATGTTTCAATTAAATTGGTAAAACCTTTTATTTAAATAAAGTTTGGATATTAATTCCTTATTATTTTATTTAAATAAACCTTTGCTAATTTTTATTCAAAACAAAATGTTTTAATTCAAAAGCTTGGCCAAAGTTTAATTTGGCTTTATAAAATAATCTTTATTTATAAATCCATCTTTTCTTTTGAATACCAAATCTTTTATTTAAAAGATTCCAAAATAGTAATTCCAAAACACTTTAATTTCCTTTAATAAATGTTTAACTTTATGAATCCCTTTAGGATCTATTGTTCACCACTTGGTATGGATTTTAGATGAGGGCTTTAATGGCTTTGGAAATTCAATTCCTTTATTAAATCCATAAGATTGTTATTTATGGTTCCAAAATAAGTGAAACCAATTTCTATGGTCTTTCTCGATCCTTTGTGAATATTTGTTGATCAATTTTCATATGGATCAAAACCATTGATTTGGAGATAACTTGGAAATGATTTTTATTCCATTAGGGCTTAGGGTTTTGGATTTATTTTCCAAATGTTTAAATTTCCAGATACATTCATTGGGGAATGCATTTCACTTGATTTGGATTTGTTGAATTCAAACTTTAACCAAAGTTTGTTCAAGATGGGATTTTAAGTTTCCTTTTAGAAACAAAAGTTTCTTTTCACCCTGATTTTCAACAAAAATTTATTTTGTTTATTTTATTTTTCACATTACAAGATTTGGAAAATCTTGGGATGTGACACAGCATCATCTTCCGCATCTAACGAACTACTTGTCTTTCTTTCCCGAGCCGTGTAGCGTCGCCAATGTCGCCAGCCCAAGCACACCTTCGCCAGGAGCTTCTCCGGCGAGCAATACCCGTCGACTCCGTGCACCCCTTCGCCAACCAAGTACACGTTGAGCATCATCAAGCTTCGACGATTCTGGTAAGCCACCCCACTCCTCCTCTAGCTTCCTGTATAGTCAGCACCGTCATCGTCTAAGCGCGCCGCCGCCAGCCACCGCCGCAGCGCCACCAGTTCATGGTCGGTGCGATGAGGACCGTCGGATCCCGATCCAGCGGTTAGGATAGATGACTTATCGAACCATTTTTGATTGATCTGTGCCGCACGATCCTCTTAAAATCCAACAGTCCATGTTAGCCAATCCGCCCGAACCGGTACCAGCCTATAGGATTGATCCACGTGGCTCGGACTTTGATTTAAAAACAGAAACATTTCTATTAGATATGTGATTTTGTAAAATTCATAACTTTAAATCTACACGTCCAAATTTTACAAACTTTATATCAATGGAATCAGCAAAAAGATTAGTTTCTAACCATGCACTTTGTTTAGTAAAAAGCTTCTGGTAAAATGTTTGTTTTTGCAGAAACTTATGTATGCTTGTTTAGGTTATAAAAATTATTCCAAAATGATTTTGGGGATAAAATCTTTGGAAAATAGTGTGTTTTGAACCTAATGACCATAGGAATCACTTTGTAGTTTCAAAAATGTATTTGGAGAAGCAAAAGAATGAACTATGGATTTAAAACCATTTCTAGTCAAATAAAGATATGGGTTAATTATTAAAAATGGTTTTGGAAGAAAACCTTTGAGAAATGTTTTGGAATAAACTCTCTGACCCTAAACACAAAATTTATGGTTTGAAAACATATTTTGTGAATCCTATAGATTAATGCCTTACTAAAACATTTCTACACCACATAAAATGATACCTTGTTTTAAAAATGGTTTATAAAGTGAAATCTTTTGCAAATGGTTTTGCCACTTTAAAAAATGACCAAATGGTGTTACCAAATGTTCATAACTTACTAGAAACCACTTTTACAAATAAAACAACCCTTTTGCATGCTTGCAAGTATGTTTTGTTTTATTATTTTATGTGAAGATTTGCTTGAATGGTTGAATTGTAGTGATTTGAAGTGAGTAAACATTGCAAAGATCAATAAGTGAACCTATACTATACCAAAAAGTCAAGTGATGCTTCATACTTTGTCCCATTATTTTCACTATGCATTAGTGATATTTTCTAAGTAGGACTTGCATGGAATTTTGCTAAGTATAAACTATGCCATGGGAAATCCTAGTAGATGAAACCTTAGTAGAATTCTCCCAAAGTTAAGATTCCTACTACTATCATGCTTAGCTTAGCTAATAGAAAACAAGGGTGGAATATATATTCATGCTATGGAAAATTTCTAAGTCTGGGGACTTGAGTTTTGTTTAATAAAACAACTAAGTAAATGAATCACCTGGGTGGAATGGAAGGAATGGTTTGTGTTGAGTGGTTACACAAGGCCAGGGGACTGGTGAACCTTGTGTATATCACTTGTGGATGACCACCCAGGAACAAAGAGATTTGAGATGTCAAATGTTGAGAAGCTTCAAGTGCAGCCACTTGGCAATATGGGCTCTGCCTGGACCACATAGGTTGCTAGAACTTAGCCATTTGGACAGTTGGTGGTAGTGGGAATGATAGGTTGGAGCGCGTCCATTTGGTCTAAGGGAAGGCTTCTGAAAGGTCCTGTCTTGGTGAAACCAAGTCTGGTGGGGAAAGTGCACCACCTCTACAGAGTGTAAAATCTAAGTACTTAGCCATGTCCCTGGCAAAGGACAATTTGAGCACCAAGACATGGAAGCTATCAAGAATCTCATCATCCAAATTTCTAAGTTAAAAACTTGTGGATTGAACAAGGGTTAAAGGATCTTCAATCTTTGATTGGTAGATGCCTTGGGTGATTTTTGCCAAACAAAACTTATTGTTTTCAACTGATAAGAAAATCTATTTTTGAGCAATGCAAGCCTAAGCTCCACTTAGCCAAATGCATATAGATGACAGATACTACTATTCTACCATAGTATCACTTGCCAATACAATTTCAAATGTATTGACCCTTGTGGCTGTAACTTGTTATGTTGCAGGATTGTTTGACTTAGTGAAGTGTGTTGATTAGGATTACAAAGCCTACAACCAACATGTCTGCCTGTGGCACTTTGAAGATAAAGGACCCCATGTTTATAGATATTCTGCTGCAATGTAATGTAATAGCCAAATGAGCTATGTAAGATGTAATAACTTATTTTATTCCTGGTTATAAAGTTGTATTACGACCTTTGTTTCTTGATATTACATCTTAACTGTGGATGCTAGCTATTGATCCAGGGACTAGCATTGTAAACACAGGGATCTCTACCTTATTAAAGGTTGGGAACCTTACAGTGGTGCTTCATGATTTTATTCCTATGTTTTCAACTATGCATTAGAAATATTTTGCTAGTCTTGCATGGATATATATATATATTGATCTATATGCTATGCTTGGGAAATCCTAGTAGTTGTAGAATTGCTAGAAATTTCTAAGTTAAGATGCTTATCTATGCCATGCTTAGCCTAGCTAATAGCAACCATGGGTGGTTATATATTCATGCTATGAATAAATATTTCTAAGTCTTTGGACTATGCTTTTGCTTAATAAAACAACTAAGTGAATGAAACACCTGGGTGGAATGGAAGGAATGGTTTATGTTGAGTGGTTACACAAGGCCCATTTCTATGGTTTACCTTGTGTATCTCACTTGTGGAAAGCCACCCAGGAACAAAGGGATTTGAGAGGCCAAATGTTAAGAAGCTTCTAGTGCAGCCACTTGGTAATATGGGCTCTGCCTGGATCACAGAGGTTGCAATAACTTAGCCATTTGGACAGTTGGTGGTAGTGGGATGATAGGTTGGAACGCGTCCATTTGGTCTAAGGGAAGGCTTCTGAAAGGTCCTGTCTTGGTGAAAATCAAGTCTTATGAGGAAAGTGCACAACCTCTGCAGATGGAAGAATCTAAGTACTTAGCCATGTCCATGGTATTGGACAACTTGAGCATCAAGACATGGAAGCTATCAAGAATCTCCTCATCCCAATTTCTAAGTAAAACATGTGGTTGAACAAGGGTGAAGGACCCCAATGTATATTGGTGGTTCCTTGGGAAAAGTTTATCAAAGAAAAACTTAGTGTTTTCAACTGATAGGCAAAACCTATTTTGAGCAAAGCAAGCCTAAGCTACACTTAGCCAAAATGCATATAGTATATAGTCCACTAATATTCTACTAAGGTATCACTTGCCAATACTATTTCAATGTATTGACCCACTGTGGCTGTAACTTGTGATGTTGCAGGATATTCTGATGATGATTAGGAGTCATGAGTCTACACTCAACATGCTTGCCTGTGGCACATGAAGATGAAGACTTACTTATCTCATTATATTTATGAACTCTTGTATTAGGCCTGTGGCCATGGAGTTGTAAAAGACTATGTTTGTCTCTGGAATGATATGTAATTGTAGGGGTTCGTAGCATGGAAAACAAAAAATTTCTACCGCATGCACACAAACAAGCCAAGATCTATCTACTAGATTGTAGCAACGAGTCGATAGAGGAACTCACCCTCGAAGATTCCAAAGCGGTTAACGAGAGCAGATTCTCGTGGGTGATGTAGTCGTACACTTCCCGATCTCAAGATCGCGTAGACGATCCTTCCGGCGCTGCGTTCCGGCAGCGCTCCCGCAGTCGGTCACACGTTCGGTACTCGACGAAGACCTTCCTCTCCCTTGTTCCAGCAGGCAGCGGAGTTTGTAGCACTCTCCTCGCAATTCCGGCAGCACAACGGCGTGGTACCGGAAGTAGAGGGGAGATCTCGCAGGGCTTCGCCTTAAGCCGGAGCGAGTATGGTGGATTATGAGAGAGCTCCTCGGCGATCTAGGGTTTAGACACACCAAGGAGGAGGTGCTAGAGCCGGCGGCTAGGGCTTGGGGCAGCCCAAGTCGGCGGCTAGGGCAACCCTAGGAGGCGGCGGCAGCTGCAGGAGGTGGTGGCGCCAAGCTAGGGTTTGGGGCAGGGAACTTGTGTGTCTCTAGGAGGGAGCCCTGCCCCTCCTTATATAGGTGGAGGGGCCGGCCGGCCAAGGGGAGGGAGGGGAGTCCCTCCCCAAATCGGCTTGGGTGGTGCGCCACCGGTTGGAGGAGGGAAACCCTCCCCAACTCGGTTTCCCACTCCTCCTCCTCTTTCCAAAACTTGTCGTTTGACTTTCAAACTAGCCGTTTGACTTTTCAAACTAGGATTTGAATAAACCCTCTATTTTGAACAGCGATGACACCGAGTACATGATGCAATCATATCAACTTGATATAACACATTCATGTACCCTTCCCCCCCCCCCCCGGAGTGCCGGACATTCCGGAACCTTCTAGAACATTCCCGATGAAAACACCGGAACCATTCTCCATCTCCGAAATAGGACTTTCCTTATATGAATCTTATTCTCCGGACCATTCCGGATCTCCTCGTGATATCCCGAATCCCATTCAAGACTCTGAACAACATTCGGTCTCTTCCTCATCATTCCATAACTACTCAAACAACATCGAATCCTTAAGTGTGTCTCCCTACGGTTCGTGAATTATGCGGACATGATTGAGACACTTCTCCGATCAATAACCAATAGAGGAATCTGGAAATTCATATGGCTCCCACATATTTCTACGATTACTTTGCGATCGAATGAACCACTTACATACGATATCAATTTCCCTTTGTCTCACGATAGTTTACTTATCCGAGGTTATGACCGTCGGTATCTCTGCATACCTAGTTCAACCTCGTTACCGATAAGTACTCTTTTCTCGTTCCCGTGATATGTGATCCCTTGTGAGCCAGTCACATGCTTGCAAGCTAATTGGATGACATTTCACCGAGAGGGCCCAGAGTATATCTATCCGTCATATGGGTGGACAAATCCCACTCTTGATGCATGTGTTTCAACCAATACTTTCTGAATACTCAATGCCACCTTTATAGCCACCTAGTTACGGTGTGGTGTTTGATGTCATCAAAGCATTCATCCGGTAAAGGTGATATGCATGATCTCATGGTCAAAGGAATTAGATTACTATGTATCAGAAAGCATATAGCAATTGAACTATTAAAATGACTTGATCTTTATGCTACGCTTATCTATAGGAGTATGTCCATCACATCATTCTCCTAATGATATGACCCTGTTGTTAATAACATCTCTATGTTCATGATCAGGAAACCATGATCATATATTAACCAACAAGCTAGTTTAACAAGAGGCTTTACTAGGGACTCTTTTATGTTTACAAATCACACAAGTATTAATGTTTCCTGTTAATACAATTATAGCATGGTATGTAAACATTTATCATAAGTATGAAGATATGATAATAAACACTTTATTATTGCCTCTTGGCATATCTCCAACAGTCTCCCACTTGCACTAGAGTCAATAATCTAGTTTCAAACCTTTGTGTATTCAACACCTATGGCTTTCCGGTGTTGTAAGTACACGTTCGCTAGTGGTCAACTGATCTCCGGATCTGACACTTCCAGGTCCGTGTGTAATTGCATGTCTTTGCGTCTCCACGCATCACTCATTCTCTAATGAGATGGCTTTGTATAATTTTGGTCCTTTGGTGAGACCTTTAGTTCTTTGGGGTTAAAACATGTTGATAATATTGTCGCACAATATATCTTCATAGTATTATCCCGCTGTGAACTACACCTAGTTTGACAACAAACTACTTGACACAAATGCCCTCTTTAGCTGCTATTATAGCAGTCATATACTTAGCCTTTTGTTGTAGTATCTGTCACAATGTCTTAACTTTGGAACTCATCCAAATCCATTATGGAACTTACTTTCCACTATATTGTGCCACCCTTAGTTTAGATTGAGATAAACTTAATTTGTACTTTGTGACAAAACTAGTATGAATGTAATTCATTTACAATGAACTAATCATCTATTTGTCACTTCCAAAATAATATATTCTTAGTTCTTCCAAAAGATCACAAGAATATCCTTACTATTGTCCAATGATCAACTTATGAATCATTCTGGTATATGCTCATAACATTTAGAGTATAGGACATATCTGTATTTGTACATATCACAGTATGATTGATATAAATACTCTTTGTGATTTCATACATCAAGTATCAATTTATACTTGAATCTTTGTTTCACTTAACTAGTGTCAATACACTTGAATATATCATCAATATTGAACTCATTCAATCCTTTCTGTGTGACAAGAACCTTTCTTGTAGTTTCTATATTGAACTCATTCAATACATTATCTATGTACTTTCGGCACAACCATATTAGCGTCTATTGATGCCAAATATTTGGGTTTTGCCTAAGTCTTTCATCAGGATGAAATTCTTAATATGTGTTAATAAAAGATACATCATTTCCAATCAACAATATGTCTTCCACATAATGTATTAGAAACATGTCTTAGCGCTCCCACTTTAATTTCTTGCAAATGCAAGCATCTTCATCGTCTCCGACGAATTTAAACTCCTTTAACAGTTTCATCATGGTGAAGATTCCAACTCCACAATGCTTACTTCAACCATTGAAGTTTGCATATGCTTTTAGCATCCTTTTAATTAACAAAAACTCTATGGACCGTGTTTATGCACATGTCCTAGGTAACAATTCTATTAGAAGAACTTGTTTTGTTTATTCAACTACCACATAACAAAATTATATGTAGTGGTTGCTATATTAATCCGTCTAGACTAAATATCGCGATGAAAGATCAGATCTTGTCACAGTCAACCTTTGAACATTGTTGTGAACTCTTTCCCAATCATGTCGACTATTTCATAGATGTGCAACATCCATGTCTATTTCTTTATAGATCCAAACACGACTCTAAGGTCTTACACCTTTCTCGAGGGTCCTTCAAGTTCAAAACTTGATTTCTCGTGTATGGAACTATCACGGATTTTATGGCTTCAAGCCATTTGACGGAGTCAGGGCTCATCATCGCTTCTTTGCATGTAGTCGGATCATTATTGTCAAATAATGATTTAACTCTCAAATCTTGGTATTCGATTGTTCATTCGACCTACTTGTTTCAGTAGGAACTTGGATCTCCGTGACCACAACCTTTGAGGTACGTGAGCCATGAGCATTGTTGCTACCTCCGGAACACTTTTCGGCGCTGCGCAACTTTGCACATATAGCTAAGGTTCTTTTAACCTTATCAAAGTTCTATTGTCCTCCCACTTAACTTTTCACGAAAAATTCCTTCTCAAAGAAACTTGACGTTCTAAGCAACAAACACTTTTGTCTCCGGTGTTTATGGAGGAATACTTAACAGTTATACAAAGACAGGTTCATCCGACTTTGGTTGCACACATCGTTCTTATGCATAGCGTACCAATGTTTTAAGAAAGGACTACTTGGGTTTTATCCCAAACCATAACTTTATATGGTGTCATTTCAACGGATTATGATGAAGCTCTTTTCATGGAAAAAACGGTAGTCTCTAAAGCTTTTAATCTTTAAAATATAATGGCAGTTTTATGAATTATACCTTTTATCTTACCATGTCAAACAAGGTTTAATTACATATCTCGAATGCTCCATACTCTTATGGTGTTTCGGGACATGCAAATCCATGGAACGATTCCTTAAATCTTAGGTATTATGCTAAACTTGTAACTCAAATATCTTCATTTATGATTTTATCATAAACTATTTATATTCTTGTTACAATGATCTTGCACTTCATCTTGAAAGTCTTTGAACTTTTCAAATGTTTCATACTTCATCCTTATTAAGTAAATATTCATATATTCACTCAAATTTTCGGAGAAAGCATATGAAGTTGAAATCCCTCGCTCTTGACTACACATAATGGACTTCGTACAACAATATGTACAAGTTCCAATAGGCTAGTCATTCGTTCCCTTTTGGCCTATGAACGAAGTTTTAATTATATCTAGGAAAGTTTCACAAGCGTCATGTGATCAAAATCAAAAGACTCCAAAATTCCATCCACATGGAGTTTCTTCATGTTTTCTTTCAAATATAATTTAAACAGCGATGTCACTTCCTAAGTGATCTATCAATCAATTTGTCTTTCGACATTTTTAGCACTAGTTTTATGGATGTGATTTCTCCAACGAGATTTGCGAATCCATCTTTTATGGATTACGGCAATTATTTGAACAACCCTTTTGTTCTCATAATACCTGATAAAACAAATCTTTGAAGGCAAACTTTGATGTTTAACGAGCAACACAATAACCCTTTGTTTGTTCTCGATGAACATCATCACATATTCTTTTACTTAGGCCACTGTAGTTCATGAATTCTGTTGTTTCGTATGACGATTCACACCAACAAATTCAGTATCAAATACTTAAGAACCACATTGTTTAATAAGAAAAGAATATATCCATAACATGTATATCATCTATATACTTAAGCTGAACAATTCTAGTCTTTTCTTTTCTGCCATATACTTATGAGATTCTCTTTCAGTATTTCCTTTTCTGTTTGAAAGAATCTATCAACATCAATAGTGGAGTCATACATATGACACATAGTCCAAAGCGTGTATAATTAAATACCAATGTCTTTGGACTTACACTTTGAAGTAGATCACCATCATCAAATGTTTGGTGTTCTTTCAAATTCCTTTCTTTAGTAATCTCTTGGTGTAGTAAATATTTTACCTGCATCAAATATTCACCCTTATCATGGAATTATTCATGATCAAGCTACTTTTAACTTATAAAGATGAATCGCGAGTATAATGTTGCTCTCCAAAACCTTTTGGAGTATTAGGACAACTAGTGTCTCCAACCTTTTGCAAATTCTCATCAAATATGAGAACATGTCTTTTGCCATATTATACTCTATCATGTTGCAACCAAAACTTCGTTTCAGATATCACAATATCTTCCACACATCATGGTTTCTGAAACAACTCTTTCAGATCCTAGATAACCTTGATATTAAGATAATCCTTTGAATATCAAGAATCATGGAGACAAACATGATACTCATACACTAACACTTGGAATTGTCACTCTTGATTTAATACCAATTATTAAACTTCATGGAGTGACCGGAATTTACTGAAAGTTTGCAATAGGACTTTTAAACTTTAGATTAACACTTCAAAACAATACGATACCAGTTCGTAAAGTAACTAACCAGAATTCTATAGTTCTATCATCTCAATTATAACTAAGCGCAAGGTGGTAAACGGATGCCAATGACTACAACAATTATGCAAATTCACTTTGAGTTAATTTATGATAAATAGTGTTCAACTTTTAATCATATTGTTGTTAAACTCCCACTCAAAACAATATCCCTCACATTGTTTTAGTGATCACACGAACCAAATCCACCATATCAAAACCGATCATCACGAGAGTTGATATAGCTTCAATGGCGAACAATCAACATGTTCATCATATCTACTATATGACTCATGCTTTACCTTTCGGTGATCCGTGTTTTTGAGACCATGTCTGTACATGCTAGGCTCGTCAAGATCAAACCTTAGCTTCTGCATGAGCAAATCTGGCTTGCCCACGTTGTATACACTTGCGGAATCTAACACACCCGATCATCACGTGGTGCTTCGAAACAACAAGCTTTAGCAACGGTGCTAACTAAGGGTGAACACTTTATGACTTGAAATTCATGTGCATGAGGGATCATCTTATAATGCTACCATCGTCTACTAAGCAATACAAGATGCATAAAGGATTAACATCACATGCAATTCATAATATGTGATATGATATGGCCTTTCTTCTTTGTGCTTCCGATCTCCATATTCTAGCAAGAATATGATCTCCATCATCACCGGCATGGCATCAAGGTCAATGACGCTTCTCCATGGTTGTCGTCCACCGGCTTCAACTATTACAACTACTTTGAATAGACACGCGGGTCTTAACATAAATTAAAGACAACCATATGGCTCCTGCCAGTTGCCAACTTACTATAAGGAACATTGCATACATCATATATAATCACAATCATGGCCATATCAAATCACAGCACACCCCTGCAAAACAAAGTTAGACGCCTCTAATTTTCTTTGCATGTTTTACGTGGTTTGGGGATTTCAATAAGTGTCGTTCTAACTTACGAACAAGAACCACAACATTGATACTAGTATTGTCAATCACCCGTTGTAAATTGAATCTTAACTATGTTGGGAGAAACAGGCACCCGCAAAGCCACTTATGCAATACAAGTTGCATGTCAAGCGTGGAGCAAGTCTCATGAACGATGTCATGTAAGGTTAGCCCGGGCCGCTTCATCCCAACATACCGCAAGATGCAAAGTACACAAGAAGCAATCGACAACAAAAGCATTAACGCCCACAATGACCATTGTGTTCTACTCGTGCAACAGATCTACATATAGACACGGCTCTGATACCACTGTAGGGGTTCGTAGCATGGAAAACAAAAAATTTCTACCGCATGCACACAAACAAGCCAAGATCTATCTACTAGATTGTAGCAACGAGTCGATAGAGGAACTCACCCTCGAAGATTCCAAAGCGGTTAACGAGAGCAGATTCTCGTGGGTGATGTAGTCGTACACTTGCCGATCTCAAGATCGCGTAGACGATCCTTCCGGCGCTGCGTTCCGGCAGCGCTCCCGCAGTCGGTCACACGTTCGGTACTCGACGAAGACCTTCCTCTCCCTTGTTCCAGCAGGCAGCGGAGGTTGTAGCACTCTCCTCGCAATTCCGGCAGCACAACGGCGTGGTACCAGAAGTAGAGGGGAGATCTCGCAGGACTTCGCCTTAAGCCGGAGCTAGTATGGTGGATTATGAGAGAGCTCCTCGGCGATCTAGGGTTTAGACACACCAAGGAGGAGGTGCTAGAGCCGGCGGCTAGGGCTTGGGGCAGCCCAAGTCGGCGGCCAGGGCAACCCTAGGAGGCGGCGGCAGCTGCAGGAGGTGGTGGCGCCAAGCTAGGGTTTGGGGCAGGGAACTTGTGTGTCTCTAGGAGGGAGCCCTGCCCCTCCTTATATAGGTGGAGGGGCCAACCGGCCAAGCGGAGGGAGGGGAGTCCCTCCCTAACTCGTCTTGGGTGGTGCGCCGCCGGTTGGAGGAGGGGAACCCTCCCCAACTCGGTTTCCCACTCCTCCTCCTCTTTCCAAAACTTGTCGTTTGACTTTCAAACTAGCCGTTTGACTTTTCAAACTAGGATTTGAATAAACCCTCTATTTTGAACAGCGATGACACCGAGTACATGATGCAATCATATCAACTTGATATAACACATTCATGTACCCTTCCCCCCCCCCCCCCCCCCCCCCCCCCCCGGAGTGCCGGACATTCCGGAACCTTCTAGAACATTCCCGATGAAAACACCGGAACCATTCTCCATCTCCGAAATAGGACTTTCCTTATATGAATCTTATTCTCCGGACCATTCCGGATCTCCTCGTGATATCCCGAATCCCATTCAAGACTCTGAACAACATTCGGTCTCTTCCTCATCATTCCATAACTACTCAAACAACATCGAATCCTTAAGTGTGTCTCCCTACAGTTCGTGAATTATGCGGACATGATTGAGACACTTCTCCGATCAATAACCAATAGAGGAATCTGGAAATTCATATGGCTCCCACATATTTCTACGATTACTTTGCGATCGAATGAACCACTTACATACGATATCAATTTCCCTTTGTCTCACGATAGTTTACTTATCCGAGGTTATGACCGTCGGTATCTCTGCATACCTAGTTCAACCTCGTTACCGATAAGTACTCTTTTCTCGTTCCCGTGATATGTGATCCCTTGTGAGCCAGTCACATGCTTGCAAACTAATTGGATGACATTTCACCGAGAGGGCCCAGAGTATATCTATCCGTCATATGGGTGGACAAATCCCACTCTTGATGCATGTGTTTCAACCAATACTTTCTGAATACTCAATGCCACCTTTATAGCCACCCAGTTACGGTGTGGTGTTTGATGTCATCAAAGCATTCATCCGGTAAAGGTGATATGCATGATCTCATGGTCGAAGGAATTAGATTACTATGTATCAGAAAGCCTATAGCAATTGAACTATTAAAATGACTTGATCTTTATGCTACGCTTATCTATAGGAGTATGTCCATCACATCATTCTCCTAATGATATGACCCTGTTGTTAATAACATCTCTATGTTCATGATCAGGAAACCATGATCATATATTAACCAACAAGCTAGTTTAACAAGAGGCTTTACTAGGGACTCTTTTATGTTTACAAATCACACAAGTATTAATGTTTCCTATTAATACAATTATAGCATGGTATGTAAACATTTATCATAAGTATGAAGATATGATAATAACCACTTTATTATTGCCTCTTGGGCATATCTCCAACAGTAATAATGACCTTTGTTTCTGTGTACTTCATCTTAAACTGTGGATGCTAGCATTGATCCAGGGACTAGCATTGCAATCACAGGGATCCTTTCCTTTACAAAGGAGGGATCTTACATTTGAGCTTGGTTATTGTGATTGTTTCTTTGTGATGTATTGTGCATGTTAAGCATCTATGGGTATCTCATTCTTATCCTTATTGAAACCGCAGATGCCTCCCCGCCGTGCCAACCCCAACCAAAACAACAACAACAACAACAACAACAACAACAACAACAACAACAACAACAACAACAACAACAACAACAACAACAACAACAACAACAACAACAACAACAACAACAACAACAACAACAACAACAACAACAACAACAACAACAACAACAACAACAACAACAACAACAACAACAACAACAACAACAACAACAACAAAACACAACAACAACAACAACAACAACAACAACAACAACAACAACAACAACAACACAACAACAACAACAACAACAACAACAACAACAACAACAACAACAACAACAACAACAACAACAACAACAACAACAACAACAACAACAACAACAACAACAACAACAACAACAACAACAACAACAACAACAACAACAACAACAACAACAACAACAACAACAACAACAACAACAACAACAACAACAACAACAACAACAACAACAACAACAACAACAACGTCACTCCCGAGATGCAGCAGTTCATGACAGCACAAGCTCAACTGATGCAGATGATGACACAGTTCATGCAGAACCAGAATAACAATAATAATAACAACAACAATAACAACAACAACAATAACAACGTCACTCCCGAGATGCAGCAGTTCATGATAGCACAAGCTCAACTGATGCAGATGATGACACAGTTCATGCAGAACCAGAATCAGAATAACAATAATAATAACAACAACAATAACAACAACAACAACAATCAGAATAATCCTCCAGGATTTGACATGCTCACCAGATTTCTAAGACTAAGGCCTACAAAGTTCTCAGGAACCACTGATCCAATGATAGCCAATGACTGGTTACGTTCAGTGAACAAGGACTTAGTGACTGTTGGCTGCACCGACGAGGAAAAGGTCAGATTCGCAGCACATCTTCTTGAAGGACCAGCAGCAACATGGTGGGATAACTTTCAGATCACCACTCCCCTTGGGGATGTGACTTGGGCTATCTTTGAGGATGGATTCCGTACAGCTCACATCTCATCCAGAGTGATGAATTTGAAGAAGAAGGAGTTCCACAATCTGAAGCAGCGTCACCGCAGTGTGGCTGAGTACATTGAGTAATTCAACAATCTGGCGTGCTATGCACCGGATGAAGTTGATACAAATGCAAAGAGGAAGGAGAAATTCCTCGAAGGACTTAATGATGAGTTGAACCTGCAGCTGTCTGTTGCCTATGTCCCAACCTACAAATCACTTTGTGACAAGGCTACCATCTTGGAAAACAAGATGAAACAGGTTAAGAGCAGAAAGAGGAAGCACAACTTTGATAAGCACCGCTCGGGATCGTCTCACAAGCGCTCCCATCATGATGATAGTGGGAGTTCTATATCCCACAAACATGGGAAGTAAAACAACCACCACAGCCACAACCGTCACCATGACAACAAGCATGATCGCATTCATGACAATGACAAGTATAAGAATCACAAGAGTGGACACAAGAGCCACCACGGTGGAAGTGGAAGTGGAAGTGGAAGTCAGCCTGTAAAGAAATATCTTAGTCATGTTGAATGTTTCAAGTGTAAGAAGATGGGGCACTATGCTAATGAGTGCCCAGAAAATAAAGTTGAAGGTACCAACAAGCCTAATACCTTTCAAAAGGGACAAGTGAACCACATCAATTGGGAAGAAATATATGAAGAATATTATGCTGTGGCTGGTAAGTTCAAACTCAATTCTGTTCCAGCACTTGTTCTTTTTTATACTGGCGCATCACATTCATTCATATCAAGAGAATTTTTGATAAAAATGGACTTCCAGTTGAAACTATTGGGTGTCCTATAAAAGTAAGCTCTCCCGGTGGAGAAATGATAGTGAACTCTGGATGTTAGAATTTGGGAAGTATAAGTTTCCTGTTAGTTTGATAATCCTAGATTCCCAAGGTTTGGATGTTATTTTGGGAATGGATTGGATGACCAAGTATGAAGGAGTACTAGATTGTGCCAACCGTATTGTCACACTCACAACCCCGGATAATAAAAGGATTAGATTCAAGTCTAACTTTGAATCAAAAGGGAGTAAGCTAAATTCTCTTAAGGGGGTTAGCATAGACAGTGTGCTAATTGTGAGAGAGTACCCGGACGTATTTCCGGAGGAATTACCTGGAATGCCACCAGATAGAGATGTTGAGTTTCTGATAGACTTGCTGCCAGGATCTGGACCAATAGCAAAGAGACCTTACAAGATGTCAATTGACGAGTTGAAATAACTCAAGAAACAGCTTGGAGAACATTTGCAGAAAGGATTTATTCAACCAAGTTCTTCATCTTGGGGTGCACCAGTTTTGTTTGTTGAAAATAAAGATAAAAGTCAAAGGTTATGCATAAATTACCGTTCACTCAATGAGGTAACTATCAAGAACAAATACCCTTTGCCAAGAATCAATGATTTGTTTGATCAGTTAGAAGGAGCCCGTGTGTTCTCAAAGATTGACCTTCGATCAGTCTACTTTCAGCTAAATATAAGGGAACAAGACATACCTAAGACTGCTTTCACCACTAGGTATGGATTGTATGAGTACACCGTGATGCCATTTGGTTTGTCAAAGGCACCAGCCTACTTCATGAATATGACGAACAAAGTGTCCATGGAATTTCTTGACAAGTTTGTTATCGTTTTCATCAATGACATTTTGATCTACTCCAAGAGAAAAGAAGAGCATGAGGGACATTTGCGATTGATACTTGAGAAACTTAGGGAGCATAAGCTATATGCCAAATTCAGCAAGTGTGAATTCTGGCTGAATGAGGTCGGATTTCTCGGACATATTGTGTCATGAGATGGTGTAGCGGTTGATCCCGCAAAAGTGTCAGCTGTAACTGAGTGGGAATCTCCTAAGTCGGTGAAATAAGTTTGTAGTTTCCTTGGCTTGGCAGGATACTATAGAAGATTCATTGAGAATTTCTCAAAGGTAGCTAAGCCAATGACGGACTTACTTAAGAAACACAAGAAATTTGATTGGACTGATGGATGTGAACTTAGTTTCCAAGAGTTGAAGAAGAGACTAGTGACATCACCAGTTTTATGTCTGCCAGATTTGGAGAAAGATTTCCAAGTATATTGTGATGCATCTCACCAAGCATTAGGTGCAGTTTTGATGCAAGAAGGGAAAGTTGTGGCTTATGCCTCGAGAAAACTCAAAACTCATGAGGTGAACTATCCTACTCATTATTTGGAGTTAGCCTCTATTGTCCATGCACTCAAAACATGGAGACATTATCTTTTGGGAAAACGATGTGAAGTGTTCACATATCACAAAAGTTTGAAGTATATCTTCACTCAGAAAGAAATCAACATGAGACAAAGAAGATGGCTAGAGCTCATCAAGGACTATGACTTGAGTTTGCAGTACCACCCCGGTAAAGCAAATGTTGTAGCGGATGCATTAAGCCGGAAAGTTTATGTGAATGGCCTCACTAAGGGAGAATTGCCAGATGATCTGTGTGCCCAATTCAAAGATCTCAGATTGGAGATAGTGCCTGAAGGACATCTCATGTCATTGGATGTTCAACCCACCTTGTTGGAAAAAATCAGGGAATCCCAAAATATGGACAAGGAAATTGAATAGATTAAAGGAAAAATTAGCAAAGGGAAAGCCAAAGGATTCCATGAAGACGAACAGGGTACTTTATGGTATGGAAAACGTATCCGCATTCCGCAAGATCCGGAACTTCGGAAACTGATTCTACAAGAAGCACACAACTCACCATATTCCATTCATCCGGGTAACACCAAAATGTACATGGATGTGAAGGAAAGATTTTGGTGGAATAATCTCAAGAAGGACATCGCCAAACATATTGCTTTGTGTGATGTATGTAGTAGAGTGAAAGCGGAACATCAGAAACCAGCAGGACTATTACAACCACTACCTATTCCTGATTGGAAGTGGGATAAAATTGGTATGGATTTCATCACCGGACTGCCGAGGACTAGATTAGGATATGATTCTATTTGGGTCATGGTAGATCGCCTAACTAAAGTGGCTCATTTCATACCCGTGAAGACAACCTATACAAGTGCTAAGTTAGCCAAGATTTATATGAATAGGATTGTGTGTCTGCATGGAGTACCCAAGAGTATTGTGTCTGATAGAGGAACTCAGTTCACTTCACATTTTTGGAGGCAACTGCATGAGTCATTGGGAACGAGATTAGAATTCAGCACTGCTTTTCATCCCCAGACTGATGGACAGACAGAAAGGACCAACCAGATTCTAGAGGATATGTTGAGGGGCATGTGCCCTAGATTATGGTGATAGTTGGGATGAAAGTCTGCCTTACGCAGAATTATCTTATAATAACACCTATCAAGCCAGTATTGAGATGGCACCGTTTGAATTTCTCTACGGAAGAAAGTGTACTATACCATTGCTATGGAGTGGTGTTGGAGAAAGAAACTTGTTCGGGCCAGAACTAATCAAAGAAGCTGAAGAGAAAGTCAAGATAGTAACAGATAGATTGAAGATAGCACAGTCCCGATAGAAGAGCTAAGCAGATCCAAAGCATAGAGAAGTCACCTATGAGGTGGGTGATAGAGCTTATCTTAGAGTTTCACCACTTCGTGGAGTAAAGAAATTTGGTGTCAAAGGAAAATTGGCACCAAGGTATGTTGGACCATTCAAGATTCTGAGTCGCAAAGGAGAAGTGGCATATGAAATTGAATTGCCCGAGTCACTGTCTGCCATTAACAATGTGTTTCACGTGAGTCAGTTGAAGAAATGCCATCCGGAGATGGAAGAAACTTCTTTGAAGGATACTATACCTTTGGAAGAGGTCCAGTTGGAAAGTGATCTCACTTATGAAGAGAAACCCCTCAAGATACTTGAGACTACAGAAAGAGTTACTCGGACTAAGACTATCAAGTTTTGCAAAGTTCAGTGGAACCACCATTCCGAAGAGGAAGCAACTTGGGAAAGAGAAGATGATCTTCGGAAAGACCACCCTCACCTATTTGCTAGCCAATCCGAATCTCGAGTGCGAGATTCACCTTAAGGGGGTTAGATTTGTAACATCCCAAAAATCATGGTTTATAAAGTTTCATATCATTCATGCATCCATATGCATTTGGTTTATTTTCAAACAAGGTTTCAAATAAGAAGCCATTGGTTGGCCTATTATTTCATGTAAGAAAGTCAATGGCTTTATTTCTATTCTCAAATATGAGAATACTTTGATTTAACCAGAAAGGTTTAAAAGATGATTTCAAAGCTTGCTCAAAGTTTTCAAAAAAAGAATCTAAATTAAAACCATTTATATGCCTATTATAAATATTTAAATAAGGCATGGTTTTATTTTATTGTCAATGGGCCAAAGTATTTTTGAGTAAACAGCAATGTTTTATACACAAATATGTGCATGGATCACTTTACAAAAATCCAGAAATGGTTTGAATTCAAACTCATTTGAATAACATTTGAAAATGGATTCAGAAAATCAAATAAGAAATAGAAAAGGAGAAAAGAAATGGAAAAGGGCCAGCGCCACCATTCCAGCCCAACAGCAGAATCGGCCTAAACACCAGCCCACCCGGGTTCCCCTCTCCTCTCTATTTCTCACCTGCACACACACCCTTCCCCTCACTGACGCATTGGCCCCACACGCCCTGTCATCATCGTCCCCAAATCTCGCGTCGCGACCAGCTCGCCGCCGTTTCTTCCCTGCAGTGACTGCTGCGTTAATTCCTTAATTCCCATTGATACGCCGCGTGATTGCCGCCCCTGCTCCGTCTACTTAACCCCCTCCTCCTCATGATCATTTCCCCCAACACAGCCAACCAGTAGCGCCGCCAGGCTCCGCGAATTCTTGCTTGCACCGCTGTAGCACCGAACAACTCTGGCGACTGATTCCGGTGAGTCTCGAGCGCCCCCTGTCTCTCGTCCATACGAGCATGTTCCTCTTGTCCATATGCACCTTCTGACACCTCTGGTTTGTTCTACATAGCCCCAGGACGTCGCCCCCATCGTCGTTTGCAAACACCCGAGACGCAGCTCAACTCCGGTGAATGAATTCGGTAAAACCCGTGCTCCCCTTGACCCCTGTTTCACGCGACTGTGTTCGCCATGTCCTTGCGCGTCTCCTAAAGCCATCTGTTTGATCTCTTGCATCCTAGGTCATCGTCTTCGACTCCGACAGTTAGCACCCGACGCGCGAACGAACTCCGACGAGGAATAGCTGTTGTGTTCGTGCGCCCCCGCCCCAGCCGCCTCCACGTTGTGCATCCCCACGTCCTCGCGACCTCGGTAAGCGCCAGCACACCCCCTACCTCTCTGACCTTGCCGGCATGTCACCACCAGAGGCATCGCCGCCGCCAGCACCACTCGCGCCGCTGGAATTTGGTCAAGCAGGTCTAATCCGTTGGATCTGGATCTAAAGGCCACAATTAGATGATTAGATGAAGCGGTACAATTAGATCTGGGCCGTGCATCGTCACTTAGATCCTACGGTTCACAAGCGTGATCCACCCGAACCAGTACGCGCCAATCAGAGGCTGTCGCGTGACTAGGTTTAGATTTAAAATCTGGATTTTCATCTATTAGTTATTTAAACTTGTAAATTCAATAACTTTTGTTCTGTTTATCCAAAAAATACAAATAATATATCAATGGATTCACAAAATTAAATCCTACACATATGTAGGCTTGGTTTTGCATTTTGATTCAGTTAAATAGAATTTTATGCAGAGACATTTGTAGGCTTATTGTGTGTATAAAAATTGTTTAGGAAATGCTTTAAAAGCCAAATTAAGTTTATTTAGTCTCTAAATGTTTATTTAGTGATTCAGTACTGTTTTACTTGTCTTGTTTGGTTTACAAAAAATCATCACATGGCATTTTCATGCATTCATATATTTTTGCTTGATTATTTGAAATATGAATTTGGTGCTATCATTTTATGTGTAGATTTTGGTGCTAGTGGTGATTGTGATTGTGATTGTGAGGATTGTTGCTACTCCCCCAACTACCAAGGCAAGTGGTGCTTCATATTTATGTCCCAATATTTTAACTATGCATTAGTGATATTTTTATAGGGCTTGCATGATGTTTTTGCTTAGTATCTATATGCTATGCTTGGGAAATCCTAATAGTTGTAGACTTGTAGAATTTTTCTCTAAGTTAAGATACTTGCTATATTTCCATGCTTAGCCTAGATAGTAGCAAAAAAAGGTGGATTATATACATGCTATGGAAAATATTGCTAAGTCTTTGACTTGAGTTTTGCTTAATAAAACAACTAAGTGAATGAATCACCTGGGTGGAATGGTATGTTTGGGTTATGTTGAGTGGTTATACAAGGCCCATATCTATGGTCTACCTTGTGTATCACACTTGTGGAAAGCCACCCAGGAACAAAGGGATTTGAGATGCCATAAGTTAAGAAGCTTCTAGTGTAGCCACATGGCAATATGGGCTCTGCCTGGATCATATAGGTTGCAATAACTTAGCCAAATGGACAGTTGGTGGTAGGGGGTGATAGGTTTGGGAACGCGTCCATTTTGGTATAAGGGAAGGCTTCTGAAAGATCTTGTCTCGATGCATGTCGATTCTTGTGGGGAAAGTGCACCACCTCTCAAGAAGGAAGAATCTAAGTACTTAGTCGTGTCCCCGGCAATGGACAATTTGAGCATCAAGACATGGAAGCTATCAAGAATCTCCTCGTCCCAATTTCTAAGTTAAAAACTTGTGGTTGAACAAGGGCAGAGGTTCACCAATGTCTATTGGTGGTTCCTTGGGAGTTTTTGTCAAACAAGAACTTAGTGTTTTCAACTAATAGGAAAAACCTATTTTGAGCAAAGCAAGCCTAAGATACACTTAGCCAAATTCATATAGAAGCTAGAAACTATTATTCTACTAAAGTATCACTTGCCAATACTATTGCAATGTATTGACCCACTGTGGCTGTAACTTGTGATGTTGTAGGTTACTCTGATGAGGAATAGGGTTGTGAGTCTACACTCAACATGTTTGCCTGTGGCACATGAAGATGAAGACTTTTATTTATGTTGTTAAGTTAAACTCTTGTACTAGCCTATGGATATGGAGTTGTAAAAGACTACGTTATCTCTGGAATGACGATGTAATAATGACCTTTGTTTATGTGTACTTAATCTTAAATTATGGATGCTAGCAATTGATCCAGGGACTAGCATTGCAATCACAGGGACCTTAACCTTTACAAAGGTGGGGTCTTACAGTTTCTCCCAGTTCATTCACATCCCCTTCACCTACAGGGTAGTCAAGCTTTAGCTGGTGAAATCTTTTCATAACTTCATCCACCCCGACAATAGCATAGCCCTGTGGAACCGGACAACAATGGTAAGTTGGTTTAGGTCCAATTGGTAAGGCATAACCGACCGCCACCTTCATGGTTATGTTCAAAACTTTCACATGTAGCTCACAATGTGTCATCTCTGTGATATCATTGACTAGGTATCCAAGAGGAGCCATCGCCGGTGCATCATCATCATCACTCGGGAGCTCCATGGAAGCCATGCTGCTTTTCCAATTATTAGATAGGCCGATAGCATCGAATGCATCTTCTATAATGTGCCGCTGAGATGGGCCGGTAGTACCTTGATAGCTAAGTGCGTCAATTTGATCCTAATGACGCTTTAATTTTTCTTCTATGTTATGCATCTGGTCTGCCTGTTTCCTTGCTTCAATTTCCTCCTTTTCCTTTCTCCTCTTATGGCTTCTATCGGGATATTTCTTCCTACCAACGGGAAACCCAATTCTCCATGGTTTGAAGCCTGGTGTGCCTCGTGTTCGTCCTGTGTGTTCATCATTCCCAAGGGCGAGTGTGAGCTCATCATTCTCTCTATCGGAAAGGAACATCCCCTCTTCAACATCTTTTATTGCATTTCTAATGTCTTCGATGTTTACGGTATTTTCATCATGTCTTTTGTTATATATGAACTTCCCTTCTGAGTCCAACGTGCCCTCGTGCCCATAAAACCAATTCTTTACCCGTTCGAGCCAATTGTCTATCTCTGGAGTGATCCCTTTAGAACGCAGGTCGTCCTCAAGTTTCTTCCACTTAGGCATGCTAGCCTTGTAGCCACCTTGCCCCATAGTATGGTGATACTGCTTTTTAGCAGCATTTTTTATTATTCGTTTTAGACCTTTTAAGAGATAGCTCTGATTGCTTGTACGCCACAAAGTCATCACAGTCGTCTTTTATCTTCTCATACCCTCCAATGAACTTCAGAGTCTTCTCTTTCATGATAAAGTCAAGGTGCAATCTTTTCTTCCAATTGGTTAATTTCTAGGTCATATTCTTAAGATCCCACTCCTTGACCTTTTGCTTTATATATCGTCATTCTCTCTATTCTCCTCATCTGGATCCACCTCTAGCATCGGTAGGGTGAAATTAACCATGAGCTTATTCCAAAGAAAAGCTTTGGCTTTGTCGCTAACATATCTAACTCCTCCCTCCTTTGGCTTATTCCATTCTCTAATGGTGATCGGGATGAAGTCCCTAACAATAACTCCACATTGATTTACAAATTTTCTTTTAACATGAGGGGGAGCCATCGGTTTGCCGTCTTCAATGACTTCTTCGGTCATGTACCTTTCATGGTCTCCTAATTTTCTGGCTGGGTCTCGTTTGTTTCTCGTAGAATATTTGCTCGATCCGATGGGCTAAAAGAAGAAAGAGCGTTAATATATGTATATAGATAGTAGATGCTTAATTAATTAATATATATATGCACCTTGTAACATCCCAGCATTTAGGACTAAACGAAGGGTAGATTTAGGATTTTGTGCATCTGTATGCATGCATCTGAAAATCCGGGTAAATCTTTCACAAACTAAAACCATGGAGTGATCAGAATCTCTCTTGCTTTGATGGATTAGAAATTAGCCATCTTAGTGAGTGCTATAGATTTTTACATGACCTTTAGGTATTATTTGTTTGTGGAGGGGTAGAATTTGAACTCTACTTTGAATTTCCCAAATTCAATTCAAATTTGAATTTAGAAATTCAAGAATAATCATACTATAATTATGTAAAAAGAAATGATTAAAATAGGGTATAAAAAATTATTTATTAAAAAGAATACATGGAGTATTACATTATTCTTTTATAATAAAAGAATAAAAGTAATTACAATTAAGTAAATGAAATAAAGAAATCACATACATTAATGCAATTCAAAGAAATACAAATAAGTAGAATTCTTTATTTAATAATACAAAGACTGAAAGAATACAAGTAATTTAGAAGTCATTACACAGATTAACAATTACAAGAAAAGAAAAGAAATACTTTAATCAAACATATAAGTATTACATGGTTATTATAAAACAATAAGAAAATTACAGTAACTCAAATCTAAACTACAATTTCTATATCTAGTCTTGATATTCCTGGATAATCTTTTGATTCCTGCAAAACAAATTAAATTGAAGATAAAAAACAAAAAGGATTAGGGGTTAGTATTAGTGCTCTCAGTAGTAATAGTGAGATGCATTATTTTGTCACATCATTGAGAATATTAAAATGGGGGCAAGTCTCACCAAAGGAATATCTAATCTTATGAGTATATTATTTGCCTCGGTACAACCTCACATGCAGCGGGGCAAGTTTCACCAATTTAGTAAAAGGTAAAAGTCAAATAGTAAAACCATTAGCAAATATCAAGATATTTTAACTTGATCTGATCCATAACATCACAAAAAGCAACCACACAGCTCACACACATGCATACCTATGTGATGTCAACACATGAGCCACTATGAGAGAGATAAGTACACAGCCGTAGCAGGGGGAGTGCCATGCTGAACTTTATTCACCATAGTAAGAAACAACCAATACAACCAACACAGATCAACCACCCTAGTTTCAATCCTATACTCCTAGCAATCTGGTTGCTTCAATGAGCCATCCAGATGTAGGTCAGGATCAAATAATATCAGGAGGAGGAGAATATCAAGAAGGAGGCTAGTAGCAGATCAGGGAGGAGAAGGTCAACTAGTTCAAAACCATAGCATCAGGAAGAGCTACTCAACATCAACTTAAGACACACCAAGCATCAACACATACTTCTCAACATCAGGTTGTTATTCATCTCTAAGACATCCAAAATATTTAATATCAATTGTTCTCCTATTTTTTTCCCAAGATGGATTTTGGGTAAGAGGGAGCTCTCACTATAGTGTAGAAGTGCTACACTAAGTTCATCCCAGAGCTATTAAAAGACAACCAGCATCTGTTCTTATCTTAGAAATAATTGGCCTCAGCCTGATCTATCGAACAAAGAAGGTCGCCCCGTCGAAAGAATTAACACGCCAAACTTGGATAACATCTTAAGGAAATCAATCATGCTACTAGTCACTGTTGTGCACACTCCAGGTATGGAGGCACCACAGCAGCCAAGGCAGCAGATACCAACCATAAGAATTGAATTAGGCACTTGATCCATATATCATAAGCCAAGAAAGCTCTTAAAGAAAAACAACAGCTATTATGGCTTGGGATCTAGCCACTATGCACACTCCAGGGAGGCACCACAGTAGCCAATTCCTATGTGGTAAAAGACCACCATTTACATCCAGTTGTAAGACCACCTAGTCAACTGGCTAGAGGCAACCAAATCATATTTCAAATCATTTTCCTAGTTTATAAACTAGGAATCATTCTAAGTGATATAAATATACTCCATAGGGGGCTATGATCATTCCTCAACCATAGGTTCAGATTGCCATGTATATCTCACCCAAAAAACTCAAATACATCAGTTATCATTTGCAAACAAAATAAACTGTTTAAAATCATTTTCCTCGGCCAAAATAGATAGGAATCATTTGTTGTACTATAGCAAAGCTACAATAATCATTCTATAATCAAACATCATATGAATATGATGAAGGGATCATATTAAGCTATTGTATCACCTGACCACCAGGTCAATAGCACATATTCAAGCCAAAGAAAACCACCATCATTTTTATAATCCATCTGCTACCAAGCAAGGCATATTTTTTTCAATCATTTTCCCAATCAACACAACCAGGATTCGGCTAAGCCATTATCTGAATATATTCTCTACCAAGCACAGGCACCAGTTGGGAATCTATAAAAACAGAGCTTACCAGCCAGCCCAAATATTCAGTTAACATGTTAACTGAAATTGCACATTGTCAGGAACATGTAGAGCATCTCTGCAAGATTCAGAGATGTATGGCCATAGATCAAACACCAATAGCTCCACTACTCCTAATTCAAGACCAAGCTACTAGCACATGATCAACCACAGCAAACCATTATAGCAGACCCATGGATTAAAGCCATCAGTACGAAGGTTGGTCATCAAAAACTGAATCTCAGCGTGGGTGCCATGCACCTGTAGAGTAGGCGTGACGAGGCCTGAGCACAGCGCAGCAGCGAGGTTGCGGTGACGACATCACTGTCGTTCCGTCGGCAGCAGCACTAGCAGCATCACCACCACACGTGCATCAACACCACATCATGGAACATAGGTAGCAGGCCATGAACGCCGGGGTTGCAGCCACGCTACCGTCCTGCCGGAGGAGGGCATGGCGGAGCAGGAGCCCGAGAAGGGGTAGTAGTTCGGGAGAAGCCAGGAGGGCTGAACTGCGTCGCCATCGACGTCGAGCCTGCCGACGAACCCTAGGATCCTTCGAGGGTCAGGAGGAGGCGCGGGGTACATCTCTGAGAAGAGGCGGCCTGAAGGTGGCTTTGGAGGGCACCGAAGGCAGGCCTCCATGGCGGCAGAGCCGGGACAGTCGGCATCGTCCAATATCACGAAGGGCAGCGGCGGATTGAAAGAGCATCGGAGGGGATCGATGCGGGGGTGTAGAGCGTTGTGGAGGCGGGGAACTGACAGAAAAGTGCAAGCCAGAGGCTCGCAGGCATGTGGCACGGTCGAAATCGGCCGACTATCGGCCGGAGCAGCGCGGGCGCGCTGGCGCTGACGGCGGCAACAACACCAGGTCGCTAGAGAGGGAGGAGGAGAGGATCGAGCTCGCGTGCAAGGGAAGAAGGGTCGAGTGGATCGGGTTGACCGACTCGGTCGATTGGGTTTTGTGGTTTAGACCAACTAAGTGGATTAGGCTAGGTATTGCGCTAGATGGGCCCAAGAACTAGGCCCAATAAAAATTAAGCTAAATATTAAGTGACCAAAATATCCTATAAACATTTTAAGCTCTAGAAAAAAATGTAGAAAATCCTAAAAATATATTTAATACATCAAAATGTTTATTAAAATAATATCCACCTAAGAAAAATATAATCATATTTATTTAAGTTTAATAAAATGCAAATAAATTTTAAGGCCTTAAATATCTAAATGAAATTTAACAAATTTAGAAAAAATTCTAAAAATTGATAAAAATCACTTTTATGCATAAAAATAAATATGTTATCTCATAAAAATACTTATTTATAAATGTTATAATAAAATTTAAAACAAATATTTAAAGACATTAAAAAATTTAAGAAATTTTATGAAAATAAAGATAATAGCTAAAAATAAATAAAATTCATTTTTAAGATTTTAAGTAAGTATATTTACTAGGAAAATACTAAGTATATTATTATAAAAACATTTTAAAATTCCTAGATCATATAATTTCAATTATCTAAATTGTTAAAATAAAATAGTTATTTTGTTAATTATTTAAAATTCTTTTCTAAGTAAGAAATGATCTTATTCAAAACATAATCTTTTGAATCTAAGTAGTCTAAACCTATAATTATAATTTGGGGATGCAATCCAACTGTAAACAATTAACTTTATAATATTATTTTAAAATCATTAACTTATATTAGAAGTAAGTGGTCGCAATTTATATATAATCATATTCAGCAAACTTAATATTCAACAAACAAATTATAAAACAAATTCATCTATTTTTCTTTATCTAGAAAAATCTTATAGTATAACATATAAATATTACACATGCTAAATTTAAATCTTTAAAACAAAGTTCCATAACTATAAGATTTCATCTTTGATTATGCTTAAGAAAACCCCTAATAATTGATAATGCTACAAATGTTATATCTCAAATTCAATTACATTTTTATAGTTTACTTTGGTCTGGGATATCCTAAGCTAGATATATAATGACTCAAAATCATTTAAATCTTATTACAAAACCATAGCTTCAATCCTATTAATCTTCAGAGTTAAACAATTTAACCTAAATAATATTTCTTCAAATGTTATTCTTTTGCCACTTCAAAAGAAACACTATACCATTTCTTTAAAGCCATAACAACTTAAAACATGAACTTTCTAATAATTACATAATATCATGGAACCTTAGAATTATATTATGATTGTACTTTACTCTTCATATTTTAGGTGTTTATCCTTCTTATGAAGTAAACTTAAAATAAAGCAAATCTCAAAATAAATCATCTAAATATATCTCACTGGTAATGGTTGAGGAATTACTTGGGGAATTTGCGTTATGCATCTCATTACTTATGCATAACAGCATATTGCTTCTTTAAACATTGTCCTTACCGGGCAATGATCATATTTTTGTAGAACCCGAGGTCCAGGGTCAAGTCGAGACATTCAATTGCAATACTTCACTATATTCAGGCAAATTCACACTTGCTCATGTCCTTTGATTTTTTCTGTAAAATATTTTGCAAAGCCAGTGTTGTCATCACCTGCATTCCAAAAAAGGTCGAAAACACTATTTTCATAATTAAGGTGAACTATTGGTTACTGATCCAGGGTGATCAACTAATCTATTAAATCTGGCAGTTGGAATACCTCTGCATAGGAATATATCATCTAGGACTTAACAACCAATGTCGCTAGTGATTCTTGTGTCGTATATTACGCGTTAACCATGAGATTTGGAATGGGACAAAGAAGTCAGCTGGATCGGCTCCCTTTCGCATGCATTGGACACTGTCCTGGGCGTTTGTAAGTTACAGATCGTGGGTATAGCCGTGTTATACGGGGAAAGGTCTACCGTGGATCTGGGCTTACAAAAGACAGTTTTCTAGTGTTAATGGTTGTTGTGTGTATCCAACTAAGGTATAGCCATTTTATATGGGGAAAGGTCTACCTTGAGTTTGGGCATACAACAATTGCGGTGTATGCGGGGTCGCGGAGAAGGACAGTGATTGGCTTGGATCATCTACTGGGACCCACACCATAGGAAGTGTGGACGGGAAAGATTCGCCCCGGCTATGCAATAAGGATTTGATCTCTCATGGGTAAAGAAACGCACCTCTGTAGAGTGTAAGAACTATAACTTGTTACTCCCTATTCCGGGAAGGAGCTGCGAACGCTGCAGGAAAGGAACTCCATGAAAGTTCTGGTAAACCTGTGAAGGCTGACGGACATAGATTTTCAGAATAAAAGCAACCTTTGAAGAAATGTTTACGAAAACCTGCATTGCCTATGACCTATGGTCTATGGCTATAGATATAGTGCATCAAACACTCCTTTTTAGTGGACTTGCTGAGTACGCTATACTCAAAGTATCTTCTTAACCCTTGCTAGATTCTGAAGACATTAACGGACAGGAAAAGGAAATACTATATCCAATTGAAGACCAAGAATAATTCCGCTATGAAGAACCAGAAGTATCCGGAAGCGCCGAAGGGAACAATTACGAAAACATCTATGGAATGGAGACCGACGTATCTGAAGTGTAGATGTATCAGATATAGTGATCTAGTCTAGTAGCATAGATCTCTATCCTCTATCTATATTAAATCTCGTATAAACCTTAATGTTTAGTTTGCTTCTTTATCTTGTTCTCCGAGTTATTATAGTTTAGCCCTGAGTCATCGGAATACCTCTATTGACCTAGGAGGATCTCAAAGTCGTCATGTAATTTCTGGTTGTAATAATGATAATGTATGTTGTGGAGCTGCTTTGTTTCTGTTGTACCACTCTGAGGATATAATATTTGCGGAATGGTACTCCGTGAGTGTTATGTCCACGACTATAGTATACTACAACATGCAGTGGTATGCTGGGTCACCACACACCTTGCCGGAGTTTGTAATATTTGATGTTCTCCAAAGCCGTCGACTTCTCCATCATCGGAGCCGTCGGCTTCTCCCTCGCCGAAGCCATCGGCTTGTCCCTCACTAAAGTCGTCTCTTCGGTCGAGAAGAGGATCTCCCTCACCGGAATTGTTCAGATACACCGAGACGTCGCCATCTCCCCCGTGGATCAAATCCTTGATCAAGTTTTCCTTTTCTTCGTCTCTTTCGTGTGGTTCCATAGTTTCTGCAAATTAAGAATTGCAAGTTATTGCAATGCTAATTTGGACATTTTTGCCCTTTTGCATATGCATATGAGAGGGTTGTTTTAGTGCTCTACTAATGAGAACATTATAATTTTTGCAATAATGCATGATTTTGATGCTATAATGTAGATCTCATTTTTCCGAACATTTTGGTATATCATTCATATTTTTCTGATAAACAAAGAATATTCTATGAATTATACAAAGTTTGAATTTAATTAACAAATGTTTTTTGTCAAATCATCTAATATACATCTACATCTTAATACATCTCTAATATACATCTACACACTAATACAATGGGAAGGAGAAGGGGCGGCGGGGGCTCGGGTGGCGGCGGCGAGCTCCAGTGCGGGTGAGGGGTGGCAGGGGCGAGCTCGGGAGAAGGGCGCCACGGGGCGAGCTTGAGATAAGGGGCGGCGCGTGGAGGCGGTGGAGGAGCGTGGAGCCCAGCGGCGGGGTGGCGGTTGGGTAGCCTGACAGCACGCGTCCGAGATGCTTGCTCTTGCGGCGGCGGCGACTCTGTTTTACGGTGGCTCTAACCGAAACGAAAAGGTCATTTTACATACATAAAATATATACATAGATTTGATGCCTACGGTGGTAGTGGTGCATAGGACGCCGACCGTCGTATAGGATGCAAATCTGCTCTCTTGATAACAAGTTGACGATCGTAGACATCGCTATGGGTGACGGAGTATGCATTCCGTTTGCTCTGCACCACTTTGTGTTCTGCCAATACGGCAACTGATTTCCTTTTTGCCGCCCACTGTTTTATTTATTTGAGCTGCATGTCGGGGCATAAAGTTGTAAACAACCCGCTATTAAAAAAACCATAGAAGCTTTGCCACTGTCGTTATTCCACGGGACCAGCTAACCGTACGAAGGAAAAACATACAATGGCCAGCCGTGTGGAGCTAGTTGATAAAAAATCACGGAACTATTAGTACCCCAGATGCAGTAATTGATACGGCGTGTGTGTAGATGCATGTAAACCAGCTTTCTCACGTGTGGGGGCCTGAAAATTTGGAATTCATTTTGTAATTCCATTACGCTGTTTGATTGGTAGAATTGGGTCATCATTTTATTTGGCAAATTTATTAAAATATCCCTATGTGTAAACATGATTCCTATTAGTCCTTTCATTCCTAAATTCCGGTGGCAGCAAACATGCGAATGTTTATGGAAGTCATAATATAAATGAAATGAATTCATGTACTCTCTCTGGTCCATATTAATGACTCAAATTTGTCTAGATTTAAATAAATCTATACACTATTTAGTATATAGGTTCATCCAAAATTTAACAAATAAAGTAAATTAATATGAATCGGAGAAAGTATTCATTTCATTTAGAAATGAAATGAATAACTGGATGCCAAACGACCTCTAAAATAATTTTGGCTAATGGTACGGTACGGAGGAAAACATACATGGACGGCCACCGGTTCCATGAGCGGAGTGTGAAAGATTTTTTAAGTGCCAATAATATTTTCTTTATGCCATAAATAACTATGGACCGTTATGAAAAATCACGGGTATGCTGTGTCATCAGCGTGAAGGGGGTCCTTAGCTCATTTATCTGTTGGTCGTATCCTTTTTTCACGTAATATCAAAACGACTATACAGTGAATCTCGCTGTGTGGTGTGCATATATAGTTGAAAAAAGGTTATGGCTTTGATGAATAAATGTAGGCGGTTGACCAGGATTTACGCGTGAAAGGTGCTCGTGGCCATATGATGACAGATTATTTGCTCAATGCAGCGGTAGCGCTGTCTTCTTTTCATGTAATCACACAACGAATATGCAGCGAAGCTCCTGGTGCAGTGTGAAACTAGCTGAAAAATGGATATGGCATTGAGGAATAAACAGAAGTGGGCAACATCGATTTTAGTGATACCGAAAGTTTGAACTAGTCCATAGCCGGCTAGGACAGAATATAAACCACCAGGGTCGAACCATTCCTAGTTTTGTCAGAAACGGTGGCATTTGATAAATAATTATGGACCTTGGTTTGCTCTGAAATGTGAGAAACAGTTAGTCTGAACCGTGCTCTCGATGTGACGGCGTTTGCCGATGCTCTTTTTATAAAATCGGACGGTGGTATGCATATGCTCACGTATCGCCGTAGCCATGTCACTATTTTGCTATACAAAATATATACATATACTTCCATAAAGAACGTTTGTATCTTTGTACAATCTACATATAGATCTGTCTGCATTTGTACAATATATACATACACTTTCATAAAGAACATTTGTACATTTGTACAATCTACATATAATCTTTTTTTTCTACATTTGTAAAGAACATGTAAAATTTACATATAGATAATGAACACATATAGATAAAAACATGTAGAATTTACATATAGATAACGAACACATACAGATTATTTTTTACATATAATCCTTTTTTCTACAATCTACATATAATCAAATATTAAGAACACATATAGATAATGAACATATTTGTAAAAAGGAACATTTCTAAATATGTACAATCCAAATAATCTAATTCCCTCTTCTCCTACATATAATCCAAATAATCTACTTCCCTCTTTTCCTACATTTGCACATTTCTACAATCTACACTTATATAATCCCAATATAATCCTCTTTTCCTATTTATTAATATGTAAATCTAAAATTAACTAACCCTAATTCTAAATAGGGATTTCTATTTTCATGCCCTTGGTTTCTTAGTTGTACTCACTTTCCCAGTCGCTTCACTTTTCTCCAATTTTGCCCATCTCCTACTATGAAACTCTCACACGGTCTGAAACTCGTTGTCCGTCAGCTTTGCCGTTACATGCTGACAAGTGGGTCCGAACCTGTCTTAATGCAAAAGACTGTTTATAATTGACACAACTCTTGAACACTTTCAAATTGAAAAAATATACAACTCTTAATATAAAAGAGTGTTTATAATTGACACAACTCTTAAACACTTTCATATTATAATTTGTACATGATAATGTTGTCCTAAGAAAATCTTGAGAGTTTACCATTTTTAGAGCGTGAAAAGTGATCCCTAAACTAAAATATTTATGCCTCGTGCATATACGGAAATTATACACCTTTGAACTCTTTGAAATTGCACTTAGGACATGATAATGTTGTGCTAATAAAATCCTAATCATTTATCATTTCATGAAGTGAAATATAATGCATAAACTTGCATATACAAAAATTATAAACCTTTGAACACTATGAAATCGCACTTAATACATGATAATGATGTGCTAAGAAAATCTTGAGTGATTATCATGTTCATAGAATGTAATGCATAAACTTGTATATGGAAAAATTTATACACCTTTGAACTCTTTGAAATCGCACTTAGGACATGATAATGTTGTGCTAATAAAATCCTGATCATTTATCATTTTTATGGAGTGAAATATAATGCATAAACTTGCATATACGAAAATTATACACCTTTGAACACTTTCCCTTCAAATTATATTCAAAATTATTTCTTTATGGAGTTAAAGTACCAGTAGCAAACTCGTTAGTTTGCATGGATAGAGGGTGTCCCCGACAGATACAGGGGTTATCCTGTCAGCTAGATCACAGAGGATCAATTAGAGGATCAACGGTTGGTGGGTACGATCCGCGTGACAACTTTCTCGACCAATCAGAGCGTAGAAGCCAAGATGAGCACATGTATGAGAGTTCGTGACTAAGAGAGAGGGTAAAACTAAGTAGAACTTAAAAATCAAGGGCAAAACTACGCAGAACTTAAAAACCAAGGACAAAACTGACAAAGGGATTCAAATAGAAAACAGAAAGAGATTTAAAAATGGAAAATGCTAATTTTATATAATAAAATACATCTTGGCATACATCATACTATTTGCAATTCAAATATATATCAGTTTGACAATTATTGCCTCATTCAGGCAAACTATGTTTTGCGGAGGGATGTTTTGGGAAGAGGCTTGAGTAGAAAGCCAATAACCTTCATAGATAGTAGGTGATTTGAGAAGTGGTGATTTAGGTTAAAACTTGATCTATATACATTTTTTATGGTGGAAGGTCACATAATAAGACTCCCTGGATAGATGCCACTATGTTTTGATCTTTTTGAATTTGTTGTACATAAAATGACTCAATTAGCTAGCTAAAATCCATTTGTTGACTGTCTATTGACCAGCCACCTGATGGCTCAGATGATGTAGAACTCGTTGGGAACCCCAAGAGGAAGGTATGATGAGCACATCAGCAAGTTTTCCTTAGTTATAAAACCAAGGTTATCAAACCAGTAGGAGTAAGGAAATAGCTCCCAAGGTGTTGCTAGCAACCTGGAACCTACACAACACAACCACAGTACTTTGCCCCAACTTACAGTGAGGTTGTCAATCTCACAGGTTTGCTGAAAATAAAAGATTAAACGTATAGTGTGGAAGATAGTAATTGCTTGTGGTAATTGCAGAAAGTAAACAGTAAACGGTAGATGGTATATCAATGGAAAGGATTGGACCGGGGTCCATAGTTCACTAGAGGTGTTCTCCTTAAGATAAATAACATGCTGGGTGAACAAATTACAGGGAGGCAATTGACAGATTGAGAATGCATAAGAATGCATATACTAGACATCTTAAACTCTACGAGATTTGATTGGATTACAACATAATACATAGACCGTAATCCAATTGCATCTATGACTAATAATCCACCTTCAGGTTATCATCTGAACTCCTTCCAGTATTAAGTTGCAAGCAACAGATAATTGCATTAAGCAAAGTGTATAAAGTAAACAATACAATTGCCCTTGGGCAAAGGATTATTTTTTTCTCCCTAGTAGCAACAACACATCTACAACCTTAGAGATTTTTGTCACTTCCCCAGATTACTAGAGGCATGAACCTACTATCGAGCATAAATACTCCCTCTTGGAGTTACAAGCATCTACTTACCAAAGCATCTACTACCAACGGAGAGCATGCAAGATCACAAATAATATAGACATGATAGAATCAATAATCAATCTGACATAGTACTCAATATCCATCGGATCCCCGCAAACACAACATGTAGCATTACAAATAGATGATCTTTAATCATGAACGGAGCTCACAAGATCTAAACATGATAGCACAAAGGAGGAGAAACAACCATCTAGCTACTGTATGGACTCATAGTCCAAGGGTGAACTACTCACGCATCACTCCGGAGGCTGGCATGGTGATGAAGGCCTCTGGGATGATCTCCCCTCTTCGGCAGGGTGCCGGGAAGATCTTCGGATCCCCTAATCTAGGGATGGAGATGGTGGCGGCTACGGACTTTTTCGTGGATTTCTGATCGGGTACTTAGAGATTTCTGCCTCGGGGGGCTTATATAGGCGAAGGGGCAAGGTCGGTGGACGCCCGAGGAGCCCACACCATAGGCCGACGCGCCCTAAGGTGGGCCCGCGCCACCCTATGGTGTAGCCGCCTCGTGGCTCCTCTTCGTCTCCCCTTCGATCTCCGTGTCGTGTCGGGAAATATATTGACTTTGGCTTTTGTTCCGTCCAATTCCGAGAATATTTTTTTATTAGATTTTCTGAAACCAAAAACAGCAGAAAACAGGCAACTGGCACTGCGGCATCTTGTCAATATTGTTCATTACTTCTTGGACAAGAGGACACAAACACTTGTTTACAACATAGTTCATTTCTTGAAGATCACAAGAACAAGAATGCTACCAATCCTACTATAATCTTCAACAACAACACTGCTTCTTTCAGTACCACAAGCACGAAGTCCAAATTCTTCAACACCATCTCCTCCTATCTAGGGACAGTTCTTCTTTCCTATGCCCACCCGAATGCTTCCACAACATCGTCTTCTCGAAGCAAATTGTGGTCAATCAAATAGGCTACGTAATCCAGCTCCCAGTACCGGAAATTGCAAGTATGCTGAGCAAAACACATCACATCCAAAATAAATCAAACCTTGACCACAATGCAGAACACTGAGAAGTCCAGTTCAAAAACACAAATTTCAAAAAACCAAACAGGAAAAAGCTTACCCCATGCTTCTGGCAATGGTTGAACACCCACCATCGTCTTCTTGGTTTCGGAGAGTGATCGTTTCACTATGGGGCCTCAGTCGGGGCACGGGATAACTAGGATGAAAGGGTTGCGACGGCGTAGTGCCGATGATGTAGAGCTTGCAGACGACATTGCGGAAACGGACCACCTCCGGCGACACAAATGACCTCCTGCGGCAGCGACCTCCGGTGGCGTGGTGAGGGGTGCAGCGAGGGCTAGGGTTCTACACTAGAGTGGATTGGGAAATTTCTCGAGGGGACGAGGCAAACATGTACTTGGGCGGATTTGCAAAAATACCCTCATTCTTCCAACAAGCAGGGTCCACACAGCACCACATCACCCTATACATCGCTATGCCGCGCCCGGTGAGTACTATTTTTTTAAAAGAGTCAAGCTATGCAAAAGTTTAACCAACTTTTAGAAAAACTATCAACAACTTCAGTACTCCCTCAGTTTTAAATTAATGGACTTTGATTTTTCTAGATTCGGATGTATCTAGCACTAAAATATGACTAGATACATCCAAATCTAAACAAATCTAAAACTATTATTTTTAAAACAAATCTGAAACTATTAATTTGGATTGGAGGGAATATTATATTGATATAAAACTAGATTTCATGACTATCTAACAATACTGATTTTGTATTGTTTTGTATTCCAAATAATACACCCACCATCATAAAAAGCTTGCCGCAGATTAGTCAAGATTCAGATTTGTATATTTAGATATTTCAGTGTCCGGGTATTCAGAAGGTTTTATAAAAGAGGTGGCAGCGAAGGAATTGACGAAATCAGTTGATCAAGCGTCGATGGCCCCAACATGGTCATCTGGTAGGGAGACCGTCGGACTTGTAGCTCACCTCCTTGGGCCTCTACTACGGAGCATGAGCTTAATGACAGAAACACATACTGAACAGGGCTCGTCGGTCGAAAGCACATTAACACGCCAATTATTAATTGATGAATCTCCTTTTTTCAGGATCACATGTCTAAATTTTGCCATCCTACTAAACTTTGACATGTTACATTGAGTACTGCTAAGCTTCTGCATGCATGCTCTCCAGCTAAATGAACAAATTTAGACTACGTCAATACCAGTAAACAGAGCTAAAACCCCATGTTTCTATCTACAGGATACAAGCTCGCTACATAAGGTTATATTCACAAGAGATAACTAGAACACAATGTGAGCGTCTCTCAGAACCATGGGTGCCACGTCGGATCCATCATGCACAGGTTCCTCGAAGATAATGCAGCTTCCACTAGATCTGTAACGCCTCTTTGGACAGACTGAGGCGGTTCTGTTGTGTTCTCTTCCTGAAATACCAAGAGAATGATTAGAGATCAGGCCAAAAGGCAGTATGTATGTACATATAAATCTCCAACGATGGCATCGTTGCCGTGGAAAGGTAAGTGGCTGCCTGAGCCAATACCCACAGATGATAAACCAAACAGATATTTCTTCAAACGAAAAATAACATTGCACACGTCCCAAGAAATTGCATACCTCGTCAGCAAGATAATGTGGTGATATTGATTTGATACGATTGATGACGTGCTCCACATTGTTTACCACCTTATGCTGGAAATCTAACGGGTTGATCATTCCAGCAGCAACTGGAACAGAAGGGATACCAAGTGGCCTTCGCCATGACCAAGATAACAGTTCATCGCGGAAAAACATAGCCAGATGATGCCATATGTGTTGGGTTTGCTGAAAATCATAAAGCAACGATCTCAATATGTTGTACATGCCAGGAAACTAGATCACCCGTTAAGGAATGTACAAGCATAGTCGGTACCATTATAAGATTGCACAATAAAAGTAACTCCCAATTACTCTTAGCAACTATGCTACTCCCTCCGATCCATATTAATTGTCACTGATGGGCTGATATGGATCGGAGGGAGTACAAGAATTCACCTACTCATGTTGCCAAATGTACAAGCATGCTGGGTGGGAAAACTCACTTTAGGTGAAACCACAGACTGGGCAGCAGAACACATGGCAGAAACAATGAGACCTTCGACGCCAAAATTTGAGAAGAAAGCTTGCATGTTGCGTGTCAGCCTAAATGGAACTAGCTCATTGAACTCAATCATTCCATTTGGATCATAGGCTACAAACAAAACAAATGTGAGTGATCATAAAATTCTACATCCTTATTTACAAAGGCTGGTAACCGCCCCTTGCAAAAGAAAAGGTACTCCCCCCGATCCATATTAATTGTCGCAGAAATAGATTTATCTAGACATGTTTTAGTGCTAGATACATCCATTTCAGCTACAAGTAATATGGATCAGAGAGAGTACTATATTCAACAAGAAGATTACCTGGATGGAAGTCAGTCTGGAAGATCTTCCCAGTATTTTTAGCAAACAGAATTTTGTTAGGAGCCCTGCCACCAATCTGCAACATGTATGACATGAAGCAGGACAGAGCCACTTGGGTCGCAAACTGTTTCTTGAAAGTCCAGAGGTGGTTCCCAGTTGGCAGAATCTTGTGCATGTACTGGGAGAAGATATTATCATTCACAATATTTTTAGTAATTTCACTGTATGCTTGTAGACGTAGTTCCACCACTTGTTCGGGAGAGACCTGCCCTGAGATGGCTTGATTTAGCTGCTCTTTGAAAATTGTTATGGGTGAGTCGGCTTCTCTGTTATGCCGTGCACAGTTAATTTCATAAACCTCAAGGAAAGTGCTGTACATCAAATCATCCTCTACCATCCGAACCTGAATAATAAGAATTGCTATGTCAAGACAAGTTCATCATGTACTACCCTGAAACCTAAAAATTCAGGACAACAGGTTATATCAGGTAAAAAGTAAGGGAGAAATTACTTCACCTGAGACCAAACAGGAATAATTATCGGAGTATGGATAGCTAGATGGCGACGTCTAGATTCCTTGTGTTTGTCAAACATTTTATTTAGTACACGGAATAGCTGCAGCATTCTTTCATCGCTCCGAGCATTTGGAGTCAATGATGTCTGAACAATAAAATGGCGCTGTGAACCATCAGAACCAATAAGTGTCAGGCGTCGAAAGCTACTACCATGCCTCCGGACAATTGGTATGTCGGGTCCAACTCTGTCCAATTTGACAGTGTGGTCAGGTGCAACCTCCTGCAGAAGAAATATGAAGTCAGGCATTGTGTGGAGAATCAAGAACTGGTTGACCACGCATAATACTTTCAAGAGAATGTGGACATCCTGTTTGATGCTACACCAATTATTAGTGAGATATAGTTCAGTACAGAGATTTAAAAGTGAACATGACAAACCTGATCTGTAAAGTACTGCCCCGGGAGTTCTACGTCAACAACATGAAAATCCCTAAGTATTTTACTTTCTTCCTCTAGCTTTAATACAGCAGGGAACCTGTCCTCAACATTACTCTGCAGAACATTCTTCCAGTGCTTCAATCTCTCAGTAAGTTCAGCAAGGGTTGCCGGAAATGTAGTAGCACTATCTGGGTCAAGGTCACGCTCAAAATCTTGCTTGTACTCCTTGACAAAATCAACATGCTTGTTAACAGCATCTTGCGAAAAGCAAGCTCTGCATACACCAGAAAGCTCCTTCTTGAGGGATTGTGGAACCTCGCCTGTCGTTGCAGTTGGATACTTGTAGCAACGATGGAGCAGTGCATTAACCACAGCAAGAAGTCTTTCCTCAGGGAGAGTAACAAATCTAGATCCAATTTCAGACAGTAAAAGCTGAAACAAGCACAAAAAAACATTAGATTGTAACGACATCAAAGTTTCAAACACTGGACAAGCTTAGAAGTGATCCTTAGTTCTCATTCAAATTTCTCAAGCTCGGAATTATCATCATAGTTCATAAATAGTAGAACTAGTATGCACCACAGCTTTTCTGCCGCTTTTAAAGGGCAGCTTTGTTTAACATATTTGCCGACAAATATCCAAACAGCCGAAGACATATTTGCTCATTACTACAGTTTCCAACCATGAATATAAACTACTTTGTTGTTTCTTACCTCCAGTTCATTGGCTAGATTGGTATGCTTGCTCCTAAGAGCTTCCATTATGTCCTTTGCAGCATCAAATGCACCTGCTGCAGAAGTCACCCAACCAGGTCCACTGTTACGTCTTAATGCAATTTGTGAACCCTCTGCCCCGGTTGAGCTCTGTTGACCTTGATCATGGCCGGTACTTGTACCACCTTCGACGGTAGATCTGTCCACCTCATGTCCTTGGAGGTTGCCCCCCTCATGCGGACCTGTGGGACCACCTGATTGAGCTGCTTGATGAACCTGGTTGTCAGAAGTCAAATTACCACCGACATTATTATTGGCAGCATTGTTTGCCAACATAGCTTGCTGCATACGCTGCTGAGCTAACATATTTCTTCCCATTTCAGTTTTAGTAGCAACGTCACGCCTCTCCATCAAGTATGTACGCAGCCAATAATACAAGGCCTGCATGAACAACTGTCAGATGTGTATATCCAGGGACAAGAATATGCATTTTTGAAGTTTTAAGTAGCTCAAATAACCAAAAAACAAATTGATTTTACCTGTGGATAAACTTGAGCTATCTTCAGCAAAACCAATTTGCAGTGTTGAGCTTCACTCCTCTGTAATGATAGCAATAATTGAGGGATCCATGAAAGCCAAACCCAGTGGGGTAGCTGCTCAAGATATTTGTCTAATGCCCTTCCCACTGGTTCATTTTGTGTATCAAAACTGAGGAGATAGAGAATTCGAGCTAGATGGCTCCTTGAGTTCGAAACTCCATATTTGACACCTTGGAAAAAACAACTTGCGGCATATTCAAGCCAAACCTCTTCATTTGTTTCTTTGAAAATCTGCAAAAAACATAACAGTCGTAATTACTCGACAAATCTGAAACAGAAGGGGCATTGACAACATATAAGAGGGTCATTGCCATACCATGTCACAATAGTTTCCCCAGCTAATCCACCCTTTTGGCAAATGCTTAAAAAGGGTGATTGCATTTGAATAGGCAACGTTCGCATTCTCGCAGTCGTTCATTTTTAACATAAAGTCACCTTTTAGACGAAATATTTCTGCTTTGTTTTTCACAGGGAAAAATTCCAAGTTGGTATTATTGATCAAGTTAAGACCACTGACTAGTTCACCTTTCATATTTAAGTATGCCTTAGCTTGTTCGCATATCTTCACAAAAGCTTCCTGCAATAGAATCACAGAACACGAACTAGTAAAATAAAAGGACACTGGATGGGGAATGTGCGGTAAATAAAATTTTCATGGTAGAGATAGTCACCTGGACTTCCATGGTAGCATGCCCATACATCTTATCAAGTATAGTAACACAAACATCAGGAAGTCCATGCTTGCGAGTGATGTGAGCAAGCTTGTTAACATTCCAAGCCTTATCTCGGTAACCAAGATGATGAAGTTGAGGATTTGTTTGGCCAAAATCCTTGAACGCATCTATTACCGAATTGTACATTTCATTCCTCCACTGAAGCAGGTCATACCAAATAGTCGTATTATCCCAATCATTAGGAGTACGAAGTCTCCATGTTTCAAGGATATCCTTGAGATCAGCGAATGAATTCTGCTGATTTGAATTGGCACCAGAGTTCCCTGACGCTGGTTTGTTCCCATTTGCAATGTCAAGAAGTATTTTAGAGGATTCTTTCACTTCAACCAACTGCTGGAACTGCTGCAGCGAAGGCATTCGGGACTGCACAGACATTTCAGGTAACTGCCACCACTGTTCTAGTGCAAGTTCAACACCTTTGCTGACGAGGTTCTCAGCCTCTCCAACACCATTAGTACCTTTGTCATGAAGAGTGAAAAATGCTTGAATCAGACGTAACTTTGGTGTTTCTTCAACTTGAGCTTTCGGAATTACATTCTCCTTCATATATGTCCAGTCAGGCACCTTCCAGAGGCAGTCTAAAAGAATATCATAATTCTCCACACCTTTTCCAAAATCAGCCAATACTTCCCACTGACCTAATTGAGTTGCACAAGACAACCACTGTTCTTCCCAAAGACACATCTCAGCCTTTGGGACAGTATTATTGTATGTGCCCTGAGTTGCTTTGATCATTGCCTGGTAAAAGAGGGTTTGCGCCTGCTGCCAATATCCATGTTGGACAAGTGATAGCCCGGCTCTAGTTTCGGCAGTGATTGATCTTCTCTTCCATAACCCATACCTCATGTCATCTTCGTTCAGAAGCCTATATAACTCTGCCAATGACTCAGAGCATTTAGCCTCATTCATAAGCAGCATGTGACTCTCAAGTAATGCGATTGAAGTATGCCAGGCATTGCAAGTTTTTCCAATATATTTGATAAGCTCACTAGGCATGCGTGGTTGAGGATGGCTCAAATGAAGACCTTCAAGAAGTGCTTGGGCTACATTGGGCCTGCATCCCTGCTGCCTCTTATGGTAGTCTTTTGATAAGAGTGCGATTATTGGCTTGGCTAGAGCAACTTGTTCTTCTTTGTGTAAGGTAACCCAAACAATTGGGAAGACAAGAACCCACAAATGATATGCAACATTGGGATCAGCAAAAGCAAGCTCCTTCAACGGAGCCATGACATCTGCCACCTGCATAAATCATGAATAACAAAGGCTTAGATCTACACATGGATTACATTCAGGACAGTATTCTTACATGAAACAAAAAGGTAATCTACAAACAAAACTGTAACAGCTGGCAAAAAATGTTAAATAAGAAACATAGTCAAATACAGATAATCCTGGCACCATGAAAGTTCAGAAGGCAGGTATTTACCACAAGCTTGCTTGCTTCATTTAAGAACTGAGAATGCCTTGTCGTCAGAGAATCGAATGACAGGGAACTGCCATCCAAGCTTTCATGGGCATCGGGAACCTGCTGTGGCATGATAATGCGATCTGTAACTGGACCCACTATCGTAAGCGGGGGAAGTCGAGCAGAATTTGAGGCAAGTGTAATTGGCTCATTTTCAACTAATATAGCTAAAATGAGATCTAAGCCTTGCTTCAACCAGAAAACATCACTCACTGCCTCCCAGTCCTGGGTCTGTATTATAAACTGCAGTCTAGCAAATAGCGTCTTTCCCACAAAGTCATGGTAAAGCCTAAAGAACCGCTTCCTCATTTCTGGATCTTTAGCCCTAAATCCAAGCATGTGTTGTCTCTCAACCTTATGAAAATACTCTTGCCTGGAAGCCAATGGATATCTGCAGGAACAAAAACATTACACAGAGACCAAATATATTAATAAATAATTGCCGCATAGAGATATTCTTACTTGGTCGAATCACCGCAAAGTGAATAAAGAAGTTGCAGATATTTTGAATCCCATTCTTCTTGTGCAGATGAGGGGAAACTTTTCCTGTCAACCAATGATAACTTCTGAAGATAAGTTACTATATCTTTTGAGTTGAGCGAATTAATGGAGCCAGGAGATGAAGAAAGACTGTAGTCATCCTCAATCCAAGCCTTTATCATGTCTAGTATACATAGAAGAACGCTGGAATCTGTGCCTCTCTCTGAAAGAAGTGTTTGAAGTATTTGTCCCATATTTTTTCTGTACTCGGAAGAGCCCATCACCCTCTCACTTATGAGCTTTAGGACAGTCTTCATGTTGCATATGACAGTAGAATCCACAGTAGGACGCGAACTAACAGCTGAATCCGTTTCTGGCCTCTGTCCCTAAAAGTATTGTAATGTCAATTGCCAGGGTAATAGATCATTATGTTTATTGAGTCTTGTCAGAAGATTTATGCATCAGATGCGAATCAAACCACACAGTTAAATACATCTTAAAGAAAGCTAAGAGTCCAAGACTGTCTATAGAATGAATATTTGAGTGTAGAGCGACAACTAGCCAATCATGTTTGTGGATGTACAATGCGACAAAATGTGTGTGACAATAAGTTTAAGTGACCTGTGCTTCACTCTAGATAAGTATCTTACAGCCATTGCCTTTTCAGTTCACTTAAAAAATAATAATAATGCTGGTGTTTCCTACGGCCTCAAGAGTACAAGAAGGGAAATCTGAAGTAAAATGCAGATTGCTTGTAGCAAACTATGTTACCGTACCAATACTTAACAGATTAACGAATCTAAAGAAGACAGCAAAACTATGTCAATATACCTGTCGAACAGTGCCAGCGGCAGATCCCATATCACGTGCTAGACGTTGCAGGACACGAAGAAGCAAGCCGATAAATGGATCAATGAAATTCTTTTGTACTTCTGCAAGTGCATTCAGGACAAACAGTGCAAAGCTTATTATGGAGTTGGCATTGCTAGGTTCAAGTGATATCTGTGGAGTTGTCACAGCAGCAAGGTGCTTCTGAATGAGATCCTGAACACTCCGATACAGCAATTTTATTTCTTGCGGTGTCGTAGCTGCTTCAAGTGGAAAAGCACTGAATACCATCTTTAACAAGGAACAAAGAGACTTTCCAGCATCCAGCATTTTGTTATTGAAGCAAGGTTCCAGTATCTAAGCGCAAGAATTCAAAGAACATATCAAATATATAATATATCTATCTAGATCCCATCAAAAATAGGAATCTGACAAAAACCTTGGCAAGAGAAGAGGGATAATTCTGAAGAAACTTACTTGAGAGATATGATTGATGTTATTCCGGATGAAGAGACGGGGTTGTTTTTCCAAGACTTTGTTCATAACATCAAGACCCTGCGCAAGGGCTGTTGCAGGGTCCTTCGACTGCGAAGGCGTCAGATTCCCAAGCAACTTCTCGAGATAATTGAATTTAACATTGGCATTTGGCCAAACTTCCAAAGCTTGCGTCAGTAGATCAAGAGCTTGCTTGTACATCGAAGTAGATTCCTTTTCCTTTGGTTCAATCACCAGTGACACCTATTCTCCAAATCAATGAATTTATATGAGTATCCACTACTTCAAACCCAAGACAGAATGTAACTTCCAGTGTGGACATGCAGATTGTTTAGGAGAGCACTATATGACAAAAAAACGATAACAGTTCACCAATGCAATGTAATTGTGATTTTTCTTCAGGAGAAAATGCACAGGTTGTCTAGTTGTAACTTGTAATATATGCTTCAAACACAAAAGTATACACCGTCACAATATGAGAAGTATATCTTAGAAACATGCATGCATTTAGAAGGGAAATTGTCATTTTAACACAGGTAATCTACTGATGCAGCTCAGTGCATTATTTAAAGCATTAAAAGATAATTACCCTTATAAGGAAAGTAATTATCATCTCCTCCATTGCAGCATTAGGTTTATACTCCTCGTCTGGTTGCCCAGAAGATCCTGGCGTTTCAATATTAGGTATGGATGCCCCACCAGGTGACAGCACAGAGAGAGGTTGTAAGCCTTGTTCAACCTTCACCCTCTTACTCAAATCATCAGCAAACATGGGAACATCTGAAGAGCGTTTTGGATCACCACCAATAACAGTAGGGCTAAGCATATCAACAATCTGGTTCTGGCTCTCAGTTTCCTGAACCACTTTCATCTCACTCTGTCTCTGTCTTTCCCATGCCACTACCAATCCAGCAAGTTCAATTGCAAGACGTCGGTTCTCTGCAGTTGTGTTGTATGGTAACCCAAGACGACTAAGGGAGTTGACCATCTGGGGAACAAAATGGGCTCTGCAACTATAGAAAAGTTCTGCATGGCGAACAATAAGCTGGAATATGTGGATCATGTTAGGAATAGAATGACCTTCCTCCACAAGGATTTTCTTCGTGTATCTGATCCATATTGGCATGCGAGTGTCGCCAGGAGGGAGTCTCCTAGGAAGAGCAGGCATGAGAATATCAAGGGCTTGCTTCACTAGTAACTTGTTTTCTGGTTGGCATGTCCGTAATAGAGCAATAAAAACCTGGGCAAATTAATAGGTCATACTAGTGGATAACAAGCTGGCAACAATGCACAATTATTACAGGAGAAATTTATATTAACCTACCTGTAGAATTATCTTTTCAGGGGCTTGATACGCCTCTAAGAAATGGCAAACGTTTACAAAGGCCCACTGTTTGCTGGAATTATCTTCACGTTTAAGATGGTTCCAACCAAACTTTATGAGTTCCTTTCGATGGTGAACAAGGTCATTCTGAAGATACTTTAGAAGTAATGTGGCCAGCTGAAGGAGTTCTATTCTTAAAGGCTCATCATATTCAGCACTGACCTAAACACATGAAAAAATCCCATTACCCTCCTGAAGGAAAAGACTTGGCATGCATTAAGATGGAGAGTAGACTATAGTTCACCTCTTCCGGAGGATCGAGAAGCTTGTCAACAATAATTTTAACTATAGAAGGATCAACAACTTCCCAACTTTGACCGTTTTGAAAAGAATGAGCTAGCATTGGAAGGATAAGTATCTGCATAGCAACAACCAAATGATCTTGCCCATACTGTTTTAGTTGGAATATGTTCAGAAAGTGACTCAGAATAGTTTTCTTCAAATTCGGAGCATATCCTTCAGCAACCTACATGCAACATGTAAATGTGATAAAGAGACAGAAAGCACTCAAAAAAATGCAAGAAAACAACTTTCACAAATTAGAAACAAGAAATGATGTTACCTCTATTACATAAAATTCCTTAAGAAAGCTATAATCTATTCGGCTACGGTACAAGAATATTGACAGCATATCAAAGAGTGCACCAACTTCACTACGATCATGCCTTAGGTAATTCAGGAAGCATTTTATGAGACGTTTGCTTTCCATCACCTGGTCAGAAAACAAAAATATTAAAACCAAGATCTGGATAGAGCAGTGCAACGTGAAAAATACGCAATATGCCAACAAAGTCAAAATATTTAGCACAACACTGTTATAAATAGCAAAGGAGTAAAAGAGATATAGCATGCTCACGGGAACTGAACTACTAAAAAAAGCTTCTCGACTTAAAAAAAATCAATTAAGTACTCCCTCCGGTCCATATTAATGGCCTCAACTTTGTCTAGATACGAATGCATCTAGTCTAAATAATTAACTAGATGCATACGAATCTAGATAAAGTTGAGTCCATTAATATAGACCAGAGGGAGTATGTGCATAGGAGTGAATAAGTGCTCAGATAATGCATAAACCAGCAACGATTTTCATGTGATGGTACCACCAAGCTCAGGATTGTCAAACAACACTGGAAGAGTGCTAAAGTAGCATTTCAGAAGGATATAATACACGACACAGAATATCTGCTGAGCACAAAATTACCAAATAGTATCTTAAAAACCTTTTAGAGCATGCATGTGACAGATTTGTTTGGTGTGCCGTCAACCGAACATGGAAATTAAATGATGCAAAAAACACCCAAAACAAAAGTAAAAACAATTTGAAAAGAAAATACAGAGAATCAAGTGTCCAACTTGATAGATAGCTATCGTCTGCACACAAACAGAGGATACAAGCAAGTAAAGAGCACAAGAAAAGATAAGTAATGCACAAACCAGAAAATTAAGAAAGGTTAACAGGAAAGGCAACTAATACATTTTTGTCAATATGAAATGGCAAAAGAAGTCAAAATATCAAACATGTTGTACATGAGCAATGTACAAAGGCATACAAAAAGTAACTGGAAAATGAGAACAGCTACCTGGGGTAAACTCAATTCTTGCTCATTCTGCAGGCGAGCAATTCTTGCAGGTGATTTCCATGCAAGCAACAATGTGTCGAAGACAACCCGGTTATCACGAAGCCACTCGGGCATCAATTTCACAAGGGTTGAGATAAGTTCTAATCCATTAAAATAACTATCTGAACCAGTAACAATGTTTGATGAAGATTGGCCTGTAAAATTATCAGTTGTGGCTCCAGTTCCCTCATCCTTAACCGAGGACAATAGTTGATTAACAGGTCCCGAGGAAGGTAATTGAGCAGAAGCTGCTTCAGTCTGAGAGTAAAACTGTGAAAATGCACTAGCAAGTATCTTTTGAGGTGACTTCCCAAGTTCATCCCGTAACTCCCCAGTATCAGAGCAGATTATGTACATAAACCTGAATTTTTGGAAAGGAAGAATAATCAATTTTAGGTCAAGATAAATCTGGTTAACTCTATGCTTAATGGCTGGAGCACGAGATACATTTCAACATGCAACTTCCTCTCTCAAATTACCCTATGTTTTAGAGATTTGGTCAAAGTTTTCTAAAGTTTGACCAAGTATAGGCAGAAATAATCAACATCTACAATACCAAATGAATACAATATGGAAGTATATTTCATGACGAATCCTATAATCAAAGCTAAAACGCAGGGTAACTCGAGACAGAATAGTATGTTCAAATACTGAAAATGATAAATAGTATATATACACCCAGTAATATCAAATTGGTTTCCACAAGCAAATCAGATATAATATACGTATACTTCATAGTGATAATATAAGAACGAGTTTATGGGATAGTATCACCTTGACAATCCATCAACAATGATCAACAACTGTCAGAAAGTTGGATTAAAATACCAATTCATGTATTAATTGTCTCCAGTGCAATTAATGTTAGTTAAGCCATGTAGTTGATACCACAAAAGACCCCATTAATCACATGTTTTAAAATTTATCGTTCAAATGATCTGTCAAAATTGAAATCCCTCAAACACTGCCTCTGTCACATGCATTTTCCTTCCTTTCTCTCAATAGCACACTTTAGTGCCTTTTCCTTTGTCTCCCCAATAGCACACTTTAGTGCAAATTTGGGAGTGTCAGCAAAAATGATTTTGTAGAAGCTATTTTTTTACCAACCTATCATTATTTCAATCATCTTGTCAATGGCTAATTTCAAGTGATCTAGCATATGTTGTGTGCATTGCACACGCAGTATAGCTGAAGTCTTTCCTCCTGATTTGACAAAATACATTTTTAAAAGCGAGTGTATAAAAGAATCCATTATAACCCAAAAGTCTTCTGGAATATGCCAACTAAAGTCTTTAAAGTAAATTAATCTACCCAAGTTTTTTTAGAGTATAGCATAGAACACCCAAACTGCATGCAATACTAAGCGATGCTTTTAAACATTGTTACACAAACAAAGCAGTATTCATGCATCATTGACAAACACATGATCTGGTAAAGTGTCTACCTTCTGAAATACTTCGAATTGCTTAGTCGAGCAAGAAAATAGTCAACAGCCTCCACAGCATAGCGGTTCAAGAACTTGGAGAGTGGAGCACGGTAAGGGCTGTTGATTTCACTATAAAATTGATCTTCAGGGAGTGCCTTCTCCAAATCTATTACCAAGGTGACAAGGTCATCCAAGAATTTGCTCGCCGCAGGGGGAAGAAGGTGAAAAAGCTCAATCATAGCTGCCCAAGCAAAGAAAAAAAGATTAGACCAAATCATATAAGGATGGTTTCATTCGCATCGGCTCACTATTTTCGACCAAATCAATCATTTCCCAATGCAGCTTATAGATGTCTCTCTATATATAACTAGGTTCATGTACTGATCCAAAATCCTTTCGCATCACAACTCAGAAATCTATTGAGGTTTTATAAGCAATTCATGTGCAATAAAATAGTGTATAAATGTGGAGTGCCATGCACATGCAGTTCTTTCACACACAATATCCTATTTGGAGGAAAAAATAGAAGAACATGTAAAGATGTCATAAAAATGTCACCTGCAGCTATTTTTGGCTCATCTCCAGCTTTCCAAGATTTTTGAGTCTGTGCAAGCTTTTCTGGCTCCAGCCATTTTTTCAAGTGATCGAGTAACTTCGCACCCAAAGTTACATTAAACCAGTTTGACAGTAATTCAAGCAGACGGGCCAACCCTTGCAGTAACGGCATAGTGAGACTCCTTGTCTGTGCTAAGTTAACTAAGATGGGCCTTAAGCTGCTCTGCAGGAGATCTTTTGGCATCCTCTGTTGTTGCACAACCTATAAATGCAATTATAAGTGAGAACATACCAGATAAAAAAAATGGACTAGTTATACCAGAATTGACAAATGAAGGCTACCAAAAATTCTGGATTTCGAAGGAAAAATGTCAATATAAAGAAAAAGTAAGTGCATCTAAACGTTACCTGACGGAGCCCCTCCTTGGCAACATTGACAATCTCGGTTGTCCTACACGTTAGAGACTTGAAAAACATCGAGATAATCTTTGCCCGCAAGTCACTGTGATTTGGAGCTTTCAGGTCTCCCCAAGCCATCGCAGTACACAGCAGTTCAATGCACGCAGTTCTTAGTTTATTCCATGTCATAACTATTTTTGCATTCATCAACTTGGTGACCCATACTGTTTCATCGGCCTCCGCAATTTGCAGCGCTTCTTGCAAAAAATTGACGAGCTCAGGCGACAACTTCAGAAGAGGTGGTCTCAGAGCTAGACAGAAATTCAGAGCTGTAACAGTACCCACCTGTGATGGAAAGAGGAGAAAAAAATCCATCAATTGGTATTATACGAGTTTAAGCTAGATGAGTAAACATCAGAAATATATGGAAACCTGTTGCTCAACATTCTTCGAACGCAATGGTCGTGAAATCAGAGGCTGAAGCAATGGCAGATACAAAGGCTCAAGTAATTCAGAGACTTCGCTGCCAGTCCTACTTGCAAGCAGTGATAAGCATGCCTGCACATTCTTTCTCACAACCATCGAAGCATTGGGGTTAAACAGCTCCAGGGCAAGAAATTCAACAACTCCCTGGAAACTTTGTCGGCGGGGTTCACTGTTTGCTTCATCTGCGTTGTTTACTACCCGTAAAACTTGCGTTAGGACATGGTTTGTCTCCTCCTGCTCTTTGTTTGCATGCACTGGAAGCCTCTTAAGAACATATATAAGACCACGTACAACTCTGACCTGAAAGATGCATAGGGTATCCACGGACACTTTACCAACCAATGCTCCAAGGCCTATTACACCACCCATCTGAGCTTGCCATGTGCTACCATAACAACAGTGCAATAAGCGGGGCAATAGTTCCTCAAATACAGCAACCCGCACACTCGGGGGAGGAGAATATACTGGATTCAAAGATGGACTAGAAACTAGCATAGGAGTGCTTGGACCTCCTCTTAGCACGCCCGTGTGTTTCATTCGTGCAAGAAAGATTAGTGTCTCAGCAAAAGTATTCAAAGCAGATAGAGCAGCTTTTGCATGTTGACGGTTTTCACTAGATAGTACTTCAACTATTGCATCCAAGAATATTAAAGGGTCCAACTCACGGAGATTAGATGATGTGTTGTTTCTTGGTCTAGATCCCATGGCCATGCCAGATGAGAGGGACGAACCGATAGGCTGCACAAATCCAGATTGGTTGGAGGATGTCGGATCAACATGGAAAAGTATAGCAAAATGCCGGCATATATCAACAACAAAGTCATCCTTCTCGTCTTGAAGACTGGTGTCAGCTTTAGCTGCGATGATAGCTACAAGCAAAATCTTGAAAACAGATTTCTCTGCCAGTAATTGTGTCTTTGTCTTCACACCTAAATCTCCCTAAAAACATGTAAAAATAAAAGGAAGCATCCGTAAGAAACAATCCAGTAACCAACACATAAGATGGCTAGAGCATGGAGACCAACAACAAAAATATTGCTCCAAGTCCAAAATCAATTCTCACAAATCTATAAAATCATTTTGATGTGTACATAGATCACATAAACTTATGGGCAAGTGCTTAACAGATCTGAAAAATATCTAAAAGATCCGCATGCCTTGTGATAACACCTGATTAAACACCTAGCTGCAGTTAGTTACTACAATCAGTAGCCCAGATACTGCATGGAATACAAAAAACACATGTGCCTACTTTGCAACAATGCAGGGGTCCCTTACGTCAGAGTAAGAGAGGAAACTAAACACCAGCAAGGCCACTATAATCCAAAGAATGAAGATGTCTACACTTTTAGGTTAGTTCAGTAGAAAGAGCTAATTTGATAAATAGAAACTTGTATATTGGCTTATCAAGTTGAAATGAGTGTCATGTCAAAATAAACCTGACTACATTTTAGCAACTTAGGTAATACGTAAATATATGGAGAATGTACAAATAAGGATGCCATATTTCATCATAATAAGATAATAAAGGCCTGATTAAATAGCAACACTAAGACCCATTTTCTTTCATTTGTTGTGTTGGCTACTGATACAGTCCTTGCCACTACTTTCGCCATTTACAGAAGGTATGCCAACAAAATCTGAATAATAAATCCAAATACTTATTGTGCATTTTAGGGCCAGAATTTTAAGATGCTCAACTCATGCATTCTAAGAAAGACATCCAAAAAAGAAAGGACATACACTAATTATAAATAGTATACACAGGATGTACTGAGTAGTGTCTTAATATAGTACACCAACCTTCATATCTGAAGCATCATTGCGACGCCTTGAGGAATCCAATGAAGATATGAGCAGATGCCCAAGAACTCCAGGGCCCACACCCTCACCAGGTACATTTTCCCTCAGATTTAACAAAGAATTTAGGCATACTCGAATAAACTGAAGAGCTTGTTTCCTGTAGAAAGCTTCCATACCACTACCTTGCATAACAGCACCAACAGCGAAGTGTATGCATCTGTCCAGAGGAACTAAAAATGGTGTTGCAGGCTCAAAAGTCAGAACTAAACGAAGTCCATGTTCTGGATTTTCCTTGCATTCAAGTGCTAGGGGCTCCTTCAGAAATCGCCTGTTTCGGCCCCCTAGCTTACCTAAGAGTTCCAGGGACTTTGTACCCCATTTGTAGGGAAGGGGCCTTAAGTGGGACCATAAAGCAAGAATGACCTCAGACATTAGACTAGCCATGCTAGGTTCCAGAAAATCAGGGTTAAGGCTATCGATCCAAAATTCAAGTGTACAAAGTGCTAAGCTCACAAGATCATCGCTCCCTCTCAGAGCAAGAACAAGAGGTTTCATCAAACGAGGAATGTGAGGGAGCAACGAACTCAAACGGGCAGGTAATATCAGGCAAAGCTCCAGAATCAAGTCCCGCATATCCTCACTAGTGGGCCCATCAAGCATCGAGAGCAGCATATTGAGGCAAGGTTGAAGAGATGGAATAAGGTCACGCATCAACGAATCAAATTTAGCACTGTTCAATGCACGGAACATGCTACGGAGAAGATGCATGTAACCAAGAGGTTTCTCAACTTCGGCAGCACTCTTCATGCAAACTTCCATTATTACTGGCACATGTGGTTGAAGAGTGCGTTCGCAGCTTTCTGGAGCCTTTGCTGCAGCAATAAACAAGAAGCGGAAGAGTTGCAAAACAAGCTTTGCTGCAGGTGAATCTGGTTGCTTCAGAGCATCAAGCTTCGAGCTAACAAGGAAATTAATCAATACATCTGTGAAGGGCCGGAGAACCTTTGGAGCTTGCAGAAGGGTGGAAAATATGTGTAAAAGCTGGTTATTTGTTATCATGCAATCAAAGAGGTCTGGCATGCAGAAGGAAAACATATCCATTATATCACGAGCTTCCATTATAGCTAGCATTTGTGAGAAACATTGCAGTATGTCCCTCTCCTCATCTTTTTCCTTAAATAGAGCTAAACAGTGAACCCCAGATTTTAGAACACCCGAAGTCTTCCGCACCTAGAAGAGATGATCAAGATTTATTAGCAACGGAGCTCAGTCAACCAAGAGGAAGAAAGTCTCAGATAGAGTGAAGGACCTCATCCTCCCGCAGTCCCCTGAAGGGTTGTACTGATATATTAGAAGATTGTTGATTTTGTTGCTGCCAACACATGATACGATGTAAGAACTTGAGGGCTAGAGCATAAAGAAAATGACAAACGGCCAAATTAACTATCCAGCAGTTCACAAAGTCCATAATACCTGTGGGCGTGGCCAATGAGCATGGGTTATACTCCAAATTATCGTCTTCATTCCTGGTGTGTTCAATAAGAAATTGATAGCATTTCAGATGTATGTCAGCACTTAAATACATACCACAGATGCATGTCAGCACTTAAACACTTCAAATGGCATGAATACTTTATATAACAGACAATGCGTACCCATTACAAGTGTCCTTATCAGACTTTTGTAATCATTAATCTCCTTCGTATACTCCAAGGGTGGTTGCAAATTCAGCACGGTCTACAGAAATAATGTCAAAATGGTTCAATAAACCATCAGAAAAACAAAAACAGCAGTCGGATCATATCAAACTATGGGCCACTGTTTCATCTCGCTAACTAAGACATTGGTATGTATTTTACTATTTTGAATGAATTGCAGCTTATAATGGGAAGACAGGCTACCTGCATATGATGGGAGCAATTAGTATGGTTTGGCAGTACAAATCTTTGGAACTCAAGCACTTGGCACTAACATTCGGACAAATTAACAGGTGGAGTTAAGAAGGGACTATTCTTTTCAAGATAATCGATTTTCAGCATATTATCATTTAAAAACAACCTTCTTACTCATGTCACCAATAAGGAAAATAGGAACATAAAATGAATCTTGACAACATTTATAAAAAATCATTCCTCGCAATGGAAACTGCCACTGTTAGAAAGGAAAAAAAAAAGGTAATACCTATCATTCAGTGCTACCAATCAGAATCTTTTTATTTGGCAACTTTTCCAGGCTTATGTTTCACACTTCCATTAGCGGCAAGAAGTTAGCTAAAAATGTGTGGTGTGCAACACATGCAGAAGGATCGACTATTATGTCTTTTCTTATTTCAGAAATTTGAGCTGGACGACTCAGTGGTCAAACGACCTAACTCAATTCAAGAAAGGTCAAGTGACATGTATTGCCTGAAGAAAGAGGCAGATCTAGCTTTTTGCAGATGATAATGATCACAGGAGCGTTACATATAACCCAAACAATCACATAAAACACACCTGTAATGGGACTTCCAGCTTCATTCTCAAATTAGGCCGCTCCTTCCCTTCCTCAACTTCTTCAAGCAACTAGAGAGAACAAGAGTAAGGCACTATGAAGCATGAAACGGAAATGAGGAAAAAATGCCTTCTGTTTAAACCTCTAAACAAATTACTGGGAGCTTGATACAAAATTAAGTACTATGGCTCAAAAGTAGATCATGAGATACACGTACTAGTAGCATGTAACATGAATTTACCATTACATTTTGGATTCTGGTACACAAAGAAGCTGAAACTGAAGTAAGATGATAGCTAGATTTCATTGTTGTTCATCATAGAAATCTAACGAACTGATATGTTACTATTGCAGGATAAACATGCCAATATGTAGAGTATATATAGATAAATATAAGAGACAGAGCGCCCAGCCACAGCGAACCACGAAAACCTACATGTTACTTAAAAGGAACTTTATCTCTTTTGCCAGGACAAGCAGACCACTTCAGTCAACCAAGTAACTAGCGGAGAAATATACCATGCACATAGGCAGTGACCGCAGGGGAGAATATATCATGCCAATGACTAGCAAGGAGAATACGGTAAGGATAGTTGGGGAAGATCCTATAATACTATGCCTCGCTATTTTACAGCAACATGCTAACTGTCCCAAAAGAATAATAGAGTTCCACTATGTGCTCACGATAAGGATAAAACTACACAGCTGTTACTACGAATTTCCAGTTGTGCAATGGATTAAGCAAAGGTCCTAAACTTCCATATACCTGAGGAATTGTGCGCTTCAGTGTCCTAAATTTTCCAACAAATGCGTCCAATATGCGCCCCTGGTGATTCGCAAGTGTTAGCTAAGAAAAGATAATTGGCGTGAACTATTACAACCAACAACTCTTACCAACAATACTCGTGCTTCATCCATGCTTTGCTGGTCAACGCCTTTTTCATATATGGGCTCAACCTACAGAGGCAACAGAAAAATCAGCAGTTTACAAATGTCAATTTTGATAAAACTACTGATTAGCTTTTTTGTGGACAAGGTTCATTATTCTCATAAATGTTGAATTACGGAAGGAAAACACATAGGGTCGTCTTGGTGCAAATTAGATTATAATAAGCTCATACGGCAAGGAATTAAAAAAATTACCGTGTATGGTAGGAATTTAGGAGACATAGCAGCATAAATAGAATCAAAGTTTACGCAATGTAAAATATAAGGTACATGACATAATTTAGGATAAACATATCTACAACAAAGAGAAAAGGAAAATGACTGGGAAAAGAAATAACACAATTCTAGCAGGCATGCTTGCTATGACCATCCGCCCATGTTAGGGGGAGATTTTGTGTTTTTTCCACTTCCCTCCCAGCATAGCCACTGCCACACAGCACAGAACGATAGGGAGAAAGGGAACTTCATAGAGTCTACCGAGCTCGAGCTCAAGATACAAGGATTTTTCTATATCTGCTACTACGATATCGTGGAACAAATGTAGCAATGGCAATGAATTCACTCTCTTCATCCCATATCCGGCAGCCAGGATGATTTGAAACCTTGGTTAATGCCATTCTTATACTAAAGAAAGGAAGAAGAGTAAGCATACCAGATTAAGCATTAGACGAGCAGAAGTCGTATGAATTACGAGAGTTAACGATGAATCATGCATATTCCGAGAAAACAAATAGATGATCCGTGACAACTGCACAACAATGAAGTTAATACTTTAGTATAAACATCCCCAAAACTAGGTCATGAATACAGTAGACAAAGCAGAAGTTTGCTCTCAAAGATATTTGCATAATCTATGATGTATCAGGAAAATTACAGTATCTGCATCACAGATACCAAAAATAAACATCTGACATCACCTAGAATGACGACTAATTGATCAAGACATGTCATGATTAGATTGATGGTGTTTCCAATGAGCAAACAAGATAAAAGTTTTCCCTCTAGAATCTAAACAATGGAACTGCCAAAATTCTGACCGAGCAAATACGAACTTTGAGATCTCATGAAATAAAAAATAAGTAACTTAACAAGATTGGCATGCTAGATTTAAAGAATAAGATCAACCAGTGGAAGGGAAAGGTCTCCTCGGACATAATGCACCAACTCTGCAAGAAGGGTGTAAGCAAGTGGTCGTAATGTCTCGATGCAAACTCGCCCTGTGCCAACCAAAACCCTGGTAGACAAACAATCGAGTGTTACAATTTTGTTTGAAACTAAGGGTCAAGCATGCATGCTGGAATATCTATAACAGGACAAAAATGATAAAAATATTATATACCCAGTTGAGTTGTGTAACACAGCAATCATAAGAAAACGATCAGCTTAACACATTGTACTTCATTGACGGCCCGGTGGCTATGATATATCTCTATTTACAGGTTTATAGCGATTTTTTGTAAATCAAAATAGATGAGTTCAAAACAATTCAAAACAAGGGGGGCTATGTTTTTTACAAAACGTTGGCTTCCAACTACTTTGCATCAGCCTTGTCTCTAATAGCAAGGAGCTTATTTGATCTTGTTTAGTTGAACTTTGTCTATAAACACTGAGCCTCCCAAAGTAACCACATGGTAAACCATCTTGCCCCCACATTAAAAATCATGGAACAAAAATATGGTAGTGAGCATTCAGACGTGAAGTGCTACAAAATTAGCCATGAATCAGATTGCGCATAGCAAGCCCACATTCAAAACTGAACAAGAAGAACTGGATGTTAGCAGTAAGACAACAATTGCCGACAAGAAGTTAAGGACTTATTTACTTTTCATCAAGAAGTGTGTCAATCAAAGGAAACAGCCCACGCCTGTATTCGGTGTTGAGGACTTGCTTCAGACCAACTAACAGCTCCTGGAATTCCATAAATAAAAAATATTTACAAATAGTGCATAATGCCACACCTAGTTACAGTAGTTGGCAAGTCATGCTAACCTTTCTTATGGAAACCGAGTCTGCGGGGCATGTAACAAGCAACTTTACAATACTGCTGCATATACTATTCTCATATGGCTTTATATAATCAGCATTGCTCTTTAGCAGGTACGTCAGGAACGACAACGTCTGCAACACAAACCATCAATCCATTAAGAGCTCCACATACAAGGTAAATAAGTTAAATAACTCTGCCCTACCTTGACTTGTGCACCCTTCAATTCAACAAAGGGCGTTTTCAGGTGAGGTGGCACCTTGTCTGGCCCGTTTTCAGCAATCGCATCCACCATGAGCGGCAGCAAGAACGGAATATTTGTCTGCACAAGCTTAGCATACAACTGAAATAGGAACATCACCACAAGAGGGCTCTCCGTAACTATCTTGAATGACTGTGCGCTTGGGTTGAGTTGCCCACCGCCTGGCACTGTCAACATGCCTGGGGCATCAGAAATTGAGTCCAAATGCTGACTTGGCACGGCAGCAACAACATTGGCACTGGCGTTGGGGTTATCGAAGAAGTGCTTCACAGTAAATTTGAAGTTGCGGTATATGGCAACAACAAAATCAAGAAACGGCTGCACCTCCGCCTCAACAGTAGGGCGGAAGTTGCGTAGCAGGTCAAATACAATTCGGATAGCAAGAAGGGCATTGTCCTCATTGTCCTGCGTCAGCACACGGAGAGAGAGCTTGAGCAGATCCTGCACAAAGGGTCGGAGCACCTCACTGTGTGGAAGTCGGTTGAGGATTTCGATCACAACATTGCGCAGCTTGTGCTCAGCATTTTCAGTGCCCTGTGGTGTGGTGTAGGTGCTCAGGATGGCTGAGAAGGCCCTGAAGTAGCAACGAAGGAAGTTGAGGTAGTCGGGAGTATGTGTCATCTCCAGGCTGTCCCGAACTTCCATCACAAGCTGCAGCCTGACTTGCACAGCTGCATAATAGTTGAACGGATGATTAGTCAAAGGACCATTGAGCCAAAAGAATCACCAAAGCCAGAGCAAACATTATGGTTTGCAATTTGGAATTGGAAAAGTTGCCTTTATGATAAATTGATGCAGGAAACTAGAGTGCAGGCTGCTCCAAAAATTCTACAATGGAGAAATACATGCTAGAATAATGAACAAACATGGAAAAGCTTCATACGGTTCCAGGCAAGAGACAAGATGCAGAAATCTGGCACTAAAATTCTAAGAAAAATGTGCACATTGGAGCCAATATGCCTCTGTTTAACAGATACGGTAAAAAAATATGGACATACAAATAAACCATTAGGGTAATGCGAGATTCAGGAAGGTGAACAAGACCAACAGTCTGACTGGGAAACAATGTATATGGTCCTGACAACAGTCTGACTTGAAAAAACCCTGTAATCAGTATAAATACCCTTTTTTGCGAATGAGAGTAAGCACAAATTTTGACAGACAATGTTGGTGGTGAACACTCGTCTGAGAGAGAGCAAAATCGGGGGAACACGGCTACAGAATTGGCGTGGCGAGAAATTAAAAAAAAACAGAAAATAGGAGGAGGGAGGGCGGGCGTACGTAGGTCAGGCTCGAGGAGCTTCTGCGAGTGCAGCTCCATGTTGGAGCTGTTGATGGGCGCCATGGCAGGCGAACCCCCGCTGGGATGCGCGGACCAAACCCTACCGCGCCAGGGCTTTTAGGGTTTTGGGGATCTGCGCCGCCCGGAGGGGACGACTCGATGCCGCCGTCGACTGGGAAGACGGGGAGGGGGAGGAGAGGCGCGCTTGGTCTCTCCGGCGCGAGGCGGGCAGTGCCGTGCCTCCCGTTTCGGAGCGGGCTCTCGCGCTCGCGGGCGAGGCGAGGGTTTGGGGGCAGGGGGGAGAGAGATGGAGACGACGGGAGGGAGTATGAAGAAAGAGGGCTTTTAGGAGGGTGGTGTTGGGTGGGTCCCGCGGCCCGGTCCCGGAGGAGCGCTGAGTGCCTGAGTCCCAACTCCCCAAGTCAGCTTCCCTTCGAAGGAACCCTGGACTGTTCTTTTTTTAAGACTAAAAAAATAAAAAGCTCTTTTTTCTTAAGAACACATGGCAATTTGTGAGGCCTTTACAATGCAACTTATCTTAGCATATCATCGTAGGAGAGATAAATATTTTAGCAACTAACCATAATGGAAGTAATCGTAGGTAGTTGTTACACTAGATGAGAAGAGAGATGATTAGGTAACATCACACTTTTCAAGATAAACGAGTATAACCTCATCAATGTAGTCATCTACTATAATAACTCAGACGCTAACTTAGACTACTAGTAGATGGCAATATGCAAACACATGCAATATGCAATGTCAATTAGACATTTAAATGATACGACGGGTCAATAAATGAGGAGAGACTGACTTGTGATAACTAGTTATGTTACCATAACATCACATACTCCAAGACAAGATGAGGATATGACCTAATCATTCTAAGTTGCTACCACTAAATTACTATGCACTATGGAGATAGTAGCATAGAGTAGTATCATATACTCCCTTTGTCCCAAAATATAAGACGTCTAAGGATTAGTTAAAGTGAAGATTTTTCAAGTTTGTCCACACAAAAATATGAACATTTACGATACTAAACCAATATAAATAGATTCACCATAAAGTATATTTTATTACCATTTAATATTGTATATATAAAAAATAGTTAAAGTTGGTAAGATTTGACTTTTAACTAATCCTTAGACGTTTTATATTTTAAAACGAAGGAAGTATATGATAACACCTTATATTACTCACTACTATGAGCAGTCTTAAACTATAAAGGTGGTAACTTAGATTACTATTAGTTATTCCCCACTACAACGAGCCTAAGAGATGACCTCTCCTTTAATGATTTGTCTATGCATTCATCGGATTGGGCTATCAACTATTTTTAGCTATGCTATGTGCAAGGTTTGTATTCTCGCTAAGATATAACAACCTTCTATTTTTCTTAATTAATACCATACCACCATTTTATTTAGAATACGACACTAAGTGACCCCATTATGATAGGCCTTAATTCAAAAAATCATCACACAAAGCTTGTCAGGTAATATTTAGGGGTACATTACGAAGAAACAAAAGAAGCTACTAGCTCACTAGCCTTAGCTTATGGGGCAGGGACTGTGGCAGGAACTGATTAGACGGATTGGCGAGGGACGAACTAAGAAAATTTGGTAACAAAATTGAATTATTATCGATTTTATGCTAAGGTCGGTTGTAGATAAATGTTAAGATCCCCTCACATGTTTTCTTTGAATAACAACAAAAGAACTATTATATTCATCGCGTACGAGGAGAAAGTCAAGACGGTCGTTGACTTAGTTTATAAGGAAAACCGGATCTAAAAACCATACAAACACAGTCCAATTTGTAAGGAAAACCAACCAAAAAATGCATAAACAGCGAAGCCTCGTCGCCCACACGACAATAGATCACCGCCGCACTCAATACACACCTCCAAGCTCAGAGTTGCCGCTCCGACATCCCCCGCTCGGACCCGAGTCGCAGCGCCGCACGACATGGATGGTGTGTAGCCCATGGTACTCAAGACAGCCATCCGCGGACCACGAACATTGCGCCAAAAGTTCAGGGCCGCTGCCCCGACATGCCAGCCTGACCGAACGTCAGATTGTGTCGACCAGGCCGACGAACTCACTATCCTTGTAGCACCAGCTCGCCACCCATGCCTTGCTAGGCCATGGCCATGTCCCAGATAGCCGTTGTTGCAAGGCCTTTCGAGGCCGCCGCCTCGGCGCACTACAACCGCCCGGATCCGCTGCACCGGCATCCACTAGCCTTGACAACAAACAACCCTGCCCAGCTGCCGCAAACCTACAAACCTACAAACCGCAAGGTCAAGGACTCCAAGGTGGCGCCTTCAAGAAGGTAGCGGCATAGATGTCGTCGGCGGCCAGTCCCCTTACATGTTGCGTGATATGTTAAACATTATTTCTCGAGGTTGGGATTAAGAGACGATAAATGCTGTGTTTGTCAGAAACAAAATTTGGATCACTCATGCATATGAACCTATTGTTGAAAACATATTTTAAAATATTAAAATAATTATAAAAAATTATTTGCATGTTCCTTCGGACATTTTATCTCTACACGCACAAGTTTTCGGGAAAAGGAATATTTCTCGTGTCTCGTTAAAAAACTTCGATGATCTAACACGACTATTCATAGACTTTTTTTTCTTCTCTACACAAACCACATAAAATATTGCTTTTTCCAAAAAAAATATGTATAAACATAGAATGTCAGATGTATAAACAAAATATTATATTAGAATTTTTCGACATTTTTAAATTTATTTTTTATAATACGTTCATTTGCACGTAGGAACCAAAACACCACCTCGTGTGTTTGTGTTTAATATTATATACGAGTTGGGTTAAGTTAGGACTTGAAGTTGTATTATATTATGTGGATAGATTACAAGTAGTATTGGAATTGGACTCTTGTAGCATTAGCCTCTATGTGGTGGGTGCCATACGATTGTAGCCTACTAGATTTAGGGTGCCTTGGAGCACAAAACCGTTAAATTCACACCAATTTATATTTGGTATGATGGCATTAAAAATTAGGCGACAAATTCACAATACGATTTTAGACAAACGCTTACAATTAGAGAAATAAGAAGATACAATACCATGACTAATATTAAAATGTAGTACAATAAGTAACCTTGGTGTACAATTCCGCGTCCTGCACCGGATGTCCATCATTATAAGGTTTCTTTAATAAATATTGAATATTGTAGGTTAAAGAAACCAATAAGACAGCAAAAAAAAATCCTACAGATATCTTTGCAAGGCCTTCCTTCTAAATCTTCACGGACATAATGGTTGATATAGATTGGAAAAGATGTAAAAAATGTTTATAAAGACTAATGTATGGTGAAGTATAAGAAATTGTAGATAACCAAATAAATTCAACATGAGAAGATCCTAATAAAATACTTAGAATCCATTAAATACTCCAAAACAAACATTCGAATCATTCATTTTCCATCACGGCGCGGTTTAAAACCATAGCAAAAGGAAAACTTATAATCTCCGTTAGAGCCGGAATTCAAGTTGTATGGATACGAACACATTAAACACGCCTTGGCGCACAATTCCCCGGCTCTTGCACTGGCACACATTTTGGTAATAAAAATAGGTGAGAACACTATGTGTTTGTGAGTTGTATTCCTTTAGATTTTGTACAGTGGTAATAAAAGTTGGCGAGAACAATGTGTTTGTTAGTTAATTTTTTTGTTTCCACAAAATGGAAGTCCCCACACCGTATACAAATTATAACATGGATGGTTGATGGAGAGGTGTCGGTGATGATGATGGCGATGATCTCCTCCAAATCTCCGTCCCGACAGAGTGCCAGAACGGAGTTTCTGGTTCCGAATCGTGGTTTCTGGTGGTGGAGGCGCAACAGAACTCTTTTTGGAAAAACGTCGACCCCCCCACCCCACCCCGTTTTTAGGTCAGGAGGCTTCTTATAGGCGAAGAGGTAGGCTGAGGGGGTGCCCGAGGTGGCCACACCCCCTTTAGGTGTGGCCAGGCCCAGCCTGCGCGGCCAGGGTGTGTGGGCCCCTCATGGCCCTCCTCCGTCTCGTCTTCTGGCTCCGTGGGTCTTCTGGTGAAATAGGATTTTTGGCATATTTTCGGGATTTTTCCTGATAGTTGATTTTTTGCACAAAAACTAGACACCAAAGAAATTCTGCTGAAAACTAGACACCAAAGTAGATACATTTTGGACGTATCACTAAGCCTTAGCCCCTAGCCGTCGGCCACCACCTCCCCTCGGCCCTGTAAACCCTAGATTGCCGAGGCCCTCTTCTACTCCACCATAACCGCTCTGGCTTAGGCGAAGCCCTGCGGGATTTCCCCTCTACTTCCAACACCACGCCGTCGTGCTGCCAGAATCGCGAGGAGAGATCTACAACCTCCGCTGCCTGCTGGAACAAGGAAGAGGAAGGTCTTCATCGAGTACCGAACGTGTGACCGACTACGGAAGCGCTGCCGGAACGCGGCGCCGGAAGGATCGTCTACGCGATCTTGAGATCGGCAAGTGAACGACTACATCACCCATGAGAATCCGATCTCGTTAACCGTTTTGGAATCTTCGAGGGTTAGTACTCTATCGACTCGTTGCTACAATCTAGTAGATATATCTTGGCTTGTGTGTGTTTATGCGATAGAAATTTTTTGTTTTCCATGCTACGAACCCCTACATTGGTATCAGAGTCGTGTCTATAAGTAGATCTGTTGCACGAGTAGAGACAATGGTCATTGTGGGTGTTGGTGCTTTTATTATCAATTGCTTCTTGTGTACTTTGCATCTTGCAGGATGGTGTGATGAAGCGTCCCGGACTAACCTTATATGACATCGTTCATGAGACTTGCTCCACGCTCGACATGCAACTTGTATTGCAAAAGTGGCTTTGTGGATGTCCGTCTCTCCCATCATAGTGAAGATTCAATTTACAACGGGCACTTGATAGTACTTGTATCAACGTTGTGGTTCTTATTCGTAAGTTAGAACGGTTCTTGTTCGAAAGCCCCAAACCACGTAAAACATGCAAAGAAAATTAGAGGCGTCTAACTTTGTTTTTTAGGGGTGTACTATGATGTGATATGGCCATGATTGTGATTACATATGATGTATGCAATGATCCTTATTGTAAGTTGGCAACTCGCAGGAGCCTTATGGTTGTTTTTCAATTTCGTTAAGACCTGCATATTTGTTATTCAAAGTAGTTGTAATAATTGATACTGGTGGACGACAACCATGGAGCGGTGTCATTGACCTTGACGCCACGCCAGTGATGATGAATATCATGTTCGTGCTTGAAGATAGAGATCGGAAGCACAAAAAGAAAGGCCATATCATATCACATATTATGAATTGTTTGTGATGTTAATCCTTTTATGCATCTTGTATTGCTTAGATCGCTACGGTATCATTATAAGATGATCCCTCTCACAAAATATCAAGTAATAAAGTGTTCATCCTTAGTAAGCACCATTGCTAAGACTCGTCGTTTCGAAGCACCACGTGATGATCGGGTGTGATAGATTCTACGTGTGCATACAAATGGAGCAAGCCAGATTTGCTCATGCAGATACTAAGGTTGATATTAACGAGCCTAGCATGTGCAGACATGGTCTCAGAACACGGAATAACGAAAGGTAAAGCATGAGTCATATAGTAGATATGATGAACATGTTGATTGCTCGCCTTTAAAACTACATCATCTCTCATGATGATCGGACTTGATGTAGTGGATTTGGTTCGTGTGATCACTAAAACAATGTGATGGATATTGTTTTGAGTGGGAGTTCACCTAGATTAATTTAAGTATTAATTAGAACTCAGTTTGTCATAAACTTAGACTAAACTATTGCAAACATGTTGTAGATCATGGCGGCCCCTACCATCAATTTTAATGCGTTCCTAGAGAAAGAAAAGTTGAAAAACAATGGAAGCAACTTCGCGGATTGGTTTCGCAATTTGAGGATTGTCCTTAATGCTGGTCAGTTGACCTATGTGCTGGATGCACCGCTGGGTGACCCACCTGCAGCTGATGCTACCGATGAGGTGAAGAATGTTTTCCTTACTCGGAATAATTAGTACTACACAGTTCAGTGTGCTATCTTGTATGGTTTGGAATCGGAGCTTCAGAAAAGGTTTGAGAACTTTGACCCACATGATATTGTCCATGAACTCAAAATGATATTTGAGGCACACGCGGCAGTTGAGAGTGATGAGGCTTCTGAAAAGTTCTTTAACTGCAAGATGGAAGAGGGCAGCTTCATTAGTGAGCATGTGCTTAAGATGTCTGGGCACGCCAATAAGCTCCAAAGCTTGGGGATAGTGATTCCTAATGCATTGGGGATTCACCGTGTCCTCCAATCACTACCACCAAGTTACAAAAACTTTGTGATGAACTACAACATGCAGCGCATGGATAAGTCGTTACCAAAACTCTTCTCCATGTTGAAGTCTGCGAAAGTGGAGATCAATAAAGAGAACCAAGTGTTGATGGTCAATAATACCACCAATTTCAAGAAGCAAGGCAAGCCTAAGAAAAAGGGTAACTTCAAGAAGGACGGTAAGAAAGCTACCGCGTCTGCAAAGAATACCAAGGCTGGGCCTAAGCCTGATACCGAGTGCTTTTACTTCAAGGGAGAAGGTCACTGGAAGCGGAATTGCCCCAAGTACTTGGCTGATCTGAAGAACGACGACATCAAGAAGAAAGGTATATTCGATATACATATTATTAATGTGTATCTTACTAGTAATCATAGTAGTGCCTGGGTATTTGATACTGGTTTGGTTGCTCATATTTGTAACTCGAAACAGGTGCTGCAGAATAAACGGAGACTAGCGAAAGACGAGGTGATGATGCGCGTTGGAAACGGATCAAAGGTTGATGTGGTCGTGGTTGACACGCTCCCTCTTCATCTACCATCGGGATTAGTTTTATACTTAAATAATTGTTATTTGGTGCCTACGTTGAGCATGAACATTATATCAGGATCTTGTTTATTGCGAGACGGTTACTTGTTTAAATTCGAGAATAATGGTTGTTCGATTTATATAAGTAATATCTTTTATGGTCATGCACCTTTGATAGATGGTCTATTCTTGTTGAATCTCGATAGTAGTAATACACATGTTCATAATATAGATGCTAAACATTTGAAATTGAATGATAATTCTACATACATGTGGCACTGTCGTCTTGGTCACATTGGAGTGAAGCATATGAAGAAACTCAATTCTGATGGACTTCTTGAATCACTTGATTTCAAATCACGTGAAATATGTGAAGCATGTCTGATGGGAAAATTACTAAGACTCCAATTTCTAGTATGATGGAGCGAGCTACGGACTTATTGGAAATCATACATATCGATGTGTGTGGCTCGATGAGCGTGGCTTCGCATGGTGGTTATCGTTATGTTCTCACTTTCACGGATGACTTGAATATATATGGGTATATCTATTTCATGAAACATAAGTCCGAAACTTTCGAGAAGTTTAAGGAATTTCAAAGTGAAGTAGAGGAATCAACGTAACAAGAAGATTAAATTTCTACAACCTGATCATGGAGGTGAATATCTAAGTTACGAGTTTGGCGATCATTTGAAGAAATACGGAATACTTTCACAATTGACACCAGCGGGAACACAATGGCGTAATGGTGTGTCCAAACATCATAATCTAACTCTCTTAGATATGGTTCGTTCTATGATGTCACTTACAAATTTACTGTTATGTTTTGGGGTTATGCATTAGAAGCAGCCGCATTCACTTTAAATAGAGAACCATCTAAATCCGTTGAAACGACACCGTATGAATTATGGTTTGGGAAGAAACCTAAATTGTAGTTCCTTAAAGTTTGGGGTTGCGAAGCTTATGTAAAGAAGTTACAGCCCGACAAGCTTGAACCCAAGGTAGAAAAATGCGTCTTCATAGGATACCGAAGGAAACTATTGGGTATACCTTCTATCATAGATTCGAAGGCAAAATCTTTGTTGCCAAGAATGGATCCTTTCCAGAGAATGAGTTTCTCTCGAAAGAAGTGACTGGAAGGAAAGTAGAACTCGACGAGATTGTCGAACCTTCTCTCGGATTTGTGAGTAGTGCAGTACCGGAAGAAGTTTCTATGGCGACTACACCAGTAAGAGAGGAAGCTAATGATGGTGATCATGAGACTTCTATCGAAGTTACTACGAAACCTCGCAGGTCGACGAGGACTAGTACCACTCCCGATTGGTATGATCCCGTTATGAGTGTCATGTTGGTGGACAACACCGATGACCCTACGACATATGAGGAAGCGATGATGAGCCCAGATTCCAATAAATGGCAAGAAGCATAAATCCGAGATTGGATCCATGTATGAAAACCAAGTATGGACTTTGGTGGACTTACCGGATGGTCGAAAAGCTATCGAGAACAAATGGATTTTCAAGAAGAAAACAGATGCTGATGGTAATGTAACCGTCTATAAAGCTCGACTTGTCACAAAAGGGTTCCGATAAATTTAAGGAGTTGACTACGATGAGGCTTTATCACGGTAGCAAAGCTAAAGTATATGAGGATTTTGTTAGCAATCGCTGCATATTACGATTATGAGATATGGCAGATGGATGTCAAAACGGTGTTCCTCAATGGAGACGTTGATGAAGAGTTGTATATGGTACAACCCAAAGGTTTTGTCGATCCTAAAGATGCTAACAAGGTATGCAAACTTCAACGGTCCATCTATGGATTGAAGCAAACATCCCGAAGTTGGAATCAACGTTTTGATAAGGTGATCAAAAGTTTTGGTTTTATACAAACTGATGGAGAAGCTTGTATATACAAGAAAGTGAGTGGGAGCTCTGTAGCATTCCTAGTACTATATGTGGATGACATATTGTTGATTGGGAATGATATGGCCCTTCTTAAAAGTGTTAAAGTTCATTTGAATAATAGTTTTTCAATGAAGGATCTTGGCGAAGCTTCTTACATATTAGACATAAAGATTTATAGAGATAGATCAAGATGCCTAATATCGCTTTCACAAAGTACATATTTGGACAAGGTTCTAAAGAGGTTTGGAATGGAAGATAGTAAGAAAGGGTTCTTGCTCGTGTTGCCCAATACGACCTTGAGTAAAACTCAAAGTCCTGCTACGGCAGAAGATAGAGAGAGGATGAGTAAGACTCCTTATGCTTTAGCCATAGGATCTATCATGTATGCCATGCTATGTACTGATGACCCACAAGTATAGGGGATCGCAACAGTCTTCGCGGGTAGTATTACCCAATTTATTGATTCGACACAAGGGGAGACAAAGAATACTTGCAAGCCTTAACAACTGAGTTGTCAGTTCAGCTGCACCTGGAAATAGTTCTTGCTCACAGAAGTTTATCAGTAGTAACAGTTTGTAGTAGCAATAGCAAAGCAACAGTAACAGCAACAACAAAGAAACAATAACAACAACAGTGAAATAGTAGCAATAGTAACAGTAATGGTAACAGTTGGATTCGAGTGCGATAGGCATAGGGATGGATGGACGCGCGTTGCATGGACGAGTCTAAACATGTAACTTCAAAGAACTAGGGCATTGCAGATAAATAATAATAAGCATCCAAGTAGTAAACAATCCTAGGCATGTGCTCCAAATATAGTCATACGTGCTCGCAATGAGAACTTGCACAATATCTTCTGTCCAGCCAGCCCGTGACAGCGGGGTCTCTAGGGAACTACTGGCAATTAAGGTGCTCCTTTTAATAGAGCATCGGAGCAAAGCATTAACACTCCATGAACACATGTGATCCTCACACCACAGCCATCCCCTCCGGTTATCCCAATTTCTGTCACTTTGGGGCCTTTGGATCCGGACAATGATATGTGTACACAACTTGCAGATAAGATCATAAACAATACTATCATAATGATTCAATAATAAGTTCAGATCTGAGATCATGGCACTCGAGCCCTAGTGACAAGCATTAAGCACAACAAGTTGCAACAAAGTCAAATAGCACTAATAGAGATACTAGGCATTATGCCCCTAACAATTCTTATTCGATTGCATGATAGAACTCATCCAATCCCTACCATCCCCAAGCCTACAGCGGGGGATTACTCACTCATGGATGAGGGAAACATCGGTGGTTGATGGATATGCGTTGGTGATGACGATGGCGATGATCCTCTCCAAATTCCCCGTCCCGGCAGGGTGCCAGAACGGAGTTTCTGGATCCGAATCTTGGTTTCTGGTGGTGGCGGCGGAGCGGAACTCTTTCTGGAAAACTATCGACCCCCCTCTGTTTTTAGGTCAGAAGGCAACTTATAGACGCGGAGGGAGGCCGAGAAGCTGCCTGGGGGTGGTCAAACCTCCCCAAGGCGCAGGGTCAGTGGGCCCGCACCTAGAGTGGGTCTGCCCCCCTAGGCCTCCCCTATGTCTCCCCTTCTGGTTCCGTGGATCTTCTGGTGAAATATAATTTTTGGCATATTTTTCGGGGATTTTCCTGATAGTTCATTTTCTGCACAAAAATAAGACACCAAGGTAATTCTGCTGAAAACAGCGTCAGTCCGTGTTAGTTGTATCCAAATCACACAAGTTTAGAGAAGAAACAATAGCAAAGTGTTTGAGAAAGTAGATTTACGTTTTGGATGTACAACTCCCCCCAAACTTAGCTTATTGCTTGTCCTCAAGCAATTCAGTTAAAAACTGAGTGCGATAAAAGAACTTTCACGAGCACTTTGCTTCATATGATGTAAATATTCTCAGCACAGGAGTAGATGCTTAGACAATTCATAATAATGCAACTAAGTCTACTCAATAGTCATTGCAAGCTATGAAGAGAAACCAACTCAATAATAATAAGTAGCATGGAACATAAACATAAGCAACATTGCAATGCTCATAATAAGGTATGATAGAGTGGTATCTCGCTTGCCTTTGTTCGAAGAGCACAATATAAATGCTGAGGCACCTCTGAAGTTTACATGAAGACTAGAGATAAAGATATCAGAGATACAAGCATCAAAGTCATGACATAATTAACCAAGTTTTGGAACAAACACAAGAATGACAACTATGCTCTCAAGAAGGTGCTCAAAGAATAAGTGGTGACTCAACAAAATTGTGAAAACGGTTTTGTGAAGGTTTGAAAGGCTTACTAATGTTGAAAGGAAGGTACTCATTAGCTTTGAGCTCTCATTGCCCCTATCATAGGCATCTTCATGTGGTTAAGGTGAAAGTGAGGTCCACTCTGAATCATATGCTTGATAGACCATAGGCTGGAAATTCCAAGTCCCTTGAGTATGAGGGTCGCTCCGCATGCTACTCAACTTTGGTCACCTGAAAGTTCTTGTCATTGTAAATACATGCATATCATCGAGAACCGCCAAAGGGGTACCCCTTGCACATGGTACGGGAGCTTTCCCATAACCAAAATGACAAGGCAAGTAGACAATGAGCATCTCAGCAATCTTTTTATTTACCATATGCATAGATTTTTATTGAGAAAGCTTCATAGATGCTCATTATAGTGATGTTGCAAGTTTCCACCATGATTAGGCATGGCTTAGGCTAGCGGCTCAGGCGTTTCTCTAACACAATGTATAAACTCCATGAACTAACAACTTACCCTTTTATTTCACATTGTCGACATTCATAAACAAAAGAGCAAGGAATCAACTGGATTAAATATCCAAAAAGTGTTGAAAGCGTTCCCCATGATAGCATAGTTCTGCTGACTCCCAATATATAATAAGCAAGCATATAACTTTCATGGACTAGTCACAATGGTTCGGAATTATTAAGCGCAAGGAATAAAGTGTGTCATCAAGTTCGTGAGAGTTTTACTAACTAACTTTCTCAAAACAGACAAACATTTTATTTTGGAAGAAAACACGGCATATAGAATATGCACTGAAATAGCAAATGATGCTAATAGGTAGATATGGTGGACATAGCTGGCAATATTGGTTTTGGGGAGTTGGAAGCACATGTAGAACACATACTCAGTGCAAGTGAAGGCTAGCAATAGAGAGGGAGCGACAAACGAGAGAGCAATAACTGTCATAATCATGCTTACAACAAAACAGGACTAATTATGGCATGAAAATGATACAAAAACTCTGAGGCAAAATAAATCATCGAGGCTTACTGACTATTGATTAGTCATATGCATGCGTGAGCATATGCCAAGTCGATTCACATGAACATTCAGAGGAGGATACCACAATGTCATACCAAAGTATGAATAAAACAATGCAAGCAAACATTCATATGACATACTACAGACTATTAGCAAGCTGGAGCTAATCATAGATAAGAAAGAACTACTAAGCATCCATAATGACATACACCTTACACAAACAGGCTAAGGATGCTCTCAATGATGAGTATATGTACAAAAATGAAACAAATAGTGTTCGTTACCAGCCTCTTACCATACCTCGAGTTGTCTTAATCTTCATTATTGCCCTTCACTTGTGTGACTTGAATAATTAACATGAAAACTAATATCCACTAAGGACGGTTGAACCCTGCGAAGAACTCACAAAACCAAAGAAGAACAACAAATATTTTTGGTGTTTTCGATTTTTTAGAAACAAGCAAACAAAGAAAAACCAAACAAAAACAAAGAAAACCAAACAAAGCAAAATCTTTTTGGATTTTTTTCTTTTAAGGCAAACCAAAGCAAAGAAACAAAGAAACGAACCAAGAGAAACAACAAAAATATTTTTGGTATTTTTGTGTTTTTGAGAAAGAAGCAACAAGAACCAAAAAGAAAGCGAAAACAATGGATATACAAAGAACCGACCGAACATGATATATAAATGAGTGTGACGTCAGTATACCTCCCCCAAGCTTAGGCTTTTGGCCTAAGTGGGGCTCAATAACGCAGATAGTAACCCCATGCTGGTGGGTCATCATAGGAATGATCATAGTCAGGCACCTGTGATGAAGAAGAAGACGCGCCCCAATCAAATGAGGGCTGCTGGTATGAAGACTCTCCCAAGTTGGAGGGCTGAACCGAATTGTCTTCGACATCCTCTTCAACATTCTACTCCTGCTGGGAGAGTTCCCCAACATATGTGTCAACCTCTTCCTCCGTAGACCATCCTTGCCTGTTATCAAAGTTAAACAAAGCAGGTGCAGGCAAATAAACTATTTTCTCACTCCTACCCTTTCTCCGACCTTGCTGGACAAAGGATAGTTCATAAGGCAAACTTCTCACATTATCCCCCAAAGAAACAAAACCATGATGAATCATGGATTCAATATCAAGCCTCTCTATGGAAAACTGTAAATCTGAATAATGAGGCTCTAGACCATGGAAAGCTAGCAACCTAGAAGCAATGAGACCTTCACAAATTCCACCCTTATCATGGTTGGTGGTGAGATGATGAGCTATCAAAGCACCCAAACTATAGGAACTATTCCTACCCAGAGCAACTGCAATAAAATCTAGATCAAAAGAAGACAACTTTCTAGCAGTCTTTCTAGCAAGAACACACTTGGTAATGAAATAGGCAAAGTATCTAATAGATGGGAGATAGATGTTCCGAATTTTACCACTTTCCTTTGAGAAGTCGAAACCTTGGCAAATCTCAGCATACAAATCAACAAGTGACTTGGGCCTCTCCTTAATCTTCTCACAAGATCCCCACTGAGGTACTCTAATTGCTGCACAGAAATCAGCAAAAGGCAGGTTGACAGGCATATTTTATATTTTGTAATGGACCATGGGATTAGAAGTAGACCAAGTGAACCGGAAGTCCTGCACAAAAGCCATGGTTAGCTTAACATATTGAATTGGTTCACCTTCAACAAAATGCTCCAACCCTGCACTTGTAACCAAAGTTTGGAAATCTTGGAGGATCCCCGTAGCTCTCATAAATTCATGGCATGGGTATATGGAGGGAAAAACTGCCTCCTCACGATGAACCTTCATTGGCTCATGCACTATCAGGTCATATTGATTCAATGAATAAGCACTCATCTTCTTTGCTGAAATTTTTAGACAACCATCAAACCAAGTGATTTCTAAGTTGATAAATGATGAGCAACTACTATAGGAACTTGCTAGAGGACTACACATGCATCAAAACAAAGTTTCTAAGCATAGAACAAGCATGCAAGCTCAAACAACCTGTCACCTACAGTAGCAAAATACTCAAAATACAATCTACCAATCACAAATCTAATTGGACAAGTGGAGGAGGCACATACCAAGGAGCAATCCCTCCAAAAATCAGCACTTGAGATGGGCTGAACAAGGAGATCGAAAATCGCGAGCAAGAACAACAAGAACTCGAGCTTGAGCAAGTTTTCCGGTGTTTTTCGGGAGAGAGAAAGAAGGTGGCTTTGAGGAGGCAACCTGGAGGGGCCTAGGTGGGCTAGACCCCCATAGGCGCCACCGGTGGTAGGCCCGCGCCTACCACAGATGTGGGGCCTAGGGGTGTCCCCCTGGGTCACCTCTGGTACCTCTCTACCCCTTTTTTCGAGGAAAAGTTTTCTGGAATTTTTTAGGAAACTTTATTTTTGGCCAATTTTTAGGGTATGAAAATTGATTTTCTCGCAGAAACAGTTTTTCAGAAGAAGCAAAAACAAACCAAAAGCCAAACTACAGGAGATCTAAGAAACCCAAACAAGCAAACAACTAGCAAAACTAAAGCTAAAGCAAATACTAGGAAGGAGAAAGGAAAAAGAAAGCAAATATAACCACAATGAAAACATTGTTTTGTTCATTAAAATCCTTTTGTTAACAAGGTTGATCAAGTCTTGTTACCAAAACAATCTTATATGAAACAAAACTTTGCACTCCACAAGTTGATTATGTTACCTCATACTTGATAGCAATGGTCACAATCATAATAGTTTCAATATTTTCTTGTGGAATGGGACAATATATTTCTCCAACCTTGATGCCTTCAATATTTTCAATAGAACTCAGGCAATAGCTTCTAACAACCTTCTTGGGGAAATATACAGTGTGCTCTTTGTCATTAATATTGAATGTTACTTTCCCTTGATTACAATTGATGACAGCACCTGTAGTATTAAGAAAAGGTCTCCCAAGAATAATAAACATATTATCATCTTCAGGCATTTCAAGCACAAAAAAATCAGTTAAGACCATGCAATTATGAGCAACTTGAATAGGAACATTCTCACATATACCAATAGGGACAGTAGTTGACTTATCAGCCATTTGCAAAGATATATCAGTTGGTATCAACTTTTCTAGCTGGAGTCTCTTATAGAGAGAAAAGGCATAACACTAACTCCAGCTCCCAAATCACATAAAGCAGTTCTAACATAATTATTCTTAATGGAGCAAGGAATAGTTGGTATACCTGGATCACCAAGTTTCTTTGGAACCTTACCATTGAAGGAATAATTAGCAAGCAAAGTAGAAATCTCCTCATTAGGAATCTTACTTTTATTAGAGACAATATCCTTAATATACTTTGAATAAGGAGGCAATTTAATAGCATCAGTCAAAGGAATTTGCAGAAATAAAGGCTCCATCCACTCACAAAACTTGTTGTAGTGTTCTTCCTCCTTTGACTCGTGTTTCTTTCCTGGAAAAGGCATAGGTTTCTGCATCCAAGGTTCTCTCTCTTTACCATGTTTATTAGCAATAAAATCTTCCTTTGTGTACCTAGTGTTCTTAGTGTGCTTCTCAGGTTCTTCCTCACCTTCCTCCTTATCAGGAGACTCATCAATATTGGTACCACTCTCAATTTTAGCATCAGAGACAAATATACTATTAGGATCTACAGCAGGTTCAAGTGGTTCCTCAACTTTTTTATGTTTCTTTTTTTTCCTCTTACGAGGACTACCACTATCCTCACCTTGTTGGGAATCCTGCTCTATTCTTTTAGGGTGTCCTTTAGGATATAAAGGATCTTGAGTAGCTGCACCACTCCTAGTTCTAATTCCATAAGCATGTTTATTTCCTGAAGCATTAACTAGCATATCCTTTTGTACTTTAGCAAGTTGATCAAGTTGAGTTTGGACCATTTGAAAGTGTTTAGAAAGCAATTTAATATCATTGGAAGTTCTTTCTACAATATCTTTCAACTCATGAATAGCTCTAGAGTTTTCCAATAAATGATTCTGAACTTGTTTATTAAAGTGACCTTGTTTAACAATAAAAATGTCAAGTTCCTCTAAGCATTGACCAGGAGGCTTACCATAAGGAATATCACCTTCATCAAAGTGTTGGACAGAGTGTACCTCAATAGTAGATGAGTGGGGAATTGGCTTACATAATTCTTCTATAGGAGGTAGATTCTTCACATCTTCAGCTCTAATACCTTTCTCCCCTTGGCCGGCCGGCCCCTCCACCGCCGGCGCACCACCCAAGCCAAGTTGGGGAGGGACTCCTCTCCCTCCCCTTGGCCGGCCGGCCCCTCCACCTATATAAGGAGGGGCAGGGCTCCCTCCTAGAGACACACAAGATCCTCTCCTCCAAACCCTAGTACCAAGCCGCCGCCGCCTCCATAGCCGCCGCCGGCCCTAGGGCAAACCGCCGCCACCTAGCTAAACCCTAGCCGCCGGCTTGCTCCTCCTCGGCGTGTCTAAACTCTAGATCGTCGAGGGACTCTCTCATACACCACCATACTCGCTCCGGCTTAAGGTGAAGCCCTGCGAGATCTCCCCTCTACTTCCGGTACCACACTGTTGTGCTGCCGGAATCACGAGGAGAGTGCTACAACCTCCACTGCCTGCTGGAACATGGGAGAGGAAGGTCTTCGTCGAGTATCGAACGTGTGACCGACTGCGGGAGCGCTGCCGGAACGCAGCGCCGGAAGGATCGTCTACGCGATCTTGAGATCGGGAAGAGTACGACTACATCACCCACGAGAATCCGCTCTCGTTAAACACTTTGGAATCTTCGAGGGTGAGTTATTCTATCGACTCGTTGCTACAATCTAGTAGATAGATCTTGGCTTGTTTGTTTGTATGCGGTAGAAATTTTTTGTTTTCCATGCTACGAAACCCTATAGTGGTATCAGAGCCTTGTCTATATGTAGATCTGTTGCACGAGTAGAACACAATGGTCATTGTGGGCGTTGATGCTTTTATTGTCGATTGCTTCTTGTGTACTTTGCATCTTGCGGTATGTTGGGATGAAGCGGCCCGGGCTAACCTTACATGACATCGTTCATGAGACTTGCTCCACGCTTGACATGCAACTTGTATTGCATAAGTGGCTTTGCGGGTGCCTGTTTCTCCTAGCATAGTCAAGATCCAATTTACAACGGGTGATTAACAATACTAGTATCAATGTTGTGGTTCATGTTCGTAAGTTAGAACAACACTTATTGAAAGCCCCAAACCACGTAAAACATGCAAAGAAAGTAGAGGCGTCTAACTTTGTTTTGCAGGGGTGTGCAGTGATGTGATATGGCCATGATTGTGATTATATTTGATGTATGCAATGTTCCTTATTGTAAGTTGGCAACCGGTAGGAGCCATATGGTTGTTTTTAATTTATGTTAAGACCCGCATGTCTATTCAAAGTAGTTGTAATAGTTGAAGCTGGTGGACGACAACCATGGAGAGGCGTCATTGACCTTGATGCAATGCCGGTGATGATGGAGATCATGTTCGTGCTAGAAGATGGAGATCGGAAGCACAAAGAAGAAAGGCCATATCATATCACATATTATGAATTGCATGTGATGTTAATCCTTTATGCATCTTGTATTGCTTAGTAGACGACGGTAGCATTATAAGATGATCCCTCATGCACATGAATTTCAAGTCATAAAGTGTTCACCCTTAGTTAGCACCGTTGCTAAAGCTTGTTGTTTCGAAGCACCACGTGATGATCGAGTGTGTTAGATTCCGCAAGTGTATACAACGTGAGCAAGCTAGATTTGCTCATGCGGAAACTAAGGTTTGATCTTGACGAGCCTAGCATGTATAGACATGGTCTCGGAACACGGATCACCGAAAGGTAAAGCATGAATCATATAGTAGATATGATGAACATGTCGATTGTTCGCCACTGAAACTATATCAACTCTCGTGATGATCGGTGTTGATGTGGTGGATTTGGTTCGTGTGATCACTAAAACAATATGAGGGATATTGTTTTGAGTGGGAGTTCACCTAGATTAATTTTATTATTAATTTGAACTCAATTTGTCATAAACTTAGTCTAAACTATTACAAATATGTTGTAGATCAATGGCAGCCCCTACCATCAATTTTAATGCATTCCTAGAGAAAGAAAAGTTGAAAAACAAGGGAAGCAACTTCGCGGATTGGTTTCGCAATTTGAGGATTGTCCTCACAGCTGGTAATTTGACCTATGTGCTGGATGCACCACTGGGTGACCCACCTGCAGATGATGCTCCCGATGAAGTAAAGAACGTTTACCTCACTCGAAAGACTTAGTACTCCACAGTTCAGTGTGCTATCTTGTATGGTTTAGAATCGGAGCTTCAGAAAAGGTTTGAGAATTCAGACCCATATGATATTGTCGAGGATCTCAAATTGATCTTTGAGACTCATGCAATAATTGAAAGCTATGAGGCTTCTGAAAAGTTCGTTAACTGCAAGATGGAAGAGGGCAACTCCGTCAGTGAGCATGTGCTTAAGATGTCTGGGCACACAAACAAACTTCAAAGCTTGGGTATTGTGATTCCTAATGCTTTGGGGATTTACCGTGTACTCCAATCACTACCACCAAGTTACAAGAACTTTGTGATGAACTACAACATGCAAAACATGAACAAGACGTTGCCAGAACTCTTTGCCATGTTAAAATCTGCAGAAGTGGAGATCAAGAAAGAGCATCAAGTGTTGTTGGTCAATAAGACCACCAAATTCAAGAAAGGCAAGTCTAAGCAGAAGGGACACTTCAAGAAGGGTGGTAAGAAGGTTACCATGCCGACTAAGAAGACCAATGCTGGACCTAAGCCTGATACTGAGTGCTTTTACTGCAAGGGAGAAGGTCACTGGAAGCGGAATTGCCCAAAGTACTTGGCGGATTTGAAGAACGGCAACATCAAGAAGAAAGGTATATCTGATATACATGTTATTGATGTGTATCTCACTAGTACTCGTAGTAGTGCCTGGGTATTTGATACTGGTTCGGTTGCTCATATTTGTAACTCGAAACAGGTGCTGCAGAATAAACGGAAGCTAGCGAAGAACGAGGTGATGATGCGCGTGGGAAACGGATCAAAGGTTGATGTGATCGCGGTCGGCACGCTACCCCTTCATCTACCATCGGGATTAGTTTTATACTTAAATAATTGTTATTTGGTGCCTGCGTTAAGCATGAAAATTATATCGGGATCTTGTTTTTTGCGAGACGGTTACTTGTTTAAGTCCGAGAATAATGGTTGTTTGATTTATACGAGTAATATGTTTTATGCACATGCACCTTTGATAGATGGTCTATTCTTGTTGAATCTCGATAGTGGAAATACACATATTAATAATGTAACTACCTCGGTGAATTACGCTCCTAGTTACAAGCCTGGATGAGTGGAAATGGTTGAAATAGTACGGTGGGGCCCAAATGCCACTCACAGGTAGACCTTTCGGACGTCCCAACCATTTCCAAACATCGGGACAAGAACGGGCGGCGTAATCGGCAGGCGAAGGGATCAACTACATACACAAATGAGTATGTATGCAAGCCACCATACAACAGTACATCAGAGCCATTCCATCTAAAAAGAAAGGAAATATAGCAACGCCATACGGCAAGATTCAAATGTCCTAGATAGATATAACAGTTTAGGATATCTCCTCATACATCAAACATCAGAGTATCAGGCGGAAGCGGTAAACAAGATCCGAGAACGGATAAGAAGCAAATCGGCATAAGATGCCTCATAAATAAAACACATCCCGCCCACAGATCTCACGGATCCCCGTTCCCGGAATCTCTACACCGAACGATCGTTGCCCACATCGTCCGCCTCCTCCACCCAGTATCCATCTTGTGAGTGTACCTGTTCATCTGAATCAAATAATTTATCGTGTGAGACCCTAGGGGTACTCAGCAAGTCTTTATGCCTCTAAAGGGGACACGACCTGGGGTGACACAATTGCAGCAAAAGATAAACCCTAACAGTTCTATAGATACTCGCTAACCATCCGCCTAACCAAAGATAGACGGATGTCCGTGAATTAATGACAACAGTTATAACGGTAATATCATCAGATCCATCCTCCTCCTCGCTTACCAACGAGGAAGCGGACGAACAACCCCCATCCGTTGGCATTTTTATTATCCATTACATGAGTGTTGCACTATTTACTAGTCAGCTACTTAGTCAAATTTAAAGCGGTACTTTAGTTATACTTGTCTATGATCGAGAAACTGTGCTCCAAGTCGTCCATAACCGCGGACACGGCTTTCAGAAAGTTTTACCCTGCAGGGGTGCACAAATATCAACACACACTCGATCAACCTCGGAAAAACCAAATCAAAACCCAACGAGGCCTTCACGACAAAGCAATCACAAGATTCAGAAATATTTCAGGGGGCCACCCCATTAAGTATACCCGCAACGAAGTTAGCTGACTTCGAGACGGACTCAAGGTTTGTGGGGCCGGCTGTAAACGACTGGGAACCCGAAAGTGTGACTGGGCTTGTCGATACCGCAAAAACGGGTCACGATCCTAAACAGTACAGGTGCTCCTCGCACAATCGTAAATAAAGCAGTAAAGCATGGCATAAGTACAGGATAGTAAATAAAACCTCAAACTAGTTTGTGGCCCCAAGAAATAAGACTGAATCAAGCTCTGGCTCAGGGGGGTCCCATAAGCCTCCCGGATGTGGATAGCGCGAATAATCAAGGAACAGGAATCAAGTACTCGGGGTCCTACGGGACACAAGTGAGCAGGAAAAAACAAATAGCAGATATTGCTCACCGGTGCCACTTTCATTAGTTATCCCATTACTACTCAGGTTAAGTTGTTTAGGTACCTCGTTATCCATCAGACACTCACATACCCTACACATGCTGTTCTACGACTCGCATGGCTCAAACAACTCCTGTAGTAATGGCTCATGGGATGGAGGAACAAGCTTTGGTGGGGTTTAAAAGTAAAGTCTATGCAATACTTGGGATTCAGTTTAATGCAATCGCGACTCGATGATGCAAGAATAAGATAGAGGCAATAGGTACTATATTTATGCAAGCATGTGGTAGTGCTTGCCTGGCAGCTCAGTTGAAGCGAGAGACGGATCTGGGTAGTGCTCCTGGGTCTCTTGATATATCCCCTGCTCAGCGTCTATTCGAAGAAGAACCAAACAAACAAGGGCCAACATAAATGAAGTGCACAAGCATAAGAATAAAATGCGACAAGCAAACAGTCATGACATGATGAATGATGCACAATTTGCAAGGCAATAAAGTAGCATGGCATGGGTGAGGTGTGGAATACAAGAATAAGCATTTTATTGCGTTTTGGTCACATTTTATACTCAAATAAGTTGCTGTTTACTTTATATTTATATGATGCATGCTGCAATTCAGAACATGGAATGCATAAACAGAAAGGTCTCGTCGAGCTGATCATTTTAGACATATCATTTGTTAAATTTGGAGTTATAAAACAAAAGTTATTAATTAATTAAGGGGGGAGGGCATTTTCTTGTAATTTTAGTCAACTTGAATTTTAAAGTGTTCAAATTATATTTTGGATGGCATATTTGAAATCCTCACATTTTTCTGATTTGAAAACATATGTTATTTGTATTATTTGGAATTATGAATTTAAATTTATTTTAAAGTCAAAATTATTAAATAGGGTCAAAGTCAAAGGTTTGACTATATAGAGTCAAATCTGGTCAAATATGAAAATACGGTTGATTTTATACTTGAAAAACATTCATATTTCATTTTATAACTTTTTCCAAATTCAAAACATTTCAAAAGATATGAATCATTTAAGTTATAAACATTTCCTAAATTTATTTGATTTCAGAAAAACTTTGACGATTTTTCTCACTCAGGGACATTCTACCCACCATCAATGACATGTGGGGCAGAGGAAAGAGGGGCCACGGAAGCGCTAGCGAACGAGGTGGTGACAAGTGGCGAAGGAGAGGACGGCGGGTTGAGCTGCCAAAAAGTAGAGGGCCTATGTGCAAATCTGCCAGGAGTGCTCCGATTCAGACCCTGACGAAACTGAACGAGTGTTTGCAAAAAAGGCTAGCTGACCCCGATCTTGCGATGAAGATGCCGACTAAACTGCTAGGAATTTCTCGATGCCGCAAAAATCAAAGTTCAAGAGGATACATATGCCTACAATTTTCGTGTTTAGGTTTTCTCCAGCGGAGGACTCTACGAGCCGGGAATCAACGAAGAACAGAGGCCGACCTGAGGACAAAAAGGACAGGACTTTGCTGACAGAACACCGGGTTTTTCCCTGATCTCGCGAGGTCAGTGGCGATTGATACAAGGCGAAAAAGGGGATGATGTAAAAACGAAAAACGTAGAGGATACACAGGCCTACAAGTTTCATGTTTGAATGTTTTTGTAATTCGAACCGTAATGCAGAGATCTAGGGCTGTTCCTCTGAGTTGGCGCATAGACGAGCTCTGAACCTGACGGTACTGAACCTGCACGCACGCACGCGATGGTGTCGAGGGAGGGGGAACTATGGCTGCGGTGGCGAGCTCTCGGGCGGCAGGGAGGGCATAGGAAGGAGGGGAATGGAGTGGGGGGCTTACCACGAGGGTGTTGGAGCAGCGAAACAAGGCCGATGATGAACAGGGGCGTCGGAATCACCAAAGAACGCCGGCGGCCATGGACGAGGAAGTAGACCCGGCCGATGGTCCTGAGCTCGTGGGGTGATCTGGTAGCCGGTAGAGGACCCTAGCAAAGAGGCCTAGCTGCCTGTGCCCTTGGCTCGGCGCTTGGCAGACTGGCCCGATGGCAGGCGATGGCTACCGTGGAGGATTGTCCCCGGGCTTGAAGAAAAAGCAGAGCAGAGAGGAAGCTGGCGGCGCGAGGGAGAAAGGAAGCTAGGGTTCGGAGACCGCTCGGAGGGGGGATAAGAAGAGGGGCCGGAGGTGACGCGGCTGACGTTGGCCGACGGCAACTTGCTCCCTCCCGTTAGCGAGGCAGAGAGAGGTGACGACGGAAAGAAGAGGAACAGGAGACGGAGTCGGTTGGAGGGGTACCAGGCCGCTGGTGGCATGATACGGGCCGACCCAAGAGGGAGGAAGAGGGATCGGGCCAGGAGGGAGCTAGCTGCGGGCTGCTGCGGCTGGGCCCAAGGTGGCTGCTGCCAGGTTTGGTTCTCTCCTTTTATTTATTTCCTATTTCATTTTTGTTAGCTCAAATGTTTTGTTTTATGTTTATATTTAGCCAATTTTAAGGAGGCAACTTATTCACTATTTGAATCTTTGCAGGGATTTTGAACAAAGGTGTCTAGGCAACAAAATAGACTAGAGGAAAATAGCATATTTGGAAGAGAGGATGCCCACATACATAAAAGTAGTATGTGCCATTTTGGGCATTTTACCAGATTAGGGTTTTAGTAAAAGAACAAAACTCTTTTTCCAAAATATTGGACCCTAACAATGGCCCTTGATTGTATAAAACAAGATAGGGATACAAAGAGGGAGGGAGATGAGATGAGAGATGATCCACTCAAGAATTCAAAGAAAAACCAAAAGACTTAAATGTGGTGATACTTGCATGGCCCATGCAAAATAATTAATGCCATGTTTATTCTTGTGAAAACAATAATATTTTCATGGCATTATTCTTATGCATTCCCAAAAGTGGAATAAAGCCAAGCAAAAGAATTTATAGAAGTAGACCCATCCTATCTCCCATGAGCTAGATTAAATATCAAAAGAAAATCAAATGCAAGCTCATGGTTAATGGAATGGTGGAATTATAAGGTGGTGAAAGAAAGGTGGTGGAGTGGAATAAAAGATATGCCCCCAACTCAACTTGGGCATTTAAACAATATATCAAGAACCAAATACAATATCAAGAGGCAAATACAATTTACAATGCATATGAGAGAAGAACCAAATCAAAAAGGGGTTTTATATGATGCTCAAATGCAAGGTGGCATGATGACATGAGCATGATTGAATGATGATGCAACAATTATATATATGAAGTAGCCATTATATTACTAGACCAAGTAGCATTACAATTGTTAGACAAATGGGATGCTACAACTCTCCCCCACTAAACAGGAATCTCGTCCCGAGATTCTAGGAAGAAGAAGAAGACTCAAATAGGGTAGGATAGTTGGCCCGGAGCTCATCTTAACGCTCCCAAGTGGCTTCATCAACGGAATGGTGCGACCACTGCACCTTGCAGAACTTGATGGACTTGTTGCGAGTCCTTCTTTCTGCGGTCTCAAGGATTTTTGTGGGGTGTTCTTGATAAGACAGGTCTTCTTGGAGATCGATTAGCTCATGATCCACGGTCCTGCCGGGATCCTTGAAACACTTCTTGAGTTGAGAGATGTGGAAAACATCATGAACCTTGAGTTTTTTCGGGAGCTCAAGAGCATAAGCAACTTCTCCTCTTCTTCCACGAATTTTGAAAGGACCGATGTATCTAGGAGCCAGCTTTCCTTTGATACCAAAGCGGTGTGTGCCTTTCATGGGAGTGACACGAAGGTAAACGAGATCACCAGGAACATACTCCATGTCTGTGTGCTTCCTGTCATAATTGCTCTTCTGGCGACTTTGAGCAATCTTTAGATTTTCAAGAATGATGTGCACCTTCTCCTCCGCCTGAGTTACAATGTCAGGGCCAAACCAAATTCTTTCTCCTGCACCCGACCAACCAATCGGAGTTCTGCACTTGCGGCCATAGAGAGCCTCAAATGGTGCCATCTTCAGACTTTTCTGGAAGCTATTGTTGTAAGAAAATTCAGCATAAGGAAGGCATTCCTCCCACTTCATGCCAAAAGAGATGACGCAAGCACGAAGCATATCCTCCAGAATCTGATTGATCCTTTCAACTTGTCCTTGCGACTGAGGGTGGTAAGCTGTGCTGAAGTTCAATTTTGTTCCCAAAGCACTTTGGAAACTTTCCCAGAACTTGGAAGTGAAGATGCTCCCACGATCTGAACTGATCTCAAGCGGAACCCCATACAGAGAGACAATTCTGTTGATATAGAGCTCAGCCAACTGAATTCCAGAAATTGTTTCCTTGACGGGGAAGAAGTGAGCCACTTTGGAAAGCCTGTCAATGACAACAAAGATTGCATTGTTGCCCTTCTGCGACCTTGGAAAACCAGTGATGAAGTCCATCTCTACTTTATCCCATTTCCATTCCGGGGGTTTCAATGGTTGTAGAAGACCGAAAGGTTTCTGATGGACAGCTTTCACTCTGCGGCAGACATCACACTCCGAGACATACTTGGCACAATATCGTTTCAAACCCGGCCACCAATATTGTGTTTTCAAGTCCATGTACATCTTTGTGCTGCCAGGGTGGATAGAAAGAACAGAATCATGCGCCTCCTTGAGAACTTGCTCTCTCAAACCCGGGTAGTTCGGAACAAACATCCGGTGTTCAAAGAAAAGCGTGTCTTGATCATCGACGTGGACGGACTCATACTTCGGAAGCTGAAGTTTGGAGATGATCTTTCTGGTGTGCGGATCACCAAGCTGACGAGAGCGAACCTTTTCTTCCAAGAGAGGGGTTGCTAGAAGGTTCAGGAGATACCCTTGTTCCACAATTTCAAGGTTGAGCTGACGGAATTCCTCGCACAAGAGAGGTTGTTGTTCTTCCATCATGAGGTTGTTGACATAAGCTTTGCGGCTGAGAGCATCGGCCATGACATTAGCTTTGCCCGGAGTGTAGTTGATGGTCAAATCAAAATCATTGATTGCTTCAATCCATCTCCTCTGCCGAAGGTTGAGATCAGGCTGTGTGAAGATATACTTCAAACTTTTGTGATCAGAAAAAATTTCACAACGGTTGCCGAGCAAGTATGCCTCCATAGCTTCAAAGCAAAGACAACTGCTGCGAGCTCGAGGTCATGTGTAGGATAGTTGATCTCATGCGTCTTCAACTGTCGAGAGGCATAAGCAACAACTTGTTTTTCTTGCATAAGGACCGCACCCAATCCTTGCAAAGAGGCGTCACAGAATATCTGGAAAGGCTTAGATGTGTCCGGAGGAACCAAGACTGGTGTGGAAGTGAGCTTCTCTTTGAGTGTCTCAAAGCTTGCTTGACATGCAGGAGTCCAAAGGTATTTCTTGCCTTTCTTGAGGAGATCGGTAAGAGGCTTTGCTATCTTCGAAAAGTTCTGAACGAAGCGACGGCAATAACTAGCCAAACCAAGGAAACTCCGCACTTCTTTGACATTAACAGGAGGAAGCCATTCAACAATTGTCTTCACAGTTTCCGGGTTGACTGCAATGCCCTTGGCAGAGATGACGTGACCAAGATAGGTTACTTGAGGCAGCCAAAACTCACACTTTGAGAACTTTGCATACAAGCGGTTCTCACGAAGCTTGTTTAGGACACACCGAAGGTGTTCTTCATGCTCTTCCTTTGACTTAGAATATACTAGGATGTCATCCAGATAGACCACAACGAACTTATCAAGATACTCCATGAAAACCGAGTTCGTAAGCCTCGAGAAGGTAGCAGGTGCGTTGGTGAGACCGAAGGACATGACCGTGTACTCATACAGGCCATAGCGGGTGGTGAAAGCTGTTTTAGGAACATCTTCCTTGCGAATCTTGATTTGATGATAAGCACTTCTCAAGTCAAGCTTAGAGAATACCACAGCTCCAGCTAGCTGATCGAAGAGATCATTAATCCGCGGAAGGGGATATTTATTCTTGATGGTTTTAGCATTGAGAGCCCGATAGTCAACACAAAGTCTATCAGTCCTGTCTCGCTTCTTCACAAAGATTGTTGGGCTACCCCAAGAAGAAGTACTGTGTTGAATGAAACCCAACTTCTCTTGTTCATCAAGTTGACGTTTGAGTTTAGCCAACTCAGCAGGACCCATTTTATAAGGCCGCTTGGAGATAGGAGTCGTTCCAGGTTCAAGATCAATTACAAACTCAACCTCACGATCCGGAGGCATACCCGACAACTCTTCAGGAAAGACATCTGGGAACTCACAGACCACCAGAACACTCTGAATAGCTTCCATAGCATCATCATTCAGAGCCGCCAAAGAGAAAAGCTGGATAGCAGGAGTCAGACTTGGAGAATAGACTATATGGCCTTCAGGAATCTTCAGAGAAACCGAGCGTTCAGCACAATCAATCACAGCTGCATTTGCTGTCAACCAATCCATGCCCAAGATGACATCAATGTCAGAATTGCCCAGAAGAATTAAGGACGCCGAGAACGAAGAGCCACCAATCTCAATTTGATTACCATGGCTGATATGAGCAGCCCTCATGTTTGAACCAGGAGATAGGACCACCAGACGACGTGATAAAGGAACCCTATCCAGATCCTGATCTTGTGCAAACTTATGCGAAACAAAAGAATGCGATGCACCAGAATCAAACAAAACTCGTGCAGGGACTGAGTTAACGGGAAGCATACCCATCACAACTCCAGGCGTATGCTCAGCTTGAACGGCGTTGACACAGTTGGCACGAGCAACAGTAGACCCGGGCTTGGTGTTGATGTTGAGAGCCCGAGGTGGTGGTGCACGAACCAAAGGAGAGCTTGCCGCAGATCTTGGAGGTGGTGGCGGAAGAGCTTTGTTTTTCAACGGACAGTTCCAGTTTTGATGCCCAGAGTCTCCACACGTGAAACAAGCACCAGGTGGACGTGGAGCAACGTAGCCAGGGACTCCGCCAGGCTCTCCAGGGTAGTGGTGGTTGTAGCCCCTGGGAGCCGCAGTGAGGAAGTTTGGTGGCCTTGCGCGTAGCTTGCAGGTCTTGGTGGAGCCGGGAGCTACGGTGGGGTGTTAGGAACCCAGACACGACGCTTAGAAGGAGTTGACATAGCTGAAGAGCTTGGTGCATCACGGTTGTGTTTCTTTGACTCCTCAAACACTTGCCTACTTGCTTCCTCCTGCAGAGCTGTATGCTGAAGTTCCAGAAAAGACGTCGGCCTTGCATGTGTGATTGCATATTTAATCGATGCGTTGAGCCCTTGCCGGAACCTCTTTTGCTTCTTCTTGTCATCAGAGATCTCATCGCCACCATAACGAGAAAGATTCATGAAGTTCCTGATGTAGGTATTGACATTGTCATTTCCCTGCTTGAGGTTGAGAAACACTTCCTTCATCCTTTCCATGACAATTTCTGACAGATACTGCTCTTTGAAGGCTCCAGTGAACTGTTCCCAAGTAGGCTGAAAACCAATGCAGTTTGCCTTCAGGTAATTCTCCCACCAGAGAGCTGCATCTCCCTTCAGAAGGTGAGTAGCACATTTTACCCATTCTTGCTCAGGAACATCAGCAGTCTCCAGTAGCCTTGACATCTCACGCAACCAATCATCAGCATCAAGTGGTTGATCGGAAACATCAAATTGACGTGGGTTGAACTTCAGGAAACTTTTGATGTCTCCTCGCTTGGGAGGTGGAGGTAGCGGAGCAAACTCATTCCTCCGAACACTCTCTTCAAAACGCTGCTGGTTCTGCTGCATTGCTGCCAAGGCATTGGCGATGTTTGACAACGCGGACCCCAGTTCAGGTGGAATGTCTTCATCAGAGCGACGTGGTGGCGCCATCCTGTGATTGATATAAAACACAAGTCAGTACTATAATGGAGAATAATAATAATCCAAAATAGTACCAAGATGGAATTAATCAAGATTAAAGGATACAATTTACTAAGATGATATTAAAATATCAACAAAGTTCAAAGCACCTAGAAGATATTAAGCATATCGCACACGACTGAAAAGGAGTGTGGTACACAGATATATCAAAGAAAATTTTTCCGCAAATTTCGGCATCAAAATACCAATAGATGCGCAAAATCACTTAACGAATCAAGATTAGTGACCCTACCAATTCAATATACAAAAGCGAATGATAATAGTAGTGGTATGGTCGCGACTCCATCCCGCACTCAAATCATTACTCCGCACATGAATAAGTAGAACACATATCCTAACCCCTTCTTCTCACAACGAACCTAAAGATTAGTAACTACGAAAACGAACACCCCAAACAAGATAACGTCGGATAACAAAGAGTAAGACAGATCGCGGCGGTATACAACGAATCAGATAGATCGCGTCGGTTTGCAAAGCCTGTCGGTATGGAATGTACCAACAGTTGATAACCAAAAGGCCGATTGTGATAACAACTTGGATGCAACAGGTAGACAAGGAATTACACACACACACACACACAACCTATGGTACTACGGAAACCCAGAACACGTGAATCCTAGTTTGAACTTTTAAGAAGAGGATTGAAAACGTTACACTTCCTTACCAAAAAAGGGTGGGTGGGTGGGTAAGAAGAAAAGTGGAAGCAGTCCTACTCTCACGTTTTGTTTTTCCCTAGTATACATAACTACCAAAATATTTGCTAGACTGACAACGACCATTTGGCTGAGACCCTGAAGGGCGGGATGGCTCTGATACCAATTGTAACTACCTCGGTGAATTACGCTCCTAGTTACAAGCCTGGATGAGCGGAAATGGTTGAAATAGTACGGTGGGGCCCAAATGCCACTCACAGGTAGCCCTTTCGACCGTCCCAACCATTTCCAAACATCGGGACAAGAACGAGCGGCGTAATCGGCAGGCGAAGGGATCAACTACATACACAAATGAGTATGTATGCAAGCCACCATACAACAGTACATCAGAGCCATTCCATCTAAAAAGAAAGGAAATATAGCAACGCCATACGGCAAGATTCAAATGTCCTAGATAGATATAACAGTTTAGGATATCTCCTCATACATCAAACATCAGAGTATCAGGCGGAAGCGGTAAACAAGATCCGAGTACGGATAAGAAGCAAATCGGCATAAGATGCCCCATAAATAAAACACATCCCGCCCACAGATCTCACGGATCCCCGTTCCCGAAATCTCTACACCGAACGATCGTTGCCCACATCGTCCGCCTCCTCCACCCAGTATCCATCTTGTGAGTGTACCTGTTCATCTGAATCAAATAATTTATCGTGTGAGACCCTAGGGGTACTCAACAAGTCTTTATGCCTCTAAAGGGGACACAACCTGGGGTGACGCAATTGCAGCAAAAGATAAACCCTAACAGTTCTATAGATACTCGCTAACCATCCGCCTAACCAAAGATAGACAGATGTCCGTGAATTAATGACAACAGTTATAACGGTAATATCATCAGATCCATCCTCCTCCTCGCTTACCAACGAGGAAGCGGACGAACAACCCCCATTCGTTGGCATTTTTATTATCCATTCCATGAGTGTTGCACTATTTACTAGTCAGCTACTTAGTCAAATTTAAAGCGGTACTTTAGTTATACTTGTCTATGATCGAGAAACTGTGCTCCAAGTCGTCCATAACCGCGGACACGGCTTTCAGAAAGTTTTACCCTGCAGGGGTGCACAAATAGCAACACACACTCGATCAACCTCGGAAAAACCAAATCAAAACCCAACGAGGCCTTCACGACAAAGCAATCACAAGATTCAGAAATATTTCAGGGGGCCACCCCATTAAGTATACCCGCAACGAAGTTAGCTGACTTCGAGACGGACTCAAGGTTTGTGGGGCCGGCTGTAAACGACTGGGAACCCGAAAGTGTGACTGGGCTTGTCGATACCGCGAAAACAGGTCACGATCCTAAACAGTACAGGTGCTCCTCGCACAATCGTAAATAAAGCAGTAAAGCATGGCATAAGTACAGGATAGTAAATAAAACCTCAAACTAGTTTGTGGCCCCAAGAAATAAGACTGAATCAAGCTCTAGCTCAGGGGGGTCCCATAAGCCTCCCGGATGTGGATAGCGCGAATAATCAAGGAACAGGAATCAAGTACTCGGGGTCCTACGGGACACAAGTGAGCAGGAAAAAACAAATAGCAGATATTGCTCACCGGTGCCACTTTTATTAGTTATCCCATTACTACTCAGGTTAAGTTGTTTAGGTACCTCGTTATCCATCAGACACTCACATACCCTACACATGCTGTTCTACGACTCGCATGGCTCAAACAACTCCTGTAGTAATGGCTCATGGGATGGAGGAACAAGCTTTGGTGGGGTTTAAAAGTAAAGGCTATGCAATACTTGGGATTCAGTTTAATGCAATCGCGACTCGATGATGCAAGAATAAGATAGAGGCAATAGGTACTATATGTATGCAAGCATGTGGTAGTGCTTGCCTGGCAGCTCAGTTGAAGCGAGAGACGGATCTGGGTAGTGCTCCTGGGTCTCTTGATATCTCCCCTGCTCAGCGTCTATTCGAAGAAGAACCAAACAAACAAGGGTCAACATAAATGAAGTGCACAAGCATAAGAATAAAATGCGACAAGCAAACAATCATGACATGATGAATGATGCACAATTTGCATGGCAATAAAGTAGCATGGCATGGGTGAGGTGTGGAATACAAGAATAAGCATTTTATTGCGTTTTGGTCACATTTTATACTCAAATAAGTTGCTGTTTACTTTATATTTATATGATTCATGCTGCAATTCAGAACATGGAATGCATAAACAGAAAGGTCTCGTCGAGCTGATCATTTTAGACATATCATTTGTTAAATTTGGAGTTATAAAACAAAAGTTATTAATTAATTAAGGGGGAAGGGCATTTTCTTGTAATTTTAGTCAACTTGAATTTTAAAGTGTTCAAATTATATTTTGGATGGCATATTTGAAATCCTCACATTTTTCTGATTTGAAAACATATGTTATTTGTATTATTTGGAATTATGAATTTAAATTTATTTTAAAGTCAAAATTATTAAATAGGGTCAAAGTCAAAGGTGTGACTATATAGAGTCAAATCTGGTCAAATATGAAAATATGGTTGAGTTTATACTTGAAAAACATTCATATTTCATTTTATAACTTTTTCCAAATTCAAAACATTTCAAAAGATATGAATCATTTAAGTTATAAACATTTCCTAAATTTATTTGATTTCAGAAAAACTTTGGCGATTTTTCTCACTCAGGGACATTCTACCCACCATCAATGACATGTGGGGCAGAGGAAAGAGGGGCCACGGAAGCGCTAGCGAACGAGGTGGTGACAAGTGGCGAAGGGGAGGACGGCGGGTTGAGCTGCCAAAAAGTAGAGGGCCTATGTGCAAATCTGCCAGGAGTGCTCCGATTCAGACCCTGACGAAACTGAACGAGTGTTCGCAAAAATGGCTAGCTGACCCCGATCTTGCGATGAAGATGCCGACTAAACTGCTAGGAATTTCTCAATGCCGCAAAAATCAAAGTTCAAGAGGATACATATGCCTACAATTTTCGTGTTTAGGTTTTCTCCACCGGAGGACTCTACGAGCCGGGAATCAACGAAGAACAGAGGCCGACCTGAGGACAAAAAGGACAGGACTTTGCTGACAGAACACCGGGTTTTTCCCTGATCTCGCGAGGTCAGTGGCGATTGATACAAGGCGAAAAAGGGGATGATGTAAAAACGAAAAACGCAGAGGATACACAGGCCTACAAGTTTCATGTTTGAAAGTTTTTGTAATTTGAACCGTAACGCAGAGATCTGGGGTTGTTCCTCTGAGTTGGTGCATAGACGAGCTCTGAACCTGACGCTACTGAACCTGCACGCACGCACGCGATGGTGCCGAGGGAGGGGGAACTATGGCTGCGGTGGCGAGCTCTCGGGCGGCAGGGAGGGCATAGGAAGGAGGGGAATGGAGTGGGGGGCTTACCACGAGGGTGTTGGAGCAGCGAAACAAGGCCGATGATGAACAGGGGCGTCGGAATCACCAAAGAATGCCGGCGGCCATGGACGAGGAAGTAGACCCGGCCGACGGTCCTGAGCTCGTGGGGTGATCTGGTAGCCGGTAGAGGACCCTAGCAAAGAGGCCTAGCTGCCTGTGCCCTTGGCTCTGCGCTTGGCAGACTGGCCTGATGGCAGGCGATGGCTACCGTGGAGGATTGTCCCCGGGCTTGAAGAAAAAGCAGAGCAGAGAGGAAGCTGGCGGCGCGAGGGAGAAATGAAGCTAGGGTTCGGAGACCGCTCGGGGGGGATAAGAAGAGGGGCCGGAGGTGACGCGGCTGACTTTGGCCGACGGCAACCTGCTCCCTCCCGTTAGCGAGGCAGAGAGAGGTGACGACGGAAAGAAGAGGAACAGGAGACGGCGTCGGTTGGAGGGGTACCAGGCCGCTGGTGGCATGATACGGGCCGGCCCAAGAGGGAGGAAGAGGGATCGGGCCAGGAGGGAGCTAGCTGCGGGCTGCTACGGCTGGGCCCAAGGTGGCTGCTGCCAGGTTTGGTTCTCTCCTTTTATTTATTTCCTATTTCATTTTTGTTAGCTCAAATGTTTTGTTTTATGTTTATATTTAGCCAATTTTAAGGAGGCAACTTATTCACTATTTGAATCTTTGCAGGGATTTTGAACAAAGGTGTCTAGGCAACAAAATAGACTAGAGGAAAATAGCATATTTGGAAGAGAGGATGCCCACATACATAAAAGTAGTATGTGCCATTTTGGGCATTTTACCAGATTAGGGTTTTAGTATAAGAACAAAACTCTTTTTCCAAAATATTGGACCCTAACAATGGCCCTTGATTGTATAAAACAAGATAGGGATACAAAGAGGGAGGGAGATGAGATGAGAGATGATCCACTCAAGAATTCAAAGAAAAACCAAAAGACTTAAATGTGGTGATACTTGCATGGCCCATGCAAAATAATTAATGCCATGTTTATTCTTGTGGAAACAATAATATTTTCATGGCATTATTCTTATGCATTACCAAAAGTGGAATAAAGCCAAGCAAAAGAATTTATAGAAGTAGACCCATCCTATCTCCCATGAGCTAGATTAAATACCAAAAGAAAATCAAATGCAAGCTCATGGTTAATGGAATGGTGGAATTATAAGGTGGTGAGAGAAAGGTGGTGGAGTGGAATAAAAGATATGCCCCCAACTCAACTTGGGCATTTAAACAATATATCAAGAACCAAATACAATATCAAGAGGCAAATACAATTTACAATGCATATGAGAGAAGAACCAAATCAAAAAGGGGTTTTATATGATGCTCAAATGCAAGGTGGCATGATGACATGAGCATGATTGAATGATGATGCAACAATTATATATATGAAGTAGCCATTATACTACTAGACCAAGTAGCATTACAGTTGTTAGACAAATGGGATGCTACAAATAACATTGAGGCTAAACGTTTGAAATCGAGCGATAACTCGACCTATATGTGGCACTGTCGTCTTGGTCACATTGGAGTGAAGCGTATGAAGAAACTCCATGCCGATGGACTTCTTGAATCACTTGATTTTGAATCACTTGAAAGATGTGAAGCATGTCTGATGGGTAAAATGACTAAGACTCCATTTTCTGGTATGATGGAGCGAGCTACGGACTTTTTGGAAATCATACATACCGATGTGTGTGGTCCAATGAGTGTAGCATCGCGCGGTGGTTATCGTTATGTTCTTACCTTCACGGATGATTTGAGTAGATATGGGTATATCTATTTCATGAAACATAAGTCCGAAACTTTTGAGAAGTTTAAGGAATTTCAAAGTGAGGTAGAGAATCAACGTAACAAGAAGATTAAATTTCTACGTTCTGATCGTGGAGGTGAATATCTAAGTTACGAGTTTGGCGAGCATTTGAGGAAATGCGGAATACTTTCACAATTGACACCGCCGGAAACACCACAGCGTAATGGTGTGTCCGAACGTCGTAATCTAACTCTCTTAGATATGGTTCGTTCTATGATGTCACTTACAGATTTACCGCTATCATTTTGGGGTTATGCATTAGAAACAGCCGCATTCACTTTAAATAGGGCACCATCTAAATCCGTTGAAATGACACCGTATGAATTATGGTTTGGGAAGAAACCTAGATTGTCGTTTCTTAAAGTTTGGGGATGCGAAGCCTATGTAAAGAAGTTACAGCCGGACAAGCTTGAACCCAAAGCGGAAAAATGCGTCTTCATAGGATACCCGAAGGAAACTATTGGGTATACCTTCTATCATAGATCCGAAGGCAAAATCTTCGTTGCCAAGAATGGATCCTTTCCAGAGAATGAGTTTCTCTCGAAAGAAGTGACTGGAAGGAAAGTAGAACTCGACGAGGTTGTCGGACCTTCTCTCGAAATTGCGAGTAGCGCAGCACCGGAAGAAGTTCCTGTGGTGCCTGCACCAATAAGAGAGGAAGCTAATGATGATGATCATGAAACCTCGGTTGAAGTTGCTGCAGATCCTCGCAGGTCAACGAGAACTCGTACCACTCCAGATTGGTATGATCCGGTTATGAGTGTCATGTTGGTGGAAAACACCGATGACCCTGAGACATATGAGGAAGCGATGATGAGCCCAGATTCCAATAAATGGCAAGAAGCCATGAAATCCGAGATTGGATCCATGTACGAAAACCAAGTATGGACTTTGGTGGACTTACCGGATGGCCGGAAGGCTGTCGAGAACAAATGGATCTTCAAGAAGAAAACAGATGCTGATGGTAATGTTACTGTCTATAAAGCTCGACTTGTCGCAAAAGGGTTTCGACAAATTCAAGGAGTTGACTACGATGAGACTTTCTCACCAGTGGCGAAGCTAAAGTCTGTGAGTATTATGTTAGCAATCACTGCGTATTATGATTATGAGATATGGCAGATGGATGTCAAAACAGTATTCCTCAATGGAGACATTGATGAAGAGTTGTATATGATGCAACCCAAAGGTTTTGTCGATCCTAAAGATGCTAACAAGGTATGCAAACTTCAACGGTCCATCTATGGATTGAAGCAAGCATCCCGAAGTTGGAATCAACGTTTTGATAAGGTGATCAAAAGTTTTGGTTTTATACAAACTTATGGAGAAGCTTGTATTTACAAGAAAGTGAGTGGGAGCTCTGTAGCATTCTTAATACTATATGTAGATGACATATTGTTGATTGGGAATGATGTAGACCTTCTTAATAGTGTCAAGGAATATTTGAATAATAGTTTTTCAATGAAGGATCTTGGCGAAGCAGCTTACATATTAGGCATAAAGATTTATAGAGATAGATCGAAACGCCAAATATCATTGTCACAAAGTACATATTTGGACAAAGTTCTAAAGAGGTTTGGAATGGAAGATAGCAAGAAAGGGTTCTTGCCCATGTTGCCCAATACGACATTGAGTAAAACTCAAAGTCCGACATCGGCAGAAGATAGAGAAAGGATGAGTAAGACTCCCTATGCCTCAGCCATAGGATCTCTAATGTATGCCATGCTATGTACTAGACCCGACATTGCATATGCTGTTAGTTTAACTAGCAGATATCAAAGTGATCCAGGAGTGGATCATTGGACAGCGGTCAAAAACATCCTTAAGTACTTGAGAAGAACTAAGGATATGGTTCTTTCTTATGGAGGTGATGAACAGCTCGTTGTTAATGGTTACACCGATGCTAGTTGGAACACCGATCCGGATGATTCTAAATCACAATCTGGATACGTATTTATTTTGAATGGTGCAGCAGTTAGCTGGAGGAGTGCAAAGCAAAGCGTTGTGGCGAGATCTTCAACTGAATCGGAATACATGGCTGCTTCGGAGGCTTCACAAGAAGCGATATGGATGAAAGAGTTCATTACAGAGCTAGGTGTGGTTCCTAGCGCTGGACCCAATGTCTATCTACTGTGATAACATGGGCGCCATAGCCAATGCGCAAGAACCAAGGTCACACAAGAAGCTGAAGCACATCAAGCTACGTTTTCATGCTATTCGAGAACATATCCAAGATAGGGATATAAAGATTTGCAAAGTACACACAGATCTGAATGTGGCGGATCCGTTGACTAAACCTCTCCCGAGGGCAAAACATGACCAACACCAAACTTCCATGGGTGTTCGGTATATTACCATGTAATCTAGATTAGATGACTCTAGTGCAAGTGGGAGACTGTTGGAGATATGCCCTAGAGGCAATAATAAATGTAGTTATTATTATATCTTTGTGTTTATGATAAATGTTTACATTCATGCTATAATAGTATTAACAAGGAAACATTAATACTTGTGTGATTTGTAAACTTAATTTGAAGTCCCTAGTAAAGCCTCTATATAATACTAGCTTGTTGGTTAATAGATGATTGTGGTTTCCCTATCATGAACATTGAGATGTTATTAACAAAAAGATCATATTGTTAGGAGAATGATATGGTGGACATACTCCTATAGATAAGCGTAGCATAAAGATCAAGTCATTTTAATAGTTCAATTGCTATATGCTTTCTGATACATAGTAATCTAATTCCTTCGACCATGAGATCATACATATCACCTTTACCGGATGGATGCTTTGATGACATCAAACACCACACCGTAACTGGGTGGTTATAAAGTTGGCATTGAGTGTTCGGAAAGTATTGGTTGAAACACATGGATCAAGAGTGGGATTTGTCCATCCATATGACGGATAGATATACTCTGGGCCCTCTCGGTGAAATGTCATCCAATTAGCTTGAAAGCATGTGACTGGCTCACAAGGGATCACATATCACGGGAACGACAAAAGAGTACTTATCCGTAACGAGGTTGAACTAGGCATGCAGAGATACCGACGATCATAACCTCGGATAAGTAAACTATCGTGAGACAAAGGGAAATTGATATCGTATGTAAGTGGTTCATTCGATCGCAAAGTAATCGTAGAAATATGTGGGAGCCATATGAATTTCCAGATTCCTCTATTGGTTATTGTTCGGAGAAGTGTCTCGATCATGTCCGCATAATTCACGAACCGTAGGGAGACACACTTAAGGATTCGACGTTGTTTGGCTAATTTTGGAAAGAGGAAAAGGAGGAGGAAACCGAGTTGGGGAGGAGTCCCTCCTCCCCACCGCCGGCGCACCACCCAAGCCGAGTTGGGGAGGGAGACCTTGGCCGGCCGGCCCCTCCACCTATATAAGGAGGGGCAGGGCTCCCTCCTAGAGACACACAAGATCCTCTCCTCCAAACCCTAGTACCAAGCCACCGCCGCCTCCATAGTCGTCGCCGGCCCTAGGGCAAACCGCCGCCGTCGCCTAGCTAAACCCTAGCCGCCAGCTTGCTCCTCCTCGGCGTGTCTAAACTCTAGATCGTCGAGGGACTCTCTCATACACCACCATACTCGCTCCGGCTTAAGGCGAAGCCCTGCGAGATCTCCCCTCTACTTCCGGTACCACGCCGTTGTGCTGCCGGAATCACGAGGAGAGTGCTACAACCTCCGCTGCCTGCTGGAACAAGGGAGAGGAAGGTCTTCGTCGAGTACCGAACGTGTGACCGACTGCGGGAGCGCTTCCGGAATGCAGCGCCGGAAGGATCGTCTACGCGATCTTGAGATCGGTAAGAGTACGACTACATCACCCACGAGAATCCGCTCTCGTTAAACACTTTGGAATCTTCGAGGGTGAGTTATTCTATCGACTCGTTGCTACAATCTAGTAGATAGATCTTGGCTTGTTTGTTTGTATGCGGTAGAATTTTTTTGTTTTCCATGCTACGAAATCCTACAAAGCATTAACACTCCGTGAACACATGTGATACTCACACCACAGCCATCCCCTCCGGGTTGTCCCAATTTTCGTCACTTTGGGGCCTTTGGATCCGGAAAATGATATATGTACACAACTTGCAGATAAGATTATAAACAGTACTATCATAATGATTCAATAATAAGTTCAGATCTGAGATCATGGCACTCGGGCCCTAGTGACAAGCATTAAGCACAACAAGTTGCAACAAAGTCAAATAGCACTAATAGAGATACTAGGCACTATGCCCCTAACAATTCTTATTCGATTACATGATAGAACTCATCCAATCCCTACCATCTCCAAGCCTATAGCGGGGGATTACTCACTCATGGATGAGGGAAACATCGGTGGTTGTTGGAGATGCGTTGGTGATGATGATGGCGATGATCCTCTCCAAATTCCCCGTCCCGACAGGGTGCCAGAATGGAGTTTCTGGATCTGAATCTTGGTTTCTGGTGGCGGCGGCGGAGCGGAACTCTTTCTGGAAAACTATCGAACCCCCCTCTGTTTTTAGGTCAGAAGGCAACTTATAGACGCGGAGGGAGGCCGAGAAGCTGCCTGGGGTGGACAAACCTCCCCCAGGCGCGGGGTCAGTTGGCCCGTGCCTGGAGTGGGTCTCGCCCCCTAGGCCTCCCCTCTGTCTCTTCTTCTGGCTCCGTGGATCTTTTGGTGAAATATAATTTTTGGCATATTTTCCGGGATTTTTCCTGATAGTTCATTTTCTGCACAAAAAACAAGACACCAAGGTAATTCTGCTGAAAACAGCGTCAGTCCGTGTTAGTTGTATCCAAATCACACAAGTTTAGAGAAGAAATAATAGCAAAGTGTTCGAGAAAGTAGATACGTTTTGGACGTATCATGTACTAGACCAGACATTGCATATGCTGTTAGTTTGACTAGCAGGTATCAAAGTGATCCAGGAGTGGATCATTGGACAACGGTCAGAAACATCCTAAAGTACTTGAGAAAAACTAAGGATATGGTTCTTTCTTATGGAGGTTATGAACAACTCGTTGTTAATGGTTACATCGATGCTAGTTGGAACACCGATCTGGATGATTCTAAATCACAATCTGGATACGTATTTACTTTGAATGGTGCAACAGTTAGCTGGAGCAGTGCAAAGCAAAGCGTTGTGGCGAGATCTTCAACTGAATCGGAATACATAGCTGCTTCGGAGGCTTCACAAGCTTACAATATCCGTTATTGAAACATCATGTTTGTTCTTACTTTGTCCTGCACTACACACTAGAGTAAGCATAAGAAAAGATAAAATGCTCCTGGGCCGCTAGCCAAACCTATGCATGACATGGTGGAAACTTACAGCATGACAATCCATGACACTCTTTTCAAAATAAATCTGTCGAGAGAACTCATATGTCTGTTTGTCTTGTCTTTTGAAATGTGGAGATATTCCCCTTCACACAGGGGCAAGAGATACCTCAATGATGCAGTTTTTTGACATCCTATGCTATACAATGACAAGTTGTAGCATAAATTCATTGGTAAAAAGTGCATGATACATTCAACTTGTAAAATGGTTAACACATAAACCATATGAAGCTTTGAAATAAAAGATACTTGGAACCCCATCCTTATTAGTATTGTTGACATGAACTACATAACTCAAAACCTTATTTTACATTCTTTATGGAGGATTATCATATGTATTCAATGCTTACTTTTGGTATGAGATGAAAAACATCTCAAGGGAAGACATGAAACTAAGAAGTGAGTCTTCTAGTCGGGCATTAAACTAAGAAGTATCCCAAAAATAAAAGTAGAGGCATAAAACACCAATGCTAATTATACAGAGAGTCTCTTATTCTATAGGTTCATCAAAGTGTGCTTGAATGTTTGTTTTTTCCCTCATTTGTTTTATCACACCATTACTTATTGTTCAACATGTTTATAGATGTGCAAAAGATACAACTTGATAGTACACTTGCATATTATGTTTCATTAAAATGATTTGAACATATGAACTTTCCATGATAATGAAAGAAGCAAAAGTGACAAAGTCCAAAGTCCATGTTTATTTTTATCACCTTCATGCTTGAGGACGAGTATAGGTAAAGCTTGGGGATGCTGATGCATGTAAAATGCATACATGAACTTTGTAGTTTGTTAACATGTTTATCCACATATTTGCATCATATATAATGTTATATCCATGTTTTACATTGATTTTTGGGGATTTACCAATGATCCCCTTTATTTTGGCTATAGCCCGGCAGGGCAGAAAAACCCTATTTTCAATGTTTTTGATGTTTTAGGACCTACACGAAGTCAAATGAACCTGAGCTTTTGGGGATGTCAATATTTATCCACGAGAAGCATCTGGATCGCGAGAACCCCACCTGGAGGGCCAGGAGGCCCAAAAGAGACTGGGTGATGCGCCTAGCGTAGGTGGGCGCGCCACCTACCCTCTTTTCCTCCTTGGTCGTCTGATCGCCTTGATTCTTTTGCCCACGAAGTTCTCTTGACCTAAAAACCCCTATATAAGGATTCCCTAGGGAGTCCTTGACATAGAACACACCAGAGACGAAAACACCACCAAATAGAGTCAGATCCAGTGAAGACTGGAGGGGGAACTCTGTCGGAGCCACCTCCGGGGGGATCTCCACCCTCTCCAACATCTCCAACATCGTCACCATGATGAACAGGGAGTAGTACACCTCTAGACTATGGGTTTGTGGCGGTAGCTTGATCTATTTCTCTCTTGTTCTTCATAGATCTAGTACCATATGAGCTGCCCAACATGATTATGGTCATATATGTAATTCCTATGTGGTGGATCTTTATTCTATGATTTGATATATGAGATTGGAACCTATTTTTTAAAGATGTACTAGTAGATACATATCATGTACCCCATTCTTAATTGCTTGTTTTGATCCAACTTGTATGCAAGAGCTTGTATGGGGAGAAGTGTGTATTAGATGGAGTATCATGGTGGTAGTGATTGAATTGTGACAACAATATTCAAGATCTACTTTGGGTTTTACCTTTATTTTGATGCCTCACTAGGGATAAAGTGTAATCATGTGCTATAAGTATCATGTGACAATGAGATAATCTTGTTAGATCAAGGTAGGATATTTGTATTTCAAACATCATGTCATATTACTTATAGCTATACTCTGATTTGTTCTTAATTCAAGATTGCATGGGGTTTTCCTTTCTTGGGGAGTATAAGAGAGATGTGTTTCATCTCTATGTTAGAATGTGATGCCCATATGAATGCTTATCATACACGCATAGAAGTTTCATGAATATTTATCATTGATGAATTATTTTATGATCACTACAACTTAAAAAGAGAGTAGACACGTGAACCGATGAACCCCGGTCCAAATTTGATCAAAAGAAACACCTTTCCATTACATCTATTACCTTTTATATTTTCTGCAATTTATTATTTCAAAAATATATAAAAAATACTTTTCCTACTTGCAATCAGCCATAAAAAAACCCAAAAAACTTTACTATCTTCCATATCATCTAGTTTGCATTACTTTACTTTATTTATTTTAGTTTACTTTATTTATATTTCATATTAATAATGTGAAACCATGTGATTGACAACCACTTGGTGGAGTTGGGGACACAAGACATATTATTTTACTTTACATGTTGCTTAAAGAGGAGAAGACGAATAAAACTTCCACATCCAATTTCTCGAAAGTTCGATATAAACCCTCGAGTCACCCTTGTGGGAAAAAGAAGCTTGCTACAACAATCTGCACTTGGAGTCCCAACGAAAAGTGGCCACGATTATTGCCATGAGCTACATATCCTAAAACTTTATTTTACTTTAGTTTATAATATTTTATCAAAGATCTAGCACATGTATTCCCTGCTTACTAGCTATTACCAGGAATAACAAGAAAGGTAAGAACTGAAAAGAAAGAAAGAAGAAAGAAAAAAGAAAAAAAATGAGACTCAAAGACCAAACATACGATTTAATCTTTTGTTTTTATATTCTTAATGGTCCGTAGTACTTTAATTTGTTACTATATAAGTAACATATTGTTAAGCATATATGTAAGTACATAAGAGATATCACTTCATAGCTCATTTGCTTATTTCTGTTCTTTAAAAAGAATGAATCATGTGATCTTGTGTAACAAAGATCACGACTTATGATTTATAATATAAACAAACTCCAAAGTCCATGTTTAGTTTTTTCACCTTTATGCTCGAGGATGAGCATAGGATAAGCTTTGGGATGTTGATGCATATAAAATGCATACATGAACTTTGTAGTTTATTAATACATGTTCCCATATTTTGCAACTTATATTTTCTAGGATGACGTGACCCAGGGTGTAAGGTTCCCAACCTTTAATAAGGTAGAGATCCCTGTGTTTACAATGCTAGTCCCTGGATCAATAGCTAGCATCCACAGTTAAGATGTAATATCAAGAAATAAAGGTCATAATGCAATTTTATAACCAGGAACAAAATAAATCATTACATCTTACATAGCTCATTTGGCTATCTCATTACATTGCAACAGAAATAACTATAGCATGGAGTCCTTCATCTTCAAAGTGCCACAGGCAAACATGTTGGTTGTAGACTTGTAATCCTATTCAACACACTTCACTAACATCAAACAAACCTGCAACATAGTAAGTTGCAGCCACAAGGTTCAATACATTTGAATTGTATTGGCAAGTTTCACTACTATGTAGAATTTAAGTGGATCCTATCATTACATGCATATTTGGCTAAGTGGGGTTAGGCTCATTTGCAGAAAGCAATATAGTTTTATCCTAAATTTTCAAAAATAGTTTTGATCTTTTGTCAAATCTTTCTGAACTTCTTGGAAAACTCCAAGTGCTTCAAATCCCTTGTTGTCACCATCAAGTTTTACTTTGAGAAATTGGAATGTCGAGATCTTCCATAGCTTCAGGCCTTAGTTGCTCAGTATTGTCCATAACCGGGGACACGGCTAAGTACTTAGAATTTTGATCTTCTGCAGAAGTTGTACACTTTACCCACATGACACAATCTCATCTTGATGCCACCAGTGGCCGTTGGATAAGTACTCACCAAGATGGAGTACTGGCAGATTGAGAATGTGACAAAGTCTTTCCATAGAAGTCCTCCCAAATACACAATGCTAGCTTGTCATCCAGGCACCAATGTAGGGTTTCAAGTTCCCTTACACAATTCTAGTTAACCTGAAGATGCCAATGCATGGGTCTTCCACTATGTAGTTGACTAAGCCAGAGCCCATTTACATGTGGCTGTACACGGAAGCCACTGTACGAGAAACATGTTCAATCTCTAAGTCCCTGGGTGGTTTTCTTCTAGTGCACATACAAAAAGAGATAGCCATATAAACATGGTTCCTTTTGTTGCCACCTTGTCCAAAACTTGAGTATCCTTGTCCACCCAGGTGGTTCATTGAGTACTTGTTTTATTATATAAAACATATGTCTTTTCAACTCTTCATATAATCATATCATGTTCCCATCCCAATATATATCAGGGATAAGCATACTACAACTACAATGTTTCCACTAAGGGAGATATAAGGGTATCCTATTAGCATTTAGCATAGCATAAAATATAGTAAACCTTTCCATGCATGTTACAAAATCCACTAAGTGTAATGAAAATAGTAGGACATGGATGATAGTGTCACTTGCCTTTTTAGTAGAGAATGTTGGTTCACTTCTTGATCTTGCAAATATCACACTCTTCTAATTCCACTACAATACAATCAAGCAAACACAAATTCAACTAGCATTCCAACCAATTTATCACACATAAAATAATAGAATCAAGGTCATGCATGCAAGCATGCAAAAGATAGTTTTATTTGCAAAAATGGTTTCTACTAGGCTCTAAACATTATAAAGTTCAAAAGTGGTCATTTACTAAAGTGGTAAAACCATTTGCAAAAGGGTTTATCTATAAACCATTTCTAAATCAAATCAATATTTTATGTGGTTGAAAATGCTTTTAGCAAAGCAATATTCTTTAAATAGTTCACCAAATATATTTTAATTCTCAAAACTTGGTGTTTAGGATCAGAAGGTTTGAATCAAATCATTTCCCAAAGGTTTCACTCAAAAATCATTTCTAAATCATAATCAATATTTTCATTTGACTAGAAATGAACTAAATTAAATATTTACTCGTTAACTTCACAAAATACATTTTTAAATCCATAAGTTGGTTCCTAGGGTCAGTAGGTTCACAACAATCCATTTTGCAAAGATTTCACATTAAAATTATATCTAGAACAATTTTTATATTCATAATAAGCCTACACAAGTTTCTGCAATTTCAACCAATTTTACAGAAGCAAATCATTAAACAAATTGCATGGTTGCAAAGTACTTGATCTACTGATTCCATTGATATAAAATTTGCAAAATTTGGACGTGTAGAATTAAAGTTATGAATTTTACAAGTTTGCAAATCAATTAGAAAATTTTCTGGTTTTTATTCAAACAGCCTAGCCACATGGCGTGATTCTATTGGCCGGTACCGCTTCGTGCGGATCAGCCTCTCTGGCCCGTAGGATTTAAGTGAGATCGTGCGGCGCAGAGACACTCATACCTCTTCGTTTAATGATTCTATCTAAGCCGCCAGATGGAGATCTAACGGTGTAAAACGATTCTCTCTGGCGACAACGCTCTGGCGTGGTCGTCGCCGGTGATGCATGAAGCGAGAAAGAATGGGAGAGGGCTCACCGTGTGCGCCTTGACATGCTGATGCTCAACCTTTTTACGAGGAGGCAGGGGCGCACTGTAATGGAGGGGATTTCTCGCCGGAGTCGGTGGCGGCGTCAGGCGGTTCTGTTCGTCGTCAGGGACGGAGCTGCAGATCGTGCCGAGGCAAAACAATGACATGGTTAGATGCGGACGAACGTGGGGTTCACGTGAGCATCATCGAGAGGGCTCGGGGCGGTCTTCTCTTACCAGGGGAGTTCACCGGAGCAACGACAGACGGCGGTGGCGAGTTGAGGTTGACGAAGCCGAGCTTCTAGAGCGCGCGGGAGTGAGCTGGGGCTATGGGCAGATGCGCACGGGAATGGAGAGCAAGCTAGCGTGCTCTGTGAGGAGAGGGGCGGCTGTGGTTCGCCGAAATTGGCGGCGAAGCTCGTCGGAGACGGCAGCGGTGCAAAAGGAAATTGGGGCGGCCTGGTGGCTCTCTGGCAGCGGGGTCTGAGGGGAAATGGCGAGGAGGGAGTGTTGCTTAAGAGGGCGTGGTCGCGAGAGGGAATTACTGCGCCATCAACGCGTATTGACGCCGGAGTTAATCGGCAGCAACGGCAGGAAACGTGGTCGCGAGGTTGATGATGACCTGCTGGCGATGTGGGGCCGTCTGTCAGTGAGAGTGAGGGAGGGAAGGATGGGGCCACTTGTCTGCGTCTCTACGGGTCCTTTTCCGAGTGAAAAACGTTTCGCTGAGAGGGGAGAGTTGGGCTGCGAGTTGGGCCGCTGGGCCTGTTGGGTTGGGTTGAGTCTGTTTCATTTTTTATACAGATTGCTTTTTTTCTTTTTCTATTTGATTTTCTGTTTTGATTTTCAAACAAACAATTCAAACAGCAAATCAAATCAAACCACCACCAAACTTTGGGTAGTTTTTAATTCTGTTTAACAACACAAACCAAGGTTCAAAATAAAATAATTTTTATTCTTTTTAGGATCCATTATTAATTAAAATAAAAAGACTTTAGTTTTTAATTCAAATAGGGTTTAATTTTTTTTAAACTCTATTTGAAATCTAAATAATAACAAAACTATTTTAGTAGGTTTTATTTGAAAACATAAAACACTTAGAATTCTTATTTAAAATAAATTAACAAGTTTTAGTGTTTATTTAAAATGGAAAAGCCTTTAATTTAATAAAATTGGATATTAATAAATCCTCATTATTTTATTTAAATAAACCTTTACTCTTTTAATCAAAACAAAAAATATTTTATTTCAAAAGCTTGGCCAAAGTTTAATTTGGCTCTATAAAATAATCCTTATTTATAATTCTGCCTTTTCTTTTGAAAACCAAATCTTTTTATTAAAGATCTAAAAATAGTAATTCCAACTATCATAATTTTATTTATTAATTGTTTATCTTTTTAAATCCTTTTAGGATTTTATTTGATCAAAATAAGTTTGGATATTTCCAATTGGAATCAAAAAGTTTCTTCTCACCCTAAAAATCATCAATTGTTTATTTTGTTTATTTATTTTTCATATTACAAGATTTGGAAAATCTTGGGATGTGACACAGGGTGGGGCCCACGCCACTTGGGCTCGTTCCCTTCTGAGCCTCCTCATCCATCCATCTTCATCTCAGCCTCGAAGGCTTGACCTAAAACCGCCTATAAAAAGACCCCCATGACGATCTTGGGGGAGGCGACGCAGAAACACAGAAACATCAAAATAGAGACAAAACCGGCGAATATTGGAGGGGGATCCCATTGGAGATATTCCCAAGAGGCAATAATAAAGTGCTTATTATTATATCTTTGTGTTTATGATAAATGTTTACATCCCATGTTATAATTGTATTAATAGGAAACATTAATACTTGTGCGTTTTGTAAACATAAAAGAGTCCCTAGTAAGCCTCTTGATAAACTAGCTTGTTGATTAATAGATGATCATGGTTTCCTGGTCATGGACATTGGATGTTATTAATAACAAGATCGTATCATTAGTAAAATGATGTGATGGACACACACCCATAGTAAGCATAGCATAAGATCAAGTCATTAAGTTTGTTTGCTACAAGCTTTCAGATACATAGTAACCTAATCCTTCGACCATGAGATCATGTTAATCACCGTCACCAGATGAGTACTTTGATGACATCAAATGCCACTTCCTTAAATAGGTGGTTATAAAGGTGGCATTGGGTATTCTGAAAGTATGTGTTGAAGCGCATGGATCAAGAGTGGGATTTGTCCATCCATATGACGGATAGATATACTCTAGGACCTCTCGGCGGAATGTCACCCAATTGTCTTGCAAGCATGTCTACTAGGTCACAATGGATATCATATCACGGAACGAGTAAAGAGTACTTCGGTTACGAGGTTGAACTATAGGTATTGAGATACCGACGATCGAACCTCGGATAAGTAAAGTATCACACGACAAAGGGAATCGGTATCGTATGTGAATGGTTCATTTGATCACGAAGTCATCATTGAATATGTGGGATCCATATGGATCTCCATATCCCGCTATTGGTTATTTATCGGAGAGGTGTATCGATCATGCCTTCATAGTTCGCGAACCGTAGGGTGACACACTTAAGGTTCGATGTTGTTTAAGTAGATATGGAATATGAGTTGGAGACCGAATGTTGTTCGAAGTCTCAGATTGGATCCAGGACATCACGAGGAGACCCGGAATGGTCCGGAGAATAAGATTCATATAAGGAAAGTCAATTTCCGGGGTTCGAAAATGTTTTCGGTGTTTTGACCGGAAGCTTCTAGAATGTTCTATAGGGGTCACCAATGGGCCCACCACCCCGGGAGGTAGTACATGGGTCGAGTGTATGCTTCGGGGTCCTTGGGGCAGCCGCACCATGACCTAAAGGGTCAAACCGGACAACCAAAGGAATTGGGGTCAAACCCTAGTTTGGTAAGAAGGGAAACTTGGGGGGGGGGGTTCCCCTCTTCCCCCTTGTAACCGAGTTCGGGGGAGGGGGGAGGAACTCGGAATGGGATGGGAACCCCTTGGCCATAGCCCCCCACCTATATAAAGAGGGGTAGGCGCACACCCCCTTGCACCCTTGCCCCTTGTCCCAGGCGCCACCAACCCCTAGCTGCCACCTCCTCGCTCCTCCATCTTCCTGTTGCGGCTTAGGCAAAGCCCTACAAGGATTTCTCCTCCATCACCACGCCGTCGTGCTGCTGGAATTCCGAGGGGATCTACTATCTCCGCTGCCCGCTGGAATGGGGAGAGGAAGGTCTTCATCGACTTCGTACGTGTGACCGAGTGCGGAAGCGCCGTGATACGTCCATTTTGCATCACTATTCTATATCATAAATTGCTTCTATTCATTGATATATTTCATATTAATAGGTGATACTTATGTTATTTCATCTATTTTTGCATGTTGGATGATTCTTGGAGGATGAACTGCCGGAGTCAGGATTCGGATGGAAAAAGCGGTGTCTATATGCAATTTTCACGAAGATCAGAAAAATACCAAAAAATATATGGAAAATCATATTTTTCCAAAAGACGAAGGATGCTAGAAGGAGAGGCGGAGTTGGGCCACAGGGGGCCCACACACCCCTAGGAGCGGGCCACCCTGGGCCGCGCCTACAGGGGTGTGGCCACCCTGGCCCACCCTTGGCTCCGCCCTCTCGCCTATGTCTTCTCGTCAAAACCATAAAGTCGGGGGAGCGACCATAGAAAGATTCCGCCACCTCTGCGGGGCGGAAACCACCGAGAGAGAAAAAGCTCTCCGGCAGACAGATTTCTGCCAGGGAAATTCCTTCCCGGAGAGGGGAGATCATCACCATCAACACCGTCATCAAGCTAGACTTCATTGGGATCATCATCATCCACACCATCATCTCCACCAGCACCATCATCACCACTCCATCCCTCTATAACAATTGTGTTGAATCTTGCATAGTTCTTAGGGGAAACTTTCCCGGTGTTGAATACTATTATAGTTGATGCTTGTGAGTGGAACCATTGAATTGTTGTTTATGTTCAGATTGTTATCCATCATTATATCATCTCTAATCTTGATCCATATGATGTCTCATGAGTAGTTCGTTTAGTTCTTGAGGACATGGGAGAAGTCATGTTGTTAGTAGTGGAATTGTGTTGAGGTATTATTCAATGGTTTAATATTTAAGTTGTGGTGCTATTCTTCTAGTGGTGTCATGTGAACGTCGACTACATGATACTCCACCATTTATGGGCCTAGGGGAATGCATTGTGTATTTGGCTACTAGTTGTGGGGTTACCGGAGTGATAGAAACCTGAACCCCCGTTAGGAAACCTTTGCACAAGGGAGTGTAGGATCTCAGATTTTATGGTTGTGGTTAGGTTGTTATCTTAATTACTTTCTTGTAGTTGCGGATGCTTGCGAGGGGTTTAATCACAAGTATGTATTAGTCCAAGTAAGGTCGGTATATTAGCACAGGTTCACCCACACAACACTTATAAAACCAAAGAAGATTAATCAACTATATGAAACAAAAGCACTTGACAGTATTCCCATGTGTCCTCGAGAATGTTTGGTCCTCCTAAGTATTACCACCGGCTTGTCCTTTGCTAAGAAAGGATTGGGCCACTTGCTGCAATTATTTGCTGTCTTTATTTACTTGCACTTTATTTCCTTGCTTTATCAAAAAACCTAAAAATCCGTTTGCTAAGTATTTACAGAGATTTCCTACTCCATACCGCTAGTCAACACCTTCTGCTCCTCGTTGGGATCGACACTCCTATTTATAGAAAGTACTACGATACACCCCTTATACGTGTGGGTCATTACGCTGCAGGAACGCAGTGCCGAGCGAATTGTCTACGCGATCTTGAGATCGGCAAGTGATCGACTACATCAACCACAAGAATCTGATCTCGTTAAACGCTTTGGATCTACGAGGGTTAGTTCTCTTCAATCTAGTTGCACCGATCTCGTAGATTAGATCTTGGCTTCGCCATAGATTAGATCTTGGTTTTATGTGTTCTTGTGATAGATTTTTTTGTTTTCCATGCAACGAACCCTATAGAACCGCCGCTGATGGGATCTCTACCTTCTCCAACATTTCTATCTTCATCACCATGATGAATATGGAGTAGTCCATCTCTGGACTATGGGTTTGTGGCAGTAGATTGATATATTTCTCTCTTGATCTATCATTGTTCTAGTACCATATGAGCTGCACAACATGATTATGGTCATCTATGTAATTCCTATATGGTGTATCTTTATTCCATGAGTTGATATTTGAGATTAGATTTCTATTGTGTGTGAGATGTATTAGTAGATGCATATTTTGTACCCTCGTTCTTTATTACTTGTTTTTATCCAAAATGTATGAGAGGGCATATGTGGGGGAACATGTTGATTAGTTGGAGTAACATGGTGGTGGTGCAACAAATTCAATATCTACTGTTGTTTTTACCTTTCATTTGTTATCTCACTAGGGATAAAGTGAATGCATGTGTTATTATCATCTAGTGACAACCCAGGTGATCTTGTTTGTTTAAGGTAGCATATTTGTTATTCAAACATAATGTACCTAAAGCTATAATCTGTTTTTTCTTAATTCTAGATTGCTTGGAGTTTTCTTTTCTAGAGGAGTGTAAGTGAGATGTGTTGCATCATCTTTAATATAGAACGTGATGCCCATATGAATGCTTATCATACACATAATAAAGTTTTTATCAATACTGTATTGCTTATGAGTTGTTTTATGTCAACTACACTTTATGAGAGAATAGACAAGTGAACACATGAAATCCCATTCCAACTTTTATTATAAGAAAAAACTTCCATTTACTTTCATCTGCTTTTATACTTGCCGCACCAATTAAATATTAAAACACAAAAACAATTTTACTATTAGAAAACACAAACAAAAACCAAAAAAGAACTTTACTTTATTGTTTTACCTTCTTGTCTAGTTATAGATTGCTTTTACTTTTTTATTTATAGTTTATTTGAGTTTAATAATACAAAACCTTATGCTTGATAACCACGCGGTGGATTTTAGGACACAAGGCAAATACTTTGTTTTGTAGGTTGCTTGAAGAAGAAAACAAGATAAGTCTCTAAGCCAATTCCCTGAGAGTTCGATATAAACCCTCAAGTCAACCATGTGGGTAAAAGATGCTTGCTACAACACTCTGTACTTGGAGTCCCAACGAGATGGTACACACGGAGTTGTTGCAATCACTCTCTCATAGGAAAAAATTGTTTTCTATGCTACGAATCCCATAATATCACGCATCTTGCAATGAATAAATAGAGAGATAGCCATGTTTTTATAGTCGTGTTAGCGATAAAATACTTATCAAGTTATCATTATGATCATATAGCTAGGCTTTTACTAAAATGTATATGATTGTAAACAACCATGCCAACTTGTAAGGTTTGTTCATACACATGTTAAAATATTGTATACATGTTCTATAGTAGCTTATCTTATCATACACATGTCTACCAATTGCTAACTTTTCAGATTAAATTGAAAGAGAAGATGGCAAAACCCAAAAAATACGGTATGAAAAAAACAAAAAAAATGTTTGAAAGTATTTTCTAGGTACTAAGTGTGTGTTCGGTTCTAGAACTAGGTGGAATGGATATTGGAGATATGCCCAAGTGGTTATTATTATATCTTTGTGTTTATGATAAATGTTACATCCCATGCTATAATTGTATTAAGAGGAAACATTAATACTTGTGTGCTTTGTAAACATAAAAGAGTCCCTAGTAAGACTCTTGTTAAAACTAGCTTGTTGAGTGATAGATGATCATGGTTTCCTCGTCATGGACATTGGATGCTATTAATAACAAGATCATATCATTAGGACAATGATGTGATGGACACACACCCATAGTAAGCATATCATAAGATCAAGTCATTAAGTTTGTTTTGCTACAAGCTTTCAAATACATAGTAACCTAATCCTTCGACCATGATATCATAATAATCACCATCATCGGATGAGTGATTTGATGACATCAAAGGCCACTTCCGTAACTGGGTGGTTATAAAGGTGGCAACGGGTATTCTGAAAGTATGTGTTGAAGCGCATGGATCAAGAGTGGGATTTGTCCATCCAAATGACAGATAGATATACTCTAGGCCCTCTCGGTGGAATGTCATCCAATTGGCTTGCAAGCATGTGACTAGGTCACAAGGGATGTCATATCACAGAACGAGTAAAGAATACTTATCGGTAACAAGGTTGAACTAGGTATGGATATGCCGATGATCTAACCTCGGATAAGTAAAGTATCGCGTGACAAAGGGAATCAGTATCATATGCTAATGGTTCATTCGATCATGAATTAATCATTGAATACGTGTGAGCCATTATGGATCTCTAGGTCCCGCTATTGGTTATTGATCGGAGAGGTGTCTCGATCATGTCTTCATAGTTCACGAACCGTAGGGTGACACACTTAAGGTTCGATGTTGTTTAAGTAGATATGGAATATGTGTTGGAGACCCAATGCTATTCAGAGTCTTGGATTGGATCCATGACATCACGAGGATATCCGGAATGGTCCGGAGAGTAATATTCATATAAAGGAAGTTATCTTCCGGGGTTCGGAAAAGTTTTCGATATTTTGACCAGAGATTCTAGAATGTTCTAGAGGTGCCACCAGTGGGCCCACCACCCCGGGAGGGTCCACACGGGCTAAGGCAATGTTGTGAGGGCTCATGGGCCAATCGCACCAAGCCTGATACATTGGAAACGTATCTATAATTTTTGATGCTCCATGCTTGTTTAGTATCTACTTTGCTTTGCTTGTCTACACTTTGAGGTGCTTTTTACATGTTTTCTGGTACTAACCTACTAACAAGTTGCAACAGTGTCAGATGCCTATTTTCTGTTGTTTTTGGTTTCAGAAAAGTTAGTAAAGAAATATTCTTGGAATTGGACGGGACAAACGTCAAAGTCAATTACTTTCCGTGGGGAACAAGAAGTCTAGAGGGGAGACGAGTAAGCGGGCCAGGGGTGGGCCCGCGTCTGGCTAGGGTTTGCCCCCCCTGGTCGCCTCCTCGTCCTTCCCCTTCACCTATAAGAAGCCCCCGATGCAGAAACCCTAAGCACCCGATCAAATATCCATGAAACCGTCTGTAGCCGCCGCCACCATCGTCCCTAGATCGGAGGGGATCTGAAGTTCTTCCCGGCACCCTGCCGGAGGGGAGATCATCCCGGAGGCCTTCTCTCCGGTATGATGTGTGAGTAGTTCCACCTTGGACTATGGGTCCATGTAGTAGCTAGATGGTTATATCTCCTCCTTTGTGCTTTCATGTATAGATCTTGTGAGCTCCGTTCATGATCAAGATCTAATCTATTTGTAATCATGCATGTTGTGTTTGAGGGGATCCGATGGATATTGAGATTATTATTTTGGTTTGATTAATGGTTTCGTCTTTATGATTCTATCATGTCTGTGTTGTTTGTGATCTTGCATGCTCTCCGTTGTTAGTAGCTATCTTGGCCAAGTAGTTGCTAGTGACTCCAAGAGGGGTATTTATGCTCGATAGCGGTTTCATGCCTCTAGTTTCCAAGGGAAGTGACAATAATCTCTTCGGTTGTAAATGTGTTGTTGCTACTAGGGAGAAAACAATGGTATCTTGTTCATGGAACATGTGGACTGTTTACCTTACACACTTTGCTTAAAGCAGTTGTCTGTTGCTTGCAACTTAACACTGGAGGGGGTTTGGATGATAACCTGAAGGTGGAATTATAGTCATAGATGGTGTTGGATGGCGGTTTATGTATCTTGTTGTATTGGCCAATCGAATCTCATAGGATCTTTCTGACTAGTAATTGCATTGTTATGCCTTGCTCAGTTCCTGTCAATTGCCCTGCTGTAATTTGTTTACCCTCCATGCCATGTTGTTTATCTAAGGAGAGCACCTCTATTGAACTATGGACCCCGGTCCAATCTTTACCATTGATACACCTTCCGCTGTTACTTATTTACTTGTTGCAAACCATTACCTTCCACACCATACGTTTAATCCTTTGTTACAGCAAAACGGTGAGCTTGACAACCTCACTGATTCGTTGGGGCAAAGTCTTGAGTTTGTGTTGTGCAGGTCTCCGCGTTGCTTGCAACACCTGTGTGACGTTTCTTTCCTCCTACTGGTTCGATAACCTCGGTTTCTTACTGAGGGAAAACTTGCTGCTGTGCTGCTTCACACCTTGCTCTTGGGGTTCCCAACAGGCTCCTCATCAACCGAGTCAGCCATCAAGATTTTTCTGGTGCCGTTGCCGGGGAGGCTAAGGACTTCACAAGGGGAGTCCTTCACTTCCTTTCTCTTTAGTTTGTTTTTAGTTTGCTTTGTTTCTTTTTGCTTGGTTTTGTTTGCCTCTTCCCCCCCCCAAAATTAGTCTAGTTTGGTTTGCTTGCTTTATTCAAAAACACACAAAAATTAGTTCCTACCCTAGTTGCCACCTTGCACTAACTCACCATGTTGCTCCCAAAGTTCGCCCTGAAAGATCTTGCAACAGGTAGTGGCTCCATAATTGGGAAAGACAATATTGAAGAATTCTTTAATTATGTTAGAAAGCATGAGGATATTGAGGACAAATCTATAACAGAGCTTGCTCCTAATTATGAGATTGTTGCAGCTTCTTTAGTTCATATGTTGGAGGCTAGGTTTGTTAGCCTTAACCCCTTCATACAATTCTTGTTCCTAAAACTAAAAGAAGAAAAGAATGCTGAAAAGAGAGAATTCATCCTTGAAACTTTATCAAAAGAATTTCATGATGTTGCTAGGGAGGCCAAAAAGGTTTTTGAACGTTTCAATATGCTAGGCTCAAGTGTAGATGTTGTGGGTATTTCTGATAAAACTAAGCCTAGAGAAGAATTTAAGATACCCATACCCTTTAAGCTTGTTGGAATGCATGAAGCCTTTGAAAAGAATTTTGATTGGATTGCTCCTGAAAATATTTTTGATGAAAGTAGTAGACCAAAGAGAGATGAGAAGGGATCCTACAAAACCCATTTGGATGAGATACCTTTCATAGTTGAAGACTTTGCAAGTATTGATGTTAATGCATCTTCATTTGAAAATACTTGATTCTTCTTGCTTCTTGTGCCTAACTTAAAGACGTTAAAGAAAAGTACTTGTTGGGAGATAAACCAAGAGTTTCCTTGAGTCTTGGAAGTTATTACTTTAGTAATGACCTCTCCTTATCCTTTTTGTTTGTTTTTTGTGCCAAGAATGACCTCTAATGAGAGGGAAGTACGATTTGGGGAGTTGTTGTCCCGAAACAGATTTCTGTCCTCCACCAAAAAATTCATGAGGAGTCTATGTAACTCGTATTGAGCTCAAAATTTACTAATAAATCCCCCAGTATGTTACCTAACTTTTGTTAGTTCAACACTTTTTGATTTGAGCAACAAAAGATGTTCAAAAAAATAAGTTTCTACCTTCTGGTCTGTTTTGACAGATTTCTGCCATTATTTGCATTTGCTTCTTATTGATTACTTTTTGAGTTCTCTTTAGGTGAATTGAGCTTTTTGAAGGAGTTACTACAATAGCTTGTGTTTTTAGTGAAAAGCCTTGCTGTTCCAAAGCTTTTCCAGAGGTCTAATATCTTTTGAATACACTAATCTTGCTAATGAAGATTGTGTGAAGTTTTGTATGAAGGAAAAATTTCAGGTGTAGAGAGGGAATGATGCAATGAGATGAAGAATGGACAAAAGCTCAAGCTTGGGGATGCCACATCAGTCTCCCCAAGAAATATCCAAGAGGTACAAGCGTTAAAGCTTGGGGATGCCCAAGGCATCCCCTTCTTCATCAATAAAAAGCTCAGGTCTGTCTAGACACTTCATTTTTATTGTTTCATGCACAGTTGTGTTGTTCTTGGAGAGTCTTAGTTTTCGTTTGGTTTGCTTAGTTTGTTTAGTTTGCTTGAGTAAAGTAGTTTGGACCCCCGTTCTTGCTGTGTTGTTTTGCAAATAAGTTGCTTGGTGTTCGAAAGGAGTAGTAAGTTCTTGCTTGAAGTTCAAGAGGAGCTTGCATTAACTGTGATTTAAACTTTAGCATGACATGCTAGGTGTTGTTTTGACCTTATTCTTAGTGATTATTTCTATAGCATGACTTGTTCCAAACAATTGGGATTGCTTAGTGTGCCTTGAAGAAATTATGCGTTTTTTTAGCATGCAAAAGCATAGTATTGTGGTATTCTCCTCTGATGTTTTGCTTGGGTTAACTTGGCACATGCTCACACCATGTTATGACTATGACAAGTCACCATTAGCCTCTATGATCATTAATCCTTGACTTGTAGTACCACTCTTTTCTTTAATTAGTATGCTTTGTTGCTCTTCATGATCATGGATATTATGCTCTCTTAGTTGGTTGATCCCAGTCTTTTGCTAGCCTCCACTTGTATGAGTAAGTTCTACTCATGCTTCCAACTCCCAAGAAACCAAGTTATTCCAAAGTGTCCAATATAAATTCCTATGCATGGTGTGTTACACCATACCAAGTATATTCTTGTTTTCAACCATCTTCCAATTAAAAACTATTTTGTTATGTGAAAACTTAGTGATTAAAGCCCTCACGACCTTGATGGCACACTTTATATTCTTTGCCCCTAATAAACTTGAACCATTGTGACAACTTTGTTGTGTATGCTTGCACTTGTAAGTTGGAATTAGCAGAATCGTGTTGTCACGGGGAACGTTTTCAACATTGCGCTTGTACTTTGTACTCAGTTGATATCATGTTATTTTGTCTATGGATGTCACCGGTGTGAAATAAAGAGGGAACTTGTAAGTCCATGGAGTTTGTATTCTGTGTTAGAGAAACGCCTGGGCCGCTAGCCTAAGCCATGCCTAATCATGGTGGAAACTTGCAGCATCACCATAATGAGCTATCTATGAAGCATCCTCAATAAAAAGCTATGTATATGGTAAATAAAAATATTGCTGAGATGCTCATTGTCTGCTTGCCTTGTAATTTTGGTTATGGGAAAGCTCCTGTACCATGTGCAGGGTACCCCGTTGGCGGTTCTCAATGATATGCAAATACTTACAATGACAAGAACTTACTTGGACCCAAAGTTGAGTATGCATGAGGTGTGGCCCTCGTATTCAAGGGACTTGAGATTGCCAACTTATACTTCATCAAGCATATACTCCATCTTTGCCACTTTAACCTTAACCACTTGAAGATGCTTATGATAGGGGCAATGAGGGCTAAAAGCTAACAAGTACCATAATTTTTGGAAGCTATTTTTGAAACTTGTAATCCCTGCTTACTTTATGAAAAGACCTTTATTCCACCATTATTGAGTTTCCACCTTCTACCTTTAGGCACCATTAAGAGAGCATAGTTGTCATTCTGTGTGCAGTGTCCCAAAGCTTATTAATTGATGCATATTGTGATATTACTTGTTCTTGTGCTATTTGTTTCTAGTCACCCTTGTGAACTTTGAAGGTGTCCTATGCATCTATATTGCTACTCTATGAGGGACAAGCCGATTGCCACTATGCCATGTTTTCTATATGTGAAACAAACAAATGTTTTTCAATGCATGTTATTCATGATCTTTGTTTGTAGCTTGTCATGTTGCATGCATAGTTACTATGTCCTATTGTTAGAAATCCATCTTTCATGCACATGTTTAGAGTTCTTTGATCCCAGCTTTCAATGCTTGCAAATGGTTGGATCTTTATTGTGAGGGTGCATGTCACCTAAAAAATTATTCTTTTATCACTTACCTACTCGAGGACGAGCAGGAGTTAAGCTTGGGGATGTTGATACGTTGGAAGCGTATCAATAATTTTTGATGCTCCATGCTTGTTTAGTATCTACTTTGCTTTGCTTGTCTACACTTTGAGGTGCTTTTTACATGTTTTTTGGTACTAACCTACTAACAAGTTGCAACAGTGCCAGATGCCTGTTTTCTGCTGTTTTTGGTTTCAGAAAAGTTAGCAAAGAAATATTCTCGGAATTGGATGGGACAAACGTCAGTCAATTACTTTCCGTGGGGAACAAGAAGTCCAGAGGGGAGACGAGGAAGCGGGCCAGGGCAGCCAGACCCCCCAGGCGCGGCCAGGGGTGGGCCCGCGCCTGGCTAGGGTTTTCCCCCCTGGTCGCCTCCTCGGCCTACCCCTTCGCCTAAGAAGCCCCTGATGTAGAACCCTAAGCACCAGATCAAATATCCATGAAACCGTCTGTAGCCGCCGCCACCATAGTCCCTAGATCTGGGGGATCTGAAGTTCTTCCCGGAACCCTGCCGGAGGGGAGATCATCCCGGAGGCCTTCTTTCCGGTATGATGTGTGAGTAGTTCCACCTTGGACTATGGGTCCATGTAGTAGCTAGATGGTTGTATCTCCTCCTTTGTGCTTTCATGTATAGATCTTGTGAGCTCCATTCATGATCAAGATCTAATCTATTTGTAATCATGCATATTGTGTTTGGGGGATCCGATGGATATTGAGATTATTATGTTCGTTTGATTAATGGTTTTGTCTTTATGATTCTATCATGTATGTGTTGTTTGTGATCTTGCATGCTCTCCGTTGTTAGTAGCTATCTTGGCCAAGTAGTTGCTAGTGACTCCAAGAGGGGGTATTTATGCTCGATAGTGGGTTCATGCCTCTAGTTTCCAAGGGAAGTGACAATAATCTCTTCGGTTGTAGATGTGCTATTTCTACTAGGGAGAAAACAACGGTCTCTTGTTCATGGAACATGTGGACTGTTTACCTTACAAACTTTGCTTAAAGCAGTTGTTTGTTGCTTGCAACTTAATACTGGAGGGGGTTCGGATGATAACCTGAAGGTGGAATTCTAGTCATAGATGCAGTTGGATAGCGGTCTATGTATCTTGTTGTATTGCCCAATCGAATCTCATAGGATCTTTCTGACTAGTAATTGCATTATTATGCCTTGCTCAGTTCCTGTCAATTGCCCTGCGATAATTTGTTTACCCTTCATGCCATGTTGTTTATCTAAGGAGAACACCTCTAGTGAACTATGGACCCCGTTCCAATCTTTACCATTGATACAACTTCCACTGTTACTTGTTTACTTGCTGCAAACCATTACCTTCCACACATACGTTTAATCCTTTGTTACAGGAAACCGGTGAGCTTGACAACCTCACTGATTCGTTGGGGCAAAGTCTTTAATTTGTGTTGTGCAGGTCTCCGTGTTGCTTGCAACACCTGTGTGACCTTTCCTTCCTCCTACTGGTTCGATAACCTCGGTTTCTTACTAAGGGAAAACTTGCTGTTGTGCTGCTTCACACCTTGCTCTTGGGGTTCCCAACAGGCTCCTCATCAACTGAGTCAGCCATCAAAGCCCAAGGGGCCAAACCGGCCAGCCCTAAAGGGTTTAGGGAAAAACCCTAAAAGGAAAGGGGAAGACTTGGGGGGCAAGTTCCCCCTCCCTCTCTCCCTAGCGCCGTCCCTAGGGGAAGTGGGCCAAGGGGGAAACGCTAGGATGCACCCCCTTCTATATATAGAGGGGAGGGTGGGAGCCTCCTCCTTGCCCCTTCTTCCTCAACCCTAGCCACCACCCTCCTTCCCGCTCCGGCTTAGGCGAAGCCCTGCGGAAATCTCTCCTCCTCCACCACCACCACCACGCCGTCGTGCTGCTGGGATTATGAGGGGATCTACTACCTTTGCTGCCTGCTAGAACGGGGAGAGGAAGGTCTTCATCGACTCCGTATGTGTGACCGAGTGCGGAAGCGCTGCCGGAACATGGCGCCAAAAGGATCGTCATCGCGATCTTGAGATCAGCAAGTGATCGACTACATCAACCACGAGATTAGATCTTGTTAAGGCTTTGGATCTATGAGGGTTTGTTCTCATCTATTTTGTTGCATCTATCTCATATTTTAGATCTTGGCTTTGCCATAGGTTGGATCTTGGTTTTGTTCGTTGTTGCAATAGAATTTTTTGTTTTCTATGCTATTAACCCTATAGTGGAATGGTTCTATTAAGTGTCATGAAATGGTTTGGTGCTCGTCATCGGTCCAAACAATAAAGTGGAATGGAATGGTTCCATTTTTTGTTCGATTGGAACCAAAAAATGGAATGGAATGGCTAGAATTCGGTTAAGCTCACCGCTTTCATAGCTATTCTGAACATACCTCCCACATGTGACATCATACTAACAAAAGAACTATCAACACTTTGTTTGTATTTTAAGCAATAAGAAATAACAAATATGTCCTGACAAGCATAACACATATATGTCAGCAAACATAATACACATTTCAATCCATACAACCATGGTCGAGTGTAATGTCATATTAGTGATCCAAAAGAACCAATTAGAGTTCATTACAGTCCATCGAATAATAAAGTTCATCACCTGACTGAAGTTTATACCATCACTTAAAATTATAGATCACTCCAAAGGCTTTCTTCACATACCTACTAACCCAAAAACAAGACCCTATTTTTTGTAACAGTATGTAATAATAAGAAAGAGTGTCCATGAGGGTGAGGTGCTTGACCTCCCCTTCCTTTGCCACAAGGCACTCACTTGGGTCCACTATACTTGCTGGTAAGTGCATAATCATATGAATTTGGGACAATATACCCAATCAGGTCTACTATACTTGTAGTGTGACTACTATTATTATCTCATTAATAAGTATTTTTGGGCAAAACAAACTACCCTTTGAGCAATACTTGCAAGGACAAAAGTGCTCAACCCGCAACATGAGTTGACGATACAATCCGTCGACTCTTTTGAATAGAAATATCATGACTGGATCAGTGTTCCAGTTGTCATGGGGCACCACAATGGTGAGGAAATGATATCCTTGCGAAGACATGACCAAAGAAAAATGCCCACCTTCATTTTTCTATCATTGCAAGATATATCACCGCCATGGAGACAAAGACGTAATCAAGAATAGCTAGATGTTCTCTTCCCTTTTTATCTTTCTATATCTAACAATTGAACCCATAGGAAATGTATGTATTACATGTGGTGTATGAATTATTGCAATAAAATATATTTGAAGTGTCAGCTGCTAGCATTGTTATCTACAGTATTAAACCAACAATAGGATGCAATAAAACATGTGAGATACCTTGCATAACAAATATAAATGGGTGGACCGTAAGATTTTGTGAAAGAAGAAAACACACATGAAGAAACAAAATTAAATGTTTGAGAATTGAGGTGTGAACATGCATGAGAAATCGTCTAAGATGTTTAGATAGTCACACAGGATTTATAGAAAAAGCCGTGGGCGAATGTTTAGACATCGCATAGGGCTAAAACCGTCTACAAGTAGATGACCCATCGCCTACCCTTAGGCGCAAACGGTTTGGCAAATTGTGTGGGATGTATGATTTCAGCAATGTGCGATAGCTGATTTTTTCCCATACAATCCCCATGACATAGGGATCGGGTTCCACTATCATCAGATAACGGAACAAACAACTACACAAGCTATTTTTGTCTTGACCCATCTAGAGGGTCTATTAGTGTTTGTCACCTTATTACAAACCTTCAAACAAACAGAAAGAGAAAGATAGGGAAGCTGGAGACGCAAGAACACCGCCCGTAGGCTAGTGAAAGTTTTTCAGGCAAAAGAAAACTAACATAACCATAGCAGGAAGGACCCAGAGATTTTTTCCCAGCAGCATCACATCCTTCTTATTTTTTCCCTTCCCCTCTCCAAGTCAGGCGCATCATGTGTGTGATCCTGAGGAATCGCCGGAAGCCCCAAGAAAGATACAAGAGCCGCATCCATCGCCACAGCATTAGATAACGCATTCTGCTGCAAAACATCAGCCCCAACACGCAACATCCCCTGCTCATCTTCCCCATGTAAACCTGCCCAATATCAAATGAAAACACATGCATATATAACCAAATCAACTAGAGAGTTAATAAGTTTTTTTTTTCAAAATAGGCCCTGTTCCTAAGCTTCCAAATAGCCCAACAAATCGCTGCCAACGTCGTAATCTGCACATTTCTACTGACTCCCAGAAACTTAAGAGCCCACCATAAGTACTGAGAAAAGGACCCAGGCCTATTCTCAGCACCAATTGACTTAGCAACCACACCCCACACATACTTAGCATCCACACAGGAAAGAACAGGTGCCCAATGGTTTCCTCCTCTCGACAAAATCTGCAGGTGGAATCCCCTTCCCAGTTTTTCTTTTTCATGTTATCTTTAGTGAGAATAGCATTATGCCATATCAACCACAACCAGATTTTAATCTTCAAAGGGATTTTTGCTTTCCACAGATGCTTAAAGCTCCTATCAATCCCAACATTGGATAAATGAGAATACATGGATCTGACTGAGAATCTGCCAGATTTAGTCCACAACCAGATAGGCTTATCCTTCTCCTGATTCAAAATCACTCCACTTACCAGGCTTCTCAAGTGATTATAATGACTCATACCATCAGCATTCAACCATCTCCTAAAAGAGCATCTCCACCCTCTCTCAGCCATACCAGCAACAGTAATCATTTGATTTTGACAAATATCAAATAGATCAGGAAACTTAACTTTCAGAGGAACATCTAAACACCATGCATCATGCCAGAAATCAATCAAACTCCCATTCCCAACTTTCATTCTCCTGCCTGCCAAATAAAGATCTTTAATTTTAAGCAAGTCAGCCCAACATGGAGAATCACTCTGTTTGTGTATCATAGCACTAACCCCTCCTCTTCTAATATATTTCTCCATCACAAAAACTTGCCAGGGACCCTCCTCAGCCTCAAGCCTCCACCACCATTTGCAAAGCAAGCTGATATTAAACAATCTAATATTCTTGATCCCAAAACCTCCTTTCTTTCTAGGTCTTCAAACAAACTTCCATTTCACCAAATGATACTTTATTTTTCCAACCCTGCCATACCAGAAAAAAGCTCTAGTATGCTTTTCCACTTCCTCCACATTTGATTAGTGCAAAAGGAACATAGACATGGGGTAAACAGCTACACTGGACACACAAGCAGTAATTTTCACATGCCTGCCCCTAGAGACAAAGCTCCTCCCATCCAGCCATCTAACTTGTTTTTCAATCTGTCCCCAATAAAACCCATTTCAGCCACTGTGCATCTTCTACTACAAACAGGCAGCCCCAAATACTTAATAGGCCAACTAGCTTTCTAACAGTTAAACAACTCTGCATAATTAAAAATCTTATCTTCATCCTCTAAAACCATCATCACCTCACTTCTCTCAAAATTAATCTTGAGACCAGACATGGATTCAAACAGGTACAACAATAGCTTCAAGTTTCTGGCACCCTCAACCTCATCCTTAATGAAAAGAATAGTATCATCAGCATATTGTAAAATAGCAATCCCTTTGTCAAACAGATTATCAACCAACCCAGTAAATAGACCACTTGCTTGAGCTTTCAGAACCATCTTAGCCAAGCATTCTCCAGCAAGATTAAACAGGAAAGGAGAAAAAAGACCCCCTATCTAACCCCCTTAAAACTACCAAAATAAGGACCAACCTCCCCATTCACTTTAACACCGAGAGTACCTTGAGTCACAACGCTTTTCAACAAAATAAGCCAATCCTCACTGAAACCTTTCTGCTTGCAACAGTAAAACAAAAATTCCCAATTGAATTTATTATAAGCTTTTTCAAAATCAATCTTCAGGATCACACCCTGTTGCTTCTAAACTTTTGATTCTTTCAATATTTCATGTAACAAAGTAACTCCATCAGCAATAAATCTCCCTTTAATAAATGCAGTTTGACATGTATCAATCAGCTTCCCCATCACAGGTTCAGTTCTCACTGTCAACGTTTTGGTGAAAATCTTAAACAGAACCTTGAGCAAACAAATGGGCCTATATTTCTGAATGCAATCAGCATTAACACCTTTTGACAACAGAGTAATTATACCATAGTTGATGCTGCTCAAATAAATCATGTGTGCATAAAAATCACAAAACATAGCCATAACATCCTTTTTGATAATCATCCAACAATGTTGATAGAATTCAATAGGAATTCCATCAGGACTAGCTGATTTATTTTTTTTCCATCTGATCAATAACCTCCTTAACCTCTTTCTCAGTAAAAGGTACACCCATTCTTTGCCTATCTTCATCATCAAGTTTCTCCCAAGACTGCGAGTTATTATCAGCAAGTCTAACAGAAAAGCCTCTAGCAGGGCCAAACAGACTCTTGTAATAAGCAGTAGCATGCAACAACAAATCATGTGTTCCCTGAATCTCTTTACCCCCATATTTCATAGAAAAAACCATTTTCTTCCTCCTCACCCCATTAGCAATTCTGTGAAACTATTTAGTATTATTATCACCTTTCAACAACCAATTATCTCTTGACCTTTGCTGCCAGAATTTCTCTTCATTCACATAAACCTCCATTAGTTCTTTATGAATTGAAGCTTTTCTTTTAACTGCTCTGCATTAAGTAAGATTAACTCCTCTATGGCTTCCAAATCCTATAACTCTTCCACTAGATCTTTTTTCCTTTTCTTCTCCACATCCCTAACGTGAGCACCCCAACCTTTCAGATCATTCCTGACATTTTTTAATTTTTTCTGCAAACTATCAAGACTATTCTTTCCTATAACAGGCTTTTTCCAAGCTTTCTCCACTCTAAGCAAAAACTCATCATTCTGCAGCCAATTTTTCTCAAATCTGAACTCCTTACTGTCATCTTCCTATCCTTCCATAGTATACAGGATCAAAGGACTATGATCAGAAACTTTTCTAGTCAACTTATGCACTGTGGTGAGAGGAAACAACTTCTCTCATTCTTTGCAAACAAGGATCCTATCAAGTTTCTCAAGAGTAGGTATTGCCTGATTATTAGACCACGTAAACTGCCCCTAGACATTTGAATTTCTCTCAGACCATAGGCATTAATAATAGAGTTAAACATGTGACCCCACTTATTCAAAGAGTGGCCTTTATTTTTCTCAGAAACAAAACGAATCACATTAAAATCACCACCTACCAGCAAAGGAATTGACTGGTCCTGAAAAACATCAGCTAATTCCACCAAAAATTCTTCCTTATTTTCCTCCTGAGCAGCCCCATAGACCACCACCAAATGCCACTAGATCAAACACTTTCATCTTAACATAAAACCTGCCCATAGAAACATCAAGTTTGGCCAATTTTGAGGAACGTAGGCCCCACAAAATTCCCCACAAAATGCGATAGCTGATTTGTAATAGTGACATTTATTTAAACGTACTTTTTAGTGTAGATACATGCTAATATATATAAAGTTGAAACTGTTGAAATTTTGGTCTAAATAGGTCCAGCCCATTTATTATATGCCAATAAATTCCTGAAATTTTAGAGGCTCATTTGGCCCATTCATGCAAGGCAAGAGCTGGGACAAAAGCTTAGTTGCTAGTTGAGTGGAAGTTAGACCGACTTATAAGGAGAGATCTCCCACTACTTGTATGAGCTTGAGAAGAGAAGACATATGCGCGCACGCTCCTCCTCCTTGCTCGCCTCGCCACGCCGCGGGTTGCGGGAATGCCTCGAGCCGAGAGCTTCTCTTTCTTTTTGCCGCACATGAATGGACTAATAATCTAAATAGTCTGTGTAAGTGGGTGTTTAATATGAACTCAATGGAGATTTGTAAGGTTCCCAACCTTTAATAAGGTAGAGATCCCTGTGTTTCCAATGCTAGTCCCTGGATCAATAGCTAGAATCCACAGTTAAGATGTAATATCAAGAAACAAAGGTCATAATACAACTTTATAACCAGGAATAAAATAATTTATTACATCTTACATAGCTCATTTGGCTATCTCATTACAATGCAGCAGAATATAACAATAGCATGGGGTCCTTCATCTTCAAAGTGCCACATGCAAACATGTTGGTTGTAGACTTGTAATCCTATTCAACAAACTTCACTAACATCAAACAAACCTGCAACATATTAAGTTGCAGCCACAAGGGTCAATACATTTGAATAGTATTGGAAAGTGATACTATGGTAGTATAGTGGAGTCTATCATCTATATGCATTTGGCTAAGTGGAGATTAGGCTTGCTTTGCTCAAAATAATTTTTCCTTATCATTTGAAAACACTAGGTTTTTGCTTGACAAAATCACCCAAGGCATCTCCCAATAGAAATTGGTGATCCTTCAACCCTTGTTCAACGACAAGTTTTTAACTTAGAAATTGGGATGAGGAGATTCTTGATAGCTTCCATGTCTTGATGCTCAAATTGTCCTTTGCCAGGGACATGGCTAAGTACTTAGATTTTTCACTCTGCAGAGGTGGTGCACTTTCCCCACAAGACTTGGTTTCACCAAGACAAGATCTTTCAGAAGCCTTCCCTTAGACCAGAATGGACGCGTTCCAACCTATCATCCCCTATCACCAACTGTCCATTTGGCTAAGTTATTGCAACCTATATGATCCAGGCAGAGCCCATAATGCCAAGTGGCTGCACTTGAAGCTTCTCAACATTTGACATCTCAAATCTCTTTGTTCTTGGGTGGCCATCCACAAGTGAGATACACAAGGTAAACCATAGAAATGGGACTTGTGAACCACTCAACACAAACCATTCCTTCCATTCCACCTAGGTGATTCATTCACTTAGTTGTTTTATTAAACAAAACACAAGTCCTTGACTTAGAAATATTCCATAGTATGAATATATATTCCACCCTTGTTTTCTACTAGCTAAGCTAAGCATGATAGTAGTATTAATCTCAACTTAGGAAAATTCTACTAAGGTTTCATCTACTAGGATTTCCCATGGCATAGTTTACACTTAGCAAAATTCCATGCAAGTCCTACTTAGAAATATCACTAATGCATAGTGAAAATAATGGGACAAAAGTATGAAGCATCACTTGCCTTTTTGGTAGAGAATATAAGTTCACTCCTTGATCTTTGCAATATTCAAACTCTTCAAATCACTACAATTCAATCGAGCAAGCAATATTTCAAACTACCATTCAAGCAAACATCACATAAAATAATAGAAACAAAGTAATGCATGCAAGCATGCTAAAGATTGTTTTATTTGGAAAAGTGGTTTATAATAGGTTATAAACATTCTAAAACACCTATTGGTCATTTTATAAAAGTGGCAAAACCATTTGCAAAAGATTTTACTATAAACCAATTTTAAACCCAAACATTATTTTATGTTGTTGAAAAATGCTTTTAGTAATGCAACAATCTTTATAGGGTTCACCAAATATGTTTTCAAATCATAAAACTTTGTGTTTAGGGTCAGAGAGTTTAAATCAAAACATTTCCCAAAGGTTTTCTTCCAAAAGCATTTTTAATAAATAAACATTATTTTTATTTGACTAGAAATGCTTTAAATCAAAGATTTATTCTTTTGCTTCACCAAATATGTTTTTTAAACCACAAATTGATTTCTATGGTCAGTAGGTTCAAAACAATCCATTTGCCAAAGGATTTTATCACCAAAATATTTTTAGAAAGAATTTTATACTCAAAATATGCCCACACAAGTTTATGCAAAAACAATCAATTTAACAAAAGCATTTTACTAAACAAAGTGCATGGTTGGGTAGTATTTGTCTTGCTGATTCCATTGATATAAAGTTTGCAAAATTTGGAAGTGTGGTTTGAAAGTTATGAATTTTTCAAGTTTGCATATCTAATAGATTCTATTTTCTGTTTTAAATCAAACCTTGTCCACGTGGGGGGCTCTGATTGGCTAAAAAGGATTCGTGTGGATCGGCTATTGTGGGCCGCTGGATCTAATGTGCATCGCACGGCTGGCAACACTCCATACCTCTTCGGTTAATGATTCTATCACACACGTTGGATCGAAATCGAACGCTGCATAGGTGCTGGCCAAAGGTGGGCGGCGCTGGTGTCACATCCCAAAATTTTCCAATTTTGAAATGTGAAAAATAAATAAACAAAATAAAATTTTGTTGAAATTTAGGGTGAGAAGAAACTTTTTTATTCCAATTGGAAACATCAAAACCTATTTTGATCAAATAAAATCCTAAAGGGATTTAAAAAGATAAACCATTAATAAATAAAATTATAATAGTTGGAAACACTATTTTTAGATCTTTTAATAAAAGATATGGTTTTCAAAAGCTAAGGTAGAAATATAAATAAGGATCATTTTATAGAGCCATATTAAATCTTGGGCAAGCTTTTGAAATAAAATATTTCTATTTGATAAAAAGAGTAAAGGTTTATTTAAATAAAAAAATAAGGATTTATTAATATCCAATTTTATTTAAGTAAAGGCTTTTCCATTTTAAATAAACACTAAAACTTGTTAATGTATTTTAAATAAGATTTCCAAGTGTTTTGTTTCTCAAATGAAACCTACTGAAAAGGTTTTGGTTTGGTTTAGATTTCAAATAGAGTTTTTAAATAAATTAAATCTTATTTGAATTAAAAACTAAGGTCTATTTATTTAATTATTAATAGATCCTAGAAGTATAAAAATTATTTTATTTTGGACTTTGGATTATGATGTTAAACAGAATTAATCTATACCTAAAGTTTTGTGGTGGTTTGATTTGAATTGGTGTTTGAATTGTTTGAATGAAAATCAATTCAGAATATTCAAACAGAAAAAGGAAAAACTTTCTGTATAAAAAAATGAATCGAACCCAACCCAACCCAACAGGCCCAGCAAGCCCAGCAGCGCAGCCCATCAGCTCTCCCCCGCAGTGAACCGTTTTCACTGAAAAACACACCCGCTGAGACGCACACAAGTGGCCCCATCTTCCCCTCCCTCACTCTCGCTGACAACGGACCCCACGCTGCCTGTTCTTCGTTTCCACCCGCACCAGCCGTTCCCCCTCGCCGTTTACTGCCGTGATTACTCCCCTTGAATTCGCGTTGATGCCTGCGTTAATCCTCGCCGTGACCATGCACACATAAACTCCACACTCCCCTCTCTCTTTACCCCAAATCTCCAGCCACCCTCTGCCACCGGGCTGCTCCAATTTTGAGCTCGACCACCTCTGTCTCCAACGGTGTTCCCAGCCAATTCCGGAGAACCGAAGCCGCCCCTCTCGTCACAGAGCACGCAAGCTTGCTCCTCAGTCCTGTGCGCACCTGCCCGTGTGCTCCACTCGCTCGCGTGCGCTCCAAATCGTCGGCAACGACCACACTCGAGCGCCGCCGTCGTCTGATGTCGCTCCGACGAAGTTCCCTGGTAAGCACCGACTGCCCCGAGCCCTCTCAATGATGCTCCTGTACTCCCCACGCTTGCCCGCGTCTGACCGTATGCTCCGTTTGCCTTAGGGTGAGTCGCAGAGACCAAGTTGGCGCCCACCGTGGGGCCAGCAGCGGTGCTAGCTGGAGTCGTGATCCGGACGGGAAACTTCGTCAACACCGGCGAGCGCGTTGTTTCTGGCTTGGTCCAGAGACTTGGTCTCTGCGACTATGTCAGAGACAACGCAGGAAGCTTCAGGGGGAAAACTCCCCCGCGCAATGGAATCTTCATCGGCCTGGGCGAGCACAGAGTCTACATCGGCGTCGATGTCACCGGCGTTTATCCTCACCAGGTTATTGTTGCAGGAGAGCCACCTCGAAGCACGGCAAGCCGTCCCTCAGGAGAGCATCATGCAGGCAGCGTCGAGGTGATGGTCGCAGCAGGAGCTCAAGCGGGAGCAGCAGTAGCCGGATCAAGCAAAGAACCCGCCGCAGGCGCACAGGGCGCACCCAAGCAGACCACACTGCAAACCACTGAGGTACTTCCGCGAGTGAAAAACCCAACCGAGCTACACGACACCACCCCAAAGGCACCAAGAGTGAGAGGGCCACCTCTGGAAAGGCCAGAGAACATTCTTCAAGCGACTATAGAAAACTTAACCACACCTGTAGCGCCGATACTTGATCCGGCAAATGCTCAGGCAGAGTTAGAAGAGACCAGGCAAAAGGTGCTGGTAGAAGCCAGAAAAGTATCAGCCCTGCGGGAATCCTTGAACAGGACCCTAAGGGAATATGCAAAAGCTAATAAGCTTGATATCGCACCCGAGCGGGTGGACGAACTGAGATTGAAAGGAAAGAACCTCATGAATGACATTAACAAAGAGCATGAAGCTCACATAGCAGAATCAGGTGATTTGGGTTTGCCGAGGTACAGTACCCCGGCGAAAAACCTGAGAGCGGCAAATGCCGCAGCATTGGAGTTAGAGGGGTTGACCGGGGAAGCTCGGCAGAAACAGCAAGAAAGAGTAAATGAGCTGGTCCGCATTGCAAATCAGCAAAATGAGGAAATACTCAGAACTAACCCGGCAAGACCAGGGGCTTCACGAATGGTACATTCGGCAGGGGCGGTACCTGCTTTATCCGCTGCAGCGGCATCTTCACCCGGAAACAACGCTCGAAAAGAGAAAGCAGTAACCTCTGGGAAGAGGAACAAGCAAATTGTTCCATATGACAGTAGCTGGAAAGGCAAATGAGAACAGAGGCAATACAAGCCGAGGTAACAGTGGGGAGAGAAACCACGGCCATGTGGAAAAGGACGGCGGCGGCCGAGGCAATGGGGATCTCGGCAGGAGAGAACCCGCAAGAGATAATCATGAAAACCAGACCCCGGCCGAAGTAAGGAGAGAAGTGCTGCCCAACCCGCAGCCAAGACATGAGTTTCGGCAGGAAAGAGAAATGAGGCCAGCTCGCCACAATCAGATGAATGAAAGGTACAATGATGGATATTCCGAGGTGGAATACGCAAACCAGTGTGGAAACAATCACTATGGGATACAGGATAGAATTCTGTACAGAGATTTGCCAGCAAGTGATGCGAGAGTAAAGTTGGATCGGCTTTACCGATCCGAGTTATTGGAAGAGCAAGGTCCCCCAGGTCCGACGTGTTTTGGACCTCGGATCATGGGCGAACCACCAGTGCCGAATTTTCAGTTAGCAAGAGGCACGAAAACGTACAACGGAAGTACCAAGCCACAAGACTGGTTGATTGATTATGCCACCGCTGTGAAGATAGCGGGTGGCAACCTAAGATGGGCAGTGCGGTATGTCCCACAGATGTTGGAAGGCCCAGCCAGGGTATGGTTGAATAATCAACCAGCTGGCAGTATCAACTGCTGGTTAAATTTCGAAGAAATGTTCGTCAGCAACTTCACCAGCACATACAAGAGACCGAATATACCACAACAGCTGGCCATGTGCAAACAGAGGCCGAACGAAACGGATAGAGAGTTTTTAACTCGATGGTGCAACCTGAGAAACTCATGTGAGGGAGTTATCGAATCACAAGCAATCGCTTGGTTCGCGCAAGGTTGCCGCTATGCCAGCGTTTTGTGGCAACGCCTGCAAAGAGATATGCCAACCACACTGGCATAAACTATCAGAATAGCAGATTCCTATGCATTGGGTGACCCAACCCAACCGGAGTTAATGTCGGCAGATCATCGTGAGCAACAGGACCAGTACACGAGAGATTTGGCCGGGTCATCCAGGCGTGATTTCAGAGGAAGAAGAAGAGAAGAGAGGCCGGATTATAGATATAATTCGGCCCAGGTGGCGGCTGTAGCACAAGATCAGCCGAGTCACGGAGCAACTCAACGACAGAAAAATGGACCTCAACAGTGGACATCAAGAAATGAGGGAAAGAGGCAATGGACCCCAGAGCAAAAGAAGCAATGGCAAGAGAGGCCGAAGTATACGTTCGAATCCATGTTAGATCAGCCATGCAAATTTCACACATCAAACCCATCTAGACCGGCCAATCATACAACCCAGCAATGCGCTTGGATGAAAAATGCGATGGGGAACCCGGCAGGAGTTCAGGCTCCCCATCAAGTGCAACAGCAGCATCAGCCGCAATTAACTGGAGCAAATACACAGCAACTGATGCTACCGCCCCTCCCCCGAGGTACGATAACTCGGATCGGAGGGATGCAGTGCATCAAGTAATGAACCAGGGGCAGGACGGAAGGATAAATCCGGCAAATACTGGACGTAATGATTACAGGGAACATCACCAGTCTTATTGTGTGTTCACGACAGAACAGCAGGACAAGCAGAGTGTGCAGCGCCGGCATATGGAAGTGAATGCAGTTATACCGGCAGTGCCAAGATACCAGCCATGGTCTGATCAGGAGGTGACCTGGAGCATGAAAGACCACCCCAGAATAATGCCGAGTCCAGGATCATATGCACTTGTGTTGGATCCGACGTTTGTGGGACCAAGCATCAATGTGAAATTTTCAAAAGTACTCATCGACAATGGAAGCAGTATCAACATCATGTACAAAGATACCATGCATAAGCTCGGAATATCACAGAATATGCTGCAGTCCACGAGGACAACTTTCCATGGGATAGTGCCAGGGCTTTCATGTGAGCCCATCGGTAAAGTCCGAGTGGACGTGTTATTCGGTACAAGAGATAACTGCAGAGCAGAAAATTTAGAATTTGAGGTGGTCGATCTGGAAAGTTGTTATCATGCTCTACTCGGACGGCCCGCACTGGCCAAATTCATGAGCAGCTGTCATATAGGTTATCTAAAGATGAAGTTACCCGGACCACAAGGGGTGATAACAGTTGCAGGAGATTACAAGAAGTCAATGGAGTGTGCTTCGGCCGGGTCAAATTTGGCCGAGTCATTAGTTATAGCAAGAGAAAAGAAAAGGATTCAGGAGGTAGCAGCCCTCGCTCAGTCAGCACAGTTAGGCATGCCGGCACTGGCCAACCCTCATGGCAGTGTTTCTTTTCAGCCGACCAAAGAGACGAAGAAATTTCAGATTGATGAGCAATTCCCAGAGCGCACTGTTACTATTGGTGCAGGCCTTGACGCTAAATAGGAAGGCGAGCTCACCAACTTCCTCCGTGAGAATCGGGACATATTTGCATGGTCAACTCAAGATCTGCAAGGTGTGCCGAGGGAGTTGGCTGAGCACTCTTTAAACGTCAGGCCAGGAGCAAGGCCGGTGAAGCAACCTCTTCGCCGCTTCGCCGAAGACAGGAGAAAAGTAATAGGGGATGAAATAGCTCGGCTTCTCGCAGTCGGGTTCATCATGGAGGTGCTATATCCGGATTGGTTATCAAATCCGGTGCTAGTAGAAAAGAAAAAAGATGACCCCAATGTAGCCATTGTGTGGCGAATGTGTATCGACTACACTAACCTGAACAAGGCGTGTCCGAAAGATCCTTTTCCATTGCCTAGAATAGACCAAGTCATTGACTCGACCTCTGGCTGTGAGCTGTTATCATTTGTAGACGCGTATTCTGGTTTCCACCAGATACCGTTAAATCCGGCCGATCAAATAAAGACTGCATTTATTACCCCATACGGGGCTTATTGTTATCGCACAATGCCATTCGGCCTACGAAATGCAGGAGCAACATATCAAAGATGCATGCAAAAATGCCTACATGATCAGATAGGAAAAAATGTACAAGTATATGTGGATGACGTAGTCATCAAAACTAAGGAGAGCAAAACCTTGCTAGAAGATATATGGCAAACTTTCACGAACCTGAGAAGGTTCCGAATGAAACTTAATCCAGAGAAATGCACATTTGGCGTGCCGGCAGGAAAACTACTCGGTTTCCTTGTGTCCAGCCGAGGTATCGAGGCTAATCCAACGAAGATAAGAGCAATAGAAAGAATGGAATTTCCGAGATGTTTGAACGATGTACAAAAATTCACGGGCTGCCTGGCCTCGCTTAGTCGATTTGTATGTCGGCTAGGAGAAAAGGCACTGCCACTTTATCAGCTGATGAGAAAGTCGGACAAATTCAGCTGGACTCCCCAGGCCGACCTTGCATTCCATGAGTTGAAAAAGATACTAGGTACGGCACCCATTTTAGCTTCTCCATTATCGAAAGAACCTATGCTACTCTATGTGGCGGCTACCAATCGAGTAGTTAGTACTGTGGTTGTAGTGGAACGACTTGAAGAGGGTAAGTCAGTTCAGAGGCCAGTATATTATCTAAGTGAAGTATTATCCACTTCAAAGCAGAATTATCCGCACTATCAGAAGATGGCTTATGGAGTATATATGTCGGCAAAAAAGCTTAAACATTACTTTGAAGAGCACCCCATCAAAGTAATATGTGAGGCACCCATAGCCGACATATTGAACAACAAAGATGCAAGTGGCCGAATAGCAAAATGGGCGATCGATTTATCACCGTATGCTCCACAATTTGATAGAAGAGATGCAATCAAATCTCAGGCTGTCGCCGACTTTCTCGTAGACTGGGCCGAGGTGCAATATGAGCCACCATTGCCAGATCCAAATTACTGGACAATGCATTTTGATGGTTCCAAACTAAGGAACGGTTTGGGGGCAGGAATAGTGCTAACCTCACCTAAAAAAGATCAATTGCAATATGTACTGCAAATACATTTTGCCGCGTCCAACAATGTAGCTGAATATGAAGCACTAGTCCATGGATTAAAAGTGGCAAAATAAATTGGTATACGCCGAATCCTATGCTACGGTGACTCGGATCTAGTAGTACAGCAAGTATCGGGCAGTTGGGACGCATTAGATGCCAATATGGCTTTATACATATTCCATGTGCAAAAGATCAGTGGATATTTTGAAGGATGTGAATTCCACCACATACCACGAGCAGAAAATGACGCTGCTGACACATTGTCAAAATTAGGATCAACCCGGCAGTCAATTCCGCCAGGTATTGCCCTGGAGCACCTCAGGAAACCATCAATAAACCCATCACCAGAATCCGAGTCAATCTTCATCCCAGCAAGTTCTGCTGAAAATCACACGCCAATGGAGGTAGATCCGCAGAAAGATTCGGAACCCCTAAAGAGGGGGACAGCCGAGGTAATAACAATCATGGAGAGAGCCGAGGTATGTACGTCGGCAGAAAACATGGAGATAGACAGTGAGATCACTGCAGAAAGAGTAACACCGGTATGGGCGCAACCCATATTTTCTTACCTAAAAGACGCGATATTGCCGAGTAATGAGGTATTAGCTAGACAAACCATAAGAAGAGCAAAAGCCTATACAATCATAAACAATGAGTTGTATAAGAGAAGCGTAACACACATATTGCAGAAGTGCGTGAGTTCCACAGAAGGTCAGGAAATCCTTCTAGACATACACCAAGGAGAATGTGGGCACCATGCCTCATCTCGCGCTTTAGTAGCCAAAGCATTTAGGCATGGATTTTACTGGCCAACGGCGTTAAAAGAGGCAGAAGAATTAGTTAAGAAGTGCAATGGGTGTCAGAGATACGCAACCAGAATACATATGCCATCAGCCGAGTTAAAAACAATACCCATCACTTGGCCATTTTCTGTATGGGGTTTAGACATGGTGGGACCATTCAAGCCGGCGAGAGGAGGAATGACCCACATGTTGGTTATGGTAGACAAGTTCACCAAGTGGATTGAAGTAAAACCAATCAAAAAGTGTGATGGGCACACAGCAGTGAAATTTCTCAAGGATATCATCTTGAGATACGGGTACCCACATAGCATTATTACGGATAATGGCACAAACTTTGCAGAAGGAGCCTTCGCTAGATTTTGCCAAGAGAAGCACATAAGACTAGATATTGCCTCAGTAACTCACCCAGCATCCAATGGACAAGTGGAAAGGTCTAATGGACTGGTGCTATCAGGAATAAAACCACGACTTGTTGAACCTTTGCAAAGGTCGGCAGGATGTTGGATCGAAGAAATCCCAGCCGTGTTATGGAGCCTTCGGACTACTCCGAATAGATCAACATGTTATACTCCATTCTTTCTGGTGTACGGGGCAGAGGCTGTACTCCCAACCGACATAATATATGACTCGCCAAGAGTTGCTCAGTACACAACCTCAGAGACAAACGAAATAGCTCGGCAAGATGCCGTAGACCTGTTGGAAGAAGCCAGAGAGTTGACATTGTCACGATCGGCTATTTATCAACAGAACTTACGGCGGTATCACAGCAAGAAATTGAATCCAAGAGTATTCAAAGAAGGAGATTTGGTCCTCCGACTAGTGCAACGCACGGCCGGCATGCACAAATTGTCACCCCCATGGGAAGGACCATTTATTGTAAGCAAAGCATTGCACAACGATGCATATTATCTGATCGATGCTCAGTCCCCTGAAGAGAACAAGGCAGACAAAGCTGGTGAAGAAACGAAGCACCCTTGGAATGTGGCTTTACTTCGGCCATTTTACTCGTAGCATTACATCTCAAGGTTAAAATCCAATGATGTATTTGAACCTCGGCACCCAGAGCAGTTACTCGGGGACTGCCATCTGTAATGATTATTTCGTATTATATGTTTAAACCTCGGCACCCAGAGCAATGACTCGGGGACTGCCATATGGTATATTTATTTCTTTTGCATTACATACTTGAACATTGGCGACCAGAGCAGTGACTCGGGGGCTGCCGTATGTTGTATTCCTTTCATGTTACGAATATGAACCTCGGTGCCCAGAGCAATAACTCGGGGACTATCATATGATATGTCAATTTCGTATTGACACTTAAACTTCGGCGTATAAAGCAGCGACTCGGGGACTACCGTGTGATACCTCAAACTTATGCTGAATGCAATCTTATCAGTTTTATACTACCTCCGAAACTTGATTTATATAGGGGAATTTCGGACAGTAGACAACGATCCAGCGATTGTTGTTTGCTTCCACAACGGAATTGTTAACTTATGTTCAAAACAGGGCAATAATGTGGATATTCAGCGCTAATGCCTGGATAAGATCATCAAAATAAACGGCAAAGTTAAGCCCTAAAAAATCAAGAAATTACGGGCCAGCAAGGCAAGAATTCGAATGAGCATCCACTTAACCGAGAGTCTCAACAATACATAGCAAAAGAAATTCAAATCATACAACGAGCTGACAAATTTTTCGTCTACATTATACGCCCGGCATACCAGGGATCGCAAATAACTTAGGCGTTGTTCGTTGGAGGGGCAGCTACTTGCTCAGGTGCGGGGCACTCCGAAGTAGGAGGAACTTCGACTGAGGTCGCCTCGCCCTCCGCCGATCCAGGTGCAACTTTGGTGGTATCCCGGGGTTGTTCAGGAGCGTCAGTACGTGCGGTAGAATGCCCGGTGCCTTTGGACGAGGACCGCGCATCACCGTTGCTATCCGAGCTTGAGTTGGAGCTATCGGATGTGGCCGAATCATCTTCACCTTCCCCATGCTCAGCTGAATCATCACCCGAAGCACCCTCAGCCGCGACCTCTTGATCCGGATCTGGGAGAAAAGTCGGCCCTTCATTCCAAGTGTGCACGTCGGCGTACTCGACGAGCTGGAAAGCCCGAGCTTGCCGAAGAGCAACAAAGGTGGGATCTTTTGAGAGAGCTTAAGGGTATCCACCTCGGATCGCAGGCGAGCTATCTCATCGTCTTTTTCTTGCAGTTGCGCCGAATGAACTGCATTTTGTTCTAAAAAATGCAGCATCACGTCAGGCATGGGCACGCAATCTCGATGTGACACTGCGAAGTCTTGCAACTCGACTTTACCACAACCGAGCGCAATAAGGAACCTTAGCATATATATTAAGAAGGAGAAGGAGTAAAATAGAGAGGAAACTAACCTTCCAGGTCCTTGATCTTCTTTTGAAGGCGAATATTGAGGTTATTAATATTACCTGTTCAACAAGAAGTAAGCCGGCATTCCGTGGACGAATACATGAGAAAGTTCGGAATAAGGAAAAGGAACTATCAACATACCAGTCTTCTTCGCCACAGGCAGAACTTTCTCGTACTTCTCTTCCAGTTTGCGATGCGAAAAAAGCAACCTCTGGAACTCAGCAGTTCGCCGGTCATGTGCAACCTGAGTAATGAGGCACAATGATAAATCAACGAGTAAAAGTTAAACCAGATCCGAGTTAAGCAGAACTTAACTCAGATCTAGGTGGCTGGATATTCAAAACTAAACCAGATCCGAGTTAAGCAGAACTTAACTCAGATCTGGGTGGCTGGATATTCAAAGCTAAATTAGATCCAAATCAAGCAAAGCTTAATTCGGCTCTAGGTGGCTGGATATTCAAAGCTAAACCAGATCCGAGTCAAGCAGGACTTAGCTCAGATCTAGGTGGCTGGATATTCAAAGCTAAATCAGATCCAAATCAAGCAAAGCTTAATTCGGCTCTAGGTGGCTGGATATTCAAAGCTAAACCAGATCCGAGTCAAGCAGGACTAAACTCGGATCTAGATGGCTGGATATTCAAGGCTAAGCTAGGTCCGAATAAAACACAACTAAGCTCGGATCTAAATGGCCGGATTAACGAACCTTAGAAATAAAATTAAGTCAAACTTCCAAGTATACAACAAGTTATTTCCTTGCAAGTTTCGGGGACTAGAGCATATGGTAACATCTGAAGAATAATTCAAGACTCAGAGAAAAAACAATTACCTCATTCATTTTGTTGGTATCAATGATGAACTGGGCAGCATGGTCAAAACGGCCGCTGATGTCAGAAAGCTGAAAGGGCTGGTTGGTTGGGTTACCCTCAAACTGATCAGCAGCATTCCAGTTGTTGGCATATTCAACCAGCGCTCCAAGGCTGTTCCCACTAGCTGTCCGAGTTAAAACTTTACCCCGGGCAGGCGGTCCGATCACGGCAGTCGCAGGGCTCTTATGAAGAGCAAGCTGGCTGCCGGAGGCCGAGGTAACGAGGACTTTAGGCGCAGCTCCCTTACGCAGCACGTCAGCGATACTCGGTTGAGAAGAGCCAGCAAGACCTTTCTGAGAAGAAGAGGTCTTGACGGCAATAGCTTTCTCTGCCTTAGAAGGGGCATCAACAGGAAGTGGCGCCTCGGAAGTAGGGACGGAGTCCTTAGGAACGGCCGAGGATAAGGTCGCAGAGGGCGCCGGGATAACAACCTGTTCGGCCGAGGTCGGGATGGCCGTGGAAACTGCCGAAGTAGATGGAGGCTCAGTAGCAGCGCTGGGACCCATAGAAGGGGCGGCGGGCTCAACGAAAACTTCGGAGGGCCGGTTCGAATCCAGGGCAATGGAAGGGGTCTCAGGGACTTCGTGACGGACAGGCGAAGTATTCGGAGCTAGAGGAGAAGCAGGAAGAATAGGGCTAGGAACCCTGGTATCATCAGCGGGAGGAGGAGATGGCGGCCGAATCGGACGGTCAGTCATACTAGGACCGCCGGGTTTAACAGAAAGAGGAGCACTGCAAAAATAAGAAAGAGGATTCATCAGTATGAGAAACAGAAAGAGAGAAACAAGAAATATAAGTAAAAGAACTTACCCGGCGACCCCAGGCATAGTCTTGCGCCTAGGAGGGTTCGGAGCAGATCTCTTTATTCGCTTCTTAGGAACCGCCTCCGAGGCACAAGCAGGAGCCCCGCGTTTCCCCGAGGTAACGGGAGGCCGGGAAGCAATAGGCTCGGCGTCGTGGACCTGACCGGCCGGATTAGCTGGGAAAGTAGAAGCCGGAAATGCATAAGAAATAGGCGTGGCGGCAACTACCTCAAGAATTTGGACCTCGTCCGAATCACCTTCCTCGTCATGCGCTGAAGTTCTGTCGTGAGCTCGAGTCGGAGCAGGATCTGACTTAGGGACGAACTCCTCGGAGTCCGGCTCGCCAGTATCCGGGGTACTCCTGTCCGCAGGCCAAGGGAGCTGCAGAATTTCGGCGTCCTCGTTTTTCTGCTATGCGAACCTCTGCAAGACGAGGAAAAAGAGAATTAGATAAACCAGTTTCTAAAGACAGGAGAGTAACAGAGCAATGCGGATTAAGCTTACCTCGGGAGGCGGATGATCGCGAGTGAATGGTTTTAATCCCCAAGACCAATCCTCAGGCATCTCAGTCTTAAAGACAGCTCGGACGCGCTTATAAATAAGGTAGTTATCCAGATCCACGGTCGAGACTCGGTTAGGGTCAAGGGGACCACTCATGTAGCACAGCTTGTGGGTCCGCTGCTGGAAGGGGCATATACGGCTACTAATGAAAGTTTCCATCAGGTCTTCGCCGCATAACCCGGCCCGGATCAACTCTTTAAGCCGAATCTCAAAGGCCTCGACCAACGCGTGAGTTTTCCTCGGATTATAGAGCCAGTTCACTTTAGAAGGCGGGCCAATTGAGAATGGAGGGAGCCGAATCTTGTCTTCCGCCCCTCTGTTCTTGACGTAGAAAAATGACTTGTGCCACTTCTTGCACGACTCCAACCCAGTGACACGAGGGAACACGGATTTCCTCCGAGGTGTTATAGACGCCGCCCCACACTGGGTGAGCAACTTCTCGGAAGGGTGCAGAGATTTGTCAGGGACAACGTTTGAGCGGATCTGGAAGAACTTCGACCAGACATGTACTGACGGCCACAGGCCGAAGTAACCCTCCGAAGCGGAAATGAAAGCAGAAAGAGAAGCTATGGCGTTCGCGGGAAGGTGATGCGGCTGAAGGCCGAAGTAATCGAGGAATTCTCTAGCGAAATCGCTAAGAGGAAGACCGAAGCCGCGGGCGAAGTGAGACATAAAAACCACATACTCGCCCTCTCTGATAACTGGAGAGGATTCGCTGCCGGGTAAACGACAGGAAACCTCGGCAGGAATCCGTCGAGTTCGGATGAGCCATTCAATCTCACGGCGCGTGACTGAAGAGCCCTGCCACGAGCCACGCTCAGGCCCGGAGCCAGCGTCATCGTCCTCAACAAGAGCGCCGCTAAACGAACTAGACATGGGTGCGCCGGAGAGATCGCCGGAGGAAAAACTGGCGGCGGAGGGGAGCTTAGAGCTACAAGGCCCCATCGGAACTTAGCACGAAAACAATGGCGAAGAGCGGAGGAACCGTCGCCTGAGCACGAAAGCGGAGCAGATAGATCTAGGGCAAGATCAGGGCAAGATGGTCAGAGAGGACTCACCGGCGGCGGAGCCACAGCCGCAGAGCGCGGGCGAGAAAGGCCGAACGACGCGGCGGAATCCTCGCCGGCGGAGGCTCTGGCTGACGAGCGGCGGCGGAGTGGCAAGAGAACACGCATGCGAAAGGAAGAAGGAGAGCGGAGGCGAGCGATAAGGGGAAAGATGAACCCTGCGGGCGCGTTTCCCCTCTTTATAGTCAAGCCATGAACAGGGGAGTGGGATCGTGGGTGTGGCAGTTACCCGTGTAGATCGTGGGAACAGCACGAACGCACGACGGTGGGTGGAGCCACACCAACGGCCACAGACGAAGAAAAGTTGTTACAATCCCAAGGGGAGCGGCACACGAGGCGTCGCGGCGGAGGCGCAGCAGGTGCAGGGTTCACTGTAGCTTGTCAGTAAACACTTTAGAAGGACCTAAAAACTAGAGGAGCAACGATGGGGTGACACGTAGGACGTGGCGTACGAGGGAAGGAACGAGGAAACCTCGGACGAGGCCATAGCTCGGAAACAAGACTGAAGAAAGTGATGAAGCTGATATAACCCGGCCAAAGCTATTGACAGGGCCACACCAGCTTCGGGGACTAATGTCGGGGGGTTAACCTCGGGTAGGTCAGAGACGGGGAAAGACAGAGGTACTGTCCCCGTCTGGTTTCCGAGCTACGGCCTAAGTCGGCCGAATCATGGATATGTCGGCCGATGAACGGAGGCAAGAAGCCCATGTATAGGTATCAAGTGGTTACCCGGCCGAGTTAATGAGAGAATCGGCCGGGTTACCCAAATGATCTTCATGCAGGTGAGGAACGAGCTGAGTAACCCAAGGAAAGGCCAAGTGATACGAGGCTTGCAGGAGAAGGAGAAGCCGAGGGTCAAACTATAGCTGCAGGCTAGAAGGAATCAGAACAGGGCCGAGCACAAGAGACAAGGATGCACAGCGTCAGAGGGGCAGAAGGAGGTCACGGAGGTGACAGTCCTGGAGCCCGAGGCACGCAGGAGGGGGCCACTGGAGCCTTGTCGTCATTAGAAGGGTGACAGGGAAAGGAGGCCGCCGAACTACTATTTTGGGACAAGCATATTCCACGAATATGCTCGCCTCGTCAGCCCTAAGGGCACCCAAGGCACCCCTTTATAAGGGGAGGTTTGGACCCTGAGGGGAGGATCGATTCTAGGAGCACCGTTAGGCTGGGGAGATTCACATTGTCCCCCTGTATACAGCTCAAGGAGCACTTGTAACCCATCAAGAGAGAAATAAAGTTCATCACTTTGGCAGCTTGAGTGTAAAGACAGTTGCATCTTCCCTCCCCAGATCCCTCTAGCATCCATTGGCCCCGTACTTTAGCCTACCCATGGCATCTGCCGTGCCACCACCACGACATGTAGCCTTGCTCCCGTCAACAACTGAGCGAGCCTGACGTCGACGCTGTCTCCGATGAGCAATCCCCTCCGTTCCTGAGCGCCCCTCGCCAAGCCGACAACACCTCAAGCTTCACCTCGACCACGCGAACGATGTAAGCCACTTCCCCCTCTCCCTCGCTTCCTGCATCATCGGCAAGCTCACCGCTCGAGCGTGCGCCGCCGCCAGCCGCCGCCAGTTACTGGTCGAGCTGCTGTGAGCCGTAAGATGTGAATCGTTTGGCTAAGATTAGATCTAGACAAAGGGGTATCACACGATCCACGCCGTGCGATTTAAGTGAAATCCTGCGGTCCAGAGAGGCTGATCCGCACGAAGTGGTACCGTACAATAGAAACACGCCACGTGGACATGGTTTGGTTTAAAAACAGAAAATAGAATCTATTTGATATGCAAACTTGTAAAATTCATAACTTTAGTTCTACACGTCCAAATTTTGCAAATTTTATATCAATGGATTCAGCATAACAAGTACTTTGCAACCATGCACTTTGTTTAATGTTTTGCTTCTAGAAAATTGGTTGAATTTGCAGAAACATGTATAGGCATATTTTGAATATAAAAATTGTTCTAGATATAATTTTAAGGTGAAATCTTTGCAAAATGGATTGTTGTGAACCTACTGACCATAGGAACCAACTTATGGATTTAAAAATGTATTTTGTGAAGTTAAGGAGTAAATGTTTTAATTAGTACATTTCTAGTCAAATAAAAATATTGTTTTTGGTTTAGAAATGATTTTTGAGTAAAACCTTTGGGAAATGATTTGATTCAAACCTTTTAAACCCTAAACACCAAGTTTTGAGAATTAAAATATATTTGGTGAACACTTTAAAGAATATTGCTTTGCTAAAGGCATTTTTCAACCACATAAAATATTGATTTGATTTAAAAACAGTTTATAGATAAAACCTTTTGCAAATGGTTTTACCACTTTTGTAAATGACCACATTGAACCTTAAAATGTTTAGAGCCTGGTAGAAACCACTTTTTCAAATAAAACTATCCTTTGCATGCTTGCATGCATGACCTTGATTTTGTTATTTTATGTGTGACAAATTGTTTGAATGCTAGTTGAATATATGTTTGCTTGATTGAATTGTAGTGAAGTTAGAAGAGTGTGATATTTGCAAGATTAAGAAGTGAATCAACATTATCTACTAAAAAGGCAAGTGACACTATCATCCATGTCCTACTATTTTCATTACACTTAGTGGATTTTTGTAACATGCATGATAAGGACTACTATATTTTATGCTATGCTAAATGCTAATAGGATACCCTTATATCTCCCTTAGTGGAAACATTGTAGTTGTAGTATGCTTATCCCTGATATATATTGGGATGGGATACATGATATGATTATATGAAGAGTTGAAAAGACATATGTTTTATATAATAAAACAAGTACTCAATGAACCACCTGGGTGGACAAGGATACTCAAGTTTTGGACAAGGTGGCAACAAAAGGAACCATGTTTATATGGCTATCTCTTTTTGTATGTGCACTAGAAGAAAACCACCCAGGGACTTAGAGATTGAACATGTTTCTCGTACAGTGGCTTCCATGTACAGCCACATGCTAAATGGGCTCTGGCTTAGTCAACTACATAGTGGAAGACTCATGCATTGGCATCTTCAGGTTAACTAGAATTGTGTAAGGGAAATTTATCCCTACATTGGTGCCTGGTAGACAAGCTAGCATTGTGTATTGAGAGGACTTCTATGGAAAGACTTTGTCACATTCTCGATCTGCCGGTACTCCATTTGGTGTGTACTTATCCAGCGGCCACTGGTGGCATCAAGACGAGATTGTGTCATGTGGGTAAAGTGTATAACTTATGCAGAAGATCAAAATTCTAAGTACTTAGCCGTGTCCCCGGTTATGGACGAGCAACTAAGGCCTGAAGCTATGGAAGATCTCGACATTCCAATTTCTCAAAGTAAAATTTGATGGTGACAACAAGGGATTTGAAGAACTTGGAGTTTTCCAAGAAGTTCAGAAAGATTTGACAAAGATTAAAAACTATTTTGAAAAGATAGGATAAAACTATATTGCTTTCTGCAAAAGAGCCTAAACCCTACTTAGCCAAATATGCATGTAAATGATAGGATCCACTTATTTCTACATAGTAGTGAAACTTTCCAATACAATTCAAATGTATTGACCCTTGTGGCTGCAACTTAATATGTTGCAGGTTTGTTTGATGTTAGTGAAGTTTGTTGAATAGGATTACAAGTCTACAACCAACATGATTGCCTGTGGCACTTTGAAGATGAAGGACCCCATGCTTTATAGATATTCTGCTGCAATGTAATGTGTTAGCCAAATAAGCTATGTAAGATGTAATGAATTATTTTATTCCTGGTTATAAAGTTGTATTATGACCTTTGTATCTTGATATTACATCTTTACTATGGATGCTAGCTATTGATCCAGGGACTAGCATTGTAAACACAGGGATCTCTACCTTATTAAAGGTTGGGAACCTTACAGATGGTATCAGAGCACTGTGTTGCCTGTAGGATTGTAACCCTAGGATTGGACAAAACCCCTTAGAGAAATAGGAGTTGTGTTTGTTCCAAAAACTTATTTGCAAACAATCTCGTAAACTCTTTCCTCAACCTTTTGGTTTTGAAATTCTACACCTCTTCCTTTTCAACTTGATGGACAAAGCCTTCTCCATGACCAATGACTTCCACTTTAGTTCCACCAAAGATTTCAACCTAGATATCACTAAGGACTACAAGTGAGAACCAAGAGACATTAGACTGCCTACCAAAGAGATTGATATCAAGTTAGAGTATGGATCATATTGACATATGAGGTATGATTATACTAAGTTATTTAATTCAAGAAAACTTGTTGTTTCCTTCAACTCATGAGTTAAGCTCATAAGTTGTTAAGTGAATAGTTGCTCGTTGATTGTTTGATTTGGATGTTTTGAGTTGTGTGTTAGAACTTCTTAAAGACCTATCCATCATTAATCATCCCTATCAAACCAACAGATGCCTCCCCGTCGTGCCAACCCCAACCAAAACAACAACATCACTCCTGAGATGCAGCAGATGATGACAGCTCAGACACAACTGATGCAGGAGATGACCACATTCATACAGAATCAGAACAACAACAACAACAACAATCAGAATAATCCTCCAGCTCATGATATGCTCACTAGGTTTCTGAAACTAAGGCCTGCAAGATTCTTTGGAACAACTAATCCAATGGAAGCCAATGATTGGTTACGTTCAGTGAATAAGGACTTAGTAACTATTGGCTGCACCGATGAAGAAAAATTTAGGTTTGCAGCATTTCTGCTTGAAGGACCAGCAGCAACATGGTGGGACAACTTTCAGATCACCACTCCCCTTGAAGATGTAACTTGGGCTATTTTGAGGATGCTTTCCGTACATCTCACATCTCACCTGGAGTGATGTACTTGAAGAAAAGGGAGTTTCACAATCTGAAACAGCATCACCTCAGTGTGGCTGAGTATATTGAAGAATTCAACAATCTAGCACGCTATGCACCGGGTGAAGTTGATACAGATGCTAAAAGGAAGGAGAAATTCCTCAAAGGACTTAATGATGAGTTGAACCTGCAGCTAGCTGTTGCCTATGTCCCAACTTATCAATCACTCTGTGACAAAGCCACCATTTTGGAAAACAAGATGAATCAAGTTGAGAACATAAAGAGGAAGCATAAACTCAAGAATCACTCAGGATCATCACAAAAGAAGCATTCATTCAAAAAGAGCAATGAAGATTCTGAACCACATTAGTATCACCACAACAACAATGGAAGTGATAATAATGGAAAGGATACTGACAATGGAGATGACCTTGGTCAGAACCAACATGACACTTTCAGGAAGAAAGACATTAGACAGTTGCAGTGCTATAATTGTAAGGAGCTTGGACACTATGCATTAGACTGTCCTGAGAAGAAAAAGGAAAAGGATGCTAGAAGAGCCAATGGAAATGACTACAATGTGACCCAGAAAGGACATGTGAACCACATTGACATGTATGGAAACTTTGAAGAGATAGAAGAAGTGGATGTCAGGAACTAGTTAACTCAGTTGAGTCAAATAATGATTCCTTCTTAGGATATCAAGTGTTGAACCCATAGTCAAGTGAACCATCAATGTAACCCTATGAGACTTTCTTTTAAGGGTGGTAGTAACCTAGTTGCCTTGAATCCAACTTGTAACCCCTAGCCTTCCCAAATCTCGGGACGAGATTTCTTTTAAGGGTGGTAGCCTGTCACATCCCAAAATTTTCCAAATTTTGAAATGTGAAAAATGAATAAACAAAATAAAATTTTGTTGAAATTTAGGGTGAGAACAAACTTTTTGATTCCAATTGGAAACATCAAAACCTATTTTGATCAAATAAAATCCTAAAGGGATTTAAAAAGATAAACCATTAATAAATAAAATTATAATAGTTGGAAACACTATTTTTAGATCTTTTAATAAAAGATATGGTTTTCAAAAGCAAAGGTAGAAATATAAATAAGGATCATTTATAGAGCCAAATTCAATCTTGGCCAAGATTTTGAAATAAAATATTTCTATTTGATAAAAAGAGTAAAGGTTTATTTAAATAAAATAATAAGGATTTATTAATATCCAATTTTATTTAAGTAAAGGCTTTTCCATTTTAAATAAACACTAAAACTTGTTAATGTATTTTAAATAAGATTTCCAAGTGTTTTTTTCTCAAATGAAACCTACTGAAAAGGTTTTGGTTTGGTTTAGATTTCAAATAGAGTTTTTAAATAAATTAAATCTTATTTGAATTAAAAACTAAGGTCTATTTATTTAATTATTAATAGATCCTAGAAGTATAAAAATTATTTTATTTTGGACTTTGGATTATGATGTTAAACAGAATTAATCTATACCTAAAGTTTGGTGGTGGTTTGATTTGAATTGGTGTTTGAATTGTTTGAATGAAAATCAATTCAGAATATTCAAACAGAAAAAGGAAAAACTTTCTGTATAAAAAAAATGGATCAAACCCAACCTAACCCAAAAGGCCCAGCAAGCCCAGCAGCGCAGCCCATCAGCTCTCCCCGCAGTGAACCGTTTTCACTGAAAAACATGTAGGGTTTCGTAGCATGGAAAACAAAAAATTTCTATCGCATACAAACAAACAAGCCAAGATCTATCTACTAGATTGTAGCAACGAGTCGATGGAATAACTTACCCTTGAAGATTCCAAAGTGTTTAACGAGAGCGTATTCTCGTGGGTGATGTAGTCGTACTCTTCCCGATCTCAAGATCGCGTAGACGATCCTTCCGGCGCTGCGTTCCGGCAGCGCTCCCGCAGTCGGTCACACGTTCGGTACTCGACGAAGACCTTCCTCTCCCTTGTTCCAGCAGGCAGCGGAGGTTGTAGCACTCTCCTCCCGATTCTGGCAGCACAACGGCGTGGTACCGGAAGTAGAGGAGAGATCTCGTAGGGCTTCGCCTTAAGCCGGAGCGAGTATGGTGGAGTATGAGAGAGCTCCTCGGTGATCTAGGTTTTGGACACACAAAGGAGGAGAGGCTAGAGCCGGCGGCTAGGGTTTGGGGCACCCCAAGTCGGCGGCTAGGGCAAAAACCCTAGGGGCGGCGGCTATGGTGGGCTGCAGCTTCTAGGGTTTGAGGTGAGGGACTTGTGTGTTCTAGGAGGGGTCCCTGCCCCTCCTTATATAGGTGGAGGGGGGCCGGAGGCCAAGGGGAGGGAGAGGAGTCCCTCCCCAACTCGGCTTGGAGGGTTGCCGCCGGTTGGAGGAGGGAACTCCTCCCCAACTCGGATTCCCCCCTCCTCCTCTTTTCCACTTTCCAATTTTAGCTATTTGACTTTTCAATTTAGCTATTTGACTTTTTCAAACTAGGATTCAATTTAATCCTTTATTTGGAACAGCGAGGACACTTAGTACATGATGCAATCATACCAACTTGATACAACACATTCATGTACCCTTCCCCTCCGGAGTGCCGGACATTCCAGAACATTCTAGAACATTCCCGATGAAAACACCGGAATCATTCCCCAACTCCGAAAAGGGACTTTCCTTATATGAATCTTATTCTCCGGACCATTCCGGATCACCTCGTGATATCCCGGATCCCATCCGAGACTCCGAACAACATTCAGTCTCTTTCTCATTCATTCCATAACTACTCAAACAACGTCGAATCCTTAAGTGTGTCTCCCTACGGTTCGTGAATTATGCGGACATGATCGAGACACTTCTCCGAACAATAACCAATAGAGGAATCTGGAAATTCATATGGCTCCCACATATTTCTACGATTACTTTGCGATCGAATGAACCACTTACATACGATACCAATTTCCCTTTGTCTCACGATAGTTTACTTATCCGAGGTTATGATCGTCGGTATCTCTGCATACCTAGTTCAACCTCGTTACCGATAAGCACTCTTTTCTCATTCCCGTGATATGTGATCCCTTGTGAGCCAGCCACATGCTTGCAAGCCAATTGGATGACATTCCACCGAGAGGGCCCAGAGTATATCTATCCGTCATATGGATGGACAAATCCCACTCTTGATCCATGTGTCTCAACCAATACTTTCTGAACACTCAATGCCACCTTTATAGCCACCCAGTTACGGTGTGGTGTTTGATGTCATCAAAGCATCCATCCGGTAAAGGTGATATGCATGATCTCATGGTCGAAGGAATTAGGTTACTATATCAGAAAGCATATAGCAATTGAACTATTAAAATGACTTGATCTTTATGCTACGCTTATCTATAGGAGTATGTCCACCATATCATTCTCCTAACGATATGATCTTGTTGTTGCTAACATCTCAATGTTCATGATAGGGAAACCACAATCATTTATCAACCAACAAGCTAGTGATGTATAGAGGCTATACTAGGGACTTCAAATTAAGTTTACAAATCACACAAGTATCAATGTTTCCTTGTTAATACTATTATAGCATGAATGTAAACATTTATCATAAACACAAAGATATAATAATAACAACATTTATTATTGCCTCTAGGGCATATCTCCAACAGTCTCCCACTTGCACTAGAGTCATCTAATCTAGATTACATGGTAATATACCAAACACCCATGGCAGTTTGGTGTTGGTCATGTTTTGCCCTCGGGAGAGGTTTAGTCAACGGATCCGCCACATTCAGATCTGTGTGTACTTTGCAAATCTTTATATCCCCATCTTGGATATGTTCTCGAATAGCGTGAAAACGTAGCTTGATATTCTTCAGCTTCTTGTGTGACCTTGGTTCTTTATGGCGACCATGTTATCACAGTAGATAGACATTGGGTCCAGCACACTAGGAACCACACCCAGCTCTGTAATGAACTCTTTCATCCATATCGCTTCTTGTGAAGCCTCCGAAGCAGCCATGTATTCCGATTCAGTTGAAGATCTCGCCACAACGCTTTGCTTTGCACTCCTCCAGCTAACTGCTGCACCATTCAAAATAAATACGTATCCAGATTGTGATTTAGAATCATCCGGATCGGTGTTCCAACTAGCATCGGTGTAACCATTAACAACGAGCTGTTCATCACCTCCATAAGAAAGAACCATATCCTTAGTTCTTCTCAAGTATTTAAGGATGTTTTTGACCGCTGTCCAATGATCCACTCCTGGATCACTTTGATATCTGCTAGTCAAACTAATAGCATATGCAATGTCAGGTCTAGTACATAGCATGGCATACATTAGAGATCCTATGGCTGAGGAATAGGGAGTCTTACTCATCCTTTCTCTATCTTCTGCCGATGTCGGACTTTGAGTTTTACTCAAGGTCGTATTGGGCAACATGGGCAAGAACCCTTTCTTGCTATCTTCCATTCCAAACCTCTTTAGAACTTTGTCCTAATATGTACTCTGTGACAATGATATTTGGTGTTTCGATCTATCTCTATAAATCTTTATGCCTAATATGTAAGCTGCTTCGCCAAGATCCTTCATTGAAAAACTATTATTCAAATATTCCTTGACACTATTAAGAAGGTCTACATCATTTCCAATCAACAATATGTCATCTACATATAGTATTAAGAATGCTACAGAGCTCCCACTCACTTTCTTGTAAATACAAGCTTCTCCATAAGTTTGTATAAAACCAAAACTTTTGATCACCTTATCAAAACGTTGATTCCAACTTCGGGATGCTTGCTTCAATCCATAGATGTACCGTTGAAGTTTGCATACCTTGTTAGCATCTTTAGGATCGACAAAACCTTTGGGTTGCATCATATACAACTCTTCATCAATGTCTCTATTGAGGAATGTTGTTTTGACATCCATCTGCCATATCTCATAATCATAATATGCAGCGATTGCTAACATAATCCTCATAGACTTTAGCTTCGCTACTGGTGAGAAAGTCTCATCGTAGTCAACTCCTTGAATTTGTCGAAACCCTTTTGCGACAAGTCGAGCTTTATAGACGGTAACATTACCATCAACATCTGTTTTCTTCTTGAAGATCCATTTGTTCTCGACAGCCTTCCGGCCATCCGGTAAGTCCACCAAAGTCCATACTTGGTTTTCGTACATGGATCCAATCTAGGATTTCATGGCTTCTTGCCATTTATTGGAATCTGGGCTCATCATCGCTTCCTCATATGTCTCAGGGGCATCAGTGTTGTCCACCAACATGACACTCATAATGGGATCATACCAATCTGGAGTGGTACGAGTTCTCGTTGACCTCCGAGGCTCTGTAGCAACTTCAACCGAAGTTTCATGATCATCATCATTAGCTTCCTCTCTAATTGGTGCAGGCACCACAGGAACTTCTTCCAGTGCTGCGCTACTCACAATTTCGAGAGAAGGTTCGACAACCTCGTCGAGTTCTACTTTCCTTCCAGTCACTTCTTTCGAGAGAAATTCCTTCTCTAGAAAGGATCCATTCTTGGCAACGAAGATTTTGCCTTCGGATCTATGATAGAAGGTATACCCAATAGTTTCCTTCGGGTATCCTATGAAGACGCATTTTTCCGCTTTGGGTTCAAGCTTGTCCGGCTGTAACTTCTTTACATAGGCTTCGCATCCCCAAACTTTAAGGAACGACAATTTAGGTTTCTTCCCAAACCATAATTCATACGGTGTCGTTTCAACGGATTTAGACGGTGCCCTATTTAAAGTGAATACAGCTGTTTCTAATGCATAACCCCAAAATGATAGCGGTAAATCTGTAAGTGACATCATAGAACGAACCATATCTAGGAGAGTTCGATTACGATGTTCGGACACACCATTACGCTGTGGTGTTCCCGGCGGTGTCAACTGTGAAAGTATTCCGCATTTCTTCAAATGCTCGCCAAACTCGTAACTTAGATATTCACCTCCACGATCAGAACGTAGAAATTTAATCTTCTTGTTACGTTGATTCTCTACCTCACTTTGAAATTCCTTAAACTTCTCAAAATTTTCGGACTTATGTTTCATGAAATAGATATACCAATATCAACTCAAGTCATCCGTGAAGGTAAGAACATAACGATAACCACCGCGCGATGCTACACTCATTGGAGCACACACATCGGTATGTATGATTTCCAATAAGTCCGTAGCTCGCTCCATCATACCAGAAAATGGAGTCTTAGTCATTTTACCCATCAGACATGCTTCACATCTATCAAGTGATTCGAAATCAAGTGATTTAAGAAGTCCATCGGAATGGAGTTTCTTCATACGCTTCACTCCAATGTGAACAAGACGACAGTGCCACATATAGGTCGAGTTATCGCTTGATTTCAACCCTTTAGCCTCAATGTTGTTGATATGTGTATTTGCACTATCGAGATTCAATAAGAATAGACCATCTATCAAAGGTGCATGTGCATAAAACATATTACTCATATAAATCGAACAACCATTATTCTCGGACTTAAACAAGTAACCGTCTCGCAATAAACAAGATCCCGATATAATGTTCATGCTCAACGCAGGCGCCAAATAACAATTATTTAAGTATAAAACTAATCCCGATGGTAGATGAAGGGGTAGCGTGCCGACCGCGATCACATCAACCTTTGATCCGTTTCCCACGCGCATCGTCACCTCGTTCTTCGCTAGCTTCCGTTTATTCTGCAGCACCTGTTTCGAGTTACAAATATGAGCAACCGAACCAGTATCAAATACCCAGGCACTACTACGAGTACTAGTGAGATACACATCAATAACATGTATATCAGATATACCTTTCTTCTTGATGTTGCCGTTCTTCAAATCCGCCAAGTACTTTGGGCAATTCCGCTTCCAGTGACCTTCTCCCTTGCAGTAAAAGCACTCAGTATCAGGCTTAGGTCTAGCCTTGGTCTTCTTCGCTGGCGTGGTAACTTTCTTACCACCCTTCTTGAAGTGTCCCTTCTGCTTAGACTTTCCTTTCTTGAATTTGGTGGTCTTATTGACCAACAACACTTGGTGCTCTTTCTTGATCTCCACTTCTGCAGACTTCAACATAGCAAACAGTTCTGGCAACTGCTTGTTCATGTTCTGCATGTTGTAGTTCATCACAAAGTTCTTGTAACTTGGTGGTAGTGATTGGAGGACACGGTAAATCCCCAAAGCATTAGGAATCACTATACCCAAGCTTTGAAGTTTGTTTGCGTGCCCAGACATCTTAAGCACATGCTCACTGACAGAGCTGCCCTCTTCCATCTTGCAGTTAAAGAACTTTTCAGAAGCCTCATAACTTTCAATTGCCGCATGAGTCTCAAAGATCAATTTGAGATCCTCGACAATATCATATGGGTCTGAATTCTCAAACCTTTTCTGAAGCTCCGATTCCAAACCATACAAGATAGCACACTGAACTATGGAGTACTGATTCTTCCGAGCGAGGTAAACATTCTTTACTTCATCGGAAGCATCAGCTGCAGGTGGGTCACCCAGCGGTGCATCCAGCACATAGGTCAAATTACCAGCTGTGAGGACAATCCTCAAATTGCGGAACCAATCCGCGAAGTTGCTTCCATTGTTTTTCAACTTTTCTTTCTCTAGGAACGCATTAAAATTGATGGTAGGGGCTGCCATTGATCTACAACATATTTGCAATAGTTTAGACTAAGTTTATGACAAATTGAGTTCAAATTAATAATAAAGTTAATCTAGGTGAACTCCCACTCAAAACAACATCCCTCACATTGTTTTAGTGATCACACGAACCAAATCCACTACATCAACACCGATCATCATGAGAGATGATATAGTTTCAATGGCGAACAATCGTCATGTTCATCATATCTACTATATGATTCATACTTTACCTTTCGGTGATCCGTGTTCCGAGACCATGTCTGTACATGCTAGGCTCGTCAAGATCAAACCTTAGTTTCCGCATGAGCAAATCTGGCTTGCTCACGTTGTATACACTTGCGGAATCTAACACACCCGATCATTACGTGGTGCTTCGAAAACAACAAGCTTTAGCAACGGTGCTAACTAAGGGTGAACACTTTATGACTTGAAATTCATGTGCATGAGGGATCATCTTATAATGCAACATCGTCTACTAAGCAATACAAGATGCATAAAGGATTAACATCACATGCAATTCATAATATGTGATATGATATGGCCTTTCTTTTTTGTGCTTCCGATCTCCATCTTCAAGCACGAACATGATCTCCATCATCACCGGCATTGCATCAAGGTCAATGACGCTTCTCCATGGTTGTCGTCCACCGGCTTCAACTATTACAACTACTTTGAATAGACATGCGGGTCTTAACATAAATTAAAGACAACCATATGGCTCCTGCCGGTTGTCAACTTACAATAAGGAACATTGCATACATCAAATATAATCACAATCATGGCCATATCACATCACTGCACACCCCTGCAAAACAAAGTTAGACGTCTCTACTTTCTTTGCATGTTTTACGTGGCTTGGGGCTTTCTATAAGTGTCGTTCTAACTTACGAACATGAACCACAACATTGATACTAGTATTGTTAATCACCCATTGTAAATTGGATCTTAACTATGCTAGGAGAAACAGGCACCCGCAAAGCCACTTATGCAATACAAGTTGCATGTCGAGCGTGGAGCAAGTCTCATGAACGATGTCATGTAAGGTTAGCTCGGGTCGCTTCATCCCAACATACCGCAAGATGCAAAGTACACAAGAAGCAATCGACAATAAAAGCATCAACGCCCACAATGAACATTGTGTTCTACTCGTGCAACAGATCTACATATAGACACGACTCTGATACCACTGTAGGGTTTCGTAGCATGGAAAACAAAAAATTTCTATCGCATACAAACAAACAAGCCAAGATCTATCTACTAGAATGTAGCAACGAGTCGATGGAATAACTTACCCTCGAAGATTCCAAAGTGTTTAACGAGAGCGGATTCTCGTGGGTGATGTAGTCGTACTCTTCCCGATCTCAAGATCGCGTAGACGATCCTTCCGGCGCTGCGTTCCGGCAGCGCTCCCGCAGTCGGTCACACGTTCGACACTCGACGAAGACCTTCCTGTCCCTTGTTCCAGCAGGCAGCGGAGGTTGTAGCACTCTCCTCGCGATTCCGGCAGCACAACGGCGTAGTACCGGAAGTAGAGGGGAGATCTCGCAGGGCTTCGCCTTAAGCCGGAGCGAGTATGGTGGAGTATGAGAGAGCTCCTCGGTGATCTAGGTTTTAGACACACCAAGGAGGAGAGGCTAGAGCCGGCGGCTAGGGTTTGGGGCACCCCAAGTCGGCGGCTAGGGCAAAAACCCTAGGGGGCGGCGGCTATGGTGGGCTGCAGCTTCTAGGGTTTGAGGTGAGGGACTTATGTGTTCTAGGAGGGGTCCCTTCCCCTCCTTATATAGGTGGAGGGGGGCCGGCGGCCAAGGGGAGGTAGAGGAGTCCCTCCCCAACTCGGCTTGGAGGGTTACCGCCGGTTGTAGGAGGGAACTCCTCCCCAACTCGGATTCCCCCCTCCTCCTCTTTTCCACTTTCCAATTTTAGCTATTTGACTTTTCAATTTAGCTATTTGACTTTTTCAAACTAGGATTCAATTTAATCCTTTATTTGGAACAGCGGGGACACTTAGTACATGATGCAATCATACCAACTTGATACAACACATTCATGTACCCTTCCCCTCCGGAGTGCCGGACATTCCGGAACATTCTAGAACATTCCCGATGAAAACACCGGAATCATTCCCCAACTCCGAAACAGGACTTTCCTTATATGAATCTTATTCTCCGGACCATTCCGGATCACCTCGTGATATCCCGGATCCCATCCGAGACTCCGAACAACATTCGGTCTCTTTCTCATTCATTCCATAACTACTCAAACAACGTCGAATCCTTAAGTGTGTCTCCCTACGGTTCATGAATTATGCGGACATGATCGAGACACTTCTCCGAACAATAACCAATAGAGGAATCTGGAAATTCATATGGCTCCCACATATTTCTACGATTACTTTGAGATCGAATGAACCACTTACATACGATACCAATTTCCCTTTGTCTCACGATAGTTTACTTATCCGAGGTTATGATCGTCGGTATCTCTGCATACCTAGTTCAACCTCGTTACCGATAAGCACTCTTTTCTCGTTCCCGTGATATGTGATCCCTTGTGAGCCAGTCACATGCTTGCAAGCCAATTGGATGACATTCCACCGAGAGGGCCCAGAGTATATCTATCCGTCATATGGATGGACAAATCCCACTCTTGATCCATGTGTCTCAACCAATACTTTCTGAACACTCAATGCCACCTTTATAGCCACCCAGTTACGGTGTGGTTTTTTATGTCATCAAAGCATCCATCCGGTAAAGGTGATATGCATGATCTCATGGTCGAAGGAATTAGGTTACTATGTATCAGAAAGCATATAGCAATTGAACTATTAAAATGACTTGATATTTATGCTACGCTTATCTATAGGAGTATGTCCACCATATCATTCTCCTAACGATATGATCTTGTTGTCGATAACATCTCAATGTTCATGATAGGGAAACCACAATCATTTATCAACCAACAAGCTAGTGATGTATAGAGGCTATACTAGGGACTTCAAATTAAGTTTACAAATCACACAAGTATCAATGTTTCCTTGTTAATACTATTATAGCATGAATGTAAACATTTATCATAAACACAAAGATATAATAATAACTACATTTATTATTGCCTCTAGGGCATATCTCCAACAAAACACAACCTCTGAGACGCAGACAAGTGGCCCCATCTTCCCGTCCCTCACTCTCGCTGACAACGGACCCCACGCTGCCTGTTCTTCGTTTCCACCCGCGCCAGCCGTTCCCACTCGCCGTTTACTGCCGTGATTACTCCCCTTGAATTCGCGTTGATGCCTGCGTTAATCCTCGCCGTGAACACGCACACATAAACTCCACACTCCCCTCTCTCTTTCCCCCAAATCTCCAGCCACCCTCTGCCACCAGGCTTCTCCAGTTTTGAGCTCGACCACCTCTGTCTCCGACGGCGTTCCTGGACAATTCCGGCGAACTGCAACCGCCCCTCTCCTTACAGAGCATGCAAGCTTGCTCCTCAGTCCCGTGCGCACCTGCCTGTGCGCTCCACTCGCTCGCGTGCGCTCCAAATCGTCGGCAACGACCACACTCGAGCGCCGCCGTCGTCTGCTGTCGCTCCGACGAAGTTCCCTGGTAAGCACCGACCGCCCCGAGACCTCTCAATGATGCTCCTGTACTCCCCACGCTCGCCCACGTCTGACCGTATGCTCCGTTTGCCTTAGGATGATCTGTAGCCTTGCTCACGTCAACAACTGAGCGAGCCCGACACCGACGCCGTCTCCAACGAGCAATCCCCTCCGTTCCTGAGCGCCCCTCGCCAAGCCGGCAGCACCTCAAGCTTCATCTCGACCACGCGAACGATGTAAGCCACTTCCCCCTCTCTCTCGCTTCCTGCAGTCGGCAAGCTCACCGCCCGAGCGTGCGCCGCCACCAGCCGCCGCTAGCGCCGCCAGTTACTGGTCGAGCTGCTATGAGCCTAAAGATGTGAATCGTCTGGCTAAGATTAGATCTAGACGAAGGGGTATCACACGATCTGCGCCGTGCGAATTAAGTGAAATCCTGCGGTCCAGAGAGGCTGATCCGCACGAAGCGGTACCGTCCAATAGAAACACGCCACGTGGACATGGTTTGGTTTAAAGCAGAAAATAGAATCTATTTGATATGCAAACTTGTAAAATTCATAACTTTAGTTCTATATGTCCAAATTTTGCAAATTTTATATCAATGGATTCAGCAGAACAAGTACTTGGCAACCATGCACTTTTTTTAATGTTTTGCTTCTGGAAAATTGTTGAAATTGCAGAAACATGTATATGCATATTTTGAATATAAAAATTGTTCTAGATATAATTTTAAGGTGAAATCTTTGCAAAATGGATTGTTGTGAACCTACTGACCATAGGAACCAACTTATGGATTTAAAAATGTATTTTGTGAAGTTAAGGAGTAAATGTTTGAATTAGCACATTTCTAGTCAAATAAAAATATTGTTTTTGGTTTAGAAATGATTTTTGAGTAAAACCTTTGGGAAATGATTTGATTCAAACCTTCTGACCCTAAACACCAAGTTTTGAGAATTAAAATATATTTGGTGAACACTTTAAAGAATATTTCTTTGCTAAAGGCATTTTTCAACCACATAAAATATTGATTTGATTTAAAAATGGTTTATAGATAAAACCTTTTGCAAATGGTTTTACCACTTTTGTAAATGACCACATTGAACCTTAAAATGTTTAGAGCCTGGTAGAAACCACTTTTTAAAATAAAACTATCCTTTGCATGCTTGCATGCATGACCTTGATTTTGTTATTTTATGTGTGACAAATTGTTTGAATGCTAGTTGAATATATGTTTGCTTGATTGAATTGTAGTGAAGTTAGAAGAGTGTGATATTTGCAAGATTAAGAAGCGAATCAACATTATCTACTAAAAAGGCAAGTGACACTATCATCCATGTCCTACTATTTTCATTACACTTAGTGGATTTTTGTAACATGCATGATAAGGACTACTATATTTTATGCTATGCTAAATCCTAATAGGATACCCTTATATCTCCCTTAGTGGAAACATTGTAGTTGTAGTAAGCTTAGCCCTGCTATATATTTGGGATGGGATACATGATATGATTATATGAAGTATTGAAAAGATATATGTTTTATATAATAATACAAATACTCAATGAACTACCTGGGTGGACAAGGATACTCAAGTTTTGGACAAGGGGGCAACAAAGGGAACCATGTTTATATGGCTATCTTTTTGTATGTGCACTAGAAGAAAACCACCCAGGGACTTAGAGATTGAACATGCTTCTCGTACAGTGGCTTCCATGTACAGCCACATGCTAAATGGGCTCTGGCTTAGTCAACTACATAGTGGAAGACTCATGCATTGACATCTTCAGGTTAACTAGAATTGTGTAAGGGAAATTTATCCCTACATTGGTGCCTGGTAGACAAGCTAGCATTGTGTATTGAGAGGACTTCTATGGAAAGACTTTGTCACATTCTCGATCTGCCGGTACTCCATTTGGTGTGTACTTATCCAGCGGCCACTGGTGGCATCAAGACGAGATTGTGTCATGTGGGTAAAGTGTATAACTTATGCAGAATATCAAAATTCTAAGTACTTAGCCGTGTCCCCAGTTATGGACAATTCTGAGCAACTAAGGCCTGAAGCTATGGAAGATCTCGACATTCCAATTTCTCAAAGTAAAATTTGATGGTGACAACAAGGGATTTGAAGCACTTGGAGTTTTCCAAGAAGTTCAGAAAGATTTGACAAAGATCAAAAACTATTTTGAAAAGATAGGATAAAACTATATTGCTTTCTGCAAAAGAGCCTAAACCCTACTTAGCCAAATATGCATGTAAATGATAGGATCCACTTATTTCTACATAGTAGTGAAACTTGCCAATACAATTCAAATATATTGACCCTTGTGGCTGCAACTTAATATGTTGCAGGTTTGTTTGATGTTAGTGAAGTTTGTTGAATAGGATTACAAGTCTACAACCAACATGATTGCCTGTGGCACTTTGAAGATGAAGGACCCCATGCTTTATAGATATTCTGCTGCAATGTAATGTGTTAGCCAAATGAGCTATGTAAGATGTAATGAATTATTTTATTCCTGGTTATAAAGTTGTATTATGACCTTTTTATCTTGATATTACATCTTTACTATGGATGCTAGCTATTGATCCAGGGACTAGCATTGTAAACACAGGGATCTCTACCTTATTAAAGGTTGGGAACCTTACAGATGGTATCAGAGCACTGTGTTGCCTGTAGGATTGTAACCCTAGGATTGGACAAAACCCCTTAGATAAATAGGAGTTGTGTTTTTTCCAAAAACTTATTTGCAAACAATCTCGTAAACTCTTCTAAACTATTTTTAGAAAGAATTTTTACTCAAAATATGCCCACACAAGTTTCTGCAAAAACAATCAATTTAACAAAAGCATTTTACTAAACAAAGTGCATGGTTGGGTAGGATTTGCCTTGATAATTCCATTGATATAAAGTTTGCAAAATTTGGACGTGTGATTTGAAAGTTATGAATTTTTCAAGTTTGCATATCTAATAGATTCTATTTTCTGTTTTAAATCAAACCTTGTCCACGTGGAGGGCTCTGATTGGATAAAAACGATTCGTGTGGATTGGATATTGTGGGCCGCTAGATCTAATGTGCATCGCACGGCTGGCAACACTCCATACCTCTTCGGTTAATGATTCTATCACACACGTTGGATCGAAATCGAATGGTGCATAGGTGCTGGCCAAAGGTGGGCGGCGCTGGCGGCAGCGCGCTCAGACGAGGGTGTTCCCGGCGATTTAGTAAGCAAGAGATGGTGGGGAGAGGCTCACCAGGTTTGCAGGGTCGCGTTGATTCTCCACGTGGTCGCCACAGGGACAGGGGCGCACGGTGCTGCTGGTGATTGCTCGCCGGTGTTGTCGTTGGCGTCGGGTCCGCTCTGCTGTGGTCGAAGGCGAGGCTACACGGCTCGGGAAGGAGAGGCAGAGAGCTCGTTAGATGCACAAGACGATGCTGAGTACATGAGCATCACAGAGATGGAGAGGCGAGGTCAGATTTTACCAGTAGGGTTCGCAGGAGAGGTAGTAGACGACGGCGGCGTGCAGAGGTCGTCCTTGCCGACGCTCTAGGGCAAGCGCGACCAAGATGATGATACGAGTAGGTACGCAAGGTTCTGGTGAGCAGGATAGTGTGAAGCAGGGACGGTGGGGTGGAACGTGTTCGTCGGAATTTGTCGGCGAGCTCGCCGGAGCAGTGAGGCACGAGCTCGAAATTATGGCGGCCTGGGGGCGTAGAGGATCTGGCGAGTGAGGGGAAAGAGAGAGGGGGCGAAGGCGCTTTAGTATGCGTGATCGCGGGGCCGTTCATGGCGTGGTTAACTCGAATTCACGCCGGCATTCAATCGGCAGTAATGGCCAGAGAGGGGGGCGCGGTCAGCGGCGGGTGAGAACGATGACGATGTGGCCGTGGGCCTGGTTAGTCAGCGAGTGAGAGTGTGTGGGGGTGGGGTCCAACCGTCAGCGACCTAGAGGGTTCTGTCTGCGGTGAAAAACGGTTCGCTCGGGGTGAGAGGGAGAGGTGGGCTGCTGATGGGCTTAGTGGGCTAGGTTAGTTGGGTTGCTTTGTTTCATATTTTCTTCTTCTCCTGTTATTTTTCTTTTTCCAATTTGATTTTCTGTTTTGATTTTGTTTAGTCTATTCAAACATCTATTTGAATTCAAACTTCTCTCAAATTTTGTGTGGATTCAAACACTTATTATTTATACATTCTGCAGTCAATTTTGGAATAAATCTTTTATTCTTTTTAAGGTCTTTTAATTATTTAAAACAAGCCCTTGCTTTAAATTCAAATAAGATCAAATATATTTTTAATCCTTATTTAAATTTCATTTTTCCATAGAACCTTTTCAGTAAGTATTATTCATTAATAGGGTCTCAAATAATTCACTTTGAATTGATTGGAATATTTTTAATAGGATTTATCAATCATTTTAATTTGGATACTTGTTTTAATTCCAATGAAATTAAATATAGTTTTATTTCCATAATTTTTATTGGGAAGATTTCTTTGTTCTTATTTAAGTTAATTAAATAACCTTTTAATCCACTTGGGTAAATTCCAAATATTATTTTCCCATGATCTAATTAATCATTTCTAATAGGAATCTTATCTTTATTCAAATAGAATAGGATTTGTGTAATGCCCTTTCAATTAATTTGAAAACTCTTTATCCATTATTTTATTTGGATTTGGATCATAATTATTCCATTTGCATATGGATTAGGTCAAGATATAATTTGGTCTTTAAATATTCCTTATTGAAAAAATCCATATCTTTTTATTTATAGATCCAAACTTGGTGATTCCAATTTGAAAAATCTTATTTAATATTTATTTATCCTTTTAAACCTTTTTAGGATTAATTTCTCACCATTTGGTATGGATTTTAGATAAGTGCTTTATTAGCTTTGGAAATCCAATTTCCTTATCTTATTAAATTTATAAGATTTTAGCTATGGCTCCAATTCAAGTGAAACCAATTTCTATGGTTTTATAATATTTCTATTTGTCATTCTTGATCATTTGTAAATGTTTGTTGACAAATTTTTATATGGATCAAATCCATAGTCTTAGAGATATCTTGGAAATGATTTTATTCCATTAAGGTTTTAGGGTTTTGGTTTATTTTCCAAGTGTTTTAAATTTCGAGATGCATTTATGAAGAATGCATTTCACTTTGATTTGAATTTAGTTGGATTCAAATATTAACCAAAGTTTGTTCAAGATGAGATTTTTAAGTTTCCATTTAGAAACAAAAGTTTCTTTTCACCCTAAATTTCAAAAATTATTTATTTTGTTTATTTATTTTTCACATTACAAGATTTGGAAAATCTTGGGATGTGACAGGCTACCACCCTTAAAATAAATCTCGTCCCGAGATTTGGGAGGCTAGGGGTTACAAGTTGGCTCAAGCAACTAGGGTACTACCACCCTTAAAAAATTTCCAACTAGATTACTTCTTGGCTTGCTTGGGATCTTGTTGAAACCTCTCTGGGCAAACATCTCCATAGTGTCCTTTGTTTCCACACTTGAAACATGTGACAAGGCTGAGATCCTTCATAGGCTTTATCTTGTGCTTCATCTTTTCTGGACAATTGCTTGCATAATGTCCTTGGTTACCACAATTGTAACATGTGATAAGATTGAGTTCTTCATGTATCTTCTGTGGACAAGTTGACACATAATGGCCTAACTCTTTGCAGTTGTTGCACCATACTTGGCTAATCTCCTTATACTTTTTATTCTTCTCTGGACATTCATTGGCATAGTGTCCCATCTCTTTGCAATGGCAACACTGCACTTGACTTTTGTCCTTCTTCTTCTTGGGTTTCTCCAAAGCTAGGAGTGCTTCTAGTTCATGCTCTTCATATCTTATCTCAAAGGTAGGAAAGTTTCCTGGTCTCCTTGACCTTTTCCTTGGATAATACATATGTCTCCTCTTTGGTCCTTTAAATTGAGTCATATTACATGGAGGTGCAAGCTAAGATTTTCCTTTGTCTTCATCCTTCTTGGTAGAAGTTGTTCCCTTATGGTAATCTGCAAACAGTTGTTGCACTCCACCTTGTTTCCTTTGTTGAACTATGGAATAGATGGGGCATTGGATAGGGACATGATTATTTCCTTCACATAGGAAACAAGTAGCTTGAGATGCGAGGCATTGATTATTTGGATGTTTCTCTTCACAACTGGGGCATTGATCTTCATGCTCTTTGGAAGTGTGATCCTTGTCTCCACAAATATTGCAAGCTTGGGTTCCTTCTAGAATATCATCCTTGACATCCTTGTTGTCACAAACTTCTTGGGAAGAGTTGCCTCCCATGTTGATCATTTGATCTGTCACCTTATGCAACAATTGGGTTTGGGTTTCCAAAAACCTTTGCATGGTTGGATCTAACTCACTGGTGTTGGCTAAAAATTGAGTTGTCACTTGGTTCAACTGGGTTTGGGTTACTATGAGTTCCCTCATGTTGATCTCTTGGGTGTTGTTGTTGTCACCATCCTTGATGTTGGAGTTCCTTGGAGTAGTCATATGTTTGGGTTGGATTGGGATTAGAATAGGCAAAAGATTTATAAGGACATAATTCTAATCACTCATATCTCAATTCACACAAGCAATGAGCAGCAATCACAAACAAACATTCCACTCAAACAACAAGTTTCAAGCACACTTATAGGCAACAAAATATTTTGTTACACCACATAAGTTGGTGAATTTGGTTTGATCTAAATATGGTGGTTCAACTATATGGTTCACTTGAGATCATTCCATTCTTCTTAGTTGATTCTTCATGAACAATATGTTTGTATCCTTAGAGAATTTCTGGCATCTTGGTCTCAAACTTCAAGGTAATGATGGTCCCTTCTAAGTGGTGTTTCCTTACTCTTCAATTCTTGAGTAACATTTCTTGTCTCATTTGTAGTCCTTAGTGATATCCAAGTTGAAGTCCTTGTTGAGAATAAGGTTGAAATCACTTGAGTTGGTGAAGTCCTTTGCTCATGTTGAAGTCTTTGGCCATGGGGTAGACTTTGTACATTAAGTTGAAGTAGAAGAGGTGTAGAATCAAAACCAAAAAGGTTGAGGAAAGAGTATACAAGATTGTTTGTAAATAAGTTTTGGAACAAATACAACTCCTATTTTTCTAAGGGGTTTTGTCCAATCCTAGGGTTACAATCCTACAGGCAACACAGTGCTCTGATACCATCTGTAAGGTTCCCAACCTTTAATAAGGTAGAGATCCCTGTGTTTACAATGCTAGTCCCTGGATCAATAGCTAGCATCCGCAGTTAAGATGTAATATCAAGAAACAAAGGTCATAATACAACTTTATAACCAGGAATAAAATAATTTATTACATCTTACATAGCTCATTTGGCTATCTCATTACAATGCAGCAGAATATAACAATAGCATGGGGTCCTTCATCTTCAAAGTGCAACAGGCAAACATGTTGGTTGTAGACTTGTAATCCTAATCAATAAACTTCACTAACATCAAACAAACCTGCAACATAACAAGTTACAACCACAAGGGTCAATACATTTGAATAGAATTGGCAAGTGATACTATGGTAGTATAATGGAGTCTATCATCTATATGCATTTGGCTAAGTGGAGCTTAGGCTTGCTTTGCTCAAAATAGTTTTTCCTTATCATTTGAAAACACTAGGTTTTTGCTTGACAAAATCACCCAAGGCATCTCCCAATAGAAATTGGTGATCCTTCAACCCTTGTTCAACCACAAGTTTTTAACTTAGAAATTGGGATGAGGAGATTCTTGATAGCTTCCATGTCTTGATGCTCAAATTGTCCTTTGCCAGGGACATGGCTAAGTACTTAGATTTTTCACTCTGCAGAGGTGGTGCACTTTCCCCACAATACTTGGTTTCACCAAGACAAGATCTTTCAGAAGCCTTCCCTTAGACCATAATGGACGCGTTCCAACCTATCATCCCCTACCACCAACTGTCCATTTGGCTAAGTTATTGCAACCTATATGATCCAGGCAGAGCCCATAATGCCAAGTGGCTGCACTTGAAGCTTCTCAACATTTGACATCTAAAATCTCTTTGTTCCTGGGTGGCCATCCACAAGTGAGATACACAAGGTAAACCATAGAAATGGGCCTTGTGAACCACTCAACACAAACCATTCCTTCCATTCCACCCAGGTGATTCATTCACTTAGTTGTTTTATTAAACAAAACACAAGTCCTTGACTTAGAAATATTCCATAGTATGAATATATATTCTATCCTTGTTTTCTACTAGCTAATCTAAGCATGATAGTAGTAGGAATCTCAACTTAGGAAAATTATACTAAGGTTTCATCTACTAGGATTTCCCATGGCATAGTTTACACTTAGCAAAATTCCATGCAAGTCCTACTTAGAAATATCACTAATGCATAGTGAAAATAATGGGACAAAAGTATGAAGCATCACTTGCCTTTTTGGTAGAGAATATAAGTTCACTCCTTGATCTTTGCAATATTCACACTCTTCAAATCACTACAATTCAATCAAGCAAGCAATATTTCAAACTACCATTCAAGCAAACATCACATAAAATAATAGAAACAAAGTAATGCATGCAAGCATGCTAAAGATTGTTTTGTTTGGAAAAGTGATTTCTAATAGGTTATAAACATTCTAAAACACCAATTGGTCATTTTATAAAAGTGGCAAAACCATTTGCAAAAGATTTTACTATAAACCAATTTTAAACCCAAACATTATTTTATGTGGTTGAAAAATGCTTTTAGCAAGGCAACAATCTTTATAGGGTTCACCAAATATGTTTTCAAATCATAAAACTTTGTGTTTAGGGTCAAAGAGTTTAAATCAAAACATTTCCCAAAGGTTTTCTTCCAAAAGCATTTTTAATAAATAAACATTATTTTTATTTGACTAGAAATGCTTTAAATCAAAGATTTATTCTTTTGCTTCACCAAATATGTTTTTTAAACCACAAATTGATTTCTATGGTCAGTAGGTTCAAAACAATCCATTTGCCAAAGGATTTTATCACCAAAATATTTTTAGAAAGAATTTTATACTCAAAATATGCCCAGACAAGTTTCTGCAAAAACAATCAATTTAACAAAAGCATTTTACTAAACAAAGTGCATGGTTGGGTAGGATTTGTCTTGCTGATTCCATTTATATAAAGTTTGCAAAATTTGGACGTGTGGTTTGAAAGTTATGAATTTTTCAAGTTTGCATATCTAATAGATTCTATTTTCTGTTTTAAATCAAACCTTGTCCACGTGGAAGGCTCTGATTGGCTAAAAACGATTTGTGTGGATCGGATATTGTGGGCCGCTGGATCTAATGTGCATCGCACGGCTGGAAACACTCCATACCTCTTCGGTTAATGATTCTATCACACACGTTGGATCGAAATCGAACGGTGCATAGGTGCTGGCCAAAGGTGGGCGGCGCTGGCTGCGGCGATAGGCGGCGGCGCACTCAGACGAGGGTGTTCCCGGCGATTTAGGAAGCAAGAGATGGTGGGGAGAGGCTCACCAGGTTTGCAGGGTCGCGTTGATTCTCCACGTGGTCGCCACAGGGACAGGGCCGCACAGTGCTGCTGGTGATTGCTCGCCGGTGTTGTCGTTGGCGTCGGGTCTGCTCTGCTGTGGTCGAAGGCGAGGCTACACGGCTCGGGAAGGAGAGGCAGAGATATCGTTAGATGCACAAGACGATGATGAGTACATGAGCATCACAGAGATGGAGAGGCGAGGTCAGATTTTACCAGTAGGGTTCGCCGGAGAGGTAGCAGACGACGGCGGCGTGCAGAGGTCGTCCTTGCCGACGCTCTGGGGCAAGCGTGGCCAGGATGATGATACGAGTAGGTGCGCAAGGTTCTGGTGAGCAGGATAGTGTGAAGCAGGGACGGTGGGGTGGGACGTGTTCGTCAGAATTTGTCGGCGAGCTCGCCGGAGCAGTGAGGGACGAGCTCGAAATTATGGCGGCCTGAGGGCGTAGAGGATCTAGCGAGTGAGGGGAAAGAGAGAGGGGGCGAAGGCGCTTTAGTACGCGTGATCGCGGGGCCATTTCATGGCGTGGTTAACTCGAATTCACGCCGACATTCAATCGGCAGTAATGGCCGGAGAGGGGGGGCGCGGTCAGCGGCGGGTGAGAATGATGATGACGTGGCCGTGGGCCTGGTTAGTCAGCGAGTGAGAGAGTGTGGGGTTGGGGTCCAACCGTCAGCGACCTAGCGGGTTCTGTCTGCGGTGAAAAACGGTTCGCTCGGGGTGAGAGGGAGAGGTGGGCTGCTGATGGGCTTAGTGGGCTAGGTTAGTTGGGTTGCTTTGTTTCATATTTTTTTCTTCTCCTGTTATTTTTCTTTTTCCAATTTGATTTTCTGTTTTGATTTTGTTTAGTCTATTTAAACATCTATTTGAATTCAAACTTCTCTCAAATTTTGTGTGGATTCAAACACTTATTATTTATACATTCTGAAGTCAATTTTGGAATAAATCTTTTATTCTTTTTAAGGTCTTTTAATTATTTAAAACAAGCCCTTGCTTTAAATTCAAATAAGATCAAATATATTTTTAATCCTTATTTAAATTTCGTTTTTCCATAAAACATTTTCAGTAAGTCTTATTCATTAATAGGATCTCAAATAATTCACTTTGAATTGATTGGAATATTTTTAATAGGATTTATCAATCATTTTAATTTGGATACTTGTTTTAATTCCAATGAAATTAAATATAGTTTTATTTCCATAATTTTTATTGGGAGGATTTCTTTGTTCTTATTTAAGTTAATTAAATAACCTTTTAATCCACTTGGGTAAATTCCAAATATTATTTTCCCATGATCTAATTAATCATTTCTAATAGGAATCTTATATTTATTCAAATAGAATAGGATTTGTTTAATGCCCTTTCAATTAATTTGAAAACTCTTTATCCATTATTTTATTTGGATTTGGATCATAATAATTCCATTTGCTTATGGATTAGGTCAAGATATAATTTGGTCTTTAAATATTCCTTATTGAAAAAATCCATATCTTTTTATTTATAGATCCAAACTTGGTGATTCCAATTTGTAAAATCTTATTTAATATTTATTTATCCTTTTAAACCCTTTTAGGATTAATTGCTCACCATTTGGTATGTATTTTAGATAAGTGCTTTATTAGCTTTGGAAATCCAATTTCCTTATCTTATTAAATTTATAAGATTTTATCAATGGCTCCAATTCAAGTGAAACCAATTTCTATGGTTTTATAATATTTCTATTTGTCATTCTTGATCATTTGTAAATGTTTGTTGACAAATTTTTATATGGATCAAATCCATTGTCTTAGAGATATCTTGGAAATGATTTTATTCCATTAAGGTTTTAGGGTTTTGGTTTATTTTCGAAGTGTTTTAAATTTCCAGATGCATTTATGAAGAATGCATTTCACTTTGATTTGAATTTAGTTGGATTCAAATATTAACCAAAGTTTGTTCAAGATGAGATTTTTAAGTTTCCATTTAGAAACAAAAGTTTCTTTTCACCCTAAATTTCAAAAATTATTTATTTTGTTTATTTATTTTTCACATTACAAGATTTGGAAAATCTTGGGATGTGACAGATTTAATTCGAACTTAGTGGAGGCTGTTCGGCTCCGGTCGTTGCCTGTTCGTTTCCTCTCCCGATGCTACCTGTTCACCTGCCTACCCATGCCTATAAGAGTGAGAGGTCGCTCCTCTCCTCAGACACGCTTCAGTACATTGTCTTCGACTCCAGTTCTAGAGCACTACACTACTTTGATATTCCCCATCCCGTCCTGCAACGTGCACCATGAGCCAGGACAGTAGACCTCTAAGACCCCGCTAGTTCGAGTCTTGTACGGGAGAAGGGCAATAAGGTTTTTGGGATGCACTATTGGCGCGACTACTGGCTTCATTACTATCACTTCCCAATTTTTTTAAAATTTTGTAATGTGAAATAAGCAAAATAAGTTGTTTTATTGTTAACTTTGTTGAAAATTCTCAAGGAAAAGAAACTTTTTGAATTGAAAATCCTCTTCGTTATGACCTAAGTAGCCAAATAGGCAAAAAGGCATGGATGATTCTAGATTGTAGAATTGGCGTGGAAGATTTCAAAAAATTCAAAATCATGAAGCATGCATGAACATCATTGCATATAAACCCTAAGAATAAAATAGTGTTGCCCAAAAAGAAATTCAAAAACCCTAAATGAGATTTTCCTACCCTAAGTACAAAAGGATCAATGGATTTTGTCCATATTGAAGTTGAGCAAAAGTATTATTAAATGTTTTAAATTAACAAATAAAGATTTTAGAAAACCATAGAAACTAGTTTTAGACGATTTGGATTTCAAATCCAAAAGTTATGAATTATATAAAAGAAAAAGAATAAAAGAAATAAAGTGAAGGTCCTATAAACCGAACTCAATTTTTATTAGTTGAAAATATTTGAAATGGATGGAAAAGAGGTTTATTATTGTCCCAAAATAATTCTTGTAAAATTAAAAACATTTAGAAATTAGGTTGACCTAAATTGGGTACCTAAAACTAAATCTAAAAAGAAAAACAGAAAAAGAAATGAAAAAAACCTAATATACCGAGTAAGCCAGCCAGGCCAGCCCAACCAGCTTTCCTCTCCTCCGCCGCACGTGCAGCAGCCAATCGCAACAGTGCTCAGTAGGCCAGCCCAGCAGCGTTGGCCGTAGCCCACCCTGGACAGATCTCTCTCTTGTTGTTTTTTCCCTATCTTCTCTCTCTTCTAGGTGGGTGATACGTCCAAAATGTATCTACTTTCCCGAACACTTTTGCTATTGTTTCTCCTCTAAACTTGTGTGATTTGGATACAACTAACACGGACTGACGCTATTTTTAGCAAAATTACCTTGGCGTGTCTAGTTTTTGTGCAGAAAATCAACTATCAGGAAAAATCCCAAAAAATATGCCAAAAATCCTATTTCACTAGAAGATCCACGGAGCCAGATTATGAGACGGAGTGGAGCGCTGGGGGCCCACACCCTTGCCGCACGGGTGAGCCCAACCCGCACCTGGGGGGGTGCAGCCACCTCAGGCACCCTCTCGGCCTCCCTCTTTGCCTATAAGAAGCCCCTTGACCTAAAAACCGAGAGGGGTTCGACGTTTTTCCAGAAAGAGTTCCGCTGCGCCGCCACCACCAGAAACCGTGATTCAGAACCAGAAACTCCGTTCTGGCACCCTGCCAGGACGAGGAATTTGGGGGGATCATCGCCATCGTTATCACCAACGCCTCTCCATCAACCATCAATGTTTTCCTCATCCATGAGTGAGTAATCCCCCGCTATAGGCTATGGGGATGGTAGGGATTGGATGAGTTATATCATGTAATAGAATAAGATTGTTAGGACATGGTGCCTAGCATCTCTATTAGTGCTATTTGACTTTGTTGCAACTTGTTGTGCTTAATGCTTTTCACTAGGGCCCGAGTGCCATGATCTCAGATCTGAACTTATTATTGAATCATTATGATAGTATTGTTTGTGATCTTATCTGCAAGTTGTGTACACATATCATTGTCCGGATCCAAAGGCCCCAAAGTGACAGAAATTGGGACAACCGGAGGGGATGGCTGTGATGTGAGGATCACATGTGTTCACGGAGTGTTAATGCTCTGATCCAGTGCTCTATTAAAAGGAGAACCTTAATTGCCAGTAGTTCCCTTGAGTCCCCGCTGCAACAGGCTGGCATGACAAAAGATGTTGTGCAAGTTCTTATTGCGAGCACGCATGACTATATATGGAGCACATGCCTATGATTGTTTAGTACTTGGATGCTTATTCTCATTTACCTGCAGTTGCCCTAAATCTTGAATTTACATGTTCAGTCTCGTCCATGCAACGCCCATCCATCCATCCCTATGCCTTCCGCGGTCATATCCTACTATTTGCTACTACTGTTACTATTGCTCCTGTTTTACTGCTGGTGTTGCTTTGCTGTTGCTACTGATAAACTTCTGTGAGCAAGAACTATTTCTAGGTGCAGCTGAATTGACAAATCAGTTGTTAAGGCTTGCAAGTATTTGATACGTTGGAAACGTATCTATAATTTTTGATGCTCCATGTTTGTTTAGTATCTACTTTGATTTGCTTTGTCTACACTTTGAGCTGTTTTTATATCTTTTCTGGAACTAACCTATTAACAAGTTGCCATAGTGCCAGTTGCCAGTTTTCTTCTGTTTTTGGTTCCAGAAAGGCAGAAAATCAATATTCTCGGAATTGGATGGGACAAAAGCCAAAGTCAATATTTTACCATGGGGGACACGAAGCCAGAAGACAAGACGGAGAAGCAAACCAGGGCGTCCAGACCCCCCCTAGGCGCGGGTGGGCCCACCCCACGCCTGGGTAGGGTGTGGGGCCCCTGGCTGCCTCCTAGCCTCGCCTCTTCGCCTATAAGAAGCCCCCGATGCAGAAACCCTAGGCACCCGATCAAAACTCCACAAAACCTTCTATAGCCGCCGCCACCACCGTCCCTAGATCGGGGGATCTAAAGTTCTTCCCGGCACCCTGCCGGAGGGAAAATCATCCCAGAGGCCTTCTCTCCGGTATGAAGCGTGAGTAGTTCCACCTTGGACTATGGGTCCATGTAGTAGCTAGATGGTTGTATCTCCTCCTTTGTGCTTTCATGTATAGATCTTGTGAGCTCCGTTCATGATCAAGATCTAATCTATTTGTAATCATGCATGTTGTGTTTGCGGGGATCCGATGGATATTGAGATTACTATGTCAGATTGATTAATGGTTTTGTCTTATTGATTCTATCATGTCTGTGTTGTTTGTGATCTTGCATGCTCTCCGTTGTTAGTAGCTATATTGGCCAAGTAGTTGCTAGTGACTCCAAGAGGGGGTATTTATGCTCGATAGTGGGTTCATGCCTCTATTTAATCAAGAGAAGTGACATAAATCTCTAAGGTTGTAGATGTGTTGTTTCCACTAGGGAGAAAAAAACAATCTCTTGTTCATGGAACAAGTAGATTGTTTACCTTACACACTTTGCTTAAAGCAGTTGTCCGTTGCTTGCAACTTAATACTGGAGGGGGGTCGGATGATAACCTAAAGGTGGATTTCTAATCATAGATGCAGTTGGATGGCGGTCTATGTATATTGTTGTATTGCCCAATCGAATCTCATAGGATCTTTTTGTCTGGTATTGCATTGTTATGCCTTGCTCGGTTCCTGTCAATTGCCCTACTATAATTTTTTTACCCTTCATGCCGTGTTGTTTATCTAAGGAGAGCACCTCTAGTGAATTATGGACCCCAGTCCAATCTTTGCCATTGATATATCTTCCACTGCTACTTATTTACTTGCTTCAAACCATTACCTTCCACACTATACGGTAATCCTTTGTTACAGCAAACCGGTGAGCTTGACAACCTCACTGATTCGTTGGGGCAAAGTCTTGAGTTTGTGTTGTGCAGGTTTCCACGTTGCTTGCAACACCTGTGTGATGTTTCCTTCCTCTTTCTGGTTCGATAACCTTGGTCTCTAACGAGGGAAGACTTGCTGCTATGCTCATCACACCTTGCTCTTGGGATCCCCAACGGGCTCCACATTGAGGACCCACAAGTATAGGGGGTGTATCGTAGTACTTTTGATAAATAGGAGTGTCAATCCCAACGAGGAGCAAAAGGTGCTGAACAGTGGTATGGAGCAGGAAATCCCTGTGAATGCTTAGCAAACGGATTTTTAGTGGTTTTCTGACAAGGCAACAAAACAAGAAGCAAGTAACAAAGGTAACAAACAAACGGAGCAAGTGGCCCAATCCTTTCTTAGCAAAGGACATGCCGGTGGTAATACTTATAAGGACCAAACATTCTCGAGGACACATGGGAATTCTGTCAAGTGCTTTCGCTTCAAATAGCTGAGTACTCTTCTTTGGTGTTGTAAGTGTTGTGTGGGTGAACCTGTGCTAACATACCGACCTTACTTGGACTAATACATACTTGTCATTAAACCCCCTGCAAACATCCGTAACTACATGAAAGTAATTAAGATATAAATCTAACCACCGCCTTAAACTTTGAGATCCTACACTCCCTTGTGCAAAGGTGTCCTAACGAGGGTTCAGGTTTCTGTCACTCCGACAACCCCACAATTAGTAGCCAAATACACAATGCATCCCCCTAGGCCCATAAATGGTGAAGTATCATGTAGTCGACGTTCACATGACACCACTAGAAGAATAGCACCACAACTTAAATAATAAACCATTGAATAATAACTCATCACAGATTCACTACTAACAACATGACTTCTCCCATGTCCTCAAGAACTAAACGAACTACTCACAAGACATCATATGGATCAAGATAAAAGATGATATGATAATGGATAACAATCTGAACAAAAACAATAATCCAATGGTTCCACTCACAAGCATCAACTACAATAATAATCAACACCGAGAAAGTTTCCCCTAAGAACTAAAGCAATATCCAACACAATTGCTACAGCGGGACGGAGTGGTGATGATGGTGCTGGTGGAGATGATGGTGTGGATGATGATGATCCCGATGAATCCTAGCTTGATGACGGTGTTGATGGCGACGATCTCCCCTCTCCGGGAAGGAATTCCCCCAACAGAAATCTGTCTGCCTGAGAGATCTTTCTCTCTCGGTGTTTTCCGCCCTAGAGGCGGCAGAAATCTATCTGTGGTCGCTCTCATGGGATTAGGGTTCTGTGGGGAAGATATAGGCTAAGGGGCGGAGTCGGAGGCCGGGCAGGTGGGCCACACCTGCCCTAGGCGCGAGGTCATGTGGGCCCGTGCCTAGGGGGGCGTGGGCCCCCTACGGCCCCTCTTCGCTCCTCCTTCTGGCTTCCTTCGTATTTTGGTAAAATAATATGTTTCCATATTTTTCTGGTATTTTTCTAATCTTCGCGAAATTGCACCGAAACGCCTTCTTTTCCATCAAAATCCAGACTCCGGCCGTCCATCCTCCAGGAATCATCCAACATACATAAATAGATGAAAAGCCATAAGTAAGACCTCATAATAATACAAATATCAATGAATAGAGGTAAATTATGATATAGAATGGTGATGCAAATTGGGCGTATCAACTCCCCCAAGCTTAGATTTCGCTTGTCCCCAAGCGAAAACTGAGCTCACTAAACATGTCCACAAGTTTATGGAGTGAAGTGTCGATAAAAGAATACGAACAAGAAGTATCACACTTACCATTGCACAACTCATAGAAGAAAACAACTCACCATTATATAACTTAGCTTGCAACCAAGTACATTAGTCACAATAGAGATGCATACAGATAAATCATAATTGGAATTGGCAAACTTGTTCTTGGTCAGAGAACACCTGGCAAACAGTTTCACAAAAGCTTTTTGTAGAAGTTTCAAAACAGGAGCACTCTTTGCTCAAAAAGGTTTTTCACAAGTGAAGGCTTTCAAAGTAATACTCAATAGATAAAGAGTTTTGTGAAAACAAGGAAGATAAATAACATGATTGAATAAATCACTATATGAATGCATGAAACACAACAAATCAAATTCTTGCTGGAGATAGAGAGGAAGTAGGTTTACTGACTCAACTGGTAACTAGGAGAAAGGTCCATTCATAGCGAGTAGGAGGGATTACAAGTCATAAAGAGATTCCAAAATATTATGGTACTTACTAGCTTTGAGACCTCATTGCCCCTATCATAAGCATCTTGAGATGATTAAGGTTAAAGTGAACAAAGATGGAGTATATGCTTGATGAAATATAAGTTGGCAATCTCATGTCCCTTGAATACGAGGGCCACACCTCATGCATACTCAACTTTGGGCCCAGGTAAGTTCTTGTCATTGTAAGTATTTGCATATCATTGAGAACCGCCAACGAGGTACCCCTTGCACATGGTACAGGAGCTTTCCCATAACCAAAATGACAAGGCGAGCAGACAATGAGCATCTTAGCAATCTTTTTATTTACCATATGCATAGCTTTTTATTGAGGATGCTTCATAGAGGACTCACTATGGTGATGCTGCAAGTTTCCACCATGATTAATCATGGCTTAGGCTAGCGGCCTAGGTGTTTCTCTAACACAGGATACAAACTCCATGGACTTACAAGTTCCCTCTTTATTTCACAACATTGACATCCGTAGACAAAAGAGCACGATATCAACTATGTACAGAGTACAAGTGCAATGTTGAAAACGTTCCCCGTGACAGCACGGTTCTGCTAATTCCAACATATAGATGCAAGCATATACAACTTCGATGTTCACAATGGTTCAAGTCTATTAGGGGCAAAGAAATAAAGTGTGCCATCAAGTTCGTGAGAGCTTTACTAACTAGTTTTCACATAACAAAATACTTTTTAATTTGAAAGGTAGATGAAGCTTGAGAATTTGCTTTGGAATAGTAAAAGTGCTACTAGGTATATATGGTGGACACAAATGGCAAAAGTTTTGGTTTTGAAGGATTTTGGAAAGATGAGAAGTATGCCTTCTCAAAACAGGTTTTTGGCTAGCAAGGCTGGGTAGCAATCAAGAGAGTTGAAAGAAACAAGCAAACATACAAGTAATAAAGCCAAACATGCAATCTTCCTTGAAGACACAAAAGAATCTTAAATAAAGAATACTAAGCTTATGAGCCAACAAGAAAGAAAACAAATGATACAAAATACCCGTAAGCTTTTTCTTTCTTTTTCTCTTTCATAGTAATGGTACTAACCAGAACTCGGTTTGCCAAAACCAATTTAGATCCACTTGATGATCCCAAAGTGGTCCCAATACTGATCAACAAGATCCATCATATAATAGAGATTGCAAACTAAAATAGGAAGTGCAAAAAAAAGTAAAAGATGAGACTTCTCATTAGTATTCCAATAAAGTCACTCACACCAAGGGATACAAAGATAATCAACTAAAGGAGAGATACTTACACATGCAAACCAAACTATAAGATAACCCCTCTACCACATATATGAATCCGCTAAAAAGGTAAAAGATAAAAGATAATGGTGGTGATACCGCGGCACTCCCCCAAGCTTGGAACAAGCCAAGGGGATGCCAAACCTGATGATGAATTACTCCCTTGGTGGTGGTGGTGTTCTCTTATCATCATAAAACTTCCAAGGCAATGGTTCCCCATCCAAAAAGGATGTCCATGTCTCCGCAATCCTGAAACTAGCAGCAGAGCTTATGCGATCAAATCTAGCCTCATATTCACAGTTTTGGTTCTATATGTCATAGAGTTGTGCTTGCAATTGGTTGGTGATCTGACGGAGTGAAAAAATCTCTTTTCGGAGCTCAGCTACTTCTCCCTCGTGCTTGGTTATGATTTCTGAACTTATCTTGTGAATAACATCCACTTCGCGTTCTGCCATCTTCTTGTACCTGAAAACTTCCTGTTCCAATGCTTCCATCATGTCTTCCAGATTGGCTTCTCCTTTAGGGACTTGAACTTCTTTCATCTGTACCTTCCCCTCCTTGATGATCAACTCTTTGGGATGAATCCTCAACTCATACATGTACGGGTTGAGGGCGTCCACAGAGAAACCCTTCGTGGGTGATCCAGAGGAAGACAATGAGGCTCCAAATCTGAGAATTTTCCTGACAGAAACAGATCGAAACGAAAACACAATGATAACACGGTGCAAGAACCTCGGGGGATCCATGGGGTTATATATTACGAAGTTTCAATGCATAGGGAAGGTTTTGACACAGAAACGAGGTGGAGACGGAGTTCGAGGGTGGAACACCCCCGTCAGGCGCGGCCAGGCTGGGCCCACACCTAGGGTGGGTCTGTCCACCCCGGGCTCCGTTTACTCTTCAGTTTCGTCTCGTAACTTCCCTTATGTATTAAAAACATCAAAAATATAAAAAGATTGAGGTTTCACGAACCTTCTGTTTTCATCACTTTTACCTATTCAAAGACGAACTCTGCAGATTCCTTTTCTCTTTCTCCTGAAATTTCCTTCTTACAAAACCCTTGCACAAACTCAATGACAACATTAGTGTAAGGAAAAACAATAAACATTTGGTAAACACTTCAACTGAAAACCCATCAAAACAAAAGCTTCTGTAAGAGGCAAATGCAAATGAAGGCAGAAATGTGACAAAACAGACCAGCAGGAAAAGATTGATTTTTTTGAAGACCTTCTATTGCTCAAATCAAAAAATGAATAACTAATGAAAGTTGGGTAACAACTTGGAGAACAAGCTCCAAAAAATGCAGCTCCATACGAAGTATTGAGCTTCCTCAGGAATGTTTACAATACAACACAAAAATCTGTCCCAGGACAGCCACTTTTCACAACTCCTCTACTTCACAAAAGTAGTTGAACTTGACACAAAAACTAAAACAAAAAGGATAAGAAGCAGTTATTATAGAGGTAATAACTGCCAAGACTCGACAAAACTCTTGGGTTATCTCGCAACAAGTACTTTTCTTTAATGCCTTTAAGTTAGGCTTGAAACTTCCAAATATGCTCACAAAGGAGATATATATTTGAAGTGAAAGACAACATCAAGAAGCAAATAACCAACACACTTGAGTCTAACCAACTTCCTATGCATGGGGGTATCATGGGAAAATGAATTGTTGAAACAAAAAGCCAGTAGCGTAGGAAGATAAAACAGATGCAACTTTAAAGCTTTTAAAATTAAACGAGAAACTTAACATCATTGAGATGCATACAACCATGTTTCCCTCTCTCAAAATAACTTTCAGTAGCACTTTGAATAAAGTTGACAATATAAGTGTCACTGACAACAACTTTATTATCTGAGTAAGCATACTTACAGTCATCAAAGAGAGGTCCAAGGTCATAAACCGGATCAATAGAAGCAAGTTGTTCCATCCTGAAATCTTTATTAGGCAAGCTATTTTCACAAGGAGCTTTATAAAATTTGGAGAAGTTAAACTCATAAGAATCTCCATCAAACTAAGTTAAAACTTTTTCCCTCTTACAATCAATAATAGCTCCACAAGTGTTCAAGAAAGGTCTACTAAAAATGATAGGACAAGTTTTGCTAGTTGCTGAATTAAGCACTAGAAAATCAGCAAGATACTTAATCTTACCACAAAGAACCTCCACATCTCTTATAATGCCAATGGGGCAAATAGTTTCCTTATTAGCAAGGTGGATAACCACATCAATGTCCTCAAGCTCACAAGGACCAATATCATGCATAATTTCCCTGTAAAGCTCATAGGGAATAACACTAGAACTAGCACCAATATCACATAAACCATAGTAGCAATGATCACCAATTTTAACAGAAAGCACAGGAACACTAGCTTTTCTAGCCTTACTAGGATGAGAGATAATATTAGAAGCATCTTCACAGAAGACAATGTGCTCATCCTCTATATTTCTAGTGACAGTGTATTTCACAATAGCAACCATAGGTTCAATATTCAATTGCTTACCAGGCTCCACAGTTTTCATTTTACCTTTGTTATTTGCACTAATAATCAAAGAATACTCCTTTACCTTAGCTGGGAAAGGCATTTTCTCAACACGAGGTTCATGCACAATATGATTAGTAGTACAAACTTGAGTACTTCTAACTAGAACATGATTAACAACATCTTTATACGGAGCATGGTACTTATTCCACTTCTTCTTGGGAATTTCTATGTAAGAGGCAAAGGCCTTAAAATAGTATGCAATACTTTGGGAATCAAGACCAAACTCGTTACTAATATCACGGAAGTTATCAGTCCCCATAAAAGATTTAATGCATTCATAATCATAGTTTATACATGACTTTCTTTCTTTGTCATTCTCCCAAGCTTCAATGTTATCTTGAATACGGTCTAAGAGATCCCATTTACCTTCTTCCTTCATACGTGTGAATGATCCAGCACAAGAAGCATCTAGTAAATATTTATCATAAAGAGGAAGCCTTGCATAAAAGTTATTAAGAATAATATTATTAGGGAGTTCATGAATAGGACATTTAAGCATTAGTAACTTCAATCTCCCCCAATCTTGAGCTGTACTCTCTACATCAAGAGGCCAAAAGTTATATATAAGATTTCTATCCTTATGAATTTCACCGGGAGGATGAAATTTAGAGTAAAAGAGAGATGCCATCTCCTCCCATTCCATGGATTGTCCATTCTTCAGCAGCTTATACCATTCTTTAGCTCTCCCTTTCAAGGATATGGAGAGTAACTTCTTCTTCACCTGTTTAGTTGTGATACCTGCACACTTAAACAACCCGCATAATTCATGGATAAGAAGCAAGTGATCACCGGGATGGACAGTTCCATCCCCAAAATAATAATTATCCATAACCTGATTAACAATACTTGTAGGTATCTTAAAAGGATCTATATCAACAGGAGGTGGTTCATCTACTACCCTAGCAGTGGTAGTAGTTTTTCCAAACATAAAACCAAGTGGGTTATCCATATTGGAAACAAAGTAACAAGCAGTAATAGAAGCAATACTCACAGTAAATGTTTCCCTTACCAGTTCCACTCTTCAATAGCGCTTCACACCCCGACAACGACGCTAGAAAATAGTCTTGATGACCCACAAGTATAGGGGGTGTATCGTAGTACTTTAGATAAATAGGAGTGTCGATCCCAACGAGGAGCAGAAGGTGCTGAACAGTGGTATGGAGCAGGAAATCCCTTGGGATGGACCAGGTATGCTAAGGTCGTGTACCCGCAGGGTATAACCATGTCAACTCTTCTTTGGTGTTGTAAGTGTTGTGTGGGTGAACCTGTGCTAACATAATGAGCTTACTTGGACTAATACATACTTGTGATTAAACCCCTTGCAAACATTAGTAACTATAGGAAAGTAATTAAGATATAAATCTAACCATAGCCTTAAACTCTAAGATCCTACACTCCCTTGTGCTGGGTAGCCTTGGCTCAATAGCCTTATTGAAAGTAAAAGGGGTGGGGGTAGCTAGGGGTAGAAGCGTTGCAGTTGTGCGACGTTCCATGGGTTGGAGTATGCGACTCCAGACTCCACGTGCTTGAGGCGATAGGCGCCACCTAGGATGACTTCAGTGACGACGTAGGGTCCTTCCCAGGGTGACTCGAATTTCTTCGGTCGCTCTTGGTTGAGTCGTAAGACTAGGTCTCCTTCGACGAAGGACCTTGTACGCAACCGTCGGCTGTGATAGTTGCGGAGGCTTTGCTGGTAGACCGTCGATCGAGCTGCGGCTATGTCGCGTGCCTCGTCGAGTGTGTCGATGGCATATTCGAGTGCGGTCGTCGATTCATCTTTGCTGTAGGCGACGAACCGTGGGGCCTTATGGCGTACTTCTGCAGGTAGCACGGCTTCGGCTCCGTGCACCATGAAGAAGGGCGTGTATCCAGTTGAGCTGTTTGGTGTCGTGCGCAGGCTCGAGAGGACGAAGGGTAGCTCTTGTGTCCAGGCTCTCGCAAGTCGCTGGAGTGGGCTCATCAGACATTTCTTGATGCAGCCGCTAACGAGGCCGTTGGCCTTTTTGACCTGCCCATTCGTTTGCGGGTGCGCCACGGAGGCATATGTTATGTTGATTCCGAGGTCTTCGCAGAAGTCCTGGAATTCTTTGGAGATGAAGTTCGACCCGTTGTCGGTGATGATGCTGTGCGGCACGCCGAACCTGTAAAAAATGGATTCGAAGAACTTTACGTCTGTTTTACCCTTTTGGTTTGTCATGGGCATGGCCTCGATCCACTTGGTGAACTTGTCGACTGCGACTAGGAGGTAGATGTGGCCTCCTTTCGAGGACTTGGGCAGTTTGCCGATCATATCGAGGCCCCATTGGGCGAAGGTCCAGCCCAGAGGTATGGGCCTGAGCTCCGATCCGGGTGCGTGCGGTTTATCTGCGAACCTCTGGCACCCATTGCATCTTTGGACGATGTCCTTGGCATTGTTCATGGTCGTTGGCCAGTAGAATCCAGCTCGTAGAGCTTTGGCGACAAGGGTGCGGCTGCCCGCGTGATGGCCGCAGATGCCCTCGTGGATGTCTTGGAGGATGGTTTTGCCGTCACCAATGGTGATGCACCTTTGGAGTATACCCGAAATCATGTGCTTGTACAGCTCGCCATTGATGATGGTGAAGGCCTTGGACCGGCGAGATATGCGCCGGGCATCTGTCGGGTCATCAGTCAGTTCCCTGTCTATCAGGTACCCGAGGTACGGCTGAGTCCATGTTTCTTCGACTGCCATGACCTGCATCAGGTTGACCACTGCGACCTCTGTGTCGAGCTTTTCAGGTCCTTCCTTGTCCTTCGGGTAGCGTAGCCCCTGAGTGTTCTGCTTCTTTGGGTGATCCCTTGGGAAATTTACTTTTGATGGATGGCACGCAGATCAGTTCGAGGAACACACCTGGTGGCACCCGTGCGCAGGTGGAGCCGATTTTGGCGAGTCTGTCATCCTCTTCATTGCTTTCTCTTCCAACGTGCCGAAGTTCACAGCCGTCGAAGCCTCCTTCGAGTGAGTTGTAGAGTGCGCCGTACGCGATCATGTTGGCGGCGTGTGCGTCGCACTCATTCATTGTCTGTTGTACGACAAGGTTCGAGTCACCGTAGATGACCAGGCGTGTTGCGCCGCATATCTTGGCCATCCTCATGTCATGGATGAGGTCCTCGTATTCGACTTCGTTGTTAGAAGCTCGAAATTTCATCTGGAGGACGTACTTCACCTTGTCGCCCTGCGGGGACGTCAGTATGACTCCGGCTCCTGCTCCGGCTTCGCGTTTGGAGCCATCAAAGTGCATTGTCCATGACTGTGTCATATCCGGTATATCTGGCAGCTGCAGCTCCATCCAGTGGATGAGGAAGTCCGGTAGGACCTAGGACTTGATCGTATGGCGCTTCTCGTAGATTATGTCTAGAGGAGACAGCTCGATGCCCCATAGGGCCACGCGTCCTGTGGCCTCTGGGTTGTTCGGGATGTTGTTTATGGGTGCCTCGTTGACGACCATCACCTGGTGCTCCTGGAAGTAGTAGCTCAGTCGACGAGCCGTCATGAACATGCTGTAGGCGAGTTTCTGGTAGTGATGGTACCTCTGCTTTGTTGGTGTCAATACCTCGCTGAGGTAGTAGATTGGGCGTTGGACCCCGTGGGTCTTGCCTTCTTCTGGTCGCTCGACCACGAGCACGGTGCTTACCACCTAGTGTGTGGCTGCTATGTATAGCAGTAAAGTCTCGCGTTCCTTTGGCGTGACCAGGACGGACGAGGTGGAGAGCAGCCGCTTCAGGTCTTTGAATGCGTCGTCTGCTTCGGGCGTCCACTCAAATTTGTCTGACTTGCATAGCAGCTGATAGAAAGGCAGGGCCTTTTCGCCCATTCGACTGATGAACCTGCTCAATGCCGTGATTCGCCCCGCGAGCTGCTGGACGCCTTTGAGATTCTTCGGCTTCTCCATGGCCATTATGGCCCGGGTTTCCATTGGGTTCGCCTCGATCCCTCGCTGGGAGATGAAGTAGCCGAGTAGTTGACCAGATGGGACACTGAAGGCGCATTTTTATGGGTTTAGCTTGATCTTGTATCGATTGATGGGGATATGCCTACCGGGGTATACCCAGCAAGACGTTTCCGGCTGGCCCAGGAACTGGCAACTGGGCCTGCAAGACTGCGACTGGATCTAGGCCCGGTGTGGATCCAAGCGACTGGAAGCTGAAGGCCTAGGTGAGTAGATAGGCCCAGTCGGATTAGGTTAAACGAGTACCGAAGCCTTAACTGATTCAGTTGAGATATATAAACCCTAGGGGAGGTGAGTCTATATAAACCTCCCTACAGGGCGTGTAGAGAGACGTTCCATCATACACCCAAGCGACTCGCCACCTAGCCGCCGAGCTCGCCCCATTGTACCTCCATCATAATACAATCTAGCAGGAGTAGGTCTTTACCCTCCGGGGGGCTGAACCTGGGTAAAATCCTGTGTCTCCGCCCTCATCTCGCACCGCAGATGGCTGGCCGCCCTTGCCCCTCGTTCTACTACTCGTTGCCGATTGCAGCATCTGCCGTGACCATTCCCAAGTCGCTGGCACGTGCGATGCCGTCTCTCCCATCGTAATACAATCTAGCAGGAGTAGGTCTTTAGACAAGATGGGGGGACACTTCGCAGGGTATTCCGTCTAGTGGATCGACAGGCGGAAGAACGAGGAGGCTGACGCACTCTCTCGCATCGGATCGGCTCGACTCGTGCCACCCACCGGCGTCTTCCTCGACACGATCACCAAGCCATCAGTCTCTCCCCCAAGGGAGATCGACATCGGAGTCCCGCTGCAGCCAGAGGCAGCCCTGGTCACACTCGTCGCCGAGCCAGACGACTGGACCAGGCCCTACGTCGCCTACCTGGAGGCTGGCACCTTGCCGGCAGACGAGACGGACGCCCGGATGATTGAACGCCGATGCAAATCCTTCACCATCATCGACGACGAGCTCCACAAGCGCAGCGTGACCGACGTGTTCCAACGCTGCGTCCAACCCGCCGAAGAACGCAAGATCCTCCACGACATCCACTTCGGCGACTGCGGCCACCACGCCAGCGCCCGCTCTCTGGTCACCAAGGCTATGCGACACGGCTTCTACTGGCCCACCGCACATGCCGATGTCGTCGACATTTTCCAGCGGTGCGCTGGGTGCCATAAGTACGCCAACCAGACACACGTGCCGAGCTCAGCGCTCAAGACAATCCCTATCACCTGGACATTCGCCGTGTGGGGTATGTACATGGTAGGCCCCTTCAAAAAGGCCACCTCCGGCTTCACCCACCTTCTGGTCGCGGTCGACAAATTCACAAAGTGGTTGGAGGCCAAGCCAGTCCGGAAATGCGACGGGAAGACCGCCACCAAATTCCTACGCGAGCTCATATATCGCTACGGGTTCCCAAACAGCATCATCACGGACAACGGCACCAACTTCGCTAAAGGAGCCATGGCCGAGTTCTGCGAGGAACACCACATCTGGCTCGACCTCGCATCAGTGGCCCACCCGGAATCCAATGGCCAGGCGGAACAGGCCAACCAGAGCATCCTCCACGGCCTGAAGCCGCGGCTCCAAGTACCACTCGAGCGCACCACCGGGTGCTGGGTCGAGGAGCTGCCCTCCGTCATCTGGGGCATCCGCAGCTCGGTCAACAGGTCGACAGGGTTCACCCTCTTCTTCATGGTGTACGGCGCCGAGGCAGTCATGCCCACCGACCTCGAGCACGACTCTCCAAGGGTCGTCCACTACACGGAGGCTGCGAACGAACTCGCACGTTAGGATGGAGTCGATCAACTCGACGAAGCACGTGACCTCGCTCGATCACGCACCGCCATCTACCAGCAAGGACTCCGCCGCTACCACAGCAGGCGGGTGAAAACTCGCACCTTCCAAGAAGGCGACCTGGTGCTGCGCCTCATCCAGGACAAGAAAGGCATGCACAAGCTTTCCCCCCCATGGGAGGGACCATTCGCCATCGGGCGAGTACTCGGCAACGACGCCTACTACCTCATCGACGTCCGCGGGGACGGCAAACTCGATGTCAAGCGACCATGGAATGTAAACCTCCTACGGAAGTTCTACTCCTAGAACCCCTCATATGTATCCTCCAGTCGCTATGAAATAAAAAAGAATTGGTTACCGCTAATTGTGCCTACTCTCCGTGTCTTGTGCCACTCGCACTCCTAATAATAGCGTCAAGCTAACTGCAGAAGTCAACCTCTGGTACAGCGATCGGCACGGCCAAGTAGTGCGTTACAAGGGCACTGGATCACCCTAGGTCTTGTAACATCCACGAAAAACGCCTACCCGGAGCCCCAGTGGAGTCGCCTAGCTCGACTGGTTCTACGAGCCAAGACAACTGCCTTCGCTTCTCACAGCGACCATGATCCTCCGCATCCTCGACATAGCGACTCGAACGGCCAAGTACCATGCTCGGGGACTGACGACCAGTCCAGCACGAGCGGCTAGGTAAAACGCCAAGTACGAGAGCATGCCCAGGACTCGCCACGAGACTGACCCAACGGGCCAGGCAGGAGCGATGCGCTCACCATAACGTGCCAAGTCCTCACCCACCCTCGAGTCGCGCCTAGAACCACCAAGTACCACGCTCGGGGACTCGGCAACCCGACCTCGTTCGCGCAAGGGAAAACAGTGAAGTACAGAGCACTCATGGGAGTCGTCTTGCGACTAGCTCTCCGAGTTCGGGCGAGTCGACCCCAATAAACAAAACATTCAAAACAACAAACACATAAGAAACGAGGTAAACCCCATAACAAAGGGCGGACGCGCTCGGGGACTCGTTCAAACCTCAATCAGAAACACACGACAATTCACAAAACAACACGATATTCCATTAATAGTATGTCGCAAGCGTTACAAAATACAAAGTATGCCCAATGGCAGCACTGTTACTAACGCCCCAGGGCACAATATTCTACTCTGCAGGCTTCGACGACGACTCGCCACCACCCTTGCGATTGCGAATGAAGGGAGTGTACGGGTTTGACGGGTACGTCGTCAGCTCACCCGCCATCGCTGCACGGATGGGTTGCTCGATCTTGAAGTCCTGGTGTTGCGGCTCGGGGTTGTTGGGCACGACGACCGTCACCTAATAAGGAAGGAGGTCGCCCATCGCCCAGACGCGCTCGGAGTATACCGCGGCGCGGTCCGTCAGCTTCAGCACCTCAAAGATCTCCACCGAGCCGGTCGACGACGGGTAGCCACTCGTCACATCGTCCAGATCGAAGTCCTCCGGGAAGTGAGCGAGCCCAAGGCTAAGCGCCGTCGCCGCTCCGCGTCGGAACGCCGATCGCGTCATGAATTCGACGACCAACAGCGCCTTCTCCAAGTATCGCCACACCTCGACGAGGTCGCTGGGAATCACCTCCGTGGGTGACATTTCCTGGAGATACGCCCATATGCACGTCGCCGACAACGTGGCCGAGTCGACCAGCGTGGCCACACATTGCCGTGCGTCGAACGAACTCGCCTCTTCCGTGCTGTCAATGATTCGACCTGCGGACAGAAAGCGACAGTGAGTACATCAAAGATTACACAATGCAAACGTTGCAGGCATAGGAAGGCACACTCACCAATCAAGGGACGGAAGAGATCCATGATGAAGCTCTGAAGAGAGGTGTAGTCATCTTGAAGCCCAGCAACAAGGGCGTCGGAGACCTTACGCTCCTAAGCGGCGGCTGTAACGGCAGCCTTGGCTCGCCCATCCGCCAAAGTTCCCTCCTCCCTCGCCTCCTTCAGCTCGCGCTCAAGGTGGGAGATCCGCTCCTCAGCTGAGCTTAAAGCAGTCTGAGCTGCCGCCAACTCAGTAGCTGGGACGAGGCCCTGGCGGACCTCCTCCGCCTTTGCAGCAGTCGCCTGGAGCCCCTTGTTCGCCTCTTGGACGGCGGCCAGTTCCCTCTCCACATGACGTTTTGCAGCGAGACGGTCGGTTGACTCGCGCTGCAAACCCTGAACACAAGTCAAACAGTTAGCAACAGCGGAATCCTAAGTGCCCACCCGCCGAAATTCAGCGAGTGCGCACTCGGGGACTGGCAATCAAAAATACTAAGTGCCCACCCGTTGAAATTCAGCGAGTGCGCACTCGGGGACTGGCAATCAAAAATCTTAAGTGCCCACCCGCTGAAATTCAGCGAGTGCGCACTCGGGGACTGGCAATCAAAAATCCTTAGTGCCCACCCGCTGAAATTCAGCGAGTGCGCACTCGGGGACTGGACGCGAGAATTAAAAACAAGACATTAAAAAAATCAGACCACTGCAACACAGCGGCCTGATCCTCGGGGACTGGACATACCTGGATGGCTGCGCCAAGCATACCATGAAGCTGTATCGCGTCCACGGATGCAAGGAGAGCCGGCGTGTGCCCGTAACGTTGCTCGACCTCCGTGTCAGCGACCCCAGGTGCGCGGCTTGAGGGCGAGGTACCACTCGCCGTAGCCGCTCTGGTTATAAAGCGCGGGAAGGTTGCGATGGATGCGCCGGCACCAAAGGAGGCCGGCTCAGCTGCTCCAGATGAGGTAGTACCCTCCTTGGTTGGCAAGGCCGCCTCCGCCACGGGTTCACTCGGCGCGATCGCCGTGTCGTTAGATACCGTGACGACTTCGTCGCCCTTGGCCTTCTTGGCGCTATCCGCGGGGGCGACGACCTCGTCCGCTTTCCTCTTCCGGGAGGGATCCTCCTGGCTGACGACTGGTGGCACCTTAGCCACGGTCGGATGACCTATCTTCTTGGCTCCAGTCCTACAAATTAATCACATGAGCAAGTGGTACGAGTACAATGAAAACAAAAGACAGGTGAATAAAACTCACTTGGCGACCGGTAGGAACCGCAGCCCCGTGCGGATGCCGGACGGCTTCTCCAATTCAGGGCCCAGTCGTCGACTGAGGCCCATCTCCAGGACGTCGCGTGCCCAAGACACGGACGGTTTCTTTGTTGTCGAGGCCGCGACTGGAGCTTCCGAAACATTTTTGGCAGGAGCATCCTTGGGCGGCGAAGCTACCGCGACCGAAGCGGCCCCCGATCCAGAGACTGGGGCGAACGGCGGAGGCATCGAGGCCAGAGGCACCTCATCAGGACGGCGGCGATATCCGGCGCCGTCGTCGTCTGTGGAGCTTCACCCCTTGCCAGGCTGGTGGCGTCGGAGCTGCTTGGCGAATGAGGCGGAGACGCCTGTTTCGCTGGCTTCGTCTTCTTCTTTGGAGGGGCCTTCACCTCCTTCTTCTTCTTCTTCTTCTTCTTCTTCTTCGATGGAGTGGCCTCGCGACGCGAGGTGTGCTCGGGGATCTCGTTGTCGTCATCGTCATGACGCTCGAGGCTTTTGCTCACTTCGAGCTCACGCTGCCGCTGTCCGCGTGTTTTCCGGACCAGCGGGGCGACCTCTTCCTCGGATTCGTCGTCGTCGCCGCTCCCGTCACTCTCGACGCATCCCCTTGCTGGAGGCGATTTTCCCACCTCCTGGACGGACGAGCTCGAATTCTCGTCGTCCGCGGGCGGAAGCCGCCCTTCCACCACTTGAAATAGCTGCAATAGGCATAAACAACATCAGTATGACCGCGACTGCATTTAACTGCGACTGCGAATGACAGAAAGATGACTTACCGTTGGGGATGGATGCTTCGCGGTGTAGGGGGCGACCCCAGCCTTCGCGTCGAGTTACACCGCCTGGGTGATCTTCTTCAGCGCCAGGAGGTAATCCTCGAGTTGCCACTCGACGAGGCAGGACTTCGTCGAGTCCTCCCGGCCCGCATACTCGTACATGTAGTGGTCGCGGCGGGCCAGGGGATGAGTCGCCGCCCGAGCCAGCAATTGTACAAATTGATGGGCTGGAGACCCCTCTTCTTCAGGCCGCGGATGGTCTGAAGCATTTCATCCACAACCATCCGCTCGTCTGTTGGAAGCTTGCCGACTTGGAGTCGGCGTGGTTCAGGCCGGTCGGCGGATTATCTTGGGATCGCCACCTCGCCGTCCGGAGTCGCCTCGGTAACATAGAACCAAGACTTCTTCCATTCACTCGCCGCCTTGGCGGGTAGCATCAGATCAAAGAAGGAAGCCTTCGATTTCAGTTGAAACGTCAGGCCGCCCGCAGCGAGCATTGGGCCGCCCGCTTCCTCGCGACTGATTCGCCCGTGGAATAGATCTTGCCACAGGGGGAAGTAGGGCCTGCAGCCCAGGTAGCACTCGCAGAACGCCACGAAAATGGCGAGCTGCTCGATGCTGTGCGGGCTCAGGTCCGACGGTTGGATCCCGTAGAAGGCGCAGTAGCGCCGGAAGAAAAGAGATGTTGGGAATCCCAGCCCGCGCTCTAGGTGGCTGGTGAAGCAGACGAACTCTCCCTCACGCGGGTCCGGGGTCACCTCTCCGGCCGCAGGGATGCGCCACCTGCCGGGGCGCAGGATCCTGGCCTCCTCGAAGGACGCCAGTTGCGCCCTCGTGCACTTGGACCTGCCCCATGGTTCGGTGGAGGGAGCCATTGGCGGAAGGGTTCGTGGGGGTCGGAGGACTTCGGTTCGGCTGGATCGCGATGCGGAGGAAAACAAAGGTGCACGCAATCGGAGGAAATGACGAGGAGGTGGTTCTCCGATCGCCTATCATTCCCTTTATATAGCGGTTGTTACCCGCCAAATCAGGGAGTCGTTACTACGCGGTGATTACGCCAAAAGTTACCGTTGGATTACCCCAACGACTAGTTTGACTGCGTCTGGACGGTCCAACTTCAGCCACTCGGCTCGCCGACCCGATCACTACAAACAGTGACTAAATATTTCGCCGACCCAATCGCCAAAGCTACGACCAGAATGACTAGTTTTCTCCTTTATTCAGGAGCCCGCCGCCGATTCGACTGGATGTCCGCATTGAAAGCCGTATACTCCGACTGCCAGCAACCACCTGCGCCCAATCGACGACGGCCTCGGGGACTACTGATGGGGATATGCCTACCGGGGTATACCCAGCAAGACGTTTCCGGCTGGCCCAGGAACTGGCGAGTGGGCCTGCAAGACGGCGACTGGATCTAGGCCCGGTGTGGATCCAAGCGACTGGAAGCTGAAGGCCCAGGCGAGTAGATAGGCCCAATCGGATTAGGTTAAACGAGTACCGAAGCCTTAACTGATTCGGTTGAGATATGTAAACCCCAGGGGAGGTGAGTCTATATAAACCTCCCTACAGGGCGTGTAGAGAGACGTTCCATCATACACCCAAGCGACTCGCCGCCTAGCCGCCGAGCTCGCCCCATTGTACCTCCATCATAATACAATCTAGCAGGAGTAGGTCTTTACCCTCCGGGGGGCCGAACCTGGGTAAAAACCTGTGTCTCCGCCCTCATCTCGCACCGCAGATGGCTGGCCGCCCTTGCCCCTCGTTCTACTACTCGCTGCTGATTGCAGCATCTGCCGTGACCATTCCCACGACATCGATCAAGGTTGTCAAACGTCTCGCGGAGATCGTCGATCAGTGTTTTGGCCTCCCTTGTTTTGATTACTATGTCGTCGATATAGACTTGTATGTTGCGGCCGATCTGGTTCTTCAGGCATGCCTGCATGCATCGTTGGTACGTGGCACCTGCGTTCTTCAGCCCGAAGGGCATTGTGTTGTAGCAGAACACTCCGAACGGCGTGATGAATGCCGTTTTCTCCTGATCTTCGACCTTCAGCCTAATCTGATTGTCGCCTGAGTAGGCATCAAGGAAGGAGAGTTTCTCGCATCTTGCAGTCGAATCGATGATCTGATCGATCTGAGGGAGAGGGAAGTGATCCTTCGGGCAGTGCTTGTTCAGCGATGTGAAGTCTACGCACATCCGCAGGATGTTCGTATCCTTTTTGGGGACCATTACGGTTTTGGCGAGCCACTCGCCTTCCTTGATCTCCCTGATGAAGTTAGCGTTGAGCAGTCTGTTGACTTTGACTCCGATGGCTTTGGCTCGTGGCCCGGACAATCGTCGGATGGATTGTTTGACGGGCTTGGTATTTGGGAACACATTGAGTGCATGCTCGGCGAATTCCCTGGGAACTCCTGTCATGTCCGTAGGACACTAGGCGAAGATTTCCCAGCGCTAACGGAGGAATTCGACGAGCGCGCTTTCCTATGCGGGGCTGAGGTCGTTGGCGATCAGCGCCGTCTTGGATGCGTCCGATGGGTGGACCTGCACCTTCTTCGTATTGAATGTTGAGTCGAACGACATGTCAGGTGCGTTTTGCCTCGAGACTGGGGGTGCCCCGTTGTCCGTCACTTCTCTGAGCCTTGTGAGTTCCTCCTGCATGCCGAATGACTGGGAGATTCCATTGAAGTCCTTGTCGCAGTGGTCCGATCGGGTGAAGCTCCCGTGGACAGTGATGACGCCCCTGGGTCCTGGCATATTGAGTAGCAAGTAGGCATAATGCGGTACTGCCAGGAACCTTGCGAATGCCACGCGCTAGAGGATTGTGTGGTATTGTGATGGCCAGTCCACCACTTCAAACTCGAGTCGCTCGCACCGAAAGTTGTCGGGCTGGCCGAAGATGACGTCGAGCCATATCTTTCCCAGGGGAAATATGCTCTTCCCTGGGACGATGACGTGGAACATTGTGTCGGATTGTTCCAGGATGCATAGCAGGATCTGCATTGCTGCTAAGGTGCTAGCAAACATCAGGTTGATGTCGCTGCCGTCGTCCATGAAGACGCAGCTCATATCGAACCCTCCGATCTGCGTCTCGAGCACTAGGGCAGCGTGACCTGGGCGAGGGATCTAGCGGGGGTGATCCGAACGGCTGAACGTGATGCAGGACTCTGAACCGTTGAGGTACTCAGGGATGCTTGGTGGAGCAGTCACGACCAAGCTGACTTGGCGGGTGATTTTCTTTTGCACCCTGTTTGTTGGGCGCCCCTTTTGGATCATCAGTGATCCCTTCGGCGCGGGGTACCCGTGTCCACCGTTGTTCTGCGTGGGTGCGATTGGGTGATTTGAAGGTCCCACGGGTGGTGGTGGAGGAGCTCCGTGGGCGATCTCTCCTGGCGCGGGTGTGTGCCCATACCCATGGTTCGGGGCTTGCTGCCTCATCTAGGACATACTCTCGCTGAGTTTCTGGAACTCGCGGCAATCCTTGAGCATATGGATTGCCTTCTTTTTGCCATCCTGCTTGTCGATATAGAAGTGGATGGTACATGGGCCCGACAATTTGTCGTATGCCGAGGGCTCGTCATCGTGGTTGCAGCATTGCCATGATTGCGCTGGGCGTCCTCCATCGTGGAAGTTGTTTCCGTGGTATCCGCCGCTGTTGCGGTTGCCCTCATTGCGGCGGTCGTCGTAGCCAGTCACGACCATGTCGGGTCCGTCGCGATCGTCGTAGACGCGCGATCTTCGTTTGCTATGGCGCTCGCGTCAGCGGCCGTAGTCATCTTCCTCCTCCGAGTGTGCTCGGTGGACGGAGTCCTCACCATCTGCCCACCTGTTGGCGATGTCCATGAGGTGGTCGAGTGTCTTGGGCTTGACGCGCCCAAGTTCTTCCTTGAAGTCCTGGCGTTTGACGCCATCCTTGAAGGCGTCGATCGCTCTTTCCTCAGAGATGTGCGCCACGGAGTTCTTGGTGTTGGACCAGCGTAGTATGTACGAGCGAATGGATTCGCCCGTTCGTTGGGTGCAGGCCCATAGCTCCTCGATCGAGGCTGGCCTCTTGCTGGTGCCCTTGAAGTTTCGGATGAAGCTGTACGCCGGTTCCTCCTAGCTTTGAATGGATCCCGAGGATAGGCTGCTGAGCCAGATCTGGGCTGCGCCTGTCAGCTGCGGCTGAATGCATTGCAGGGCGGTGTTCTTGTTTCCGCCGTGTAGCTTGACGGATGACAGGTGGTCGCCGAGCCACGCCTTAGGGTCTTGCGTGCCGTCGAACTTCGGAGTATCCGAAGAAGCTTGAAGTTCCGCGGCTTTCGCGTCCGCCGAACGGATCTGCTGAAGCATCAAGCTCCGCAGAGTTCTCCTTCATCGTCGTCCTCTTTGGATTCAGATGAGCACACGCGCTTGGCGCGTGCCTTGTCGATCTTGCGTTGGGTGAGCTTGCTTCTAGCGTCATAGTCGCGGCTGCGATGCCGCGAGCTCTTGTGCCGTCGAGGCAGGTCATGTTCTTCCTCGTCGGATGAGGGTGTAGTACTGCGGTTGAACCTGACCACGGCCTTCTTCTTCGGCTCCTCAGGGACTTCTCCGTGGAGCGCAGCTCCGACGAGTCTAAGTCCGGCTAGTGCGGAGTTGTGCATGGCCCTCTTCGGGTCCCCCACCGGAGGTGGATGGGACACGAGGTATGTGGTAGCTGCCATGATCGCAGCTTGCGACGTCTTCGGGATGACGTTGCCGTTGGCATCCATCTCCATGAAGGATGTGTTGAGGGTTTGGGTCACCTCACGACGCGCGGCTGGGTCCATGTTCTCTACACGAGAATGGTGCTTGTTGCCTTGGTTGCCGTGCGAGCTGGAGCCGCCGATGGCGGAGAGCGCAGCTCGTCGTGCGCTGGACTCCGAGGCTGCTTGCTTGCGTTTGTCAAGCACCTCTTGTATCTTCACCTGCTTTTTGTGCTCTTCGATGAGGAGCAGGTGGTATGCCATCAGTAGTCTTGTGAGGAACCCACAGGCAGGATCTTGTTGCCCGCCACAGCTTCGCGTGCTTGGTTCCACCCTTCCTCGCTGAGGTGGATTACCCGATTGGCATCGGTGTCGTCCCCGTTGGGCAGGAGGGACTGGTTCCTCCTGTTTTTGCCGTTTCTACCCTGCGGGTTGGGCGGCGGGTTAGGTTCTTGCTGATCCACATCGCTCTGGATGACCGCGGCGCATGGGTAGCGTCCGTAGGGTGGATCGCTGCTGCCGCAGCTTTTGGATCCGAAACCGTAGGTCCCTTCATCCAACGGCGGATCACACAGATCTGAGTTGCAGCAGCTGCTGTCGTAGGACTCATCTACCGATGGTGATGTGCGTAGCACGGGATGTGGATCCCATGAGGCGGGCCTGATCGATGGCATGGGCACCCGCTCTGGGAGGCGGAGAGTGCCGGTCTGCCCCACCTGGAAGCAGAAGCTCCCGAACAGGATCTCGAGCCTATCGCCAACGGGCTCGAAGTCCTTTAGGGTGGCCGGCGAGTGGGCGGTGAAGTCGAAAGCGCCGAAGAGGAGATGGCTCTCCGTCGCTGAGGAGTTGTAGATCGCTTTGGTTGGGACCGTCACGATCGCACAATCAGGGCCCCCAGTTCCCACATACGATGCCAATTGACGAGGATCGATCTCGTCAATGCCCATTGTTATGAGCTTGGGTTTTGGAGAAGATGGGGATGCTGGAGATCGCGGAACGGTTAGCAAACAAGCAACACAGGGACATGAGGTTTACCTAGGTTCAGGCCCCCGGAGGGACAACCCTACTCCTGCTTGTCTGCTCTTGATTACGGCAGAACCAAAAGTTACAGAGGTGCACAGATGTAATCTGGCGTGGAGGTGTGTATGCGGTGGTATGAGAGATCGTCCTCCTCGTCGTGCCCTCCTAGCCTTTATATAGAGGTAGGCAGGTCCTGGGCACATATCGAGTCGGTTACAAGTTTAGGGTTTGCCCTTTGAATATTCTATCTTTTCTAATCTTGCTCTCCGAGGATCCGAAGGCATCATGGGCCCAGGCCACCCGAAAGTCTTCATAGACCGGCGCATATTCTTGTGGGCCTTCCATGGGTTGGACCAGGTATGCTTAGGTCGTGTACCCCCAGGGTATAACCATGTCAACTCTTCTTTGGTGTTGTAAGTGTTGTGTGGGTGAACCTGTGCTAACATACCGACCTTACTTGGACTAATACATACTTGTGATTAAACCCCTTGCAAACATCCGTAACTATAGGAAAGTAATTAAGATATAAATCTAACCACAGCCTTAAACTCTGAGATCCTACACTCCCTTGTGCAAAGGTGTCCTAACGGGGGTCCAAGTTTCTGTCACTCCGGCAACCCCACAATTAGTAGCCAAATACACAATGCACCCCCTAGGCCCATAAATGGTGAAGTATCATGTAGTCGACGTTCACATGACACCACTAGAAGAATATCACCACAACTTAAATACTAAACCATTGAATAATAACTCATCACAGATTCACTACTAACAACATGACTTCTCCCATGTCCTCAAGAAATAAACGAACTACTCACAAGACATCATATGGATTCAATATAAAATATGATATGATAATGCTAAACATAAACAATAATCCAATGGTTCCACTCACAAGCATCAACTACAATAGTAATCAACACCGGGAAAGTTTCCCCTAAGAACTAAAGCAATATCAAAATCAATTGCTACAGTGGGACAGAGTGGTGATGATGGTGTTGGTGGAGATGATGGTGTGGATGATGATGATGATCCGGATGAAGCCTAGCTTGATGACGGTGTTGATGGCGACGGTCTCCCCTCTCCGGGAAGGAATTCTCCCGGCAGAAATATGTCTGCCGGAGAGATCTTTCTCTCTCGGTGTTTTCCGCCCCCAGAGGCCGTGGAAATCTATCTGTGGTCGCTCTCATGGGATTAGGGTTCCGTAGGGAAGATATAGGCGAAGGGGCGGAGTCGGAGGCCGGGCAGGTGGGCCACACCTGCCCTAGGCGCGGGGTCAGGTGGGCCCGCGCCTAGGGGGTGTGGGCCCCATGCGGCCCCTCTTCGCTCCTCCTGTTGGCTTCCTTCGTCTTCTGGTAAAATAATATGTTTCCATATTTTTCTGGTATTTTTTTTTATCTTCGCGAAATTGCACCAAAACGCCTTCTTTTCCATCAGAATCCAGACTCCGGCAGTCCATCCTCCAGGAATCATCCAACATGCATAAACAGATGAAAATCGATAAGTAATACCTCATAACAAGACAAATATCGATGAATAGAGGTAAATTATGATATAGAATGGTGATGCAAATTTTGCGTATCACACATCAACTGAGCCATCAACCAGTTTTCTGGTGTCGTTGCCGGGGAGGCTAAGGACGTCTTCACAAGGGGAGTCCTTCACTTCCTTTATCTTTACTTTGTTTTTAGTTTGCTTAGTTTCTTTTGCTTGGTTTTGTTTGCCTCTTTTCAAAAACTCCAAAAAAATTAGTCTAGATTGGTTTGCTTTCTTTATTCAAAAACACAAAAAAATTAGTTCCTGCTCTAGCTGCTGTTGTTGTTTTTGGCTTGCCCACCTTTGCGAAAATGAACTCCGCTGAGAACACCAAGTTGTGTGACTTCACTAGCACAAAAAACAATGATTTCCTTAGCACTCCTATTGCTCCACCTTCTCCTGATGCTACCTTTTATGAAATTAAGCCTGCTTTGTTGAATCTTGTGATGAAAGAGCAATTTTCTGGTGCTAGTTCTGATGATGCTGCTGTACATATCAATAATTTTGTTGAACTTTGTGAGATGCAAAATTATAAGGATGTAGATGGAGATATTATTAAGCTCAAGCTGTTTCCTTTCTCCTTGAGAGGTAAAGCTAAAGAATGGTTGCTATCCTTGCCTAGAAATAGTATTGATTCTTGGACTAAGTGCAAAGATGCTTTTATTGGAAAGTACTATCCTCCTTCTAAGATTATATCTATGAGAAGTGACATTATGAAATTTAAACAACTTTATAATGAACATGTTGCTCAAGCTTGGGAAAGAATGAAGTCTTTGGTTAAGAATTGTCCCACTCATGGACTCACTGCTTGGATGATTATCCAGACTTTTTATGCAGGTTTGAACTTCTCCTTAAGAAACCTGTTGGATTCAACTGCTGGAGGTACCTTCATGGGCCTCACTTTGGGTTCTTCAACAAATCTCCTTGACAATATGATGGTTAACTACTCTGAATGGCACACTAAGAGAGCTCCACATGGTAAGAAGGTAAATTCTGTTGAAGAAACCTCCTCTTTGAGTGATAAGATTGATGTTATTATGGCTATGCTTGTTAATGGGAAAGCTCCTATTGATCCTAATAGGAGAGAAAATTGATGTGAACTTCATTAGAAACAACAATTTTGGCAACAACACTTATGGTAATTACATGCCTTATCCTCTTAGTGGAAGTGTTTATCATGGTAGATATGGAATGCCTAGTGAAGAAAGGATTCTAGAAGTAGATAGATCCACCAAGAATTTTATGCAAATACAATATGAGCAAAATAAGTTTTTCACTAAAACTATGGAAGAACAATCTATTATCTTGAAAAACATTAGTCATCATCTTGAGAATCTGAATAGAGAAATTCCTAGTTTACAGTGAAAAATTTTGAGTGCTGAAAAGAATATTTCCTCTTTGTCTGAAGCACAGTCCTCCTTGATTAATAAAATGGCTGCTAAACCTGAAACCATGGAAAATACCTTTGCTACTTCTCATGCCATACAAGTTACTACTGATGAAAATGTTAGACTGTTAGCTCAACTTCATGCTAAGTGGGAAAGGGAAGCTGAAATTGATAGAAACAATAGTGTGTGCACCATCACTAGAATGGATACCACTAAACCACAAGAAGTCCCTGTTCCTCCTCCTACTATACCTAAGCCTATTGAGTCTACTACTAGTGATGCTAAGTTTGAATTTTATATAGATGGTTGCAATATTTCTGAAGTGATTCTTTTTTTTGCAAAAGCTTGCTAGAAGTCCTGATGCTAGTGATATGCATGTTGCTTTCACTAAACACATTACATATGCTCTTGTGAAAATTAAGGAAGAGAAGCTAAAACACAAAGTTTCTATTCCTAGGAAAGTAGAAGATAGTTGGGAACCCATTGTTAATGTGCAAGTGAATGACTTTGATCACAAAGCTTCATGTGATCTTGGTTCTAGTGTCTCTATTATGCCTAGGAATATTTATGAAATGCTTGATTTGCCACCTTTGGAAGATTGTTATTTGGATGTCCCACTCAATGATAATGCTAAAAAGAAACTCATGGGGAGTATTAATGATGTTCACATTATGGTTAACAATGCTTATGTCCCTCTTGATTTCTATGTTTTGGATGTGGAATACAATGCTTCTTGTCCTATTACCTTGGGAAGACCTTTTCTTAGAACTATTGGTGCCATCATTGATATGAAAGAATGCACCATTAAATATCATTTTCCATTCAATAAAGGTATTGAACACTTCCCTATGAGGAGAGGGAAGTTGCTTTTTGCTCCTCCTTTGAAAGCAAGGTTTGATGTTAATGCTTCTTCATTTGAAAATACTTGATTCTTCTTGCTTCTTGTGCTTAACTTAAAGGCGTTAAAAAAGTACTTGTTGGGAGATAACCCAAGAGTTTCCTCGAGTCTTGGAAGTTATTAATTCAGTAATGACCTCTCCTTATCCCTTTTGTTTGCTTTTTGTGCCAAGAATAACCTCTAATGAGAGGGAAGTAAGATTTGGGGAGTTGCTGTCCCGAATCAGATTTTTGTCCTCCATAAAAAAAATCGTGAGTAGTCTATGTAACTCGGATTGAGCTAAAAATTTACGAATAAATCCCCCAGTATGTTAGCTAACTTTTGATAGCTCAACACTTTTTTATTTGAGCAACAAAAGATGTTCGAAAAAATCGGTTTCTATCTGCTGGTCTGTGTTCACAGATTTCTGTCATTGCTTGCATTTGCTTCTTATTGATTCCTTTTTGAGTTCTCTTTTGGGGAATTGAGATTTTTGAAGGAGTTACTACAGTAGCTTGTGTTTTTAGTGAAAAGTCTTGTTGTTCCAAAGCTTTGCCTAAAGGTCTATTATCTTTTGAATACACTAATGTTGCTAATGAAGATTGTGTGAAGTTTTGTATGAAGGAAAATTTTCAGGTGTAGAGAGAGAATGATGTAATGAGATAAAGAATGGACAAAAGCTCAAGCTTGGTGAATGACACCCCGGTATCACCCCAAGAAATGTCTAAGAGTTACAAGCGTCAAAGCTTGGGGATGCTCAAGGCATCCCCTTCTTCATCAATAGAAAGCTCAGGTCTGTCTAGACACTTCGTTTTTATTGTTTCATGCACTATTGTGTTGTTCTTAGAGCGTCTTAGTTTTCTTTTGGTTTGCTTAGTTTGTTTAGTTTGATTGAATAAAGTAGTTCGGACCCCCGTTCTCGCTGTGTTGTTTCAAATAAGTTGCTTGGTGTTGGAAAGGAGTAGGAAGTTCTTGCTTGATAAGTGCAAGAGGATCTTGCATTGACCGTGACTTAGACTTTAGCATGACATGCTCGGTGTTGTTTTGACCTTATGCTTAGTGATTATTGCTGTAGCATGTATTGTTCCACACAATTGGGATTTCTTAGTGCCTTGAAGAAATTATGCGTTGTTTTAGCATGCAGAAGCATAGTATTGTGGTATTCTCCTTTGATGCTTTGTTTGGGTTGACTTGGCACATGCTCACACCATGTATGACTATGACAAGTCACCATATCCTCTATGATCATTTAGTCCTTGACTTGTAGTACCACTCTATGATTAGTAATGTTTTGTTGCTCTGCATGATTATGGCCATTATTGCTCTCTTAGTTGGTTGCCTCTAGTCTTTTGCTAGCGTCCAGTTGTATGAGTAAGCTCTACTCATGCTTCCAACTCCCAAGAAACCCAGGTATTCCAAAGTTTCCACTATAAACTCCTATGCATGGTGTGAAAACTATTTTGTTATGTGGAAACTTAGTGATTAAAGCCCTCACAAACTTGATTGAACACTTTATATTTCTTTGCCCCTAATAAACTTGAACCATTGTGTCATCTATGTTGTATATGCTTGCACTTATACATTGGAATTAGCAGAACCGTGCTGTCATGGGGAACGTTTTCGACATTGCACTTGTACTTTGTACTCAGTTGATATCATGCTCTTTTGTCTATGGATGTCACCGGTGTGAAATAAAGAGGGAACTTGTAAGTCCATGGAGTATGTATTTTGTGTTAGAGAAACGCCTGGGCCGCTAGCCTAAGCCATGCCTAATCATGGTGGAAACTTGCAGCATCACCATAGTGAGCTATCTATGGAGCATCCTCAATAAAAAGCTATGCATATAGTAAATAAAAAGATCGCTGAGATGCTCATTGTCTGCTTGCCTTGTCATTTTGGTTATGGGATAGCTCCTGTACCATGTGCAAGGGGTACCCCGTTGGCGGTTCTCTATGATACACATGTATTTACAATGACAAGAACTTACATGTGACTGAAGTTGAGTAGCATGAGGTGTGGCCCTCGTATTCAAGGGACTTGAGATTGCCCACTTATACTTTGTCAAGAATATACTTCATATTTGTTCACTTTAACCTTAATTACTTCAAGATGCTTATGATAGGGGAAATGAGGGTTGAAAGCTAACAAAGTACCATAATTTTTGGAAGCTCTTTTTGAAACTTGAAATCCCTGCTTCCTTTATAAAAAGGCCTTTCTTCCACCATTATTTGAGTCTCCACTTTCTACCTTTAGGCACCATTAAGAGAGCATAGTTTTCATTATGTGTGCAATGTACCAAAACTTATTGATTGATGCATATTGTGATATTATTTCTTATTGTGCTATTTGTTTCTAGTCACCCTTGTGAACTTTGAAGGTGTCCTATGTATCTATTTTCCACTCTATGAGGGACAAGCTGATTGCCACTATGCTATGTTTTCTGTATGTGGAACAAACAAACGTTTTCAATGCATGTTATTCATGATCTTTGTTTGTAGCCTTTGATGTTGCATGCATAGTTACTATGTCCTATTGTTAGAACTCCATCTTTCATGCACATGTTTAGAGTTCTTTGATCCCAGCTTTCAATGTTTGCAAATGGTTTGATCTTAGTTTTTATGGTGCATGTCACCTCAAAATTATTCTTTTTACCACTTACCTACTCGAGGACGAGCAGGAGTTAAACTTGGGGATGCTTGATACGTTGGAAATGTATCTATAATTTTTGATGCTCCATGCTTGTTTAATATCTACTTTGCTTTGCTTTGTCTACACTTTGAGGTGTTTTTATATCTTTTATGGAGCTAACCTACTAACAAGTTACCATAGTGCCAGTTGCCTGTTTTCTTCTGTTTTTGGTTCCAGAAAGGCATAAAATCAATATTCTCGGAATTGGACGGGAAAAAATCCAAAGTCAATATTTTACCGTGGGGGACAAGAAGCCAGAAGACGAGACAGAGAAGCAAACCAGGGTGGCCAGACCCCCCCCCCCTAGGCGCGGGTGACCCCACCCCACGCCTGGGTAGGGTGTGGGCCCCCTGGCCGCCTCCCAGCGTCGCATCTTCGCCTATAATAATCCCCCGATGCAGAAACCCTAGGCACCCGATCAAAACTCCACGAAACCTTCTGTAGCCGCCACCACCGTCGTCCTTAGATCGGGGGATCTGAAGTTCTTCCCGGCACCCTGCCGCAGGGGAAATCATCCCGGAGGCCTTCTCTCCGGTATGAAGCGTGAGTAGTTCGACCTTGGACTATGGGTCCATGTAGTAGCTAGATGGTTGTATCTCCTCCTTTATGCTTTCATGTATAGATCTTGTGAGCTCCGTTCATGATCAAGATCTAATCTATTTGTAATCATGCATGTTGTGTTTGCGGGGATCCGATGGATATTGAGATTACTATGTCAGATTGATTAATGGTTTTGTCTTTATGATTCTGTCATGTATGTGTTGTTTGTGATCTTGCATGCTCTACGTTGTTAGTAGCTATCTTGGCCGAGTAGTTGCTAGTGACTCCAAGAGGGGGTATTTATGCTCTATAGTGGGTTCATGCCTCTAGTTTCCAAGGGAAGTGACATAAATCTCTTGGGTTGTAGATGTGGTGTTGCCACTAGGGAGAAAACAACGGTCTCTTGTTCATAGAACAAGTGGATTGTTTACCTTACACACTTTGCTTAAAGCAGTTGTCTGTTGCTTGCAACTTAATACTGGAGGGGGTTCGGATGATAACCTGAATGTGGACTTCTAGTCATAAATGTAGTTTGATGGCGGTCTAAGTATATTGTTGTATTAACCAATTGAATCTCATAGGATCTTTTTGTCTGGTATTGCATTGTTATGCCTTGCTCAGTTCCTGTCAATTGCCCTGCTGTAATTTGTTTAGCCTTCATGCCATGTTGTTTATCTAAGGAGAACACCTCTAGTGAACTATGGACCCCGGTCCAATCTTTACCATTGATACATCTTCCACAGTTACTTGTTTACTTGCTGCAAACCATTACCTTCCACACTATACGTTTAATCCTTTGTTACAGCAAACCGGTGAGGTTGATAACCTCACTGATTCGTTGGGGAAAAGTCTTGAGTTTATGTTGTGCAGGTTTCCACGTTGCTTGCAACACCTGTGTGACGTCTCCTTCCTCCTTCTGGTTCGATAACCTCGGTCTCTACGGAGGGAAGACTTGCTGCTGTGCTCATCACACCTTGCTCTTAGGGTTCCCAACAGGCTCCACATCAACTGAGCCATCTGTATTGTTTGGCTCCCCTTGTGTCGAATCAATAAATTGGGTAATACTACCCTTGAAGACTGTTGCGATCCCCTATACTTGTGGGTCATCAAGACTATTTTCTGGCGCCGTTGCCGGGGAGCATAACTTTATTTGTAAGTTCACTTGGATCTATTATTGTTCACTTCTACTCCTTTCATCATGGGGAAGTCTTGTGATGGAAAGTTTCCTATTTTACTATCCACTACAAGAACAGGTACAGTCCTAAACACCTCTGCTGCTCTTGATTCACCGTCTGTTATAAGTAAGCTTGTTACACCACCACATACTCATGCCACACACACTGCTACTACTGCTGAATCTGAAACTACTTTTGATACTCATGATGTTACTTCTACTGTACTTGATGAGAGTGGTTCATTAGGTCCTTTCCTAGATGCTACTATTGATAGTCTAGGAAATACTGAAACTCCTAGTGAAGACACTGTTACACTTGTTAGCTCACCTGAGTCTAGAGAGATATATGATATTAATGATGGTTACACTGAGTTTACTGATGAATTTATTGAAGAGTGCCAAAACACACATGGTGCTAGTGCTATTAAGAGTCTCCTTGAGAGACGTACCATTATTCCTAAACTGTCCTCTGATCCTAAGTTTTCCACCTCTCCCATAGATATTAAAGATACTTGATTTATCCTATTTAGACATTGTTGAGAAAGAACCTTTCCGTGGGACTGAAAATGAGAGTCTTGTAGCTCATATGAATGTGCTTTCCACTATGAGTGCTTTATTCTCTGATGATTTTAAGATGCGCAAGTACTTTGTCTCTAAGATCTTCCCTTTTTCACTAAAAGGAGAATCCAAGGCTTGGTTTAATAGATTACCTCCTGGTTCCATTGATAGCCCTGATTGCTTGATTGATTCTTTCTTCCAGAAATATTTACCTCCCAGTGCTAGACATGCTGCTTTGCAGAAACTTTTTGATTTTAAACAGGGAGAAGAAGAGAAAGTGCCTGAGTCATGGACAAGGTTCTATGCCTTGATTCATGCACATCCTGTATGTCCATTACCTGAAAATGAGCTTCTTGATATTTATTATAATGGACTAACTGATGATTCTAGGACATACCTAGATAGCTTTGCTAATCGTGTTTTCAGGAAAAGAACTCCTACAAATGCTGAAGAATTAATGACTAAAATAAGCAAGAATTATGATGATTGTACTTCAACTGACCTAAAAACACCTGAGCCTATTACTTCTGAACCAGTTGTGCCTGAACCAGTACCAACACCAAAGAAGAGGGGAATGATTGCATAAAATGATATAGTGATGAAAGAAGCTAAGAAATGTCTTAAGGAGAAAGGTATTAGAGCTGAAGATGTGAATAATCTACCTCCTATTGAAGAATTATGTAAGCCAATTCCCCAATCATCTACTATTGAGGTACACTCTCTCCACTTTGATGAAGGTGATATTCCTTATGGTAAGCCTCCCGATCAATGCTTCGAGGAACTTGACACATTCATTGTTAAACAAGGTAATTTTAATAAACAAGTTCGGAATCATTTATTGGAAAACTCTAGAGCTATTAATGAGTTGAAAGATATTGTGGAAAGAACTGCTAATGATATTAAAATTCTTTGTAAACACTTTCAAATGGTTCAAACTCAAATTTATCAACTTGATAAGGTACAAAAGGATATGCTAGTTAATGCCTCAAAAGATAAACATGCTTATGGAATTAGAACTAGGAGTGGTATAGCTACTCAAGATCCTTTATATCCTGAAGGACACCCTAAAAGAATTGAGCAGGACTCTCAACAAGGTGAAAGTAGTGGTAGTCCTTGTAAGAGAAAGAAAAAGAAACATAAAATAGTTGAGGAACCACTTGGACCTGCTGTAGATCCTAATAGTATATATTTCTCTAATGCTAAAACTGAGAATAATGATAAAAATGATGCTCCTAATAAGGAGGAAGTTGAGGAAGAACCTGAGGAGCACACTATGAACACTAGGTACACTAAGGAATATTTTATTGCTAAAAAACATGGTAGTGAGAGAGAACCTTGGGTGCAGAAACCTATGCATTTTCCAAATAAGAAACACAAGTCAAAGGAGGAAGAACACTACAACAAGTTTTTTGAGTGGATGAAACATTTATTTTTGCAAATTCCTTTGACTGATGCTATTAAGTTGCCTCCTTATTCAAAGTATATGAAGGATATTGTCTCTAATAAAAGGAAGATTCCTAACAAGGAGATTTCTACTTTTCTTGCCAATTATTCCTTCAATGGTAAGGTTCCAAAGAAACCTGGAGATCCAGGTATACCAACTATTCCTTGCTCTATTAAGAATAATTATGTTAGAACTGCTTTATGTGATTTGGGAGCTGGAGTTAGTGTTATGCATTTTTCTCTCTACAAGAGACTCCGGCTAGAAAAGTTGATACCAACTGATATATCTTTGCAAATGGCTGATAAGTCAACTACTATTCCTGTTGGTATATGTGAGGATGTTCCTGTTCAAGTGGCTCATAATTGCTTGGTTTTAACTGATTTTATTGTGCTTGAAATGCCTGAAGATGATAATATGTCTATTATTCTTGGGAGACCTTTTCTTAATACTGTAGGTGCTGTCATCAATTGTAATCAAGGAAAAGTAACTTTTAATATTAATGACAAAGAGCATACTGTCTATTTCCCCAAGAAGGTTGCTAAGAGCTATTTCCTGAATTTCATTGAAAATATTGAGAGCATCAAGGTTGGAGAAATATATTGTCCCATTCCACAAGAAAGGTTTGAAACTATTATGATTGGGACCATTGCTATCAAGTTTGAGGTAACATAATCACCTTGTGGAATGCAAAGTTTTGTTTCATATAAGATTGTTTTGGTAACAAGACTTGATCAACCTTGTTAACAAAAGGATTTTAATGAACAAATTAATGTTTTCACTATGGTTATACTTGCTCACTTTTACTTTTCTCCCTCCTAGTTTTTGCTCTTTCTCTTGTTAGCTTTGGTTTTGCTAGTTGTTTGCTTGTTAGAGTGTCTTAGATCTTCTGTAGTTTTGGTTTTGGTTTGCTTCTACTTCTTCTAAAAAAATCTTTTCTGCGAGAAAATCAATTTTCATAGCCTAAAAATTGGCCAAAATAAAGTTTCCGGAAAAATTCCAGAAAATTCAAAATAATTTTTTCCTCAAAAAAAGGGGCAGAGGGACACCTGGAGTGGCCCAGGGGGACCCACCAGGCCAGCACACCCCTGGGTGGCGCCTGGACAGGGTGTGGCCCTCCAAGATGCCTCCTCCCAGCCATCTTCTTTCTGTCTCCTAAAAAACACCGGAAAACTTTCTCAAGCTCGAGTTCCTGCTGTTCTTGCTCCCGATTTTCGATCTCCTTGCTCAGCCCATCTTTGCTACTGATTTTTGGAGGAATTGTTCCTTGGTATGTGCCTCCTCCGCTTGTCCAATTAGATTTGTGATTGGTAGATTGTATCTCGAGTATTTTGCTGCTACAGCTGTCTGGTAGTATGAGGTTGCATGCTTGTTCTATGCTTAGAGATTACATTTTGATGCATGTGTAGCCCTCTAGCAAGTTCATATAGTAGTTTCTCATCATTTATCAACTTGGAAATCACTTGGTTTGATTTTTGTCTAAAAATTTTAGAAAGGAAGATGAGTGCATACCCACTGAATCAATATGATTTGATGGTACCTGAGCCAATGAAAGTTCATCGTGAGGAAGGAGTCTTCCCTTCTATATATCCATGCCTTACCAGTGCAGGGTTGGAACAATTCATTGAAGGGGAACCTTTTCAATATGTTAAGCTAACCATGGTTGTGGTGCAGGACTTCTAGTTTACTTGGTCTTCATCTAATCCACTATCTATTATAAAATATACAATATGGCTGTCGACCTGCCTTTTGCTAATTTCTGTGCAGCAATTAGAGTACCTCACTGGGGGTCTTGTGAGAAGATCAAGGAGAGGCCTAAGTCACTTATGGATTTATATGCTGAAATTTTCCAAGGTTTCGACTTCTTGAAGGAGAGTGGTAAAATTCGGAACATTTAGTTCCCATCCATTAGATATTTTGCCTATTTCATTACCAAGTGTGTTCTTGCTAGAAAGATTGCTAGAAAGTTATCTTCTTTTGATCTAGCTTTTATCTTAGCTGCTTTGAATAGGGATAGATCTTATAACCTGGGTGCTTTGATAGCTTACCATCATACCACTAACCGCGAGAAGAGTGGAATTTGTGGAGGTCTCATCGCCTCTAGGCTGGTAGCTTTCCATGGTTTAGAGCCTCACCATTCAGATTATTGGTTCCCCATAGAGAGGCTTGATCTTAATTCCATGGTTCAGCATAATTTTGTTTCTTCAGGAGCTACTGTGAGAAGTTTACCGTATGAGTTATCCTTTGTCAAGCGTAGTTGGAGAGGGGGTAGGACTGAGAAAATAGTTTATTTGCCTGCACCTGCTTTGTTCAATTTTGATAACAGGCACGGATGGTCGCTCACGGAGGAGGAGTTTGACACATACATGGCGGAGCTCTCCCAGCAAGAGGAGAATGTTGTAGAGGATGCCGAAGATGATTCAGTTCAGCCCTCCAACTTGGGAGATTCTTCATACCAGCAGCCCTCCTATGATTGGGGCGCGTCTTCTTCTTCATCGCAAGCGCCTGACTATGATCATTCCTATGATGACCCACCAGCTTGGGATTAGTACCCGCGCTATTGAGCCCCACTTAGGCCAAAAGCCTAATCTTGGGGGAGGTATACCGACATCACACTCATCTATATATCACGTTTCATCGGTTCTTTGTATATCCATTGTTTCGCTTTCTTTCTGGTTTTTGTTCCTGCTTTCCCAAAACACAAAAATACCAAAATATTTTCGTTGTTTCTCTTGGTTTGTTTCTTTGTTTTCTAGCTTTGGTTTGCCTTAAATAAAAATCCAAAAATATTTTGCTTTGTTTGTCTTTGCTTTGTTTGCTTGTTCTAAAAAAAATCGAAAACACCAAAAATATTTGTTGTTCTACTTTAGTTTTGTGAGTTCTTTGCAGGGTTCAGCCGTCCTCAGTGGAGTTTTGTTTTCATGTTATTATTCGAGTCACACAAGTGAAGGGCAATAATGAAGATTAAGACAACTTGAGGTATGCTAAGAGGCTGGTAACGAACTCTAATTGTTTTCATTTTTGTACATATACTCATCATTGTGAGCATGCTTAGTCTGTTCATGTAAGGTGTATGTTATTTATGGATGCTTAGCAGTTCTTGCTTTCTTGTCATTAGCTCCAGCTTGCTAATAGTTTGTAGCATGTCATATGAATGTTTGCTTGCATTGTTCTATTCATAACTTGGTATGATATTGTGGTATCCTCCTCTGAACGTTTCATGTGAATCGACTTGGCACATGCTCACGCATGCATATGACTAAACAGTAGTCAGTAAGCCTCAACGATTTATTTTGCCTCAGAGTTCTTGTATCATTTTCATGCCATAATTAGTCCTGTTTTGTTGCAAGCATGATTATGACAGTATTGCTCTCTCTTTGTCGCTCCCTCTCTATTGCTAGCCTTCACTTGCACTGAGTATGAGCTCTACTTGTGCATCCAACTCCCCAAAACCAATATTGCCAACAGTGTCCACCATACCTACCTATTAGCATCATTTGCTATTCAGTGCATATTCACTATGCCTTTTTTTCCAAATAAAATGTTTGACATTTTTGAGAAAGTTAGTTATTAAAGCTCTCACAAACTTGATGGCACACTTTATTCCTTGCACTTAATAAACCTGAACCATTGTGACTGTCCATGAAAGTTATATGCTTGCAAATTATAGGTTGGGAGTTAGCAGAACCGTGCTGTCATGGGGAAGGCTTTCAACACTTATGGATACATATCCAGTTGATACCATGCGCTTTTGTTTGCGGATGTCGTCGGTGTGAAATAAAAGGGCAGCTTGTGAGTTCATGGAGTTATATATATGTGTTAGAGAAACGCCTGGGCCGCTAGCCTAAGCCATGCCTAATCATGGTGGAAACTTGCAGCGTTACCATAATGAGCATCTGTGAAGCATACTCAATAAAAACCTATGCAAATAGCAAATAAAAAGATCGCTGCGATGCTCATTGTCTGCTTGCCTTGTCATTTTGATTATGGGATAGCTTCTGTATCATGTGCAAGGGTTACCTCGTTGGCGGTTCTCTATGATATGCATGTATTTACGATGACAAGAACTTACAGGTAACTAAAGTTGAGTAGCATGAGGAGCGGCCTCGTACTCAAGGTACATGGAATTTCCAGTTTATGGTCTATCAAGCATATAACTCATATTGGACCTCACTTTCACCATTAACCACAGGAAGATGCCTATGATAGGGGCAATGAGAGCTCAAAGCTAATGAGTACCTTACTTTCAGCATTTGGAATCCTGTCAAACTTTTCAAAACCTTTTCACTTCCTTATTGAGTCACCACTTATTCTATGAGCACCTTCTTCAGAGCATAGTTGTCATTCTTGTGTTTGTCTCAAAACTTGGTTAATTATGTCATGAATTTGATGCTTGTATCTCTGATATCTTTACTTCTAGTCTTCACTTGAACTTCAGAGGTGCCTTGGCATTTATATTGTGCTCTACAAACAAAGGCAAGCGAGATACCACTCTATCATACCTTATTATGAGCATTGCAATGTTTCTTATGTTTATGTTTCTTGCTACTTATTATTATTGAGTTGGTTTCTCTTCATAGCTTGCAATGACTATTGAGTAGATCTAGTTGCCTACTTCCTATTATTAATGGTTTAAGTATGTACTCCTGTGCTGAGAATATTTACATCATATGAAGCAATTGTGTTCGTGAAAGTTCTTTTATCGCACTCAGTTTTCAACTGAATTGCTTGAGGATAAGCAATAAGCTAAGCTTGGGGGGAGTTGATACGTCCAAAACGTGTCTACTTTTGCCGAACACTTTTGCTATTGTTTCTCCTCTAAACTTGTGTGATTTGGATACAACTAACACAGACTGCCGTTGTTTTCAGTAGAATTATCTTCGTGTCTAGTTTTTGTGCTGAAAACAACTATAAGGAAAAATCCCGGAAAATATGCCAAAAATCCTTTTTCACCAGAAGATCCACGGATCCAAATCACGAGACGAAGTGGAGCCCTAGGGGGAACACACCCCCTGCCGCGCGGGTGGGCCCAACCCGCGCCTGTGGGGTGCGGCCGCCTCAGGCACCCCTCGGCCTCCCTCTTCGCCTATAAGAACCCTCTTGACCTAAAAACCGAGGATTTTTTCAGAAAGAGTTCCGCTGCGCCGCCACCACCAGAAACCGCGATTCGGAACCAGAAACTATGTTCTGGCACCCTGCCGGGACGGAGAACGCCTCTCCATCTACCATCAATGTTTCCCTCATCCATGAGTGAGTAATCCCCCACTGTAGGCTATGGGGGTGGTTGGGATTGGATGAGTTCTATCATGTAATCGAATAAGATTGTTAGGGCATGGTTCCTAGTATCTCTATTAGTGCTATTTGACTTTGTTGCAACTTGTTGTTCTTAATGCTTGTCACTAGGGCCCGAGTTCCATGATCTTAGATCTGAAATTATTATTGAATCATTATGATAGTATTGTTTGTGATCTTATCTGCAAGTTGTGTACACATATCATTGTACGGATCCAAAGGCCCCGAAGTGACAGAAATTGGGACAACCGGAGGGGATGGCTATGATGTGAGGATCACATGTGTTCACGGAGTGTTAATTCTTTGCTCCCGTTCTCTATTAAAAGGAGTACCTTAATTTCCAGTAGTTACCTTGAGGCCCCGCTGCAACGGGCTGGCAGGACAAAATATGTTGTAAAAGTTCTCATTGCGAGCACGCATGACTATATATGGAGCACATGCCTACGATTTTTTAGTACTTGGATGCTTATTCTTATTTACTTGCAATTGTCCTAGATCTTGAAGTTACATGTTTAGTCTCGTCCATGCAACGCCCGTCCATCCATCCCTATGCCTACCGCGCTCATATCCTACTGTTTGATACTACTATTACTATTGCTCTTGTTTTACTGCTGATGTTGCTACTATAAAACTGTTGCTACTGATAAACTTCCGTGAGCAAGAACTATTTCCAGGTACAGCTGGATTGACAACTCAGTTGTTAAGGCTTGCAAGTATTCTTTGGCTCCCCTTGTGTCGAATCAATAAATTGGGTAATACTACCATCGAAGACTGTTGCGATCCCCTATACTTGTGGGTCATCAAGACTATTTTCTATCGCCTAAGGAAGTGAAGGACCGGGCAAATACCACTGGGAACTCGTCGCGATCTTCCCCTTCACACAGACTATCTCGCTGCCATTAGAGACCATCGTAGAAGACTCCACCGTCGCCTTCCGACCCGCCCACCACCGCCGCCACGTCGTCCTACCGAAAAGAGCACGTCGGGCTCACTGTGACCGTTCGATCTCCAACAAACGCACTAGATCCATGGTAGCCGAGTCGAGCCGAAGCCCAAGTCCAGTCGGGAACTCAAGCCGCGCCAAGGGCGAGCCGTTCTCTAGCCGTGGATCTTCCACCGTCAGATCTTGATCCAGTGGCCCATAACGATCCACTTAAATGAAGAGGTATCTACCTATAACACCCTCGCCTGATAAGGCTGAGTTCATGTGTATAGTGTCAATCCCTGGATCGGTTCACTGGCACACACAGTACAAATGATACCAAATATAACTGTGCATCATAAATACAATGAATATAATCCAGAATTTACATTATTTATTCAAGTACACAGCAGAAAACGAATACAAGGTAGATCTCTATCCTTCAAATGTTCCACATGTGAACAATTGTTGAGTGGAGTCTCGTGACCTATGAACGATCACTCAGATATGATATAACCTGCAATATAAAACGTAGCAGCCCCGAAGGGTCAATACATGGAATGTATGGCAAGTAGGCTAAAGTGGTTAACAACAGATCTATCAACTACATGCTTATTTGGCCAAGTGGATTTCAGGCTCATTTGCTTAAAGCAATAGTTTTACCCTAACATTTGTATCAAAGTAGTTTTCCAATATGATAAATAGGACACTCTAGTTCACTCCTAGGTGCTCCTACCCAATTAAGTTCATCCAACAAGTTTTAGGTAATTGAGAAATAAGGATGAGTGAGAAATATGTCATAGCATCAATATCAGGTCACTCAAATTGTCCATAACCGGGGATACGGCTAAGTACTTAGTATAGACACCCTGCAGGGGTTTGTACACTTTACCCATGTGACTTGGCCAACCCAGCTCAGACCACCACACTCATATTGTGTGATGATAGGGATAAGTCCAAGACCAGACAATTCGGGAAGAGCTTCCCAAACCCATCCACGCACCGTACCAACCTACACAATTCTACATCTCTGGCTACGTAGGGTTTGGGTCGCCATAACCTACTAAGTCCAGCCAACCGTCCATTTCATTATTGGCACATGGTTGGACACGAAAGCTGCCAAACAAAGAAACCAATCCTTTCTCAGTGTCCTAGGTGGAATTCTCCACCATAATCCACACTCGATGACCCAATCAATGCCATTCCGCCTAGGTGGTTCATTAAAATCAGGTTGGTTTGTCATTTAACAAAATAAATTCCTTTCAAAACATATAAATTTTCATGGTGTGATTCCCTTCCTCGTCTAAATAGCATAGCTAAGCAATCTACCAATACGATGACTCATAAACAAGGAATTCTAGGGAATAATATGGGACATAGCATAGCATATACACATCAATTCCTACATATGCAATTCTACGAAAACATCTATAATGCATAGGAAAAAAGTAGTACATTTATGACCAAGATAACACCACTTGCCTTTTTTTGTAGATATAGTCGATTAGATAATCCTCACAATCCTCATAGATATAATGGTTGCACCCGTCATAACCACAATACTTGCAATCATAGTAATTGCAATCACAATAGTTGCACTTCTCGCAATCTAACGTTTGAAGCAAACACAACAAACACACCATTCAAAACATTGCAATCATGCAACAATGCAATAATACAATAAAACAATGATGAACAAATGCATGCATGATGATTTAACAAGTCACTCTTGTTGTATTTAATGTTCTGAACATTGTTAGATCACATGATGCATGTGGAAAGTCATTTAATGCACTAAAGCTTTTATTACTAAAGTTATATCGATTTAATATGGTTTATGTCACTTTAATTGAACTACTGATGGTTATGTCATAATAAATTGTGAACTAAAAGCTACTGGATAGGTAATGTAATTTATAACCAGTAGCAATTTGAATCATCTAAAAAAGGAGTTATAGATATTTTTTATGATTAAAACACTATTGCAATGAGTTTATAGTTTTCTGCATGGATTTCTATTTTAAGAGTACCAAATAATTTGGCACGCAATTTCTCTGGATATTATCAATACAAAACATTACCAATTGGTTTCACTAGTTTTGGAGTTCTGGTTAATTTTCTGTGATTTAAATACTAGTTAGAAGGGTTTAAATCATTTAAATTTTTTCCTTCGACAAAAAATTATATCTAAGGCCAGATTAGTGTTCTACTTGAAACAGGGATTCCAAGGACTTCTTATTTGTATTTTTATGATCTATAAATAATTTACTATGATTTATTCACTCCAATTTGTCCATTAAATCATTTAAATAACTATAGAAAATCTGTAATGTAAAAGTTGCATATAAGGGCATGTTAATGCTCTTCACAATTTTCTGAATCCAACGGTATATTATTTGCAATTTTTAGCCTTACAAATCTTTTTATATGCATTTTACAAGGTTAACAGAATTTTTGTAATTTTAATTATCAAATATTCCAGTTTTATTGCGTCACCGCTGACAGTGCAATGCTGACTGGACGTTGACTAGCTGACCTGGGCAACGTGGCAATGTGGCGAGTTTCTACTGGAAGATGCCTCTTCGCTGGATGACCTGATCTCGAGCGTACATCCGCGATCGGACGGATGTGAACGATTTCTTCTGACGGTCTCCGGTGAGTTGGAGGTCGTTGGTGGCGGCCGGCGGTGGCGCTCGGGCATCGATGACAGGGTGTGCTCTGGTAGTCTCCGGCAACGATGGAGTGTACTACGAGGTGCGTATCGACATGGATCTTCTCCTGGAGTCTTCGGTGTCAGTGCTTGTTACCTGTAACGACGACTGCGGGCTGCTGATGGCGTGCAGGTCCGGCGAACCTCCAGCGGCTTGGACAGCTTGTCATGGCGCGCTGTGGAAGAAGGAAGAAGGTCAAGGCAAGGCGGGGAAACCAGGCAAAGTCGACAGGGGAAAACAGAGGGTGAATGGGCGATAGATGCTCGAGTTCGAGCTCCTTCCGAAGCTCCATGGCACGACGGCGGCAAGATCCGGTTGAAGATGCCAAGGTGGCTAGGGTTTGAGGAATTACCGAAAACACAAAAGGAGCAGTGGGGCCAGAGTATATATAGAGCAGAAATCTGGAGAGGGGGTTCGGATTTGAGCGGATTCATTGGGGAAATTGTTCGGGATCGAAGGGGAGTTTGTCTCGGGTTCGTTCTCCCAGTCCAAGGAGGAAGAAGGTCGGGTGGTCCCCACCTATCAGCGAGAGGGGCGAGGGGAAAACGGGCTGCGGGGCTGCTCTGGTTCTCGCGTGGGCCGCTGATGGGCTGCTGCGCGCTGCGCATAGGGAGTGGGTGGGAGGTAGCGAGGTTGGGTGGGCTAGGCCTGGTCGTCCAGTCCGGGTAGCTAGGTTTTTTTGTTCTTTTCTTTTTTGTTTTCTTATGTAGATTTAGTTTTTGGTACCCAAATTAGGTCAAAGTAATTTCTAAATACTTGAAATTTCACAAGAATTATTTTAGGACAGCAATAAACTATTTTCCATCCAATTCAAATGTTTCAACTAATAAAAAATTGAGTTTGGTTTATAGGGCTTTCACTTTATTTCTTTTATAAAATTCATAACTTTTGGATTGGAACTCCAAATTGTCTAAACTAGTTTTTATGGCTTTGTAAAATCACTATTTGTTAGTATAAAATATTTAATAATACTTTTGTTCAACTTCAATATGGATTAATTGCCATTGATCCTTTTGGACTTAGGATGGGAAAATCCCTGTTAGGGTTTTTGAAATTCTTTTGGGGCATGCTTCATGATTTTGCGTTTTTGAAACCCTGCACACCAATTATACAACCTAGAATCAAACCATGCCTTTTTTCCTAAATGGCTACTTAGGTCATAACAAAATAATATAAGGTTTTGAATTCAAGGTTGAGAGGATTTTTCAACTCAAAAAGTTTCTTCTCTTTGAGAATTTTCAACCAAGTCAAACAATTCAACCAACTTATTTTATTTATTTCACATTTCAAAATTAGGAGAATTTTGGGATGTGACACTACCATGGAAATCTCGCCACGTGGTGTATGACTGTGTAATTCGAATGGTTACTATTAAAAAATAGCATAAATTGTATTAAACTTGTAAAAATCATAGGAAAATATTTACTGGTCCAAAAATAACAAAAAATATACTGATGGAAAGCTACCTTCATGTAGATTATGAATATGCAGTTGGTTTAGACAATTACTGTAAGGTTTCGTTGTAATGATTTAAACAATTTAATGCCCCTTTTGGAGTAATAAATTCATACTAAAATAAATACTACTCAGAAAATTGCAAATAATATGTCTGTGAAATCCTTGATTCATGTAGAACACTCATCTAGACATATATATAATTTTTTGTCGAGGAAAATAATTTCAATTATTTAAACCCTTCTAACTAGTATTTAAATCACAAAAAATTAACCGTAACTCCAAAATTAGTGAAACCAATTTATACTGTTTTGTATTGAAAATATATATCCAGAGAAATTGCATGCCAAATTATTTGGTACTATTAAAATAGAATTTCTTGCAGAAAGCTATAAACTCATTGCAATAGTATTTTAATCATAAGAAAAGATCTATAACTCCTTTTAGTTGATTCAAATTGCTATTGATTATAAATTGCATTATCTATATGGTAACATTTACTTCACAAGTTAATACGATGGAAACATTAGTAGTTTAATTAAAGTGACATAAACCATATTAAATCGATAGAACTTTAATAATAAATGTTGTAGTACATTAAATGATCTCCTCCATGCATCATATGATCTAGTAATGTTTAGAGAACTAATTACAACCATTATGATATATTAAATTGCCATGCATGCATTTATTCATCATTGTTTTGTTGTATTAAGCATAATTGCCTTGTTTTGAATGGTGTGTTTGTTGTGCTTGCTTCAAACGTTAGATCGCGAGGAGTGCACATACTATGATTGCAACTACTATGATTGCAAGTATTGTGGTTATTATGAATGAAAATATTATATCTATGAGGATTGTGAGGATTATCTGAACGACTACAACTAAAGACAAGTGGTGCTATCTTGGTCATAAATGTCCTACTGTTTCCTATGCATTGTAAATGTTTTTGTAGAATTGCATGTGTAGAAATTGATGTGTATATGATATGCTATGTCCCATATTATTCCCTAGTTATCCTTATTATGAGTCATCGTATGATAGATTCTTAGCCATGTTATTCTAGATGGGGAAGAGATTACACCATGCTATGGTAGTGTATATGTTTTGCTCAAACTAAAACAACATAATATTAATGAACCACCTGGACAGAATGGCATTGATTGTGTCATCGAGTATGGATTTATGGTTGGGAATGCTGGCCAAGATACCGAGAAAGAATTGGTTTCTTTGTTTGGTAGCTTACGTATGTAACTATGTGCCAGTAATAAATGGATGGCTGGCTGGACTTAATAGGTTGTGGCGACTCGAACCCTACGTAGCCAGAGATGTACAATAGTGTAGGTTGGTACGGTGCGTGAATGGGTTTGGAAAGCTCTTACCGAATTGTTTCGTCTTGGACTTCTCCCTATCATAACACAATATGAATGTGATGGTACGAGCTGGGTTGACCAGGTCACATGGGTAAAGTGTACAAACTCTGTAGGGTGTCTAAACTAAGTACTTAGACGTGTCCCCGATTATGGACAATTTGAGCGATCTGATATTGATGCTATGACATATTTCTCACTCATCCCAATTTCTCAATTAGTTAAAACTTGTTGGGTGAACTTAATTGGGTAGGAGCACCTGAGAGTGAACCAGAGTGTCTTATTTATCATATTGGAAAATTACTTTGTTATAAATGTTAGGATAAAATTGTTGCTTTATGCAAATGAGTCTGAGCTCCACCTAGCCAAATAAGCATGTAGTTGATAGATTTGTTGTTAACCACTTTAGCCTACTTGCCATATATTCAATGTATTGGCCATTCATGGCTGCAATGTTTCATGTTGCAGGTTATATCGTATCTGAGTGATCATTCATAGTCGCGAGACTCCACTCAATAATTATTCACCTGTGACACATTTGAAGGATGGAGATCTACCTTGCATTGCTTTTCACTATAATATAATGTAAAATTTTGGATCATATTCGTTATATTTATAATGCACAGTTATATTTGGTATTCATCTGTATTGTGTGTGCTAGTGAACGGATCGAGGGATTGGCACTATACACATGAACTCAGCCTTATCAGGCGAGGGTGTTACACGATGGTATCAGAGCTGTGTGTTGACTGTAGGATCGTGACCTTAGAAATGGATTAGTAATAGAAGACCTCTATTAGGATAACTATCATATTTTCTACTTATTAGAGTTCTTATATTCCTTGTCTAACTTTTCCAACACCTCTTCTTGTTAAAACTTATAGATGTCCATTCATTTAACTAGTAGAAGAAGTGATCTACCATGAAAACTACAAGAACTGGAAAATATTAGTAGAGGTTTTATATAAAGAAAATCACTATATGAGAGTTGTCCTACAAGTAATAAAACAAATAAGATGACACATATGAATATCTCACCAATTTTGGTTAGTTCCGGACCACCTTATTTTATCTCTTTAGAAGATTATCGCTATCGTGTTACCATATTGATCTTACCAACTCATGTGGTATAACAATATTAGTTGCTTGCTTATTTGTATTGAGCCATATTGTGTGATGCCTTCTTTAGGATCTGTTATTGTGAAACTCTAATGTTCTGGAATTTTCTTGAGGTTTTTAAATTAGTTTAATGGTGTGATTTGATTAAAACTCGTGAGATTACTGCTGCAGTTTTCTGCCTGATCTATTGCACTGCACGATTTTACATATTTTACTGGTACTCAAAAAAATCTGAAAAATAGTATCTGGAGCGTAATTACATGTACTACACGCACAAATATTGGCTAAATTTTCTGACGAGTTTAAGTCAGTCAGAAAAAATTGTGAAACCTGATGTACTATTTTGACAGATTTTATTTATTGCTTATATGTTGCTCTATATTAATATAGTATTGTTCCCAATGTTTTTAAACTATTTTGTGGTTATATACTGCTATGTTTAGACCCCTGTATCATTGTTGTGCAAGTGTTTGTTTGTGTGTTGATTGCTTGGTTATATATTTGTATGATTGTTGTCGTATGAGCTTATTTGTATAGGTAGAATTACTTTCTTAGTAGTTTCTTTTCTCTAAAATCTACTCTTCCTTATCTTAAACCCTTGGAGTTATAATGATGTGTTGAAGACATGTATAAGTATTAAGTGGAAAGTTTACAACATAATGCATCAATGAAGGTGAATAGTTCATCTAATGCAACCAAAAGGATTGGAAGTATGAAGTGTTACAAATGATGTTATGTAGTAGATTACGCAACCTAAAATTAAAGTATTCATAGTTTAGTTTTTGTAGTAGCCTTGTAGATTGGATACATGGGAGTTTACATCGAGTATTTGTTCGTGCCCATGGAAACTATCTGCAAGGAAATTCAGGATGCCCGAGTGATAAGTTATGTGATTCGCCTATCCTCATGCAAGGTAATAATTTAGGTGCAGGATGGATTGATCACCATTCCTACTACTCTTATTATTCGCTCTTTTAATGTTGGCTTTGCGAATCTTGAGTGTCTTTTCAGCCTTAGCAAAGAGCCGATGTTAAGTCTAAACCTTAAAATGGTGTATTGTTCCACCTTTATAAAAGCATCGATTGCTAAGCGTAGGAGCATATGGTAAGGATGGATCCCAACCATTATTAATGGGCATTGTGAAGCAAACATTCCCTAATTGCCCACCATGAGAGTTTTGCTAGTTTAAGAAGTGATTTCTCAGAAACTATCAATCATGAAGTTCAGAATGTGCAAGAGACATTATGCCAATAAATGCACGGAGGAGAATCAATCTGATTCAAGTGAATCCTCAAGAAGTGACCTAGTAAAATTTTCTTTTAAGGGTCGTAGAGCCCTAGTGGATCCTTAGCCCATCTTTCTTTTTAGCCTTCTCGAATCTCGAGATGGGATTCCTTTTAAGGGTGGTAGTCTGTCACATCCCAAAAAATTTCTACATTTTGGAATGTGAAATAAATAAAATAAGTTGTTTGATTGTTAACTTTGTTAAAATTTCTCAAGGAAAAGAAACTTTTTAAAATTGAAAATCCTCTCAGTATGACCTAAGTAGCCAAATAGGCAAAAAGGCATGGATTGATTTTGGATTGTAGAATTGATGTGCAAGATTTCAAAAAAAAAACAAAATCATGAAGCATGCATGGACATCATTGCATATAAACCGTACAAATAAAATAGTGTTGCCCAAAAAGAAATTCAAAACCCCAAATAAGATTTTCCTATCCTAAGTACAAAAGGATCAATGGCTTTTGTCCATAATGAAGTTGAGAAGAAGTATTATTAGATGTTTCAAATAAATAAATGATTTTACAAAACCATAGAAACTAGGTTTAGACGATTTCGAGTTTAAATCCAAAAGTAATGAATTATATAAAAGAAAAAAGAATAAAATAAATAAAGTGAAGGTCCTATAAACCAAACTCAATTTTTTATTACTTGAAATATTTAAAATGGATGAAAAAAGGTTTATTATTGTCCCAAAATAATTCTTGTAAAATTACAAATATTTAGAAATTAGGTTGACCTAAATTGGGTACCTAAAACTAAATCTAAAAAGAAAAACAGAAAAAGAAATGAAAAAAACCTAACCTACCGAGCAAGCCGGCCAGGCCAGCCCAATCAACTTTCCTCTCCTCCGCCGCGCGTGCAGCAGCCAACCGCAGCAGCGCTCAGCAGGCCGGCCCAGCAACGTCAGCCGCAGCCCACCTCGGACAGATCTCTCTCATGTTGTTTTCCTCCCTTCTCTCTCTGCCAGGTGGGGTTCGCCCTGGTCTCCCTCTTCCTCGCGACAGAGAGAAGGAGAACGCTTCCGATCGATTTCCCCCTCAAAATACGGTCGGATTCCTTCAACCCCGTGGCACCTCTCGCATGCCACGCCCCCATATAATCCCCTCACTCTTTCCTTGTGTGAAATTTTTGCTTCCGTGAATACTAGCCACCAAATCGACCGAAACCGATCTCGCCGCCGTCGTGCTCCATTACCGATCGCAGGTCGAGTTAGCTTATCATCGTCTCGAGCCTCTCCTTATCCCTCTTATGTGTTCCCCATGAACATCCTCTTCTCCCTGACCTCTTTTCCCCTTGTGCAACATGCCACAACGCCTACAATGTGTCGCCGGAGCCCCACGGAGCCCTGCCATCTCCAGCCGCTCCTTGATGTCGCCTAAGGAAGTGAAGGACCGTGCAAAGACCACCGGAGAACTCGTCGTGATCTTCCCCTTCATGTAGACTATCTCGCCGCCGTTGGAGACCATCATAGAAGCCTCCACTGTCGCCTTCCGACCCGTCCACCACTTTCGCCACCTCGTCCTGCCGAAAAGAGCACGTTAGGATCACTGTGACCGTTCGATCTCCAACAAATGCACCAGATCCATGGTAGCCGAGCCGAGCCGAAGCCCAAGCCTAGCCGGGAACTCAAGCCGCGCTAAGGGGGAGCCGTTCTCTAGCCGTGGATCTTCCACCGTCAGATCTTGATCTAGTGGCCCACGGCGATCCACTTAAATGAAGAGGTATCTACCATTGAAATCTCGCCACGTGGCGTCTGACCGTGTAATTCGAATGGATACTATTAAAAACTAGCAGAAATTGTATTAAACTTGTAAAAATCGTAGGAAAATATTTACTGGTCCAAAAATAGCAAATAATATACCGATGGAAAACTAACTTCATGTAGATTATGAATATGAAGTTGGTTTAGACAATTCCTGTAAGGTTTGGTTGTAATGATTTGAACAAGTTAATGCCCCTTTTGGAGTAATAAATTCATATGAAAATAAATACTACTCACGAAATTGCAAATAATATGTTTGTGGAATCCTTGATTCATGTAAACACTCATCTTGCCTTATATATAATTTTTGTCAAGGAAAATAATATAAATTATTTAATCCCTTCTAACTTGTACTTAAATCATAGAAAATTAACCATCACTTCAAAATTAGTGAAACCAATTTATACCGTTTCGTAGTGAAGATATATATCTAGAGAAATTGCATGCCAAATTATTTGGTACTGTTAAAATAGAAATTCTTGCAGAAGGCTATAAACTCATTGTAATAGTATTTTAATCATAAAAAAAGTTCTATAACTTCTTTTTAGGTGATTCAAATTTCTACTGGTTATAAATTGAATTACATATCCATTTACGTTTACTTCACAATTTAATATGACAGAAACATTAGTAGTTTAATTGAAGTGACATAAACCATATTAAATCGATAGAACTTTAATAATAAATGCTTTAGTGCATTAAATGATCTCTTGCATGCATCATATGATCTGGTAATGTTTAGAGAACTAACTACAACCATTATGACATATTAAATTGTCATGCATGCATTTGTTCATCATTATTTTGTTGTATTGAGAATAATTGCCTTGTTTTAAATGGTGTGTTTGTTGTGCTTGCTTCAAACATTAGATTGTGGGGAGTGTAACTACTACGATTGCAGTTACTATGATTGCAAGTATTATGGTTATTATGAATGAATCTATTATATCTATGAGGATTATCTAAACAACCACAACTAAAGACAAGTGGTGCTATCTTGGTCATAAATGTCCTACTATTTTCCTATGCATTGTAGATGTTTTTGTACAATTGTATGTGTAGGAATTATGTGTATACTCTATGATATGTCTCATATTATTCCCTAGTTATCCTTATTATGAGCCACCGCATGATAGATGCTTAACCATGCTATTCTAGACGGGTAAGGAATTACACCATGTTGTGGTAGTGTATATGTTTTGCTCAAACTAAAACAACATAATCGTAATAAACCACCTGAGCAAAATGGCATTGATTGGGTCATCGAGTATGGATTTATGGTAGAAAATGCCGCTCATGATACTGAGAAAGGATTGGTTTCTTTGTTTGGTAGCTTACGTGTGCAACTATGTGCCAGTAAGAACTGGGTGGCTGACTCGACTTAGTAGGTTGTGGCGACTCGAACCCTACGTAGCCAGAGATATAGAATAGTGTAGGTTGGTATGGTGCGTGGATGAGTTTGGGAAGCTCTTCCCGAATTGTTTCGTCTTTGACTTCTTCCTATCATAACACAATATGAGTATGATGGTACGAGCTGGGTTGGCCAGGTCACATGAGTAAAATGTACAAACCCCTGCAGGGTGTCTAAACTAAGTAATTAGCCGTGTCTTCGGTTATGGACAATTTGAGTGACCTGATATTGATCCTATGACATATTTCTCACTCATCCCAATTTCTCAATTACTTAAAACTTGTTGGATGAACTTAATTCGGTAGGAGCACCTGAGAGTGAACCAGAGTATCCTATTTATCGTATTGGAAAACTATTTTGTTATAAATGTTAGGATAAAACTATTGCTTTATGCAAATAATCATGAGCTTCACCTAGCCAAGCATGTAGTTGATAGATCTATTATTAACCACTTTATCCTACTTGTCATACATTCAATGTATTGACCATTTATGGCTGTTATATCGTATCTAAGTGATCGTTTATAGGTCACGAGACTCCACTCAATAATTGTTCGCCTATGGTATATTTAAAGGATGGAGATCTACCTTGTATTGCTTTCCGCTATAATATAATGTAAAGTTCTGGATCATATTCGTTTTATTTATGATGCACAGTTATATTTGGTATGCATATGTACCGTGTGTGCCAGTGAACAGATCCAGAGATTGTCACTATACACATGAACTCAGCCTATCAGCAAGGGTGTTACAATCACTGACTCCTTTACGGATAGCGACCGCACCGATGTCTTCCCCAACTAAGACTTCTTCCCCGACATCAGCAACCTCTTCCTAGATGACATGGATGACAACGGTGCCAACACCAACACAGGCGGTTCCTCTGCTATGATGTACGATCATCTTTCTCAATATTGTTTATCTTATTCTGCTTAATAAAAGGTAGATAAAAGATAGGCAAGTTTCTCGACAAGTCGGCTAAACGTATAGCCAATATTGTGACAAGTATCATCGGACCGTTTCATATAATTTAGACTGATCTGAGATACCCAACAGGGATAGCGAGCCCACTTCTATTTTCGAAATGGTTCAACCCGCGGCCCCTCAAGTTGGCCTTGAAGCCACAAGGCAGATCCAAGACCAGGTCCGAACAGTAGTAGCTGCCAACAAACCGTCGGAAACCTCAGATCGAAGAGATTCGAGCCACTCTGTTATGGCACGCTTGTGCCCCTTTAAAATTAGTGATAGTACCCTGCACGTATTTGTTCGTTCCCTTCCCGTCTCTCTCCTCGCTACATTACACCACCCATTGAGAGTCTCCTTCAGAGAGCCGACCCGAGCTGAGGTCGTTCCCGGCGGCGATGCCGCTTGTGGATGGCCCACGCAAGGTGCCAGACTTAGTAGAGTAGGTTCTAGGGTTAGGGTCTTAGGTTGTTTGCCTGTAGTTTGGAGCTGGGCAGAAGATCTATGCGGCCGGATCTGCTGCTTGTAGGGTTCTTCCTCGGTGTGCTGCTCCACTCTCTGTCCGGCCATGTAGGCGAGGGGATAGGGGAGCTCAGTACGGCGGGGAGAACCATGGTCTCTGAAAATAAAGGCGTCGCCTTGCTTCGCCGTCACTGGTGGTTTGCTGGTGCACTGACCAGATCTCTGGCCGGCCGTTGAGGCGAGGAGAGCTCTCCTTTTAGCACGTCGTGAGTCCTTCTTCGGCGGCGATTGGAGTTTGGGCTGCTGCTTCGAGCGCATCACGTGGTGGCCGAGAGTGTTGTCGTGATCCTTGGCCGAAACGGCGGCCCGATTTGGCGCCGGGAAGGCGTTTCTTCAACCTCCACTGTGGAGGCCTTCCCTGGAACCTTGCGCCGGGCTCATGCGCCTCTTCATCCCCAAGTGGTTCGTCCCCGGGGGCGTCGAGGTGGCCCGCGGCAAAGGTGGAGAGGTCAAAGGACATTATTGCCTTTTCAGCAATAGTTTCAGGGTCCTTCTTGCATATGTTTAGGATCACTTTGTATTTTTCTTTTATCTTTGAGATCATGATTGTATTTTATACCCACCGACAATATATTAATGCAGCTCGTAGGGTCTTCTAGGCCCTTCTGTAAACAAAAAATAGTGATAGTGATCGATCAAGCGGTTATTTATTCATAGCATGGTCATCAGCTTGGTCAATTACTGAAGGAGGATCCTTCAACAAAAAACACCGAGGGATGAGATGGACACCCAAGCCGATCCTTTTCTTTAAGAACCCGAATGAACGACAAGATTTTCTGACTCCCTTCGTTCTAAAATATAAAATTTTAGCTTTGTAAAATAAATATATCTAGATTCGCAAAAAAAAATATATATATATATCTAGACTACTTTTAGTATAAATATTTATTAAGGTCTGGAGTAAATCTACACACTAAAATAAGTTTAGATACATTGTCTTTATAAACTTAAAACATTTTATATTTAGATACAGAGGGAGTAGCTCTAAGTACCGATAGGTACCGTACGTAATTGATGTCAGAGTCACTTAAGTCTCCGAAGTTTCCTTGAAGATTTGCCCAAACTTGGTTGCTTGACACATATCCTTTGGAGGATCCTCACTCCTAGACATTACATCTGTCATACTTCAAAATATATACATCTAACAGCATACAACCAGGGACATTACCATCTAACAGCAACATGCATACAGATTAAGGAGAAGAAATGCATCTTTCGGGGCTCGACGTGGATCAAAATCAATCATTGCCTTCTCGCAACATAAAACTGAACCATTGTAGTAGATGACTACTGACATGCGACGACCTGATCGATACAACTTGCATCCAATTTACAAACCCCTGTAACCCTGTTCAGTATAATACCGGTGATTCGTAGGTGGTACTGCTACCCGACGCAACAAGCGTTACGGTCACATTGCACAAGCACGATGGAGACGGCAATACTAGGTTATGATCGATGACCGTTTCTCTCGTCCTTCCTCACAAGGAACTCCCGAGATCATTATCAGTCCATGTCGAGTGATCAATCGGGTCGGAGAATGCGATATAAGGCCTTGTTTACTTTTAGGGTATTTGAAGGGATGGGAGGGGATTATTTTGTATCCCGGAATTTCCCCGATAGGTTGTTTACTAGACCGGGTTTAGAGGGGATAATCCCGGAATATCCCCACAAATCCCCTCCACACTAGTGTATTTTTGGCTAGATTAAAAACTCTCCATCATGGTAGAGTATTTTTGGGGAAAGGTATTTGCGGGGAATGGAGAGTATTGGGTGGACACCAAATCCCTGCATATCCCCACATCTTTTGGGAATAAAAATACCGGAGAAGTAAACAAGCCCTAAATGGGTAGGTTAGAGTTCGTCGTGAACAAGCAAACAAATACCCCATTTCATAGAAAATTTCGGTGGAACCTACCCACCTGTGAAGTCCCGATGCATCGCCATCTGGATACCGTAGTAAAAGTGAACACCTTCACTCTCATGTGGCCAACTTCAAAAAGCTTCTTGATGATTTCTCGGCTGTTTCGGGCTTTGAAATTAATTTTTCCATAAAAGCACCTTTGTTCCCATTCGGACTGAGAGTGCTATGGCTTCCTGCATGGCCTCCTCCTTTGACTGTGAAGTTTCCTCCTTCCCCCAAACTTATCTCGGGCTTCCCCTATCTACTCACAAACTTCGTTTCTCGGACTTTGCCCCTACTATTGCGAAATGTGACATGCGCCTCTCGGGTTGGCGCAGTCGGTCTCTACCTATCGGCGGCCGCCTCCTCTTGGTAAATTTTGTACTTACTTCTATACTTACCCATGCCATGAGCGCTGGCATGCTCCCTGCAGGGGTTATTGATGCTATTGACAAGCGTCGCCGGACCTTCTTATGGACCGGCGAAAAAAATTGTTCCGGAGGGCAATGTAAAGTCACATGGCATGACGTTTGTACCCCTAAAGATTACGGGGGACTCGGTGTCCTCTCGCTCCCGTCGCAAAACTATGCTCTCCTCTCAAAATTCCTCTCCAAACTTCACTCCAACTCTTCCGCCCCTTGGGTTTGCTAGTTCCGCCGCCAATATGGATGGTCTCCAGGCAAGGATCTTGGGGACGAGCACACCCTCGATACTCCCGTTTGGAAGGATATGCGGGCTGGGCTCCCCTCATTCCGGTCCCTCACCTCCGTCCGGGTCGGAAATGGGTGCTCCACCACCTTTTGGTTTGACTCTTGGCTTGGCCCTATCACTCTCAAGGACCGCTTCCCTGCTCTTTTCTCTCACTCTACTAGACCTAACGCTTGTGTGGCTGAAACCTTTCTCTATGGCCTCACGGCACACCTCGCCCACCGCTTGTCCTCTGTCGCCACCTCCGACATTACCTCCCTTGATGCTGCTCTTGCCTCCTTCACTCTTCGTGACGACGTTACTGATGAACGTACATGTAAAGTCACTAACCGTAGCCTCTCGAACAAAGATTTCTATGCCAATTCTTTCAGGCACTTGCAAAAGGACGACCGTGCTGCTAAGGCGTGGGACAGTGTCGCGCCTCTCAAATGTAAAATCTTCGTGTGGCTTGCTCGGCGTCGTCGCCTCCCTACAAATGAGCGCCGTTTTCGTCATCAACTAACAGATGATGCTACCTGCCCCTCTTGCGACTTGGATGAAGATACTGACCACCTCCTTGGAGGCTATTGTCGTGCCCGGGAGGTTTGGACTTTCTTCCTCCCCCATCCCCCCCCCCCCCCCCCCGGATAATCTTGACTCGGCTCTCTTTGCGACTCCTTGCTCCTTCGAGATGAGAACAATCGTCACTGCTATTGCTTGGAATATCTGGAAGCGTCGAAATGCATTAGTCTTTAATGCAACCGGCGAGCCTCTTCAGTTGGTTGTGCACCGCTGCCTTGAGGATGTTCGACTATGGGCTCACAGATGTACAACCGCCTCCTCCGCCTCCAAACTACAAATTTGGTGTAATAGCTATGAGCCTCCTTGAGACCCTTGTTGTAATATATGTACACCCCCCCTCCCCCCCCCCCCCCCTCTCTCCTTTTTTTCTCCTCCCCCCTTCAACTGCTTGTAATGGATCGTTCAAATTAATGAGATTGTTCAGGCTGGCGTAAGCCCGCCGTAGTTACGCTCAAAAAAAAGTGAACACTTAGCAATAAGGATCTGCATACGTCTAAGTAGACTAATATTTTCTTATGATTATGAAAAATGTAACTTTGATTTTGTGAAAATTGTAGTAACATACACTCTTTCATCAAACTTTATTTTGCACAATTCACCACACACACTATATGAAAAAAGTGGAAGCAACACTTTTCACTAGGTTGAATTTGTGCTTTTCAGAAATCAACTAAAACCAACGTTGTACTTTCCTGAAATTTGATTTACACATAAAAAAAATCATGCGACATAGGATAACCAAAACCATATATATGCCCCGGAATAGCAAATGGTAACAAAAGGTCTTGCAAATGTGGTTTCACGTAAAAAAAATGTGGTTTCACGTAAGGCACGTATAGATCATTGTGGTCACTGTCACACCATAATATTTTTTCAATCTGCACAAGCTACTGTTTCTCTCCCTGATGAAGCAACTGTTTTCCAAAAACCCCACGGATTTCTTTACGCCTAATTATCCTACAAATACACGTTAAGATTTTGACTTTCAGAAGGGATAGCTGGCTGGCTTAATATATCAGCTAATGGAAGAAGGAGCACCAGATTCCACAAGCAAGACAACGGCGGCAGCAGCGCCCGCAAGCACCCCGACTACAGTGGGCGGCATGGCGGACTCGACGTTCAAGAGCATCGGCGACGTGCTGATGCTGCTGCCAACGTCCACGGTGATCGTGTACGAGGTGCTGAACCCGATCGTGACCAGCGCCGGTTCGTGCAGCGTGGCCAACAAGGCGGTCACGGCGGTGCTCGTCGCGCTCTGCGCCTTCTCGTGCGCCTTCTCGGCCTTCACCGACAGCTACCTCGGCGCCGACGGCAAGGTCAGGTACGGCATCGTAACGCCCAGGGGCCTCCTGCCGTTCAACGCCGGCGACGACCCCGACGCCGCTCAGATAGACTTCTCAAAGTACAGGCTGCGGCTGGCGGACTTCGCGCACGCCCTCTTCTCCGTGATCGTGTTCGCGGCGGTAGCGCTGCTGGCCGACGCCAACACGGTGGCGTGCTTCTACCCGCGGCTCATAGAGCAGCAGAAGGAGCTGGTCACGGCGCTGCCCGTCGTGATCGGCGCCCTTGCCAGCGGGTTCTTCGTCGTGTTCCCCTCGACGCGCCACGGGATCGGGTACCCGCCGATGAAGCCTGCTGCGACCGCGCTGGCGGCGCAGTAGCTAGGCCGGACGGTGACCGGCTGACCGAGGCGCCCTGTGCGTGTTTGTGTTTTGTACGCCGTGTGCACGTCTGCGCGTAGATGTGCCGTTCGCCACTTGTTGCTTTGCATCGATGTGGATTGTTGTTGTGTCAAGGGGTACAAGGTCCAAATGTAGAAAAATAAGCTTTGGTGTTATTTTTCTTGATATTTTTCTATATGAATAGCTCGATCTTGCTGGTTTGATTGGTATTGTGATGTTTATGCCAAAGATAATTTGCACCATGGGATAATTCTTTTTCCGACTCGTTTCATTCTTGATAAAAAAGATAGATAATCTTGGTTCTACACCATCCCTAACATGTTTAGTGATAACTAAGCATGATGGCCATATTGCTCAGATGGAGAGAAGGACCTTAGTTTGCTTTTCCGAAAAATTTCAAGCGAACAACTTCACTAAAGTCTTTCAATTTATCATTTCATTATTGTTCTGCTTTATGTATATCTCTGTCCCTAGAGTAGCTCGTGCCATTAGTTTTTGTCCCTGTGTTTTCAGTGTCTTTTATTCGAAAAGAGAGAAGGGTCTCTCGGACTCTGTGTTCTCTTATGGATGCAAACATTATTTTATCTTCCCAAAAAAACCATTATTTTATCTAAAACTAGCTAAACTTCTGCTATGGGAATTTCTTTCCTTTTTATCCATGTCTTCAAACTTTGCGGATCGATCATTTCTTTCCTAAAGAGAAAATAAATCGTCGATGTTTTTTCCTTGCAATCTAAGATTTCCCTCCTTTTTTCTTTCATTTATAGGGGAGATGGGATGAGAAGGATGTCAAAGGTGGGACGGACGATAGCCGCTAACTCTTCTTTAATAATACAATAAAGATTTATTATCTATTTGTTCAAGTGTATACTGCTTAGGCTGGTCCTAGTGCTAGTATCATAAGGTGTATCATGCATGCCAACTTGGCAAAATTCTGATGTGGCGCTATAATTAATGAAGAGAGGGATGGTTAGTGTATCATAGGTAGATACCGTATTATAGCACGTAAAGCTAGAAATCATAATGGCAAGTAAATCTTGTACACACATTTTACATAGAGATTCTACAAATCAATAAATATAGCACTATTATGATATTACTATATGATACAATGCACTAGAGACATAATATCATGCACTAGTATAATATGCATGATACTAGTAGTATGATACTACCACTAGGACCAGCCTTATCGTATAGCCCACAAGATAAACAACTAGTCACTGACCACCACGTGTCATGGGATTATACAAAACAAAGACCAAGCTTATCAACACTAGAGTTAAAGTACAACATCTATTGATTGTAATCATCCTTGTCAAACATGTCACCTCCTCGAGCGGAACGTCAAATTGGAAGCATTCTGTCATGGGCCGAAAGTTCCATGGGCTAGAAGAAGCATTGGGTCGGCGTCCACTAAGCAATATGAGTGAGAACACACGCTTCCCTGCTGAGTTGTAGACCCAATAAGGCTACAAAAGTGAAGTGATGCAACTTGCTAGAGACATCGATGAACAAATCATAAGTTGGACTTCCCCTTCCACCTCCGGCTCTAGTTTTCCACCCCCTTTATGTCGAACAATGTTATACAAAGCCGAGTATTATTCTCGGAATGTAGCATTTCTTAGCCACTTGTCCTCCTGTAACCTGATCTCCCATCCATCCAGGGGCGAAGCTAGAAAAAAAGGTCGCATGGGTCAAAATGTGCCCATAAAATGTAGGTCATAAGGAAGCTCATTCAAATTAATTATTACCTCTCTGTAAGTTGGAGGGGTCGACAAAGGGCAAAGACGTATAATACGACTAGTGTTGGATGGACCTTCATGATCGTATCACTGGTTCTGTTGGTGACGATTTTCTTTTCAAATTCAAAAAACTCTCTATAAATTTATATATACATGATAAATAGTGTAGAATGTCCTCTTGACTTCTTATTTGATTACCTGACATTATACTAGGGCAATTTGAGGCTTAATTTGTATTCTCTAATTTACTGATTACCCCATATGACAAAATCAACCTACACCTTCAAACGACTAAAAATCAACTATCGGAAGGCTGAAAACCCTATGATTGGAAAATTGGAACTGATAATATTTCATATCAATAAGGTGCATATACCACTTTTAGTCGTACTTTACAGATCGTAGTCGTACTTACAGATCATGTAGAAAAAATAGTCAGTTTTCTTGAGTCAAGGGATCGCCGGCGATCCACGAGAGGAGACGGCGAGAGGCGAACTGTGGACGACGAGCGAGCGAGATCGCTAGAAATAACGGAATCCGAGCCGACTAGGAGCAAACCCAGCGATACTTTTTCTTTATGGATCGATCTATTCAGCTAACTATGGGCTGAATACTGCATGTTTTGGGCCTGGTCTGGACGTACAAGTGCTTTTACGAGGGAACACAAGTGATCTTACGTGATTAACTACTGTCAAATACAAATTTTTAATAGGTTCATTTTGTTGCACTGGGCTATATAGACAAGAGTGTGAGCCAAAATCGTTGGGGTCAATTGACCCCAACTTTACACCGTAGCTCCGCCCTGCATCCATCCGTAATGGAGAATATGTCGAATTTGTAGAAATGTTTCGTACTTATCAACCCAGTCTAGAAGTGTGAATCTCCCGACTTCCAAAACAATTGAGATAACGCCTTCGAGCTAACATATTTCCTCGGAAAGGGGGGTTTGCCATATACCATCTTTAGTAAATAGCTTCAACAACCATTTACCTAATAGAGCAGTATTTTTTACCTTCAAGTCATGAATACCTAGTCCACCTTGGTCCTTTGGGCGACAAACCATACTCCATTTTGTCAGTCGATATTTTTTTCTCACTATCTCCTTGGCCAAAGAATCAAGATCGAAAATAATCTAACCTTTTCAAGACTCCTTTGGGAGTAGAAAAAATAAAGATCATATACAGTACCATATTGGTGAGTACTAAATTTATGAGCACCAGTCTTCCACCTAGAGATAGCAATTTTTCTTTACAACCGTTGAGCCTTTTCTGCAGCCTCTCCTCGGCTATTTCCATTCAACATTTGTGAGCCTCCGATGATGATTCCCAAATAGTTGATTGGAAATTGTCCACACTCGCAACCAAAAAGCTCATCCTAAAGGTTGGCCTCGTCTTAAGCTTCTCCAAAGCAAAACAATTCACTTTTATGGAAGTTGATTTTGAGGCCGAATAAATTCTCGAATACTAATAATAATAGTTTTAGATTCTTAGCTTTCTCCAAGTCATGTTTCATGAAAAGAATTGTGTCATTAGCATATTAAAATATAGATAGACCACCTTCAACTAGATGGGGAACTACACCTTTCATTTGGCCATCAGACTTAGCACGCTCTATTAAGATTACCAAATCTTCCATTATTTTAAATAGTATGGGTGATACTAGGTCACCTAGTCTCGATCATTTTCTTGTTTGAAAGTATTTACCAATTTCATCATTGACTTTAATGGCTACACTACCTCCGGACACAAAACTGTGGATTAGAGGCCGCCACTCATCAGAAAAACCTTTCATCCCGACTATTTGATGGAGACAACACCACTTGACCTTGTCATAGGCCTTTTCAAAATCATTTTTTTAAAAGTATACCTTTTAGCTTTTTCCTATGTAACTCATGTAGTGTCTCATGTAGAATTACTACACTATCTAAGATGTTTCTTCCTTGCATAAAAGCAGATTACAAAAAACGGACTACATGATATGCGACAGAGTTAAGCAGAATAGTTGCAGTCTTAGTGAAAATTTTAAAATTAACGTTAAGAAGGCATATCGGTCGAAATTGTTGTATCCTTACAACCTTGTTAACTTTTGGTAATAAATTTATTTCATCAAAGTTTAAGCAAAAAAGTTCCAATTGACCAGCACTAAGACAACCAAATAGATCTAGAAGATTCGACTTGATTACTTCCCATAAGTTTTGGTAAAACTCTGTGGGATATCCATCAGAACCTGGGGCTTTGTTATATTCCATTTGGAAAACCATCTACTCAATTTCCTTCTTGGTATAAGGAGCAGTTAGGAAATTGTTATCCTCGAGCGAAACTTGGAGAATATCATTTGTCTGAGACTCATCCATGGAAAAATTACCTTCCTCTAGAGACCCGAACAAATCATTGTAATAGTTTGTAATATAAGACTTAAGTTGATCATGTCCTTCGATCATGCATTCATCGTGTACTAGAGGATTGATAAGTTTCTTTCTATGTCTACGATTGGAACTCCATGTATATGGTATTCAAGTCTCCTTCCAGAATAAATTTAGCTTTAGATCGTTGATACCACTTAATCACCTCCTCCCGAAGAAGTCGAGCTATTTCTGTATTTTATTGGCTTTTAAGCTCAATTTTTGTGTAGATTACAACCTAACCACCTAACCTATGCGAGAGCCTCCAATTCATCAATTATGGCTGATAATCAAAACTTCTTCTTGAGGATGTCGGTTGTATGTATGGTCCATCCAGTCAGGAATTTGCGTAAAGCACGTATTTTTTATTCCATCTTTGAATAGGAGTAAGACCATGTACTTGTTTATTCCACACATTCTTAACCAACTCATGAAAGCCATTTTGGTGCAACCACCCAAGTTCAAACTTGAGTTGGCATTTACACAGTGAACATGGAGACCATCCCGAAAGAATAATAGGAGCATTATCTGATAAAGTCTCAGTATGTTCTAGTGTGTGCACAATTACCATAGGAAATTTAGATTCTCATTCAGTGTCCATAAACACGCGGTCTAGTTTTTTTATGACTGTACACCCACATGAAATGCCTACCGACCATAGAAACCTCTTTTAAGTCAAGGTTGCTAATTACAACGTTGAATAAAAGCGGCCAATGATTATTAAATCATCCACGACTATTCTTATGAGAGTATGTGAGGATGTGTTATGGACGCGACAAGCAAAACCAAGAATAAAAACAAAACACATAACTTATCCAATTAAGAGAGAAAAAACCACACATACCATCCAGCGAAACTTCATTATATGAGGAATATTTATACAACACCGAGAATATTCTCATACGCAACTTATCCCAACCGATGATTTGTAAGAGGTACATATAATGGTGAAAACTTAGATCATCAACGATCTCGGTGACTGTCCTTGCTTCGCTCTGTCGTTAGCCTTCTTATTAAATTTGGATCACAATATAACATGACCATCTGTTCCAAAATATAAAATGTTTTAGCTTTGTTTCTAAAATACATCTATACATCTTTTAGTATGTAGTTTCGGAGCAAAATAAGTGAACCTATATACTAAAATATCATCTAGATACATTTAATTTAGAAAAAGACTAAAAGATCTTATATTTTAAAACGGAGGGAACACAAGTCACTCGCGCCCCTGTATAGCATGGAAAAGTCCCGTCACAAAGGGAACAACACGCTTAACCAAAACACCTTTGTTAACTTGTACCGAATGGTCGAGACTTTTTTTGAGAAGCTAGTTTTGAATTACGATGGTTTTTTTTGGAAATGGGTACTTTATTACTTGAAGTAAGTTTACATCCGACATCTGCATAACTAGGATGCACACAGCCGAACAAACACACAACACGAGTACAAAGAAAAATAACCAAAACTAACATAAAGGTGATCAAATAAGAAAATCCTTCATAACGCGCTATGACAGCTCTATCCGTAGATCACGCTGCCATCCATGTCCATCCATGTCGGGAGAAGATATCCCTCGCCGTATCCTCCAACCGTATACAACCCTCCACAAACAACTCGCGGAACTCCATACGTTGGAGAGAGGTCCATGATCGGAGGATGGCCGTGACTCGATAGATAACCTGCAAGGGAGAAGACACAATGTTATTAAAAATCTTGTCATTTCTACATAGCCAAAGCGACCAAATAATGGCAAGCACTTCCACCATAAATAAAGTTTCATATTTATCCTCAATCCCATTCAGCCAGTTGCCAAATATATTGACAACCGAACATGGAGGAGATAAACCAGAGGCTACTTGGATGATTGGCCATATAGCACGAGCAAATTTACAATGGAAGAACAAATGCCGTATTGTCTTGTTATGGTGACAAAAAATGCATTGCGTGCTTCCATGCCAATTTCTCCTAACAAGATTATCTTTTGTGAGAATAACTCCTTTATGGAGATACCTGCGAAAATCTTCGATTTAAGGGGTATTTTTATCTTCCAAATTTTATTATTATCATCGACTGAAATATCAGGTTGGATCAACGCTCTATACATTGAATCAACAAAAAAAATCCACTCTGCAGAAATTTCCATTTGAATTCGTCCACACTCTCAGACAACTATATCATGGATAGTCTTAATAAAAGAATATTCCAAGACACCAATCTAGGGCCTATAAGACTTTTTCTGAAAGACACATTCGGCGGATTACTTTCCATTACCGTGGAAAGTGTATCTCTTTTATGTTTAATGATTGAGTATAGAGCCGGATACTGTTCACAGAGAGAGGTTTGACCAAGCCATTTATCTTCCTAGAATCTAATTTATGATCCATCCTTAATGTTGAAAGCCCCAAACCGGAAGAAGTGTTTTTTTGGATGCCATCAGTTCGACCCAAAAGTGTGAATCCCGGGTTTCTAGACCACTTGGGACATAGCTCTTGATTCAACATACTTTCTCCATAAAATGGTTTGTCAGACTCCTTCCGTAAGAAGTTTAAAGAGCCATTTACCTAAAAGTGCGGTGTTTTTGACTTGCAAATCATGTATGTCTAGTCCATCGTATTCTTTGGGTCGGCAAACCACATTTTATCTGGCCAGTCGATATTTCTTTTTCTCACTATCCTCTTGTCAAAAGAATATTGAATTATCGATAGTTACGGGTGCTCTAATTAATGTCTAGGTTACGTAAGTCTCCGAAGTTTCCTTGAAGATCGGCCAAACTTGCTTCCTGGATCTTCTTCACTCGCTAGACGCTGCACCGTACCTGTCATACAAAATGCTACTGTACTGTATATTGAAACAATATATACACGTCACGACCTATTGGTCTCGGCCTACCTAATGCAGCAACCCTACAGATTATCAAGCAAAAATGCAGCTTTCAGGACTGAACGTGGCTCAAACCAATCGTCGCTTTCTTGCAACCATCGGGCTACTAACGAGCCAATCGATCGGCATGTCGACGGGTACTTATAAATTGACGAGCGACGATCTGATACAACCTGCATTGCTATCCGAACCACCGTTCGGTATAACTAGTATACTGGTATTCGTACGTACAGTAGGTATAATACCCATTCAGCGTTACGGTCACCTTGCATGCACCAGCATGGTAGGCTAAGTATCAATGGCCATTTCCGTCGTCCTCTCCCACAAGGAACTCCGGAAAGGTTAGTCTGCATCGGATGATCATCAGCTCAGAAGCTGCAATATAAATGAGCAGGTTAGGGCCGTGAACAAGCAAAAACCGATACCTGCTTATACACACTTGTGAAGTCGTGAAGCATTGTTATCGATTTATATTACAAATTTATTTCATAATAAACCGATACCTGTCTATACCCACCACTTCCGCAACAACTTTCAATCTGCACAACCGCCATGGATTAAGTAACTGTTTCTCCCTGATTAAGTAACTGTTTTCCAAACTGCGCCATGGATTTCTTTAACAGGCAGTTAGCCTATAAACAGTTAAATACTCTACAGCCTAAGCTTTTGACTTTGAGGAGGGAGAGCGCTGGCTTATAGTCAGGAAGAAGCAGCACCATACGACGACAGCCGCGCCCGCAAGCTCCCCAACTACAGTGGGCGTCATGGCGAACACGGCGTTCAAGAGCCTCGGCGACGTGCTCATGGTGCTGCCGACGTCCACGGTGATCGTGTACGAGGTGCTGAACCCGATCGTGACCAGCGCCGGCTCGTGCAGCGTGGCGAACAAGGCGGTCACCGCGGTGCTCGTCGCGCTCTGCACCTTCTCTTGCGCTTTCTCGGCCTTCACCGACAGCTACGTCGGCGCCGACGGCAAGGTCAGGTATGGCATCGTGACGCCCAGGGGTCTCCTGCCGTTCAACGCCGGCGACGACCCCGACGCCGCCCTGAGGGATTTCTCAAAGTACAGGCTGCGGCTGGCGGACTTCGCGCACGCCCTCTTCTCCGTGATCGTGTTCGCGGCGGTGGCGCTGCTGGCCGATGCCAACACGGTCGCGTGCTTCTACCCGCGGCTCATAGAGCAGCAGAAGGCGCTGGTCACGGCGCTGCCCGTCGTGATCGGCGCCCTCGCCAGCGGGTTCTTCGTCGTGTTCCCCTCCACGCGCCACGGGATCGGGTACCCGCCGATGAAGCCTGCCGCGACCGCGCTGGCGGCGCAGTAGCTAGGCCGGACGCGCTGTTCGTCTTTGTGTTCACGTCTGCGCGTTGTGCCGTTCGCCACCTGTTGCTTTGCATCGATGTGGATTGTTGTTGTCGCAGGGTACAAGGTCCAAATGTAGAAGAGTAAGTTTGGTGTTATTTTTCTTGATAATTTTCTATATGAATAGCTCGATCTTGTTGGTTTGATTGGTATTGTTATGTTTATGCCAAAGATAATTTGCACCGTACCGTGGGATAATTCGTTTTTTCCATGATCGCTTCATTCCTGATAAGTAAGATAGATGAGCGATACATACGGCTCCCCCTCCGCTTTCGCTCCCTCTCCTCCCCTCCCCCTTGAGAGTCGCTCCAGCATTGCCGGCCCCCCTCCCCTTCTTCTTCGGCTCCGGCTAGAGAGGATGGGGTGGGCGAGGCTGGCCGTTGTATAGTTATAGATGTAGGTGGCTTGGCCATGTGCCGGTCTTGGGCTTGATGCCCGTAGGTGGAGGCGGTGCTAAGGCTCTGTGCAGCCAGATCCTTAGCTTCCTAGGGTTCCTTGTTGTTTTTCTCTCTTTCCATGGTGGAGGGAGGAAAACGGCGAAGAACACCGCGCTCCGAAATAAAGTTGTTCTTGATGCAGGAGTTGAGTGGTTGTGCCCAGATCTAGGGCCCTCTCTGGCCGGCCATGGCGGCGGGGGGAGACGGCCCGGTTGTGGGCGGTGGCTTCGCTTCTCTGCATCCTCGAGCTACTCCTTGGTGTTTTCGAGCGGCGCCAGGAGGTCGTTGGGTCTCCCTCTTCGAGTTGCTGTAGTGGTTGCAGTTGCCGGCGAAGGGTGCAGGCTCAGTGGCTCGACCATAAAGCTCGGGTGCGCCTTTGCGGTGTCGTCGGCGACTAGCTGCCTCTCCAGATCTCGGCCTGCCGTGGTGACGAGGGAAGGAAGGAGGGTGGACTTGCTGCTGCTGATGCTTGCAAAGGACGGGCCGCCTGTTCTCAGGCGGCGATGTTGCGTCTTCTCCGGCGATCTCCAAGCGGAAGCAATAAGCCAACCGCTATCTCTGGCCAAGAGTATGGCCACGCCGAGCTCGAGAGGCCTCTGTGCCTGAGCTACTTCAACCGCCTCCGGCGGCCTTTTTTCTCCCTTCTCGCGGATCCAGGCATCGACGTTGGACCAAGTGGTTCGTCCCCGGTTTCGACGACGGCGACCGCGGTCAGAGGCGAGCTTCAAGTGGAGTGCAGGACTCGATTGCTTTCTGAGCTTTCCTGCAGGGTGCAATGTGAAAATTTGAGGGGCCCAGTTGTAACCTTGTTTTCTTTTCAGGCCCTTATTGTAATTTGTACTCACCGCTTTGACTAATCGCAGCATCTCGGTCCTTCGGGACCTATTCCCATTAAAAAAAGATAGAAGATATTGGTTCTACACCATCTCTAACAAGCATAGTGACAAGCATGGTTGCCATATTGCTTAGATGGAGGGAAGAACCTTAGTTTGCTTTTTGGAAAATTTCCAGTCGAACAACTTCACCAAAATCTCTGCCTTTTTTTAATAGTGGTAGGGTGCCAGGCACCCATTTCATTATCATAAAACACGTGGTAGGTACAAGTTGTTGGAATTACGCCCTAGAGGCAATAATAAAGATGTTATTATTATAATTCTTGTTTATGATAAAGTTTATATTCCATGCTAGAATTGTATTAAGCGGAAACATTAATACTTGTGTGGTTTGTAAACAACACCGTGTCCCTAGTACGCCTCTATGGACTAGCTCATTGATCAATGATGGTTAAGGTTTCCTAACCATAGACATGAGTTGTCAATTGATAATGAGATCATATCATTGGGAGAATGATATGGTGGATAGACCCAAACAAAGCACAGCAATGAGATCGTGTCATCGTGTTCGTCTTTGCGAAGCTTTTCCTATGTCAAATATTGTATTCCTTAGACCATGAGATAATGCAACTCCCTGGTATCGGAAGAAAGCTTTGAGGTCATCAAACGTCATCCTATGAGAGGGTGATCATAAAGGTGTCTCTCAGATGATCGGAAAGTATCTGTTGGGTTGTATGTATCGAGATGGAATTTGTCCCTCCCAAGTCGGAGAGATATACTTCGGGCCCACTCGGTAATCGATATCAACACCGCTTGCAAGCATGTGGTTAAGGAGTTAATCACAAAGTGATATCGGATTACGGAACGAGTAAAGTACTTGTTGTGAACGAGATTGAACTAGGTATGACGGTACCGACGATCGAATCTCGGGCAAGTAAAATATCGCGAGACAAAGGGAATATATATATGGGATTGATTGAATCCTGGCATCGTGGTTCATCCGATATGATCATCGATGAATGTGTGGGAGTCAATATGGGTGCCCAGACCCCGCTGTTGATTATTGATAGAAGATCATGTCTGCATATTCTCGAACCCGCAGGGTCACACACTTAACGTATCTTGACGCTAGGATAGATTGGATAATTGGTTTATGAATTTTTGTTTGGAGTCTCGAATGGGATCCGGGATATCACGAGAGGTTTCGAAATGGTCCGGAGAATAAGATTCATATAAGGCAGTGCAGTTTTTGGAGTTCGGAATTGTTCCGGGTTAATCGGTATTGTACCGGAAGCTTCTAGAACCTTCCGGAAGGGGACCAACGTGGCCCCACCTTCCGGGAGGGGGGCATGGGCCTATGAGGGAATGTCCTGGCCGCATTGGGCCAGGGGCACAAGGCCCCATAGGGCCCAGCCGATTCTAGAGAGATTTGACTCGTTTAAATCTCGGGATAGAATTTCTAGATAAGGGAGAGTTTAAATCGTTTAAATATAGAGATAGGATTTCTAGATAAGGGAGAGTTTAAATTGTTTAAACTAGAGATAGGCTTGGAGGAGGGGCAAGGGCTGGCCGCCCCCCCCTCTATATATAGAGGGGTGGTGCGCCCCCTCCCCCCCCCACACACACACCTTCCTCCAAGCCCTAGCAGCCTTGCTACCTTCCTCTCTCCCTCCCGACTGTTTGTAGGCGAAGCCCTGCAGCAGAAATTCTCCACCATATACACCACGCCGTCGTGCTGTAGATCCAATCTATCTCTCCACCATACTCGCTGGTCCGAGGAAGGAGGAGACGTCGAGGTGTTGCACGTGTGCATCTCACGGAGGCACCGCCACTTGTGGTGCTAGATGGGATCGGATCGCGAGGAGGAGAAGCGAGTACGACTACATCACCCACGTTCCGACGAACGTTCCGTTGTGCGAATCTTCAAGGGTATGAAGATCTAATCCAATCTCTCTCGTTGTTTGTATCTCCTAGATTATATCTTGGCTTTCCCTCTGTTCGCTCCGTAAATTTTTTTGATTTACTATGCCGCGAAACCCTTCAGTGGTATCAGAGCTAGATCTATGCGTAGATGTGTTTCACGAGTAGAACGTAACATGGTTGTTGCGGGCGTTGATGTTTTCTATTGCAAGCCTCTTGTTTGTGTTCTTCTTATGACGCGGGATAGTGAGATTGAAGCGGTCCAGGCCAACCTTACGCGACGTTGTTCGCGAGACCGGCTCCGCACTTGACGTGTGGCTTGTTCCACACATGCGGCTGGTGGATGTCAGTTTCTCTCACTATAGTTGTCATGGGATTAACACCGGAGTTTGGCAACCATAATATCACCGTTGTGGCTTTCCGTAGGTAAGAATCGTTCTTAGCATCTACTCCCATAAAGCCACGTAAAACATGCAACAACAAAGTAGAGGCGTCTAACTTGTTTTTGCAGGGAGTGTTTTCTGTGATATGGTATGGCACAAGATGTGATGTGTATATTGTATGCGATGATCATGTTTTGTAATGTTTCACGACTTGCATGTCGATGAGTACACAACCGGCAGGAGCCATATGGTTGTCTTTATAATTGTGTATGACCTGCGAGTCAACTTCTTATACGCCATGTAATAGCTTTACTTTATCGCTAAGTAGTTAGCAATAGTTGTAGTTGCTATTCGTGGTGGAGGCAATCATGGTGGAGTGATGGAGATCATGCCGGAACACACAAGATGGAGATCATTGCGTGAAGATAGGCTATACCATGTCACATAAAGTTATATGCATGTGATGTTTATCCTTTTATGTATCTTATCATGCTTAGATCGCGACGGTAGCATTATAAGATGATTCCTCACTTAAAGATCAAGATAAAAACTGTGTTCTCCCCAAGTATGCACCGTTGCGAAAGTTCGTCGTGTCCAAGCATCACGTGATGATCGGGTGCTATAGACTCTACGCTCACATACAACGGGTGCAAGCCAGTTTTTGCACACGCGGAAATACTTGGGTCTAACTTGACGAGCCTAGCATGTACAGACATGGCCTCGGAACACAAGAACCGAAAGGTTAAGCATGAGTCATATGAATGATATGATCGACACTTCGTTGTCCACCATTGAAACCACATCTCTTCTCGTGATGATCGGATTAGGTGTGGTGAATTTGGATCGTGTTCACTAAACAACTTGAGGGATGTTGAATTTAGTGGGAGTTCATCTAGTAATTTGATTAAGTTGAACTATTTATCATGAACATAGTCTAAATTGTACTTGCAAATACTGTAGATCCAATGGCCAAGTCCAACTTCAACTTCAACGTTTTTGCTGAGAAAGAAAAGCTTAGAAACAATGGGTCTAACTTCACCAACTAGTTCCGCAATCTAAGAATCATTCTGTCTGGCGGACAAAAGGACTATGTCCTTGAGAAAGCGTTAGGTAACCCCCCTGCTGCAACTGCGCCGGCTGATGAGAAAGCTGTCTATCAGTCGCGCAAAGATGATTATGGTGTGATTAAGAGCACCATGTTGTTTGCTATGGAACCGGAGCTTCAAAATCGTTTTGAAACCTATCCCGGGCCCTTTGAGATTCTCGAGGAGCTGAAAACCATGTTTCAGACTCAAGCCCGTTCTGAGAGATATGAGATCTCTGAGAAGTTCTTTAACTGCAAGATGGAGGAAGGGAGTTCCGTTAGTGAGCACGCCATAAAGATGTCGGGCTACACTCAACGCCTTGAGCAACTGGAATGCACGATTCCAGAGGAGCTCAAGATTGACAGGGTTCTGCAATCACTCCCTCCCATCTACAAAAGTTTTGTAGTGACTCATAATCAGATTGGTTCCACTGATACGATCACCGAGCTCTTCGCAAAGCTGAAGGCTGCGGAAGTGGACATCAAGAAGGATAATCATGTGTTGATGGTCAACAAGCCCTCCTTTAAGAAAGTTAAGGGAGCAAAGAAGCCCTTCAAGAAGGGCGGCGGCAAGCGCAATGCCCCTGCTGAGAAGAAGCTCAGGTCTGGTCCCAAGCCAGACACTGAGTGCTTCTATTGCAAGGACAAGGGTCACTGGAAGCGCAACTGTCCGAAGTACTTAGCGGACAAGAAGGCTGGCACCATCAAAGGTATATTTGATATACATGTTATTGATGTTTTCCTTACTAGCCCTCGTTGTAGTGCCTGGGTATTTGATACCGGTTCAGTTGCTAATATTTGTAACTCGAAACAGGAGCTACGGAATAGACGGCGGCTTGCGAGGGATGAGGTGACGATGCGCGTTGGCAACGGATCAAGAGTTGATGTGATGGCCGTCGGCACGCTCTCCTTAGTTTTACCTTCGGGATTAGTTTTAAACCTTAATAAATGTTATTATGTGCCTGCGTTGAGCATGAACATTATTTCCGGATCGTGTTTATTGCAAGACGGTTATTCATTTAAATCGGAGAATAATGGTTGTTCTATTTATATGAGTAACATCTTTTATGGTCATGCACCTCTTGTGAATGGTTTATTTCTTCTAAATCTCGAAAGGGATGAAACACACATCCATAACATTGAGGCTAAGAGATGCAAAGTAGATAGTGATAATACTACTTATTTGTGGCACTGTCGTCTAGGTCATATTGGAGTAAAGCGCATGAAGAAACTCCATTCTGATGGACTTTTGGAGTCTCTTGATTTTGAATCATTTGACACATGCGAACCATGCCTCATGGGCAAGATGATCAAAACCCCATTCTCCGGTATGATGGAGCGAGCAACGGACTTGTTGGAAATCATACATACCGATGTATGCGGACCGATGAGTGTTTCGACGCGCGGTGGATATCGCTATTTCCTCACTTTTATCGATGACTTAAGTAGATATGGGTATATCTATTTAATGAAACATAAATCTGAAACGTTTGAAAAGTTCAAAGAATTTCAGAATGAAGTGGAGAACCATCGTAACAGAAAGATTAAGTTTCTACGATCCGATCGTGGGGGCGAATATTTGAGTTATGATTTTCTCACGCATCTTAAAGCAAGCGGAATTGTTTCGCAACTCACGCCACCCGGAACACCACAGCGCAATGGTGTGTCTGAACGCCGGAATCGAACCCTATTAGATATGGTCCGATCAATGATGTCTCTTACTGATTTGCCGTTATCATTTTGGGGTTATGCATTAGAAACCGCTGCATTCACTTTAAATAGGGCTCCATCTAAATCCGTTGAGACGACACCGTATGAACTGTGGTTTGGTGCTAAACCTAAGTTGTCGTTTCTTAAAGTTTGGGGATGCGAAGCTTACGTCAAGAAGTTGATGCCGGACAAGCTCGAACCCAAAGCGGAGAAATGCGTCTTCATAGGATACCCTAAGGAAACTATTGGGTATACCTTCTATCACAGAACCAAAGGCAAAGTGTTTGTCGCAAAGAACGGTTCCTTTCTTGAGAAGGAGTTTCTCTCGAAAGAAGTGAGTGGGAGGAAAGTAGAGCTAGACGAGGTTATTAAACCTTCTCTTGAATTGGAGAGTAGCGCAGCACCTGAAATTGTTCCAGTGCCGCCTGCACCAACAATAGAGGAAGCTAATGACAAGGATCATGAAGCTTCGGACGATGCTGCTACTGAACGTCGCAGGTCGACAAGGTCGCGTGCCCCTCCTGAGTGGTACGGCAACCCTGTCTTGACTGTCTTGTTGGTATAAGACAGTGAACCTACGAACTATGAGGAAGCGATGATGAGCCCAGACTCTGAGAAATGGCTGGAAGCCATGAAATCCGAATTGGGATCCATGAGCGAAAACCAAGTATGGACTTTGGTGGATCCTCCTAGCGACCGAAAGGCCGTTGAGTGCAAATGGATATTCAAGAAGAAAACGGACGCGGATGGTAATGTTACCGTCTATAAAGCACGGCTTGTTGCAAAAGGTTTTCGACAAGTTCAAGGTGTTGACTACGATGAGACTTTCTCTCCCGTAGCGATGTTTAAGTCCATTCGGATTTTATTAGCAATTGTTGCGTTTCATGATTATGAAATATGGCAGATGGATGTCAAGACTGCTTTCCTCAATGGCAACATTGATGAAGAGTTGTATATGATGCAACCCGAGGGTTTTGTCGATCCTAAGGATGCTAGTAAAGTATGCAAACTTCAGCGTTCCATTTATGGACTGAAGCAAGCATCTCGGAGTTGGAACCTTCGTTTTGATCAAGTGATCAAGAGCTTTGGATTTGTTCCAAATTGCTACGAAGCTTGCATCTACAAGAAAGTGAGTGGGAGCTTGGTGACGTTTCTGGTACTGTATGTGGATGACATATTGATTATCGGAAATGACATCAACATGCTTAACGATGTGAAGAGTTATTTGAACAAGTGTTTTTCAATGAAAGACCTAGGTGAAGCTGCTTATATATTGGGCATCAAGATCTATAGAGATAGACAAAGACGCCTGATAGCTTTAAGCCAGAGTACATACCTAGACAAAGTTCTGAAAAGGTTCAGAATGGATAAGGCAAAGAAAGGTTCAGTGCCTATGTTGTCGGGTAAGATATTGAGCGAGGCTCAGTGTCCAGCTACGGTAAATGATAGGGAAGCTATGAGCAAAGTGCCTTATGCCTCGGCCATAGGTTCCATCATGTATGCCATGCTGTGTACTAGACCGGATGTGTCCAATGCTCTTAGTTTGACGAGCAGATATCAAAGTGATCCAGGAGTGGAACACTGGACAGCCGTGAAGAACATCCTAAAGTACCTAAATAGAACTAAAGAAATGTTCTTAGTCTATGGGGGTGATGAACAACTTATCGTAAAAGGTTACGTCGATGCTAGTTTCGACACCGACAAGGATGATTCTAAATCTCAGACAGGATATGTTTATATTTTGAATGGAGGAGCTGTGAGCTGGAGAAGCTGCAAGCAAAGCGTGATCGCGGGATCTACAGTAGAAGCGGAATACATGGCTGCTGTAGAAGCGTCAAGTGAAGGAGTTTGGATCAGAAACTTCATCACTGAGATTGGCGTGGTTCCAAGTGCATTGGACCCACTGGAGATATTGTGTGACAACACTGGCGCCATAGCACTCGCTAAGGAACCAAGATATCATCCAAAGACCAAGCATATCAACCGCAAGTTTCATATAATCCGAGATTATATAGCAGATGGAGATCTGAAGATTAGCAAAGTACATACGGATCTGAATGTCGCAGATCCATTGACTAAACCTCTTCCACGTGTAAAACATGATCAACACCTCAGTGCCATGGGTGTGAGATTGTTGCCAGATGTAAACTAGATTATTGACTCTAGTGCAAGTGGGAGACTGTTGGAATTACGCCCTAGAGGCAATAATAAAGATGTTATTATTATAACTCTTGTTCATGATAAAGTTTATATTCCATGCTAGAATTGTATTAAGCGGAAACATTAATACTTGTGTGGTTTGTAAACAACACCGTGTCCCTAGTACGCCTCTATGGACTAGCTCATTGATCAATGATGGTTAAGGTTTCCTAACCATAGACATGAGTTGTCAATTGATAATGAGATCATATCATTGGGAGAATGATATGGTGGATAGACCCAAACAAAGCAGAGCAATTAGATCGTGTCATCGTGTTCGTCTTTGCGAAGCTTTTCCTATGTCAAATATTGTATTCCTTAGACCATGAGATAATGCAACTCCCTGGTATCGGAAGAAAGCTTTGAGGTCATCAAACGTCATCCTATGAGAGGGTGATCATAAAGGTGTCTCTCAGGTGATCGGAAAGTATCTGTTGGGTTGTATGTATCGAGATGGAATTTGTCCCTCCCAAGTCGGAGAGATATACTTCGGGCCCACTCGGTAATCGATATCAACACCGCTTGCAAGCATGTGTTTAAGGAGTTAATCACAAAGTGATATCGGATTACGGAACGAGTAAAGTACTTGCTGTGAACGAGATTGAACTAGGTATGACGGTACCGACGATCGAATCTCGGGCAAGTAAAATATCGCGAGACGAAGGGAATATATATATGGGATTGATTGAATCCTGGCATCGTGGTTCATCCGATATGATCATCGATGAATGTGTGGGAGTCAATATGGGTGTCCAGACCCCGCTGTTGATTATTGATAGAAGATCATGTCTGCATATTCTCGAACCCGCAGGGTCACACACTTAACGTATCTTGATGCTAGGATAGATTGGATAATTGGTTTATGAATTTTTGTTCGGAGTCTCGGATGGGATCCGGGATATCACGAGAGGTTCCGGAATGGTCCGGAGAATAAGATTCATATAAGGCAGTGCAGTTTTTGGAGTTCGGAATTGTTCCGGGTTAATCGGTATTGTACCGGAAGCTTCTAGAACCTTCCGGAAGGGGACCAACATGGCCCCACCTTCCGGGAGGGGGGCATGGGCCTATGAGGGAGTGTCCTGGCCGCATTGGGCCAGGGGCACAAGGCCCCATATGGCCCAGCCGATTCTAGAGAGATTTCACTCGTTTAAATCTCGGGATAGAATTTCTAGATAAGGGAGAGTTTAAATCGTTTAAATCTAGAGATAGGATTTCTAGATAAGGGAGAGTTTAAATTGTTTAAACTAGAGATTGGCTTGGAGGAGGGGCAAGGGATGGCCGCCCCCCCCCTCTATATATAGAGGGGTGGTGTGCCCCCTCCCCCCCACACACACACACCTTCCTCCAAGCCCTAGCAGCCTTGCTACCTTCCTCTCTCCCTCCCGACTGTTTGTAGGCGAAGCCCTGCAGCAGAAATTCTCCACCATATACACCACGCCGTCGTGCTGTAGATCCAATCTATCTCTCCACCATACTCGCTGGTCCGAGGAAGGAGGAGACGTCGAGGTGCTACACGTGTGCATCTCACGGAGGCACCGCCACTTGTGGTGCTAGATCGGATCGGATCGTGAGGAGGAGAAGCGAGTACGACTACATCACCCACGTTCCGACGAACGTTCCGCTGTGCGAATCTTCAAGGGTATGAAGATCTAATCCAATATCTCTCGTTGTTTGCATCTCCTAGATTAGATCTTGGCTTTCCCTCTGTTCGCTCCGTAGAAAATTTTGATTTACTATGCCGCGAAACCCTTCACAAGTTACATGGAAGCCCAGAACAACAAATTATTCTAAGACAAGGCCTCCATTTTCTAGAAAACACCCTGGAACAAAAAGTAAAAAAGCAATCAAGTCCAAAGCTGCCTCTGCCATAGCCGCCGGCGATCTCCACGCGACTAGCGTCGAGATCCAAGAAGCACTCGAGGATATTTCTCTGGCGAAGGATCGCTGCTTCTGGCCACCTCAAAAGCTTCGGGGACAGAACCACTTGGAGGATGAGAGGCGTCGAGCTCTGACGCAGGATGAGAAGAGCCTCCTCAGAGGAGATTGAAAACGGGTCGTCAAATAGGCCAAAGATAGCGGCAACGAAGTAGTCGACCGCTTGATCCACTCGCAGAAGATAAGGCCGGCAGTGCTCACCGAAAAGCTTTGAGCCACCACTGTCCTCCTCCTCGTCGCCACGGCCGAACAGGAGGAAGCGACGCCCTTGACTTGGAGAGAAGCACCAGTAGCTGTGCGTGATGAAGAGGGAGGCGGTCGTCTACCTCGCGGAAGCCACCTTCATCCCCTGCCTCCACGGCCAGCCGGAGGAAGATGAGCCATAACCTCAGCAAGAACAACCTTCGCCTGGCAAGAACAAGAACAAGAACTCCCCCACCTCCTCCCGTAGCTGAGCACTGCAGCGCACCCCATCCTCTTTACCTCGCTGCCATGGCCGGCCGTAGGAAGATGGGGAACCCCGTGAGCAATCTAAACGAAAAGGCCAAACATGTCAAAGCCTGTATTTAAAGATGCGGTGGCCGCCCGCCGCCCCAGCCAAAGGAGCAAGAGGACAGCTCCGGTGAACCCTAGATCCAGGATCTGGACCAAGAGATCCGAGGCTTTGCATCTAGGCAGACCGTCCACTACTGGCACAGGTCCAAAACTACCTATCTTACAGCCTACTACTACTTCGGTGGCCCTCCTCCGCCGCCTCCTGCCGGCTATTCCGGCGAGAAGGGCTCGGGAGTGCCCCGTCTGTTCTTGGTGGACTCTCAAGGCAATGGGAGTGGAGGGGGAGAGGGGGATTTCTCCCAACAGATAATTTAGAGCAACCTTGCCATTAGTTTTAGTCCTCGTGTTTTTAGTGTCTTTTATTCGGAAAGAGAGAAGGGTCTGTCGGTCTCTGTGTTCTCATATGTGTGGAACCATTATTTCATCTAAAACTAGCTAAATGTCCTCTATGGAAAAACCTTCCTTTTAATCCATGTCTTTCTAGATAGAAAATGAATCATGATGTTTTTTCCTTGCAATTTAAGATTTCACCCTTTTTACTTTCCTTTATAGGGAAGATGGGATGTGAGGGAGGTCAGAGGTTGGATGGATGACCGTTTCCTAACCATAGACATGAGTTGTCGATTAATAATGAGGTCATGTCATTAGGAGAATGATATGATGGACAGACCCAAATTAAGTAGAGCAATTAGATCCTGTCATCATGTTCATCTTTGCGAAGATTTTTCCTATGTCAAGTATTGTATTCCTTAGACCATGAGATAATACAACTCCCTGGTATCGGAAGAAAGCTTTGAGGTCATCAAACGTCATCCTATGTGAGGGTGATCATAAAGGTGTCTCTCAGGTGATCAGAAAGTACTTATTGGGTTGTATGTATCGAGATGGAATTTGTCCCTCCCGAGTCGGAGAGATATACTTTGGGCCCACTCGGTAATCGATATCAACACCGCTTGCAAGCACGTGGTTAAGGATTTAATCACAAAGTGATATCGGATTACGGAACAGGTAAAGTACTTGCTGTGAACGAGATTGAACTAGGTATGCCGATACCAACGATCGAATCTCGGGCAAGTAAAATATCGCGTGACGAAGGGAATACATATATGGGATTAATTGAATACTGGCATCGTGGTTCATCCGTATGATCATCGATGAATGTGTGGGAGTCAATATGGGTTTCCAGATCCCGCTGTTGATTATTGATAGAAGATCATGTATGCATATTCTCGAACCCGTAGGGTCACACACTTAACGTGCATCGATGCTAGGATAGAATGGATAATTGGTTTATGAGTTTTTGTTCGGAGTCTCGGATCATATCCAGGATATCATGAGAGGTTCCAGAATTGTCCGGAGAATAAGATTCATATAAAGGAAAGCAGTTTTTGGATTTCGAAATCGTTTCGGAGTTTATCGGTATTGTACCAGAAGGTTCTAGAACCTTCCGGAGTGGGACCAACATGGGCCCACTTGTCGGAGGCCTGCATGGGCCTAAGGGGAAGTGCCCTGGCCACTTTGGGCCAGGGGCACAAGGCCCCTAAGGCCCAGTCGGCCAGCCCTAGGGGAAACCCTAGGGGAGCCTTCTAGAAGGGGGGGAAGACTTTCCCCCCACTCCACCCCTTGGGGCCGCCGCCCTAGGGCTTGGAGGAGGGGCTAAGAGGGGCCGGCCAGCCCCCTATATAAGGAGGGCAGGGGCGCAGCCTCCCCCTCCCACTCCTCCAACCCTAGCCGCCAACTGCTGCCCTCCTCCATCTCTCTCTCCCGACTGCGCGTAGGCGAAGCCCTGCCGCAGAAACTCTCCACCATAAGCACCACGCCGACGTGCTGTAGATCCAATCTATCTCTCCACCATACTTGCTGGACCAAGGAAGGAGGAGACGTCACTGCATCGTACGTGTGCATCTCTCGGAGGCGCCGCCACTTGCGGCGTAGGATCGGATCGGATCGTGAGGAGGAGACGGCGAGTATGACTACATCAACCACGTTCTGTTGAACGTTTCCGCTGTGCGATTTCTTCAAGGGTATGAAGATCTCATCTCTCTCTCTTGTTGATTACATCTCGTTGATTATATCTTGGCTTTCTTGTTCGCATCCGTAGAATTTTTTTGATTTACTATGCTGCGAAACCCTTCAGTGGTATCAGAGCTAGATCTATGCGTAGATGTGTTTCACGAGTAGAACGCAACATGCTTGTTGCGGGTGTTGATGTTTTCTGTTGCAAACCTCTTGTTGTGTATTTCTTATGGCACGGCATAGTGCGATCGAAGCGGTCCAGGCCAACTTTACGCGACCTCGTTCGCGAGACCGGCTCCGCACTTGACGTGTGGCTTGTTCCACACATGCGGCTGGTGGATGCCAGTTTCTCTCACTATAGTAGTCATGGGCTTTACACCGGATGTTAGCAACCATAATATCACCATTGTGGCTTTCCGTAGGTAAGAATCGTTCTTAGCTTGTTACTCCCATAAACCACGTAAAACATGCAACAATAAAGTAGAGGCGTCTAACTTGTTTTTGCAGGGAGTGTTTTGTGATATGGTATGGCCCAAGACATGATGTGTATGAATTGAGATGTATGCAATGATCATGTTTTCTAATATTTCACGACTTGCATGTCGATGAGGTCATAACCGGCAGGAGCCGTATGGTTGTCTTTATAATTGTGTATGACCTGCGCGTCAACTTCTTATACGCCATGTAATAGCTTTACTTTATTGCTAAGTAGTTAGCAATAGTTGTAGTTGCTATTCATGGTGGAGGCAATCATGGTGGAGTGATGGAGATCATGCTGGCGCGCACAAGATGGAGATCATTGCGCGGAGATTGGCTATACCATGTCACATAAAATTATATGCATGTGATGTTTATCCTTTTATGTATCTTATTATGCTTAGATCGCGAGGTAGCATTATAAGATGATTCCTCACTTAAAGATCAAGATAAAATTGTGTTCTCCCCAAGTATGCACCGTTGCGAAAGTTCGTCGTTTTCAAGCACCTCGTGATGATTGGGTGTTATAAACTCTATGTTCACATACAATGGGTGCAAGACAGTTTTGCACACGCAGAAATACTTGAGTTTGACTTGACGAGCCTAGCATGTACAGACATGGCCTCGGAACACACGAACCGAAAGGTTAAACATGAGTCATATGAATGATATGATCGACACTTTGTTGTCCACCATTGAAACCACATCTCTTCTCGTGAAGATCGGATTAGGTGTGGTGAATTTGGATCGTGTTCACTAAACAACTTGAGGGGTGTTGAATTTAGTGGGAGTTCATCTAGTAATTTGATTAATTTGAACTAGTTATCATGAACATAGTCTAAATTGTATTTGCAAAATTTTGTAGATCAAATGGCTAAGTCCAACTTCAACTTCAACGTTTTTGCTGAGAAAGAAAAGCTTAAGAACAATGGGTCTAACTTCACCAACTGGTTCCGCAATCTGAGAATCATTCTCGCTGGCAGACAAAAGGACTATGTACTAGAGAAAGCGCTAGGTGACGCCCCTGCTACTGATGCGCCGGCTGATGAAAAAGTTGTTTATTAGTCACGCAAAGATGATTATGGAGTGATTAAGAGTATCATGTTGTTTGTTATGGAACCGGAACTTCATAATCGTTTTGAGGAGTTCGCCGGGCCCTTTGAGATACTTGAGGAACTGAAAACCATGTTTCAGACTCAGGCTCGTTCTGAGAGATATGAGATCTCTAAGAAGTTCTTTAACTGCAAGATGGAGGAAGGGAGTTCCGTTAGTGAGCATGCCATTAAGATGTAGGGCTACACTCAACGTCTTGAGCAACTGGACTGCAAGATTCCAGAAGAGCTCAAGATTGAAAGAGTTCTGCAATCACTCCCTCCTAGCTACAAAGGTTTTGTAGTTACTCACAATCAAACTGGTTCCAGTAATACGATCACTGAGCTCTTCGCTAAGCTGAAAGCTGTGGAGGTGGATATCAAGAAAGATAATCATGTGTTGATGGTCAACAAGACCCCTAGCTTTAAGAAATCTAAGGGTGCAAAGAAATCCTTCAAGAAAGGTAGCGGCAAGCGCATTTCCCCTGATGAGAAGAAGCTCAAGTATGGACCTAAGCCGGACACTGAGTGCTTCTATTGCAAGGACAAGGGTCACTAGAAGCGCAACTGTCTGAAGTACTTAGCGGACAAGAAGGCTGGCACCATTAAAGGTATATTTGATATACATGTTATTGATGTTTACATTACTAGCGCTCGTTGTAGTGTCTGGGTATATGATACTGGTTTAGTTTATAATATTTGTAACTCGAAACAGGAGCTACGGAATAGACGGCGGCTAGCAAGCGATGAGGTGATGATGCGCGTTGGCAATGGATCAAAAGTTGATGTGATGGCCGTCGGCACGCTCTCCTTAGTTTTACCTTCGGGATTAGTTTTAAACCTTAATAAGTGTTATTATGTGCCTGCATTGAGCATGAACATCATATCTGGATCGTGTTTATTGCAAGACGGTTATTCATTTAAATTGGAGAATAACGGTTGTTCTATTTATATGAATAACATATTTTATGGTCATGCACCTGTTGTGAATGGTTTATTTCTTCTGAATCTCGAAAGCAATGAAACACACATCCATAACATTGAGGCTAAGAGATGCAAAGTAGATAGTGATAATCCAACTTATTTGTGGCACTGCCGTCTAGGTCATATTGGTGTAAAACGCATGAAGAAACTCCATTCTGATGGACTTTTGGAGTCTCTTGATTTTGAAACATTTGACACATGCGGGCCGTGCCTCATGGGCAAGATGATCAAAACCCCGTTCTCCGGAATAATGGAGCGAGCAACGGACTTATTGGAAATCATGCATACCGATGTATGCGGACCAATGAGTGTTTCGACGCGAGGTGGATATCGCAATTTTCTCACTTTTACTGATGACTTGAGTAGATATGGGTATATCTATTTAATGAAACATAAATCTGAAATGTTTGAAAAGTTCAAAGAATTTCAGAACAAAGTGGAAAACCATCGTAACAGGAAAATTAAATTTCTACGATCCGATCGTGGAGGTGAATATTTGAGTTATGATTTTCTCATGCATATTAAAGCAAGCGGAATTGTTTCGCAACTCACGCCACCCGGAACACCACAGCGCAATGGTGTGTCTGAACGCCGGAATCGAACCCTATTAGATATGTTGCGATCAATGATGTCTCTTACAGATTTGCCGTTATCATTTTGGGGTTATGCATTAGAAACCGCTGCATTCACTTTAAATAGGGCACCATCTAAATCCGTTGAGACGACACCGTATGAACTATGGTTTGGTGCTAAACCTAAGTTGTCGTTTCTTAAAGTTTGGGGATGCGAATCTTACGTCAAGAAGTTGATGTCGGACAAGCTCGAACCCAAAGCGGAGAAATGCGTCTTCATAGGATACCCTAAGGAAACAATTGGTTATACCTTCTAGCACAGATCCGAAGGCAAAGTGTCTGTTGCAAAGAACGGATCCTTTCTTGAGAAGGAGTTTCTCTCGAAAGAAGTGAGTGGGAGGAAGGTAGAGCTAGATGAGGTTACTGAACCTTCTCTCGAGTTGGAGAGTAGCGCAGCACCTGAAATTGTTCCAGTGTCGTCTGCACCAATAAGAGAGGAAGCTAATGACGAGGATCATGAAACTTCGAACGATGCTACTACTGAACTTCGCAGGTCGACAAGGTCACGTGCCACTCCTGATTGGTACGGCAACCCTGTCTTAACCGTCTTGTTGTTAGATAATAGTGAACCTGCGAATTATGAGGAAGCAATGATGAGCCCAGACTCTGAGAAATGGCTAGAGGCCATGAAATACGAATTGGGATCCATGAGCGAAAACCAAGTATGGACTTTGGTGGACTTACCGGATGGCCGAAAGAACATTCCTGGTGAAAACACCAGAATCTTTTCCGAACTCCGAAATAGGACTTTCCTTATATGAATCTTATTCTCCGGACCATTCCGGATCTCCTCGTGATATCCCGGATCCCATCCGAGACTCCGAACAACATTCGGTCTCTTAATCATCATTCCATAACTACTCAACAACATCGAATCCTTAAGTGTGTCTCCCTACGGTTCGTGAATTATGCGGACATGACCGAGACACTTCTCCGATCAATAACCAATAGAGGAATCTGGAAATTCATATGGCTCCCACATATTTCTACGACTACTTGGTGATCGAATGAACCACTTACATACGATACCAATTTACCTTTGTCTCACGATAGTTTACTTATCCGAGGTTTTGATCGTCGGTATCTCTGCATACCTAGTTCAACCTCGTTACCGATAAGTATTCTCTTCTCGTTCCCGTGATATGTGATCCCTTGTGATCCAGTCACATGCTTGCAAGCTAATTGGATGACATTCCACCGAGAGGGCCTAGAGTATATCTATCCGTCATATGGATGGACAAATCCCACTCTTGATCCATGTGCCTCAATCCATACTTTCTGAACACTCAATGCCACCTTTATAGCCACCTAGTTACGGTGTGGTGTTTGATGTCATCAAAGCATCCTTCCGGCGATGGTGATTAGCATGATCTCATGGTCGAAGGAATTATGTTACTATGTATCAGAAAGCTTATAGCAATTGAACTATTAAAATGACTTGATATTTATGCTACGCTTATCTATAGGAGTATGTCCATCATGCCATTCTCCTAATGATATGATCTTGTTGTTAACAACATCTCAATGTTCATGATCGAGAAACCACGATCATCTATTAACCAACAAGCTAGTATTATAAAGAGGCCTTACTAGGGACTCTAATTTAGTTTACAAATCACACAAGTATTAATGTTTCCGGTTAATACTATTATAGCATGAATGTAAACATTTATCATAAACACAAAGATATAATAATAACTACATTTATTATTGCCTCTAGGGCATATCTCCAACAGTCTCCCACTTGCACTAGAGTCAACTAATCTAGATTACATGGTAATATACCGAACACCCATGGTTGTTTGGTGTTGGTCATGTTTTCCCCTCGGGAGAGGTTTAGTCAAAGGATCCGCCACATTCAGATCTGTGTGTACTTTGCAAATATTTATGTCACCATCTTGTACATGTTTTCGAATAGCGTGAAAACGTAGCTTGATGTGCTTCAGCTTCTTGTGTGACCTTGGTTCTTGCGCATTGGCTATGGCGCCCATGTTATCACATTAGATAGACATTGGGTCCAGCGCACTTGGAACCACACCAAACTCTGTAATGAACTCCTTCATCCATATCGCTTCTTGTGAAGCCTCTGAAGTAGCTATGTATTCCGATTCAGTTGAAGATCTCACCACAACACTTTGCTTTGCACTCCTCCAGCTAACTGCTGCACCATTCAAAGTAAATACGTATCCAGATTGTGATTTAGAATCATCCAGATCGGTGTTCCAACTAGCATCGGTGTAACCATTAACAACGAGTTGTTCTTCACCTCCATAAGAAAGAACCATATCCTTAGTTCTTCTCAAGTACTTAAGGATGTTTTTGACCGCTGTCCAATGATCCACTCCTGGATCACTTTGATATCTGCTAGTCAAACTAACAGCATATGCAATGTCGGGTCTAGTACATAGCATGGCATACATTAGAGATCCTATGGCGGAGGCATAGGGAGTCTTAGTTTCTCTATATTCTGCCATTGCAGGACTTTGAGTTTTACTCATGGTCATATTGGGCAACATGGGCAAGAACCCTTTCTTGCTATCTTCCATTCCAAACCTCTTTAGAACTTTGTCCAAATATGTACTTTGTGACAATGATATTAGGCGTCTCGATCTATCTCTATAAATCTTTATGCCTAATATGTAAGCTGCTTCGCCAAGATCTTTCATTGGAAAACTATTATTCAAATAATCCTTGACACTATTAAGAAGATTTACATCATTCCCAATCAACAATATTTCATCTACATATAGTATTAAGAATGCTACAGAGCTCCCACTCACTTTCTTGTAAATACAAGCTTCTCCATAAGTTTGTATAAAACCAAAACTTTTGATTACCTTATCAAAACGTTGATTCCAACTTCGGGACGCTTGCTTCAATCCATATATGGACCTTTGAAGTTTGCATACCTTGTTAGCATCTTTGGGATCGACAAAACCTTTGGGTTGCATCATATACAACTCTTCATCAATGTCCCCATTGAGGAAAGCTGTTTTGACATCCATCTGCCATATCTCATAATCATAATATGGAGCGATTGCTAACATAATCCTCATAGACTTTAGCTTTGCTACCGGTGAGAAAGTCTCATCGTAGTCAACTCCTTGAATTTGTCGAAACCCTTTTGCGACAAGTCGAACTTTATAGACAGTAACATTACCACCAGCATGTGTTTTCTTCTTGAAAATCCATTTGTTCTCGACATCCATTTGTTCTCAACTTGTTTTTGTACATGGATCCAATATCGGATTTCATGGCTTCTTGCCATTTATTGGAATCTGGGCTCATGATCGCTTCCTCATATGTCGCAGGGTCATCGGTGTTGTCCACCAACATGACACTCATAACGGGATCATACCAATCAGGAGTGGTACGAGTTCTCGTTGACCTACGAGGTTCCGTAGTTACTTCAACCGAAGTTCCATGATCAACATCATTAGCTCCCTCTCTTATTGCTGTAGGCGCCACAGGAACTACTTCCGGTGCTGCGCTACTCGCAAGTTCGAGAGAAGGTTCAACAACCTCATCGAGTTCTACTTTCCTTCCAGTCACTTCTTTCGAGAGAAATTCCTTCTCTAGAAAGGATCCATTATTGGCAACGGAGATTTTGCCCTCGGATCTATGATAGAAGGTATACCCAATAGTTTCCTTCGGGTATCCTATGAAGACGCATGTTTCCGCTTTGGGTTCAAGCTTGTCCGGCTGTAACTTCTTTACATAGGCTTCGCAACCCCAGACTTTAAGGAACGACAATTTAGGTTTCTTCCCAAACCATAATTCATATGGTGTCGTTTCAACGGATTTAGATGGTGCCCTATTTAAAGTGAATGCGGCTGTTTCTAATGCATAACCCCAAAACGATAGCGGTAAATCTGTAAGTGACATCATAGAATGAACCATATCTAAGAGAGTTCGATTATGACGTTCGGACACACCATTACGCTGTGGTGTTCCCGGCGGTGTCAATTGTGAAAGTATTCCGTATTATTCAAATGCTCGCCAAACTCGTAACTTAGATATTCGCCTCCATGATCAGATCGTAGAAATTTAATCCTTTTGTTACGTTGATTCTCTACCTCACTTTGAAATTCCTTAAACTTCTCGAAAGTTTCGGACTTATGTTTCATGAAATAGATATACCCATATCTACTCAAGTCATCCATGAAGGTAAGAACATAACGATAACCACCACGTGATGCTACACTCATTGGACCACACACATCGGTATGTATGATTTCCAATAAGTCTGTAGCTCGCTCTATCATACCAGAAAATGGAGTCTTAGCCATTTTACCCATCAGACATGCTTCGCATCTCTCAAGTGATTCAAGAAGTCCATCGGAATGGAGTTTCTTCATACGCTTCACTCCAATGTGACCAAGACGACAGTGCCACATATAGGTCAAGTTATCGCTCAATTTCAAACGTTTAGCTTCAATATTATTAATGTGTGTATTACTACAATCGATATTCAATAAGAATAGACCATCTATCAAAGGTGCATGTGCATAAAACATATTACTCATATAAATCGAACAACCATTATTCTCGGACTTAAACAAGTAACCGTCTCGCAATAAACATGATACAGATATAATGTCCATTCTCAACGCAGGCACCAAATAACAATTATTTAAGTATAAAACTAATCCCGATGGTAGATGAAGAGGTAGCATGCCGACCGCGATCACATCAACCTTTGATCCATTTCCAACGCGCATCGTCACCTCGTTCTTCGCTAGCTTCTGTTTATTCTGCAACTCCTGTTTCGAGTTACAAATATGAGCAACCGAACCAGTATCAAATACCCAGGCACTACTACGAGTACTAGTGAGATACACATCAATAACATGTATATCGGATATACCTTTCTTCTTGATGTTGTCGTTCTTCAAATCCGCCAAGTACTTTGGGAAATTCCGCTTCCAGTGACCTTCTCCCTTGCAGTAAAAGCACTTAGTATCAGGCTTAGGCCCAGCCTTGGTATTCTTCGCCGGCGCGACAACTTTCTTACCGCCCTTCTTGAAGTTTCCCTTTTTCTTAGACTGGCCTTGCTTTTTGAATTTGGTGGTCTTATTGACCAACAACACTTGGTGCTCTTTCTTGATCTCCACTTCTGCAGATTTCAACATGGAGAAGAGTTCTAGCAACGTATTGTCCATGTTTTGCATATTGTAGTTCATCACAAAGTTCTTGTAACTTGGTGGTAGTGATTGGAGGACACGGTGAATCCCCAAAGAATTAGGAATCACTATACCCAAACTTTGGAGTTTGTTTGCGTGCCCAGACACCTTAAGCACATGCTCAATGACGGAGCTGCCCTCTTCCATCTTGCAGTTAAAGAACTTTTCAGAAGCCTCATAACTCTCTACTGCCGCGTGAGCCTCAAATATCATTTTGAGTTCATGGACAATATCATGTGGGTCATGGTTCTAAAACCTTTTATGAAGATCTGATTCCAAACCATACAAGATAGCACACTGAACTGTGGAGTACTGATTCTTCCGAGTGAGGTAAACATTCTTTACTTCATCGGTAGCAGTAGCTACAGGCGGGTCACCTAGCGGTGCATCCAACACATAGGTCAAATTACCAGCATTGAGGATGATCCTCAAATTGCGGAACCAATCCACGAAGTTGCTTCCATTGTTTTTCAACATTTCTTTCTCTAGAAACACATTAAAATTGATGGTAGGGGCCGCCATTGATCTACAACATATTTGCAATAGTTTAGACTAAGTTTATGACAAATTGAGTTCTAATTAATAGTTAAATTAATATAGGTGAACTCCCACTCAAAACAATATCCCTCACATTGTTTTAGTGATCACACGAACCAAATCCACCACATCAAAACCAATCATCACGAGAGCTGATGTAGCTTCAATGGCGAACAATCAACATGTTCATCATATCTACTATATGACCCATGCTTTACCTTTCGGCGATCCGTGTTCCGAGACCATGTCTGTACAAGCTAGGCTCGTCAAGATCAAACCTTAGCTTCCGCATGAGCAAATCTGGCTTGCTCACGTTGTATACACTCGCAGAATCTAACACACCCGATCATCACGTGGTGCTTCGAAACAACGAGCTTTAGCAACAGTGCTTACTAAGGATGAACACTTTAAAACTTGAAATTGTGTGCATGAGGGATCATCTTATAATGCTACCGTCGCAACTAAGCAATACAAGATGCATAAAGGATTAACATCACATGCAATTCATAATATGTGATATGATATGACCTTTCTTCTTGTGCTTCCGATCTCCATCTTTAAGCACGAACATGATCTCCATCATCACCGGTATGGCATCAAGGTCAATGGCATTGTTTCATGGTTGTCATCCACCAGCTTCAACTATTACAACTACTTTGAATAGACACGCAGGTCTTAACGAAATTTAAAGACAACCATATGGCTCCTGCCGATTGCCAACTTACAATAAGGAACATTGCATACATCAAATATAATCACAATCATGGCCATATCACATCATGGCACACCCATGCAAAACAAAGTTAGACGCCTCTAATTTTCTTTGCATATTTTACGTGGTTTGGGGCTTTCAATAAGTGTCGTTCTAAATTACGAACAAGAACCACAACGTTGATGCTTGAACTATCAAGTGCCCATTGTAAATTGAATCTATACTATGATGGGAGAGACAGACACCCGCAAAGCCACTTACGCAATACAAGTTGCATGTTGAGCGTGGAGCAAGTCTCATGAACGATGTCATGTAAGGTTAGCCCGGGCCGCTTCATCCCATCATACAGCAAGATGCAAAGTACACAAAAATCAATTGATAATAGAAGCACCACCGCCCATAATGACCATTGTGTTCTACTCGTGCAACAGATCTACATATAGACACGGCTTTGATACCACAGTAGGGGTTCGTAGCATGGAAAACAAAAAAAATTCTACTGCATGCACACAAACAAGCCAAGATCTATCTACTATATTGTAGCAACGAGTCGATGGAAGAACTCACCCTCGAAGATTCCAAAGCGGTTAACGAGAGCAGATTCTTGTGGGTGATGTAGCCGTACTCTTACCGATCTCAAGATCGCGTAGACAATCCTTCCGGCGCTGCGTTCCGGCAGTGCTTCCGCAGTCGGTCACACGTTCGGTACTCGATGAAGACCTTCCTCTCCCTTGTTCCAGCAAACAGCGGAGGTTGTAGCACTCTCCTCGTGATTCCGGTAGCACGACGACGTGGTGTCGGAAGTAGAGGGGAGATCTCGCAGGGCTTCGCCTTAAGTCGGAGCGAGTATGGTGGAGTATGAGAGAGGCCTTGGTGATCTAGGGTTTAGAGGGCACCAAGGGGAGGGTGTGGCCAGCGGCTAGGGTTTGGGAAAACCCTAACTCGGCAAGTTGGGAGATCCCTAGGCGGCGGCTGCACTTGTGGTGGAGGCGCCAGTAGCTAGGGTTTAGGTGTGTGAGGGGTAGGGGGCGCCCTACCCCTCCTTATATAGGTGGGAGGGGAGGTTTGGGAGGAGGGAGTCCTCCTCCAACTCCTCCTCATGGTCGGCGGGTGGAGGGAGTGGGACTTCCTCCCTAAGTAGGTTTCCTACTCTCCCTCCACCAAGCAAACTTCAGATTTGACTTTTCAAATTGGCGTTTGACTTTCAAACTTGGATTTGATTTCTCTCTCCATATTGCCCAGCCAAGTGACCTAGTACATGATGCAACCATTACACATTGTCATGACACATCCATGTACCCTTCCCCTCCGGAGTGCCGGACCTTCCAGACCCTTCTAGAACATTCCTGGTGAAAACACCGAAATCTTTTTTGAACTCCGAAACAGGACTTTCCTTATATGAATATTATTCTCCGGACCATTCCGGATCTCCTCGTGATATCCCGGATCCCATCCGAGACTCCGAACAACATTCAGTCTCTTACTCATCATTCCATAACTACTCAACAACATTGAATCCTTAAGTGTGTCTCCCTACGGTTCGTGAATTATGCGGACATGACCGAGACACTTCTCCGATCAATAAACAATAGAGGAATCTGGAAATTCATATGGCTCCCACATATTTCTACGATTACTTTGTGATCGAAAGAACCACTTACATACGATACCAATTTCCCTTTGTCTCACGATAGTTTACTTATCCGAGGTTTTGATCGTCGGTATCTCTGCATACCTAGTTCAACCTCGTTACCGATAAGTACTCTTTTCTCGTTCCCGTGATATGTGATCCCTTGTGATCCAGTCACATGATTGCAAGCTAATTGGATGACATTCCACCGAGAGGGCCTAGAGTATATCTATCCGTCATATGGATGGACAAATCCCACTCTTGATCCATGTGCATCAACCCATACTTTCCGAACACTCAATGCCACCTTTATAGCCACCCAGTTACAGTGTGGTGTTTGATGTCATCAAAGCATCCTTCCGGTGATGGTGATTAGCATGATCTCATGGTCGAAGGAATTAGGTTACTATGTATTAGAAAGCTTATAGCAATTGAACTATTAAAATGACTTGATCTTTTATGCTACGCTTATCTATAGAAGTATGTCCATCATGCCATTCTCCTAATGATATGATCTTGTTGTAAACAACATCTTAATGTTCATGATCGGGAAACCACGATCATCTATTAACCAATAAGCTAGTATTATAAAGAGGCTTTACTAGGGACTCTAATTTAGTTTAGAAATCAAACAAGTATTAATGTTTCCGGTTAATACTATTATAGCATGAATGTAAACATTTATCATAAACACAAAGATATAATAATAACTACATTTATTATTGCCTCTAGAGCATATCTCCAACAAAAACAACTTTGGGATGAGTGATGGGGCATCTCACACACTCGACCCGTCCATGGATACGTACATTGTTGTTGGGATTCACATAGGAAAAACAAGAAATTTTGGTCTATGGTGTTGGAATTATGCCCTAGAGGCAATAATAAAGATGTTATTATTATAATTCTTGTTCATGATAAAGTTTATATTCCATGCTAGAATTGTATTAAGCGGAAACTTTAATACTTGTGTGGTTTGTGAACAACACCATGTCCCTAGTATGCCTCTATGGACTAGCTCATTGATTAATGATGGTTAAGTTTCCTAACCATAGACATGAGTTGTCGATTAATAATGAGATCACATCATTGGGAGAATGATATGATGGACATACCCAAACTAAGCGGAGCAATTAGATCGTGTCATCGTGTTTATATTTGCGAAGCTTTTCTTATGTCAAATATTGTATTCCTTAGACCATGAGATAATACAACTCCCTGGTATCGGAAGAAAGCTTTGAGGTCATCAAACGTCATCCTATGAGAGGGTGATCATAAAGGTGTCTCTCAGGTGATCGGAAAGTACCTGTTGGGTTGTATGTATCGAGATGGGATTTGTCCCTCCCAAGTCGGAGAGATATACTTCGGGCCCACTTGGTAATCAATATCAACACCGCTTGCAAGCATGTGGTTAAGGAGTTGATCACAAAGTGATATCGGATTACGGAACGAGTAAAGTACTTGCTGTGAACGAGATTGAACTAGGTATGACGGTGTCGACGATCAAATCTCGGGCAAGTAAAATATCGCGAGACGAAGGGAATATATATATGGGATTGATTGAATCCTGGCATCGTGGTTCATCCTATATGATCATCGATGAATGTGTGGGAGTCAATATGGGTATCCAGACCCGCTGTTGATTATTGATAGAAGATCATGTCTGCATATTCTCGAACCCGAAGGGTCACACACTTAACGTGTCTCGACGCTAGGATAGATTGGATAATTGGTTTATGACTTTTTGTTCAGAGTCTCGGATGGGATCCGAGACATCACGAGAGGTTCCGGAATGGTCCGGAGAATAAGATTCATATAAGGCAATGCAGTTTTTTGGAGTTCGGAATTGTTTCGGGTTAATCGGTATTGTACCGGAAGCTTCTAGAACCTTCCGGAGGGGGACCAACGTGGCCCCAACTACCGGGAGGGGGCATGGGCCTATGAGGGAGTGCCCTGGCCGCATTGGTCCAGGGGCACAAGGCCCCATAGGGCCCAGCCGGCCAACCTAGGGCTAAACCCTAGGGGAGCTTCTAGAAGGGGGGGAACTTGCCCCCCACTCCTCCCTCCTTGGCCGCCGGCCCTAGGGTTTGGGGGAGGGGCAAGGGCTGGCCGCCCACCCCTCTATATAAAGAGGGCTGGGGGCGCAACCCCTCCCACACCACCTCCTCAAGCCCTAGCCTCCATGCTGCCCTCCTCTCTCTCTCTCTCCCTCCCGACTGCACGTAGGCGAAGTCCTGCTGCAGAAACTCTCCACCACTTGCACCGCGCCGTCGCGTTGTAGATCCAATCCGTCTCTCCACCATACTTGCTGGACCAAGGAAGTAGGAGACGTCGAGGTGCCGCACGTGTGCATCTCTCGGAGGCATCGCCACTTGTGGTGTTAGATCGGATCGGATCGCGAGGAGGAGAAGCGAGTACGACTACATCACCCACGTTCCGACGAACGTTCCGCTGTGCGAATCTTCAAGGGTATGATGATCTCATCTATTCCCCCTCGTTGTTTGCATCTTCTAGATTAGATCTTGGCTTTCCCGTTCGCATCCGTAGAATTTTTTTGATTTACTATGTTGCAAAACCCCTTCAGTGGTATCATAGCTAGATCTATGCGTAGATGTGTTTCACGAGTAGAACGCAACATGGTTGTTGCGAGCGTTGATGTTTTCTGTTGAAAGCCTCTTGTTTGTGTACTTCTTATGACACGGGATAGTGAGATCGAAGCGGTCCAGGCCAACCTTACGCGACGTCGTTCGCGAGACCGGCTCCGCACTTGACGTGTGGCTTGTTCCACACATGCGGCTAGTGGATGCCAGTTTCTCTCACTATAGTTGTCATGGTATTTACACCGGAGTTTGGCAACCATAATATCACCGTTGTGGCTTTCCGTAGGTAAGAATCGTTCTTATCTTGCTACTCCCATAAGCCACGTAAAACATGCAACAACAAAGTAGAGGCGTCTAACTTGGTTTTGTAGGGAGTGTTTTCTGTGATATGGTATGGCCCAAGATGTGATGTGTATGTTGTATGCAATGATCATGTTTTGTAATGTTTCACGACTTGCATGTCGATGAGTACACAACCGGCAGGATACATATGGTTGTCTTAATAATTGTGTATGACATGTGTGTCAACTTATTATACGCCATGTAATAATTTCACTTTATCGCTAAGTAGTTGGCAATAGTTGTAGTTGCTATTCGTGGTTGAGGCAATCATGGTGGAGTGATGGAGATTATGTCGGAACGCACAAGATGGAGATCATTGCGCGAAGATTGGCTATACCATGTCACATAAAGTTATATGCATGTGATGTTTATCCTTTTGTGTATCTTATTATGCTTAGATCGCGACGGTAGCATTATAAGATGATTCCTCACTTAAAGATCAAGATAAAACCGTGTTCTCCCCATGTATGCACCGTTGCGAAAGTTTGTCGTGTCCAAGCATCACGTGATGATCGGGTGCTATAGACTCTATGTTCACATACAACAGGTGCAAGCCAGTTTTGCACACGCGGAAATACTTGGGTTTGACTTGACGAGCCTAGCATGTACAGACATGGCCTCGGAACACATGAACCGAAAGGTTAAGCATGAGTCATATGAATGATATGATCGACACTTCATTGTCCACCATTGAAACCACATCTCTTCTCGTGAAGATTGGATTAGGTGTGGTGAATTTGGATCATGTTCACTAAACAACTTGAGGGATGTTGAATTTAGTGGGAGTTAAATAACTTGAGGGATATTCAATAACCTGCATGCTTCGATTGAGGATTGGAAGGCTATTGTAGCCCAGGAATTAAGATGGGTTCTGTATAGAATTAAGAAGAAGTATTATCAGGGCCTCAAAGATTGGATTGAAATTAATTTAGACAGGAGATAGCTGCTTAGAATGTTATCCCTCTTCTTTGAGGTGGATTGAGTTTGTAAATAGTCTTTTGTAACTCTCTATAATATATAAAAATTGCAGTGGGGTTTTTTGCCCTACTGTTTTACCCTCAAAAAAAAAAATTTAGTGGGAGTTCATCTAGTAATTTGATTAAAGGTTGAACTAGTTATCATGAACATAGTCTAATTTGTACTTGCAAATATTGTAGATCAAATGGCTAAGTCCAACTTCAACTTCAACGTTTTTTGCTGAGAAATAAAAGCTTAGAAACAATGGGTCTAACTTCACCAACTCGTTCCGCAATCTGAGAATCATTCTCGCTAGCGGACAAAAGGACTATGTCCTTGAAGATGCACTAGGTGACGCCCCTACTGTAGATGTGCCGGCTGATGAGAAAGCTGTCTATTAGTCGCGCAAAGATGATTATGGTGTTATTAAGAGTACCATGTTGTTTGCTATGGAATCGGACCTTAAAAATCGTTTTGAAGATTACCCCGGGCCCTATGAGATCCTCGAGGAACTGAAAACTATGTTCTAGACCCAGGCCCGTTCTGAGAGATATGAGATCTCTGAGAAATTCTTTAACTGGAAGATGGAGGAAGGGAGTTCCGTTAGTGAGCACGCCATAAAGATGTCGGGCTACACTCAACGCCTTGAGCAGCTGGACTGCAAGATTCCAGAGGAGCTCAAGATTGACAGGGTTCTGCAATCACCCCCTTCCAGCTACAAAAGTTTTGTACTGACTCATAATCAGATTGGTTCCACTGATACGATCACCGAGCTCTTCGCAAAGCTGAAGGCTGCGGAGGTGGACATCAAAAAGGATAATCATGTGTTGATGGTCAACAAGCCCCCCACCTTCAAGAAAGGTAAGGGTGCAAAGAAGCCCTTCAAGAAAGGCGGCGGCAAGCGCGTTGCTCCTGCTGAGAAGAAGCTCAAGTCTGGACCTAAGCCGGACACTGAGTGCTTCTATTGCAAGGACAAGGGTCACTGGAAGCGCAACTGTCCGAAGTACTTAGCGGATAAGAAGACTGGCACCATCAAAGGTATATTTGATATACATGTTATTGATGTTTTCCTTACTAGCCCTTGTTGTAGTGCCTGGGTATTTGATACTGGTTCAGTTGCTAATATTTGTAACTCGAAATAGGAGCTATGGAATAGACGGAGGCTTGCGAGGGATGAGGTGACGATGCGCGTTGGCAACGGATCAAGAGTTGATGTGATGGCCATCGACACGCTCTCCTTAGTTTTACCTTCGGGATTAGTTTTAAACCTCAATAAATGTTATTATGTGCCTGCGTTGAGCATGAACATCATTTCTGGATCGTGTTTATTGCAAGACGGTTATTCATTTAAATCTGAGAATAATGGTTGTTCTATTTATATGAGTAACATCTTTTATGGTCATGCACCTGCTGTGAATGGTTTATTTCTTCTGAATCTCGAAAGGGATGAAACACACATCCATAACATTGAGGCTAAGAGATGCAAAGTAGATAGTGATAATACTACTTATTCGTGGCACTGTCGTCTAGGTCATATTGGTGTAAAACGCATGAAGAAACTCCATTATGATAGACTTTTGGAGTCTCTTGATTTTGAATCATTTGACACATGCGAACCATGCCTCATGGGCAAGATGATCAAAACCCCGTTCTCCGGAATGATGGAGCGAGCAATGGACTTGTTGGAAATCATACATACCGATGTATGCGGACCGATGAGTGTTTCGACGCGCGGTGGATATCGCTATTTTCTCACTTTTACCGATGACTTAAGTAGATATGGGTATATCTATTTGATGAAACATAAATCTGAAACATTTGAAAAGTTCAAGGAATTTCAGAATGAAGTGGAGAACCATCGTAACAGAAAAATTAAGTTTCTACGATCTGATCGTGGAAGTGAATATTTGAGTTATGATTTTCTCACGCATCTCAAAACAAGCGGAATCGTGTCGCAACTCACGCCACCCGAAACACCACAGCACAATGGTGTGTCTGAACGCTAGAATTGAACTCTATTAGATATGGTCCGATCAATGATGTCTCTTACTGATTTGCCGTTATCATTTTGGGGTTATGCATTAGAAACCGCTGCATTCACTTTAAATAGGGCACCATCTAAATCCGTTGAGACGACCCGGTATGAACTATGGTTTGGTGCTAAACCTAAGTTGTCGTTTCTTAAAGTTTGGGGATGCGAAGCTTACGTCAAGAAGTTGATGCCGGACAAGCTCGAACCCAAAGCGGAGAAATGCGTCTTCATAGGATACCCTAAGGAAACTATTGGGTATACCTTCTATCACGGAACCAAAGGCAAAGTGTTTGTCGCAAAGAACAGATCCTTTCTTGAGAAGGAGTTTCTCTCGAAAGAAGTGAGTGGGAGGAAAGTAGAGCTAGACGAGGTTGTTGAACCTTCTCTTGAATTGGAGAGTAGCACAGCACCTGAAATTGTTCCAGTGCCGCCTGCACCAACAATAGAGGAAGCTAATGATAAGGACCATGAAGCTTCGGACGATGCTACTACTGAACGTCGTAGGTCGGCAAGGTTGCGTGCCCCTCCTAAGTGGTACGGCAACCCTGTCTTAACTGTCTTGTTAGTAGACGACAGTGAACCTGTGAACTATGAGGAAGCGATGATGAGCCCAGACTCTGAGAAATGGCTAGAAGCCATGAAATCCGAATTGGGATCCCTGAGCGAAAACCAAGTATGGACTTTGGTGGACCCTCCTAGCGACTGAAAGGCCGTTGAGTGCAAATGGATCTTCAAGAAGAAAACGGATGCGGATGGTAATGTTACCGTCTATAAAGCACGACTTGTCGCGAAAGGTTTTCGACAAGTTCAAGGTGTTGACTACGATGAGACTTTCTCTCCCGTAGCGATGTTTAAGTCCATTCGGATTTTATTAGCAATTTCTGCATTTCATGATTATGAAATATGGCAGATGGATGTCAAGACTGCTTTCCTCAATGGAAACATTGATGAAGAGTTGTATATGATGCAACCCGAAGGTTTTGTCAATCCTAAGGATGCTGTGCAAACTTCAGCGTTCCATTTATGGACTGAAGTAAGCATCTCGGAGTTGGAACCTTCGTTTTGATCAAGTGATCAAGAGCTTTGGATTTGTTCCAAATTTCTACGAAGCTTGTATCTACAAGAAAGTGAGTGGGAGCTCAGTGACATTTCTGGTACTATATGTGGATGACATATTGATTATTGGAAATGACATTAACATGCTTAACGATGTGAAGAGTTATTTGAACAAGTGTTTTTCAATGAAAGACCTAGGTGAAGCTGCTTATATATTGGGCATCAAAATCTATAGAGATAGACAAAGACGCTTGATAGCTTTAAGCCAGAGTACATACCTAGACAAAGTTCTGAAAAGGTTCAGAATGGATAAGGCAAAGAAAGGTTCAGTGCCTATGTTGTCAGGTAAGATATTGAGCAAGGCTCAGTGTCCAGCTACGATACATGATAGAGAAGCTATGAGCAAAGTGCCTTATGCCTCGGCCATAGGTTCTATCATGTATGCCATGCTGTGTACTAGACCGGATGTGTCCAATGCTCTTAGTTTGACGAGCAGATACCAAAGTGATCCAGGAGTGGAACACTGGACAACCGTGAAGAACATCCTAAAGTACCTAAATAGGACTAAAGAAATGTTCTTAGTCTATGGGGGTGATGAACAGCTCGTCGTAAAAGGTTACGTCGATGCTAGTTTCGACACCGACAAGGATGATTCTAAATCTCAGACATGATACGTTTATATTTTGAATGGAGGAGTTGTGAGCTGGAGAAGCTGCAAGCAAAGCGTGATCGCGGGATCTACAGTAGAAGCGGAATACATGGCTGCTGTAGAAGCGTCAAGTGAAGGAGTTTGGATCAGGAACTTCATCACTGAGCTTGGCGTGGTTCCAAGTGCATTGGACCCACTGGAGATATTGTGTGACAACACTGGCGCCATAACACTCGCTAAGGAACCAATATATCATCCAAAGACCAAGCATATCAACCGCAAGTTTCATATAATCCGAGATTATATAGCAGATGGAGATCTGAAGATTAGCAAAGTACATACAGATCTGAATGTTGCAGATCCATTGACTAAACCTCTTCCACGAGCAAAACATGATCAGCACCTTAGTGCCATGGGTGTTAGATTGTTGCCAGATGTAAACTAGATTATTGACTCTAGTGCAAGTGGGAGACTGTTGGAATTATGCCCTAGAGGCAATATTAAATATGTTATTATTATAATTCTTGTTCATGATAAAGTTTATATTCCATGCTAGAATTGTATTAAGCGGAAACTTTAATACTTCTGTGGTTTGTGAACAACACCGTGTCCCTAGTATGACTTTATGGACTATCTCATTGATTAATGATGGTTAAGGTTTCCTAACCATAGACATGAGTTATCGATTAATAATGAGATCACATCATTGGCAAAATGATATGATGGACAGACCCAAACTAAGCGGAGCAATTAGATCGTGTCATCGTGTTCATCTTTGCGAAGATTTTCTTATGTCAAATATTGTATTCCTTAGACCATGAGATAATACAACTCCCTGGTATCGGAAGAAAGCTTTGAGGTCATCAAACGTCATCCTATGAGAGGGTGATCATAAAGGTGTCTCTCAGGTGATCGGAAAGTACCTGTTGGGTTGTATGTATCGAGATGGGATTTGTCCCTCCCAAGTCGGAGAGATATACTTCGGGCCCACTCAGTAATCAATATCAACACCGCTTGCAAGCATGTGGTTAAGGAGTTGATCACAAAGTGATATCGGATTACGGAACGAGTAAAGTACTTGCTGTGAACGAGATTGAACTAGGTATGACGATGCCGACGATCAAATCTCGGGCAAGTAAAATATCGCGAGACGAAAGGAATATATATATGGGATTGATTGAATCCTGACATCGTGGTTTCATCCGATATGATCATCGATGAATGTGTGGGAGTCAATATGGGTTTCCAGACCCCGCTGTTGATTATTGATAGAAGACCATGTCTGCATATTCTCGAACCCGAAGGGTCACACACTTAACGTGTCTCGACGCTAGGATAGATTGGATAATTGGTTTATGAGTTTTTGTTCAGAGTCTCGGATGGGATCCGAGACATCACGAGAGGTTCCGGAATGGTCCAGAGAATAAGATTCATATAAGGCAATGCAGTTTTTTGGAGTTCGGAATTGTTTCGGGTTAATCGGTATTGTACCGGAAGCTTCTAGAACCTTCCGAAGGGGGACCAACATGGCCCCACCTGCCGGGAGGGGGCATGGGCCTATGAGGGAGTGCCCTGGCCGCATTGGGCCAGGGCCACAAGGCCCCATAGGGCCCAGCCGGCCAACCTAGGGCTAAACCCTAGGGGAGCTTCTAGAAGGGGGGGAACTTGCCCCCCACTCCTCCCTTCTTGGCCGCCGGACCTAGGGTTTGGGGGAGGAGAAAGGGCTGTCCGCCCACCCCTCTATATAAAGAGGGCTTGGGGCGCACCCCCTCCCACACCACCTCCTCAAGCCCTAGTCGCCCTGCTTCCCTCCTCTCTCTCCCTCCCGACTACACGTAGGCGAAGCCCTGCCGCAGAAACTCTCCAGCACTTGCACCGCGCCGTCGCGTTGTAGATCCAATCCGTCTCTCCACCATAATTGCTAGACCGAGGAAGGAGGAGACTTCGAGGTGCCGCATGTGTGCATCTCTCGGAGGCATCGCCACTTGCGGTGTTAGATCGGATCGGATCGCGAGGAGGAGAAGCGAGTACGACTACATCACCCACGTTCCGACGAACGTTCCGCTGTGCGAGTCTTCAAGGGTATGAAGATCTCATCTATTCCCCCTCGTTGTTTGCATCTCCTAGATTAGATCTTGGCTTTCCCGTTCGCACCGTGGATTTTTTTTGATTTACTATGCTGCAAAACCCCTTCATACGGAACACACCGAAGATTGATCTATAAATAAACAGATAATGGGTGGATCTAGATATCTAACAAATAGATCTAGATCTAGAAGAACTCACCAAAGAACATAACGGAAGATATATTGGTTCAGTTCATTGATGACGATCACGTTAATCCCCGTATCTAGGCAAAGAATCTCCACTCGATGGAGGATTAAAAGAACAACCCCTCCACAGGGTTGCATGCATCTAGCCTCCCAATCCGTGTAGCGTTCCACCGTTCGACGGTGATAAACTCGCAGCATCATGACGTGTATACTGAGCTAATGTGGAGGTTCAATTATGTCCGTTCTTTTGCAATGGCCATTTCTTTGTGTGAGCCATGCGAGCTCGATGCCGTTTTTTTATCCACCCTTCGCGCTATCCTTCTTTTTCTCACATGAATTTAACACTATGTTCAATGAGATTTGACTATAATTTATGATAGAAATATTGCCCTAGAAGTAATAATAAATTGTATTATTCTATGTTTTCTATTCATGATTAAGTTTGTTATTTTATGCTATAATTATGTTAGTTCCGGATAATGAGTATTTGGAGGAAAACCCTAATACATGTGTGGAATCATAAACACCATTTAGATATCCCTAGTATCGCCTCTAAGACTAGTTCATGTATCATTGATAGTCCCGGTTTCCTGACTATGGACAAAACAATAATGTGTTATGGAGTTGTCGGTGATATATGAGATCAGAGTTGTTGGAAGAACAACGACAATGGATAGACCCAGCATGATATATCGTGAAACACATCGTTAATATTGTTATCGGTAATTTCTCATAAATAATGTATTGCCTTTACTAAAGATCGTTTGACCGCGAGACATATGTGAACTTGGGTATAATATGGACGTGGCAAGATTCTTCAAACATTGCTCTTAACAGAGTAATCATAAAGTTGATACTTGCTCTTATCAGATGGTACGCCAATTATTCACATGGGATGCTTGCAGGAATTGCTACTCCTAACAATGGAGATACACTCAATGTTCGTCATGGTCTGGCCGGATACGTGATGAAGTTGTTGAATATATGAATATCGATAATGCGGTATGAGTAAAGAGTACAATGTCGGCTAACGAGAATAACCTAGTATTTCATATAGGGCAATGTAAAGTATCGATGGATAAATACGATATGTATCATATATAATACAATGGTTCACACGATAAATATCATGGTGTTATTTGGAGGGGTTAATTACTACATGTATCAAGACTCCAATAGTAATCATTACTGTTGAATGAGTTTCGGACATGTCCGCAAATTTCCGAACGCATAGGGTCACACACTTAAGAGTTCAATGGCATTTAAAATATGAGTGTGAATGAAGATTTAGTAGAAAAGTAATTACGAAAGTGTTAAGTGTCTCAGAATATATCGAAGATGTCCGAAATATTGCCAAGAGTGTTGAAAATAATTTTTAAGCATTAATGAGATGATAAAAGGGTTTCGAAGCGTCTCAGATGGTCTTAGAATGGTTCCGAGAGGTCCTGGATAATCCTGCCAGTGTCTGGAATGGTCCCATAAATGTTCGGAATGGTTTCAGACATATACAAAAGGTTTTGAAAGTAGCGAAAGGTTTCGAAAGGGTCCGGAATGTTCCGAGATATCTTAGGTAGTCTGGAAAGTTTCATAATAGGTGAATCCACGTGTGCCTTAAGGCTTCGTTCGGATGTTCATATTGGGCCAAGGTATTGGATATTTGGGAGGCTCCAGGCCCGAATTACCGGAGTGTAGTGTGTTCAATTGGTCTGGAAATTGCGTATCTTTTGCCAAATCTGTCCAAATATAAAAACTTCAAACGAATCTGACCCTTGGGGTCGGCGCCATTTTAAATGGAGCCGAAGTTGTACGCCAACACATCAGAAAAACGAACCGAAGGAGGTCGGCTCCATTTAAAACGGCGTTGACGTCGGCTCCATGTTAAATGGCGCCGACCTATATAACTTCAGCTTCGTTTAAAATGGTGCCGACCCTAGGGGTCAGATTCTGAATTAGTTTCGAAGAGGATCAAATTCGGTTGAAATTTCGTAAAAGGTCAGATTTGGCAAAAAATATGAAAATTGCAGCTCGGTATCCGCCCTCGATATCTAGCGCATCTCCTATCTAGAAAAAATAGGAGGTCAAATATCCAGGGGTTTGGCCACAACATTGCTGCATTCGCTCTCGCACCGCTTCGAGGCGAGGCAGAAATGTGTGGCCATCAAGTAAATAAAGGTTGCATGCTTGCAGCAAGCAGTAAATAAAGGTTGCAGGCATGCAGATGATCGATTTGGTGCTCAACAGATTAGCTAGCTACCTAGCTCATTTGCATGAGACCTTTGGAATATCAGAGTTCTTAAAGAGAGTGCATCAAAATTGTAATATGTTTGCATGGTCCAGATATAGTTGATGAACTATATGAAAAGAGTCCAATATCGAATATATATAATTTTCATAAATATTTGACCCTCTCGTGGGACCCATCTGCCATAGACATGATATGTGTTGATATAAAAATTCTTCAAACAATTCATATCACATTTCCATGGAGTTTAGTAAGGAATCGGCTGCTGATGTGGTTTGATTCATATCATATTTCTTGTTTAGAATCTATTTTGAGAATATTATTATTTTTATGTGTTATTCTTATTTACATGTTGTCACGAGTACTAAAATGTTGGGGTTGTTGAGTACATTTTTTACATCTACATATTACAGTATAATGATCCAAGTCTCATAGAACTGTAATTCATCACTTTGGCCATCCAAACAACATTTGACATTGAATCTCAATATCAACTTCTCCTTGGAATATCTAACACATCCAAACAAAAATATTGACATTCAATCTCAATATCAATATTCTGGGTATTGCACATTCAACCCAATAGAATGTCTAGCCTATCAATATGAACATCCAAACAAAGCCTAAGGGATAAGGAAAGTTCCACAAGACAATTTCGGATTGGCAAAATAAGGCAGTTTTGAAGTAGGTTTGGATTGGAGGAATCCTACCCAAACTCGACGAAACTTTGAGGCTGGATCTTGGACGACCCAAGGGGCCTTGTCATCTATATAAAGGCACCAAGGTGAACCCCAAGATGCACTCAAGTCGTGGCCTTAGCCTCCCCAAGATGGTGCACCTCCGCCACCTACTCCCCGGCTCAAACCCTAGCAGCTACTATCGCCGCCCGCACGCGCATGCCACTGCTGCCACCCCCTCTCTCCTCCATCACCAGGTGGTATGCCCTAGGTATTTTTCTACTACGATGCTAGAGCGCTGCCTGAGTTCTACCTCCATTTGGATCTAATGTAGAAAGGACTAGGGAAGCGCTGCCGGATCTTCATCGACATGTTCCTGCTTCGACCGTGTGTTCTTGATCACACCTCGATGCGGTGCCGCTGATCTTGTACATGTGGATACCGTTGGAGGTGCGACACTTGGAGCACTTGATCGTGCCGATCTTCACAAGGAGAAATCTTCTCGCGGCTAATCGACTAGCTGCGGGAATCGACATTCTGACTACTTCGACAACAACGTCTTCATTGGTGTGTGTTCTTGGGAGCCTTCCGTGGGATAATACATATCCACGCAACTCTCTAAGACTTGTTGCAGAGATTGACACACGACCAACTTCGTCATCGATAAACTTTCGCTAGTTCGATCTTCGAGGGTACGATCCGTTGCCTCTCCCTTTCCTTATGATCCTGGTTATGCACTAGATTTTTTTTGTTTTACACAGCGCGTTCCCCAACAATATATCCATATATGAACTTGCAATTAACATATGTGACAACAACTATTATAAAGAGATGATTTGGAAAAACATGAAACATCTAGCCGAGTCTCTTTGCAAGACCCTTGGGCGCGACTAAGTGGAAGACACACGGAGCATATTACATCGTACACTAGTAGAAAAATGGTTCTTGGTTCGGTCCATAGTCTAACACTAGTCCTGATTTATTATGGGTCGGGACTAGTATGAGCACTAGTTCCGGTTCGTACCGTTTTCGGTGGCTAGGAGCCCGAGTAAACTATAGTACCGGGTCATTACGGACCTTTAGTCCCGGGATGTGATACGTACTGGGACTAAAGGGGTTCGGGCACGAGCAACACCCTTTAGTCCCGGGTCATGATACAGCCCGGGACTAAAGGGGTGCGGGTCACGACAGGAAAACTTAAAATGGATATAACTTTTGCGTACGATATCGAAAAAATATACAACCTATAAAAATGTGCGGGAAAAAATTGTGAGTTTGATTTCAATAGCCTTAGGCCGTTTTGGATTATTTTAGATTTTTAAAATTCGAAAAGGAAAAAAAGTTATTTAAAAAATATTTTTCTGCATTTTTTTATTCCATATTTGGATTCCTCACATTTTTCTGATAATTATGGATATATTATTTGTCGAATTTCGGTTTACAGATTTAAAGATATTATTTATGCCATATTAAATGAATAAATGGCCAAAAAATGAATAAAATATTATTTTATTTAGTTTTTTTTATTTTCATTGGATTAAAATATTATTATTACTTATTTATTGTTGTTTACTAAAATAGTTGTTTGTAATTTCAAAAAATAAAGATGTATGACATATTGATATGGATTAATATGATTGATATGGTAGTGTTGACAACAAGGTACAAGTGGGCTTCGCGCAAGGACATTCTGATGAAATAGAGAAGTTAAGCGTGCTAAGGGTGGAGTAGTGCTAGGATGGGTGACCGACTAAGAAGTTTAACCACAAGTTTAATTTGACCTAAGATTAAATATACTTAGTGCTAAAAATGTTCCAAGTGAGAGGATTACGAGTCAAACAATTCAAAAGTTTAAATTTTTTTTTGAAAAATAAATTAAATTTTTTTGAAAAAAAATCTTTAGTCCAGGACCGTATTACGACCTGGAACTAAAGGTCCTTCGTCCCCCCGCTACAAAAACGGCCATGCGGTGGCCTAGTCGCGGGTTGTAACAAATCGGGACTAGAGATAAGGGACGTTTAGTCCCGATTTCGCAGTTCCGGATGCAAAACCGGGACTAAAGGCCCTTACAAATTGGGACTATATGCTCTTTTTTCACTAGTGGTAGATGTTATAGGAAGTCCTATTAGTCTTGGAGAGATATTGTTGCCTTTAGTCCCGATTTCGTAGTCCCGGGTGCAAAATCGGGACTAAAGGCCCTTGCAAACCGGGACTATATGCCTGTGTCCACTTGTGGTAGATGTTACAGGAAGTCCTATTAGTCTTGGAGAGATACTGTTGCTATTGAAATTATCATGTGTAATAGGTCATGTTATGGTATAAATGTTGGTGACAATGGTGTAAGTAGTGCTTGTGGGTGCCTACATTTTAATTTGCATGAAATATAAATCCTTGTTATTGACACATAAAAATAGCTCAGTGCAAAGGAGTGAAACATGAATAACCGTAACTGATGAGTTCCACCTTAAGGATACAAAAACTGTTGCCAAAATCCCTCTATCGGTGACGGGTTTTGGATCCGTTGCTATAAAGAACTTCACATCAATAAGAGGTCCGTGGCAACATATCGTTTTTCTTGACGGGAGGTTTTGACCCGTGTCCACAACATCACTTTGTACTAGTGGTGGCACATCGGGTCCATACTAGTGCCAATTAATAATGACAGGGTTGACCCGCCGGCTCCACGTAATTTAACAACCAAAGAAACATTTTACACAAACAAAGATTCGTCTAGACTTTTTTAGAAACACATCACAAGCTCATGCGTACAATCATTTCTACGAACACACGCACACATACCATATCACTATGAGCATCTCCGAGAGACTAAGCCAGAAGATTGGGTCTTGAGATGACGAAGTCGTCACACGCGTCTTGCTATCAACAGGAATGTTGCCTCCCACTGAAAGAATATTCCTCTTTATGAGACATGCGAGTGTCAAATCTGGGATTTGAACTATGTGGAACGGGGGTACAACCACCCTTCATACCATCCAACCAGGGACGGGCCCAAAAATATTGTGAAGCTTGGGCAAATAGTAAATTCAAAGGCTTAATAAGCTAAATTTTAGTTAAATTATATTAACATAAGCCGTGTCGGACGGTCGGAAGCCCGGCAACTGCCGAGGCTACAGGGAAGCTGGGTCCGCCTCTGCATCCAACTACATATTGGTTCTCAAGGTCCACGTGGAGTTGTTTTCCTCCATAAAAACCTAAACTGATGACGTCGATGATGCGACAAACATAGGGAGACAAAGACACATATAGAAACAAACGAAAATGCATAACAAACCAAATAAATTGTTTTGATTTTATTATTAGGTACAAATATGGATGTTTGTACTACTAAAACAAAACAATGGCGTCACACCTCTCATGATGTTATAGTGCACTCATATTACAAAAAAATGCCATCTAAAAAGCTAACAAATCACAACAAACAAATCACGTACGCATGAAAGTAGCACATCATCATCCCACCCTCCAAAGATCTATTATTTCATTAATTCATTGAGAAAATCTAGGAAAGAATTAGTAGATTGGGTTATGTTTTATTTTAAAAACATAGTACACACACGTAGACGCTTATAATATGAATATACACTCACCCCTATGAATACACACATGACATGACACAACAAGGTGAACGTGAATAAGTTGGGCAGCGCGCTCCTCGTGACTTGGACAAGTGGGTTGCCTCTATCCCATGTTTGCTCTACCCATCCCTTCTTTCTCTCCCTCTCCTATCCCATGGCACACACCTAGAGCAGAAATAGTCGGCAACGGTACATCGGGGCGGTTTGGTAGCGAGGTGAACACTAGGCCAAAAGAAACCAACGTCTAGTCGGTGTCGAGATAACAACGTCCTCGAGCCATGGATGGTAATGATCCTCGCCCCACATATCCTCTCGCCTTTATCTATCCGCAACAAGGTCAACGACGACAACGTCGCAAGAGATTGCATTGGTTGTGCCTTAAGGTCACGCGACGACGATGCTGTAAAGGCACGTGGTGGCAGCATAGAACCAGGCAAAGATGAAGGACAAATATTTTGATTTCTCCTCGAGATAAAACAGTTGGGCGCGACGCAATGATGAAGGACAAATATTTTAATTTCCCCTCGAGATCGAACGGCTGGGCGCAACGCTGCTACGTACCCGTTTGAGAATCCATTCGCGACTGCAATTTCTGCATAAGCACAAGCTTCCATGGATAGATTTTTATGATTTAGTTCAGTAGCATGAATGCCAACATGCAGTATGTGACTGCTGAGGCACCTGCCAGATACCATGGGCAGTATCTTCCAACCCGTATGCTTTAGGTGCTTCAGATCATGGTAGTTTTTCTACCCAACCTCTATAACCTTATTGGTAATATTTTGTATGATCAAGAGTAGCATGCAGATCAACTAGCCATAGTGCATCCACAATGGTGCAATCCTACTTGATATTATTGGGATCTTACTTATTGCAGTTTTGTTTAACAATGTGAAGATGGTGATATTTCTCCTTTCGGAACCGGCTAAATGTGACAGACCCATGGTTGTTATGAATTTGTTTGCATGAAGATCGACCACATTAATTGTAATATTTTAGACAAGTTGGATAATTATAGATTATTAATCCTTTATTGAATCAATGCAATCTTGCTGCACTTAAAGTTTCCACACTCTGCTTCTTACGAAGTATACTCTCCACTTATGGGATCTCACACTTTCATTCCTTTTTATTAGTGCAAAGCTAAAACCAAATCTTTTTGGCAATGGTATTATACTTTTAGTCGGTATATTTTCTTGCAACTCAAATTTAACAAATAAACTATTTGTGTGACTGTAATGTATTGCTCTTGTTATGCTTCTCCAAATACAATTTTAGAAGGAATCTTGGAACTATCTGTGGGAGCTACACCAACTTATATAATCCGTCACGATTTTGGGACTGCGGTATTATCTATGGTAGCCGTGGTACTATGCCAGCATATGCACTAACCAAATATATCCTGGTTAGGTGAAACAACTATATGATCAACACTAGGGTTCCGCTGTTATTTTAGTAATGCTTCGAACTGTAGAAAAACTGGAAGGACTAAATAATAATGCACCCTAAGATTGACCAAAACTGATTTGAAACAGTAGTAACACATCCCAGTATAGAGGAAACGTTGAAAGACAAAAAGAAATTAAAGATATAGACCTATATTTGTCGCGAGGTAGTAAATCTTGCATTTAAGCACATGTTAGTATAGTATGAAACACACTTTGATCAATTCCTTTATATTTCATATTTTATTCCGCATCAACATACAAATACTTGTATAATTCCGTGACAGTGAACGGGTATTCCACTGGTAGATTCCTGACTTTTTGCTAGATTTGTTGGGATGAGGTTAAACTCTACGAGCTTGTTTGTTTCGTAGTCACGGTTTCTCAAGCCGAAGTTTGGCAAGTGTGGCTGGCATAAAAGTGTAGTAAAATTTGGCAAAAAATTAACTTTATAACATATAGACCCTACAAATAATAGAATATGGCATCCATAAAATACGGCAACAATCAAACATATGTCAAATTATCAAACTTTAGGTTAACAAACTGTGACAGGAAACCAAACACCCCCTCCGAGAGAAGGGGCCATCCAAAGAAGAGCTGGGGGTCAGAGGGCAGGGGCCAGAGGCCACGGCCCACGTTGGCCCTCGCGAAGGTACGCCGCACACCACTCGCGTTCCTTTAACTCAGAGATCCTCAAAAACGAAAAAAATCGTTAGCTCATAGAAAAAGCTTTGCATTCCACTTTACCACGCGCGGCACGAGCAGGTGGAGAGAGAGAGAGAGAGCGAGATAAACCGCTCCAATAAATCTCCACTCCAGTCCTGCTTCCGATCTGAACCCTCGCTTCCTCGCTCCCCGTCCGGCCGCCGCTACCGGAGAAGCAGCTGAGCACGAGCGCGATGCGCGGGATAGGGTTTAGGCTGCTGCTGCTGGCGCTGGCGCTGGCGGCGGCGGTGGAGGTGGATGCGCGGTTCGTGGTGGAGAAGAACAGCCTGATGGTCACTTCCCCCACGGCGCTGAGGGGGCGGCGCGACAGCGCCATAGGAAACTTCGGGGTCCCGCAGTACGGCGGGAGCATGGCGGGGGCCGTCGTCTACCCCAAGGGCAACTCGGACGCCTGCGACGCCTTCGACGGCGGCAGCAAGGAGCAGCTCTTCCGCACCAAGCCGGGCGCGCTCCCCAGCTTCCTCCTCATAGACCGCGGACGTGAGTGATGCTGCCATCTCCCGATTTTAATCTCTCGCCCTTGCTCCGCTGCGTGTACTTCTCCTGCGGTTTTGGGGGATCCGCTGATATATTTGCTCTGATAGCTATTGCAGTGTATACGAGTTGGGAGGCGTTGATTAGAGCTGCTTTACTTAATTAATTTTGCGGGGTTCTACTGGCAGCTTCTGTTTGTCGCTTACATAGCTGGTTCTAGTAGTTGGTGAGGTTAATACTAGACAAAAGTGTAGAGTGTACTATAAATATCTAGAAAATACCATGTGCTGCCGTGGGATTTTGGCGACATTTCAGTGACATGCTGGCATGAGCAATGAAAGAAATCAATATGCATATTGTAATAGTTGCCATATGGAATATATACGATCCAATAGTGCAAGAAGACCGAGATACTTGTCTGGTATGCATATAAGAAATGAAAGTCTATTCCCGGTACATAGTTATAGTGACATTATGCTTATCTGTGCCATTTCTTTCTGAGCTGAATTTGTAAAACCTCCCTTTCGTTTCTACCCTGCATGGATGAGTGGGGGGACGGGAAGAATGCTGCTACTGGTGGATCAATGAGGAAGCGGAGATGAATCATGCCTAGTGGGGGAAAGGAGAAGCGAAAGGGGTAGGGTAGGGAAGGGACTGGGGTAACATGACGGTGTACGAAATAATGTGCAGGATTGTATTTATTAGATTAGATCAATGACATGGCTTGCTGTGGAGTGGGGAGAACAAGTTTACCGGGGATCAATCTCTTGGTTATATAGGATAACAAATTCATTTTTTGGGGGTCCGGTCTTCATCACGGCAAGAATTGGCTGATTTACACAATTAGTTGGGAGTAAGTTCCTGTTGTGACTTTGCTTGTATAAATTGGCAGGCAGTGGCGGAGCTAGCCAACAGAAGGAGCCTGGGCAAGGCCTATTAGTTGCGACGCTGCCCAGTATTTGAGTAAACACCAATACTAATCGCTATGTGACAGCATTATTTAGCGATGAGCGGCTGGAGCAGCCCGGGTAGCTGCCGAGGGTCGTGATCTTATCATGTTCCTGGGGTACATTAGTGTGTGAAGGTTGTGGGTCCCACTGCTAGCGTTAATTGGAAGGTTTGTCTTTCCATTCAAGTTAGTTGATTCCCTTCGGTCTAGCATTGGTATTGAAAGGGGATGTGATAAGTTTTTTGATTTCCAAAACATCAGATTCTAGAGATGACTTGGGTCCAACTTCCTATGAAAATGGTGTATATTAGGAGTTCTGGCAAGCAATAAACAAGGATGAACAAATGACGAGTTTAGTTTCTTCTCTATGATAGGGTGAATATTGTACTCTCACCTTTGCCCTCGATCCCTTTCTTTTGAAGCATTGTGGCTTCTCTCTTCATGGTAGTTACCTTCTTATGAACCTGATCTCAACTGCCTTAAGCTAATTTAAGTTTGCCCGTTGCTTGTTCCTCGCGTAGTAATTACATCGTGGTTTTATGTACTTTACCAGTTTTTTCCATGATCTGTGGGCTAACAACTTCGGTAGTTGAGTGTTTGTTTGATGGGTACAAAACGGCAGACGATTATAACCTTCCTTTTTGACATGTTGCTACAGATTGCGGTGATTCCGTATATCTTCTCATTTGATTTGTGATGTTTATGTCACTTCATTAATTGAAATGTTACATTTAGCTATTATCTGTCACTCTGTCTCCTTAGTCCCATCTGACCAAAATTCTCTCCCTCTTTTACAATGATATCCTTTTGCACCAAGAAGGAATTCCACCATCTAGTTTTCTACAGGATCATTGTTGAAAGGCTCTACTCGTAGTTAGTTGTACAGTTTTTCCTACCGCAATTTATTTTGTGACACCTTTAGCGTATTTTGTAAGTGTTCAGCTAGTCTTAGCTACTCAAGGAACTTACAAAAGCTTAATATTCTTTTCTCCATGTATGTTATCCAGATTGCCTGTTTGCCAAGAAGGTCTGGAATGCACAAAATGCTGGTGCCTCAGCAGTGCTTGTAGTTGATGACAAGGACGAGCCACTGATAACAATGGATTTACCTCGGGAAGATGACGAGGCTGCAAAGTATATACAGAACATAACTATCCCTTCTGCTTTAATTGATAAAAAATTCGGTGAACAATTGAAGAAGGCTGTTAAAGATGGTGAAATGGTAAATGTGAACCTTGACTGGAGGGAGGCTGTCCCACATCCGGATGACCGGGTTGAATATGAGTTGTGGACAAATAGCAATGATGAATGTGGGCCTAAATGTGATATGCTTATGCATTTTCTGAAGGAATTTAAAGGGGCTGCACAACTACTTGAAAAAGGTGGTTATAGTCAGTTCACACCACATTATATTACTTGGTACTGCCCTCAAGCATTTGTGGTCAGCAAACAGTGCAACTCCCAATGTATAAACCATGGAAGATACTGTGCACCTGATCCAGAACAAGATTTTAGTACTGGCTATGAAGGAAAAGATGTTGTTGTAGAGAACCTGAGACAGCTTTGTGTGTTTAATGTTGCAAATGAGATTAAAAAGCCATGGATCTGGTGGGATTATGTGACTGATTTTCACATAAGGTGCCCAATGAAGGACAAGAAGTACAATAAAAAGTGTGCAGAGACAGTCATAAAATCATTAGGTAGGTTCCTCTTTTATTTCTGAAACTTACCTTCACCTAAGCATGTTTGTTGTGATTAGTTGTACTTATTAGAATTAACATAGCTTGTAAATTCTTATGCATTTGAAATAACAAACGTACGCACATAATTTGTAGCATTGTATGCCATAAGGCATCTTTGTGATAGCTAAAATGGCATCACCAATTCATTATAAATGTAAGAACTATAATGATTTTGCACTTAAACAGGTTTAGACGTGAAGAAGGTTGATAAGTGCATGGGAGATCCAAATGCTGATTCTGACCACCCTTTGCTTAAAACGGAGCAGGATGCCCAGGTGAACTAACCTTATGATGAATTGGTTATGTGACACATAAATACTTAAGATGAATTGGTTATACGACACATAAATAAAACTGATGCACTGCAGACTATTATCAATAAAATTGATCCCCTTTAATGCTACTTTCGTATCTTGGGGTTTAATATGATCTATGATGTTATATAGATTGGGAAAGGGTCAAGAGGTGATGTTACCATATTGCCTACTCTTGTTGTAAACAATCGACAGTATCGAGGTAAATGTTCTACAAGGTCCCATGTGAGTCTGTAACCAAATTGCATCTGCTCTAGTTGATTTTAACCTCGTGATTAACAGGAAAGCTAGAAAGGAAAGCTGTCCTCAAAGCTCTTTGTGCTGGCTTTGAGGAAACTACTGAGCCAAATGTTTGTCTGAGTGATGGTAAGAACAGACATACAGTCTTTCATATGCTGTACTTGTTTTTTAATATAAAGTGCTAATTCTTAATTGTTTTAACAGACATGGAAACTAACGAGTGTCTGAGTGATAATGGAGGTTGCTGGCAAGACAAAGCTGCCAATGTAACAGCTTGTAGGGTATGTATGAATATGTTGATAATTTTTACTGGACATTATGTTCTTGTGTTCTTAATCCCTCTCCTGGTTTTTAACTTTGCTGTCGTCAACACTTGTTCAGGACACTTTTCGTGGCAGAGTGTGTGAATGCCCAACATTCAATGGTGTGCAATTCAAAGGAGATGGCTACAGCAACTGTGAACGTAATTTCTTATGGTCTTCATGCTTTTGTTATGACTTCTATATGCTTAGCAGTATTACTTCTTGGCTATGTTTACAGCTTCCATGCATAAGTGACTGTTGAAACAATTATCTTCCAGTGTAATTTACAATTCCTTGTTGACACTACTTGCGTCAGTTAGGGGCTAATAGTGAAACCATGATTGATCAACATTTTACTGGTTAGTAAGTTCTTTTGTTAAAACTTTCTATATACTGATGTTAATTGATTCAAGAGAAACATGCTTAGTATTTTTTTTATTTATATGTATGCTAGTGTGTCTCTTAAAGCATTAAGAAGCAGGTAAACCATTGCGGAATGTGAAACTGCACTGCTATGTTATCATGCTACATTTAGTTTTTTGTTTCTATATGTCGTGGACTCGCGTTGGGGCCATCACAACATACTAGAGGAGGTGCAATGGAGAAATCGGATAGTGACAACTAACAAGGAGTTGGTGCAGCCCCATAGGACTCTTTTGTTATGGCAAAACAAGAGAGTGCCAATGGTTTGCCAAGACGATAGAACTCCGTAGGCTGCAGTTAGGATAAGGATGGCAGTGGGTATCCTAAAACTCTACCCTCTTTAGTACAAAAAAATGAACTAAGTTTTGACAAATCATCACTTTTTGATAAAACTAGTTCATTTTTTTGAACTAGACTAAAATTGAGGATACCCTAAAGGTTACAAACTGCCATCTCTAAGTTAGGAGGTGCGGACGAGGTCTAGGAAATCAAGAGTGCAGTCCACATGACAATATGAGTTTCATAATTTAAACAAGTTCAGTCGGCCAGCATTTTGTGTTAGGATAGTAGGTTAGTATAATAGTCCATACTGTAGAGATTGGGCAGCTGGGTATTATATTTCTAGAAATTGCAAACTTTTTATATATACTTCTTCCCAGTTGCTTCCCCTACCAAATCTAGCTTCTCTACTGTCTCATCCTTGGTGCCTATGTAATACTGATGACTCTGGGTTATGGTGATCTTACAAGAAACACATGGGAAGAAAATTCACAAATCAATCTTGTCCGCTTCATACAAACAAACTTTCCATTAAACAAGTAAACAATAAGTAATTGGAAAATTCCTTGCCATTTGTAAATCAGTATTATACGAACAAGAGAAATGAAGAACGACTACAACTTGTGAAATAAACAAGCACACATCAGATCAATATATCTATGCATGTATATTGTGGAGGGAAGAGCCCATGAAATAAGATGAAAGCAACAAGGTGAAAGGAAGCAGGGTGCATATTACATGATTGAGGTTGTGATTGACTGATTGCAACTGTTGAGTCCACTTGCTAGCTTCATTTTCATCAGTTTAAATATCATATAAATTTGCATGGTGATGCCATGCTAAAATGATATAAACAGGCCTATTAACTATGAAGATTCAAAAATATATAAAAAACTAGAGCGACAGGGCTGGTCCTGTGCCTTTTTTAATTAAGGAGAGATGTAGAGACAACAATGAGGCACCACCATTTTTGATGGGCTGGGCGCATACAACTGCATGCTTCTTGTCAACTGGTCAACGCCTGGTTCTGTAAGACCCCAAAATATCATATATTACTTAGCGGACATATTATATGTTTTTACAGTTTTGTATTCCCTTCATCCCAAAATATAAGGCATATAAGCTTAATCAAAAGTCAAATCCTACTAAGTTTGACCAAATATTTAGGAAAAAAATCAACATCTACAATATTTAATGGACACATTGAGAAATATACTTTATGGTGAATCTACTGATATTGATTTGCCATTGTAGATGTTCATATTTTTGTATAAACTTGGTCAAACTTAGAAGATGTTGACTTTTGACTAAGCTTATATGCCTTATATTTTGGGATGGAGGGAGTGCTAATTATCTGCTGCTTATTGGGGTAGTAACCACTGAATGGTTAAGCAGTTAAAAGTTCATGATTGTGGTTTTAGGTTCGATCTTTTTAGAATTAGCCACAGTGTAATGTTGACTGATGCTGCGCACCTAGGAATTGCATTGTTTGTTTCAACCCTCATGATTATTTGACAAATCATGAACTGCACAGGTTTTTTTATTTGTGATCTTTGATTTATAGTGAAGGAAGTTCATACTGAATATTTATTCTATATACAGCTGCTGGACCAGGAAAATGTTTGATAAACCATGGTGGGTGTTGGCATGAAACTCGCAATGGTAAAACATTCTCTGCTTGTCAGGTATGTTTAGGCATGTGACAGGGTACAATGAAAAACCTGTGCTAAATCTAATAAGTTATCTCATAGACTCATATTCAGTTTTTTATTTTCTAGGAATCAGGAAATGGAGATTGCAAGTGTCCAGCTGGTTTCCGAGGGGACGGTGTTAAAAAATGCCACGGTATTCTCAGCCTCAGCCTTTCCCATTGCATCTCGGAATAAGTGATGTCCTACCCATGGTCCCATAAATGGATGAAAAATACAAATTTATGCTGCACTACCTGTCTCCTCTATATGAATTCTATTGCCACAATCTTCCCTCGCCAAAACAACCAACTCTCTTATTCTTTGACAAAAACAAGTCTTTCTTGCAGTTCACTGTCCTACCAACCTAATGCATAAAACTTGGTCACACATATACTCGGAAGATGGATATTTGACATGAATATTTAATTGATTATGAATCTTCTGCTAAAACATTATATATTTTGTGACATAGGCAGTAACAATTTAGTGCACAGATATAGCAGTTAAACTTTAGCTTACTTTTCATTTACCTCTGCAGACATTGATGAGTGCAAAGAGAAAAAAGCTTGCCAGTGTCCTGAATGCAGCTGCAGAGATACATGGGGTGGCTATGAATGTACTTGCAGTGGAGACCTTTTGTACATCAAGGAGCATGACACTTGCATAAGTAATTTTTACACTTTGATTATATTTGTTATATCTATCTTTGTATGTATCACTTAATCACCTTGTATGGTTAATCTGTAGGTAAGACAGCAGTTCAGGCTAAAGCAGCATGGGCAGCCGTATGGGGGATCTTGGTAGCGTTGGCTGTTTTGGCAGCAGGAAGCTACGTGGTATACAAATACAGATTAAGGGTAAGCTAGCTGATTCAGAATGTAATATGCATTCATATAGTTTACATTCATGCACCTAGCTAAAGGATGAAATGCTCTGCTGTTTCGAATGGTTTGTCCGGGACATCTATTTATTAGTTCATATAGAATGCTTCCGTGCTGTAAATCGTGCTATGTTTATCCCTTGTTGAATCAGCCTTATGGTCTTCTCGATCTGTGCTCTTACATTTTGAGACATTCAATGCATTGCAAAACAGTATTCTGCTACAAATGCGGTGTCAAGCAACTAGTGCTATTGAAAGCTCACACACAGATTCATATCAATTAGCTATCATTTCTTTTTTGTGCTATACACAGACAGTAAAATATCTTTTGGCATCTTTCCATGTACTATGTATTGCTTGTTAAACCTAAAAGATGAATAGATGCCATGTTCTGTCAGTAACAAAGTTTTGTCCTTGGAAAAGAACTGGAAATAAAAGATGATAGCCAACCATAATTACTTTGTAAACCATATATCTGTTTATGATTAGCATGCCCTATTTCTCATAATAATTATGCAGCCAGTCGAGTGGGTATAGTTGATTCATTATGTCTACCGGTGGATTTAATAGATGTAGCACTTTGTCCAGCCTAAATTAATTCTTCATTGATTCTGTAACTAGTTTGGCCATGCTTGTGACACACATTAGATTGGCAATTCAAGTTTATCCTAATAGCTGTCATCATAAAAGATGGTCGGATTTTGTATGCAAATATGATAACTTTCTCGTGGTTAATATTTTGCGACATAATTTGCATAGAAAACTAGATATGTGACCAATGACCACTGGTTCCACTGTAGTTCACGGTTTTGAAAGTCGACATTATCTAATCCCTCTTATGCTTTTGAGTTCACACATGTCTTAATTCTACGTGTTGTTTTCTGTTGTTTCTTCCAGTCATATATGGACTCTGAGATCAGAGCTATCATGGCACAGTACATGCCACTGGACAGTCAAGGAGAGGTCCAAAATCATTCACAGGAAGATCATCCATAAGAGTGTGATTTGCAGATCACATCATGGAACCCGTACAACTGACAGGCAGAAATGTGAAGCTCGGGCGGCGATGAGAAGATATACAGATAATCTATTCAGAGGTGTATGATGGCTAGTTGTTAGAGTCGACATGAATGTGTGATTCACCTACTAATTCATGGGGAGCACTTTCACCATATATTTGGTGGTAAGCTCCATTTACGGAGGTGCACCAACTTGTGGACAATGAATTTTTTGGTGCGGTTCATGCGTAGTGGAGATTGAATCTAATGACCTTAGATACTGTAACGACCTTAAAAGGACCATTTGACAGTGCCTGGGGAATGTGGCATCTGCTCTATGTATGACGTGGGTGCGCAGGTCCCTTCGAACTCCTGGAATAAATAACCGACTGTCATCGGTTGTGCTGTGAACCCTGGTTGTTCCTGTTGGAGTTCTGGTGAGCTTGATGGCGCCCCCATCTATGGTCAAGACATGTTTTTCTTGGCAGGGGCAGCTAATTCACTTTCAGGCGCACGTTGATTCTCATTGCCTGTATTTTACTACGCTTTTGTGTTGTCTGAAATATTTGTGCTGACAGGGCTCACGTTAGGCTCCCTGCCTTTCTGGTTTAGAGCAACAGATCATAACCGCTTGTTTTCGGTTCGAAGATACCGTAAAAACAAGCGACGGAAAAACCATCGCCCTAGCCTGTACATTTGAGGACGTCATGACCAAACCGAGTGTGCCTTGTATATCCGTGATTGAGTTGGTGGGAGAAAAGTTTGTTGTTGTCCTGACCGCCGAACCATTGCTAAGTTCACCCAAATTTCAGCCAACCTCGACTAATTTCGGACCACCACCAAATTCATCCAAATATTAGTAAATCTCAACAAATTTTGGCCGGAGATGGATATAAGCCTATCGAGATTCGAGAGAGGCTGATGCTTGTCGGACGGCGGGTAGAAAGCGGTCGCCGGTGCTCGTCAGAGCTGGGGTAGCGTAGGGCCTGGCGGGGCAGCGCATGGGCCCTGGCGGTGGTGGAGTGGGAGGCGGAAATGGAGAAGCCGCGCGCGGGGATTTTTCCGGTAGTTGACGTTCGCGTGGTCGCTGTGCCTTTTGCCGCGCGCTGGATGACAAATATGGTGCGAGCGATTGTGCAAAATGCCGCGCGTCCTAAAAATTTTGCAGCGCGCGTGGTTTTATAGCATCTACTGGAGCGGTAAAAAGGCGCATACGCGGGGTAAATCGGCGGTTTTTTATGCGCCGCGCTATTATACAGATTCCGTTAGAGATGCTCTAAAACGTATATACATGGTATAGAAAACGCATTTTATAGTCTAAAATATAGTAACAAAATAACAAATATAGTAAATCCCGACATGTATAGCGCAGCCCACCTCTAGCCCACCACTTCTTGTTGGACCACTTAGAGATAAAACAATTTTTTTCTTTTACGCGGTTAACCTAAGATCTAGCTGAGATAATAAGTCACGAAAATTATTACTAGACGCGCAGTTACGGATTACTGATATAGAGCGTCAGCTGATACAATGTGTGACCCCGCAGGCTCATGGCGACTTGGACACGATTGAAGTCCGACTCTTAATCGATCAATTAGTAGCGGCTCATAGCAGAACGTGCCGACTCCCAAGTATCAAAGAGTCATGGCGACATACCTTTCCAATACGACTTACGTCCGAGTCCCTTTTGCCTCACGATATACCTTATCGAACTATAACCGAATAATCGTCATCCCTTAAATACTTCAACCCTCTTCTCGATCCGAAATAAGTGATTTATCTGACTAACTCTTAGTCGATCGCCTCGATTAACACTTAACCGAGTCGTGCATGGCCATGCTTTCCAAATCATATCATCCGAGAGGGTTCAGATAATATATCTCCATATGGAGAGGCAAAATCCCATCTTGATTATCCATATCACGTAGCTTGATTCTCAGTCGACCCGAACTCTGCCTTTATAACTGCCTTGTTATGGAACATCATTTGACAGAACCTAAGTCGGTGATCCTCAACTCGGATTGTGCGATAATCTCAGGTCTAAGGATTATATTAATTGAGATATACAAATAACGACTTGTTCGTTGTACCTTAATTTGAATCAATCCTACTCGCTAAACTCTTTAGTCGGATCTATGTAAGTCGGAATAGCATCACCATGCCCAAGACAAGTAGAACCGAGTCATCGGCCGACTTTCACATTAGTATAAGTTGTGTGTCCAGTACAACCTCAATGACCAAGAATATTTAGTATGAATAACATGATTATATAGTTCCACAATTCAATCACATATTCAATGATATACATCAGATGTTCATGTAAGGACAACTTAATACTTTATGAATACAATGGGGATTACATTATACATGATTGTCTCTAGGGCATATTCCCAGCAGTCTCCCACTTGCACTAGAGTCAATCTTCCGACATCACATGTCTAGACATGGTAATGCTTTATCAACGGATTCATAATATTTGCATCCGTGTGTACCTTGCATAGCTTGATATCACCCTGATCCACGGACTGACGAATCGGGTGGTATCGCATGAGTATGTATTTGTTCTTCCGGTGTTGTCTAGATTCCTTGGCTTATGCAATAGCACCATTGTTGTCACAATACACATCCAATGGATTGGACGAGCTCTGAACCACACCAAGATCTATGAGAAAATTCCTCATCCAAACAGCTTCCTTTGTTGCCTCCGAGGCGACAATATACTCTACCTCTGTTGTAGACGCAGACATAGTCTCTTGCTTGGAACTCTTCCAGCTCACGGCCCCTCTATTTATTACAAACATGTATCCGGATTACGAACAAGAATCATCAGAGTCGGTAAGATAACTCGCATTCGTGTAACCCTTTACACTGAGTTCATCTTCACCTCCATAAACCAAAAACATATCCTTAGTCCTTCTCAAGTACTTAAGGATATTTTTAGCCGCTTCCTAGTGGATTTCTCCAGGATTAGCCTGGTATCTGCTCACAACACTTAGAGCATAGGAACCATCCGGATAGTACAAATCATGGCATACATGATGGATCCGCCTACCGAAGCATACAGAATCACACTCATCTGACTTTGCTCATCAGTTGTCGAAGAACACCGAGTCTTGCTAAGTTTTATAACATGTGACATCGGTAAGAACCCCGTCTCAGACGATTCCATGTTGAACTTTTTCAACACTTTGTCCAAGTATGTACTCTGACCCAATCCAATAAGCCGTCTTGATCTATCTCTATAGATCCGGATTCCTAGAATGTAAGTTGCCTCACCCAAGTCTTTCATTGAAAACTCCTTTCCAATGATTCCTTGGTTTCTTGCAACATATGTTCATCATTTCCAATCAGTAATATGTCATCCACATATATATCAGAAAATTTACTCTGCTCCCACTAAACTTCTTGTATAAACAAGAATCATGATCACTTTTGATAAAAGCCAAACGATTTGACCACCTCATCAAAGCGAATATTCCAACTCCGAGATGCTTGCTTCAACACATAAATGGATTTCTGAAGTTTGCATACCTTGCCAACATTAGCCGGATCGACAAAACCCACAGGCTATATCATATACACGTCATCGGTTAAATTTCCATTAAGGAAAGCCATCTTGACATCCATCTGCCATATCTCATAGTCGAAATAGGCTGCTATAGCTAACATGACCTGAACTGATTTAAGAATCGCTATGGGTGACAAAGTATCATCATAGTAAACTCCTTAAACTTATCGGAACCCCTTCGCGACAAGACGTGCTTTATAGACAGAAAAATTTCTGTCCATATCAGTTTCCTTCTTAAAGACCCATTTGCACTCTACGGGTCTTGCAACGTCTGGCAGATCAACCAAGTTCCAAACTTGATTTTCATCCATGGACTTTAACTCGGATCTCATGGCTCCAAGCCATGACTCGGAATCAGATCCCACCATCGCTTCCGAATAATTTGCTGCCTCATCACTGTCTAACAGTAATACATCACGAACACTTTGTAATCTTGGTGATCTTCGTAGTACAGGTGCTGCTGCCGGCTTAGCTACCACGACTGGCTCAACCTCCAAGGCTTTTGCCGACTCGCTACTAGCCGGCTACTCTCGAATTTCTTCGAGATGCACCGTGTTCCCACTGATTCCCCAACTAATAAATTCTTTCTCAAGGAAGACACCTTTTCGAGCGACAAACACTTTGCCCTCTTCTCGTTTGTAGAAGTAGTAGCCCAAGGTTTCCCTTGGATACCCCATGAAAATACACTTGTCCGACTTGGTAGAGAGCTTGTCCGACTAAAGTCGATTGACAAATGCTTCATAACCCCAAATCTTAAGAAAAGACAAACTCGGTTTTTTACCTGTCCACATCTCATGTGGTATCTTATCTACCCACTTTGATGGTACTCTATTTAGTGTGAATGCTGCAGTTTCTAGACAATAACCCCAAAATGATAAAGGCAGATCTTTCCGACTCATTATTGATCGTACCATTTCCAACAAGGTACGATTTCGTCATTCCGAGACACCGTTCCTCTATGGTGTTCACGACGGAGTGAGTTGAGGAACTATTCCACAACTCTTTAGATGGTCGCCAAACTCATGGCTCATGTACTCTCCCCCTCGGTCCGATGGAAGAAACTTTATTTTCTAGCCAAGTTGATTCTGTACTTCATTCTATAATTCTTTGAACTTTTCAAAGGCTTCTGACTTATGTTTCATAAATTAGATATATCCATACCTACTTAAATCACAGTGAAGGTAATGAAGTACTCATATGTAGGGGTTCGTAGCATGGAAAACAAAAAAATTCTACTGCTGAACACAAACAAGCCAAGATCTATCTACTAGATTGTAGCAACGAGTCGATTAGAGTACTCACCCTCGAAGATTCCAAAGCGGTTAACGAGAGCAGATTCTCATGGATGATGTAGTCGTACACTTGTAGATCTCAAGATCGCGTAGAAGATCCTTCCGGTGCTGCGTTCCGGCAGCGCTTCCGTAGTCAGTCACACGTTCGTACTCGATGAAGACCTTCCTCTCCCTTGTTCCAGCAGGCAGTGGAGGTTGTAGTTCTCTCCTCGCGATTCCGGCAGCATGACGGCGTGGTGTCGGAAGTAGAGGGAAGATCCCACAGGGCTTTCCCTAAGCCGGAGCGGGCTATGGTGGAGTATTAGGGTTTCCCGGAAATCTAGGGTTTAGAAGCCGGAGAGGAGGAGGTGGAGTCGGCGACGGCTAGGGCGGCGGTGATGAACCGACGGTGGCGCGAGGCGGCCGCGCGACAACGGTGTGGGGAGGGGCTGGTGTTGTGTGTCTTGGGGCACCCCCTCCCCTCTATTTATGAGAGGGAGGGCAACTTGGGAGAGGGGAGTTTGAATCCTTCCCCAACTCCTTCTCCTACTTGTCTTGTGGTGGAGGGAGAGAAGGATTATTTCCTTCCTCCACCAGGATACATTGTCCCAGTTTGACTTTTCAAACTTGCCTTTTGACTTTCAATTTGGAGCTTTATTTCTTTCTTACAAACGCCTAACCATGTGACTTAGGACATGACACAATCATTCCACTTAGTCATGACACATTTATGTACCCTTCCCCTTCCGGTCCGGTGAACCTTCTAGACCCTTCTAGATCATTCCGATGAAAACACCAGAATCATTCTCGATCTCCGGAATTGGACTTCCTTATATGAATCCTATTTTTCGGACCATTTCGGATCTCCTCATGATATCCTGGGTCCCATCCGAGACTCCGAAAAACATTCAGTCTCCCTACTTACATTCCATATCTACTAAACAACATCGAATCCTTAAGTGTGTCTCCCTACGGTTCGTGAATTATGCAGACATGACCGAGACTCTTCTACGATCAATAACCAATAGAGGAATCTAGAAATTCATATGGTTCCCACATATTTCTACGATTACTTTGCGATCGAATGAACCACTTACATATGCTACCAATTTCACTTTGTCTCGCGATATTTTACATATCCGAGGTCTAATCATCGGTATCTCTGTATACCTAGTTCAACCTTGTTACCGATAAGTACTCTTTTATCGTTCCCTTGATATGTGATCCCTTGTGATCTAGTCACATGCTTGCAAGCTAATTGGATGACATTCCACCAGAGAGCCTAGAGTATATCTATCTGCCATATGGATGGACAAATCCCACTCTTGATCCATGTGCCTCAACACATACTTTCCGAATACTCAATGCCACCTTTATAACCACCCATTTACTGTGTGGTGTTTGATGTCATCAAAGTGTCCATCCGGTGATGGTGATTAGCATGATCTCATGGTTGAAGGAATTAGGTTACTATGTATTAGAAAGCTTATAGCAAACAAACTATTGAAATGACTTGATCTTTATGCTATGCTTATCTATAGGAGTATGTCCATCATATCATTCTCCTAATGATATGATATTGTTGTTAACAACATCTCAATGTTCATGACCCAGAAACCATGATCATCTATTAACCAACAATCTAGTATTATAAAGAGGCTTTACTAGGGACTCTAATTTAGTTCACAAAACACGCAAGTATTAGTGTTTCCGGTTAATACTATTATAGCATGAATATAAACATTTATCATAAACACAAATATATAATAATAACCACTTTTATTATTGCCTCTAGGGCATATCTCCAACAGTCTCCCACTTGCACTAGAGTCAACTAATCCAGATTACATGGTAATATACCGAACACCCATGGCGGTTTAGTGTTGGTCATGTTTTGCCCTCGGGAGAGGTTTAGTGAGCATATCCGCCACATTTAGATCTATGTGTACTTTGCAAATCTTTATGTCACCATCTTGGACATGATCTCGAATAACGTGAAAACGCAGCTTGAGATACTTCAGCTTCTTGTGTGACCTTGGTTCTTGCGCATTGGCTATGGCGCCCATGTTATCACAATAGATAGACATTGGGTCCAACACACTGGGAACCACACCGAGCTCTGTAATGAACTCCATCCATATCACCTCTTGTGAAGCCTCCGAAGCAGTTATGTATTCCGATTCAGTTGAACATCTCGCCACGACGCTTTGCTTTGCACTCCTCTAGCTTACTGCTGCACCATTCAAAGTAAATACATATCCAGATTGAGATTTAGAATCATCTGGATCAGTGTTCCAACTAGCATCGGTGTAACCATTAACAACGAGTTGTTCATCACCTCCATAAGAAAGAACCATATCCTTAGTTCTTCTCAAGTACTTAAGGATGTTTTTGACCGATGTCCAATGATCCACTCCTGGATCACTTTGATATCTACTAGTTAAACTAACATCATATGCAATGTCAGGTCTAGTACATAACATGGCATACATGATAGATCCTATGGTTGAGTCATAGGGAGTCTTACTCATCCTTTCTCTATCTTCCACCGTAGCAGGACTTTGAGTTTTACTCAAGGTCGTATTGGGCAACATGGGCAAGAACCCTTTCTTGCTATCTTCCATTCCAAACCTCTTTAGAACTTTGTCCAAATATGTACTCTATGAAAACGATATTAGGTGTCTCGATCTATCTCTATAAATCTTTATGCCTAATATGTAAGCTGCTTCGCCAAGATCTTTCATTGAAAAACTATTATTCAAATAATCCTTGACACTATTAAGAAGGTCTACATCATTCCCAATCAACAATATGTCGTCCACATATAGTACTAGGAATGATACAGAGCTCCCACTCACTTTCTTGTAAATACAAGCTTCTCCATAAGTTTGTATAAAACCAAAACTTTTGATTACCTTATCAAAATGTTGATTCCAACTTCGGGATGCTTGCTTCAATCCATAAATGGACCGTTGAAGTTTGCATACCTTGTTAGCATCTTTAGGATCGACAAAACCTTTGGGTTGTACCATATACAACTCTTCATCAATGTCTCCATTGAGGAACGTCGTTTTGACATCCATCTACCATATCTCATAATCATAATATGAAGTGATTGCTAACAAAATCCTCACATACTTTAGCTTTGATACCGGTGAGAAAGTCTCATCGTAGTCAACTCCTTGAATTTGTCGAAACCCTTTTGCGACAAGTCGAGCTTTATAGACAGTAACATTACCATCAACATCTGTTTTCTACTTGAAAATCCATTTGTTCTCGACATCCTTCCGGCCATCCGGTAAGTCCACCAAAGTCCATACTTGGTTTTCGTACATGGATCCAATCTCGGATTTCATGGTTCTTGCCATTTATTGGAATCTGGGCTCATCATCGCTTCCCCATATGTTGTAGGGTCGTCGGTGTTGTCCACCAACATGACACTCATAACGGGATCATACCAATTGGGAGTGGTACGAGTTCTCGTTGACCTGCGAGGTTTCATAGTGACTTCAACCAAAGTTTCATGATAAACATCATTAGCTTCCTCTCTTTTTGGTGTAGGAGCCACATGAACTTCCTCTGGTGTTGCGCTACTCTCAAATCCGAGAGAAGATTCGACAACCTCGTCGAGTTCTACTTTCCTTCCAGTCACTTCTTTCGAGAGAAATTCCTTCTCTAGAAAGGATCCATTCTTAGCAACAAAGATTTTGCACTCGGATCTATGATAGAAGGTATACCCAATAGTTTCCTTCGGGTATCCTATGAAGACGCATTTTTCGGCTTTGGGTTCAATCTTGTTGGGTTGTAACTTCTTTACATAAGTTTCGCAACCCCAAACTTTAAGGAATGATAATTTAGGTTTCTTCCCAAACCATAATTCATACGGTGTCATTTCAATGGATTTAGATGGTGCCCTATTTAAAGTGAATGCGGCTGTTTCTAATGCATAACCCCAAAACGATAGCGGTAAATCTGTAAGTGACATCATAGAACGAACCATATCTAAGAGAGTTCGATTATGACGTTCGGACACACCATTATGTTGTGGTGTTCCCGGTGGTGTCAATTGTGAAAGTATTTTGTATTTCTTTAAATGCTCGCCAAACTCGTAACTTAGATATTCACCTCCACGATCAGATTGTAGAAACTTAATCTTTTTGTTACGTTGATTCTCTTCTTCACTTTGAAATTCCTTAAACTTTTCGAAAGTTTCAGACTTATGTTTCATGAAATAAATATACCCATATCTACTCAAGTCATCCGTGAAAGTAAGAACATAACGATAACCACCGTGCAATGATACACTCATTGGGCCACACACATCGGTATGTATGATTTCCAATAAGTCCGTAGCTCGCTCCATCATACCAGAAAATGGAGTCTTAGTCATTTTACCCATCAGACATGCTTCATATCTTTCGAGTGATTCGAAATCAAGTGATTCAATAAGTCCATCGGAATGGAGTTTCTTCATACGTTTCACTCCAATGTGACCAAGACGACAGTGCCACATATAGGTCGAGTTATCGCTCAATTTCAAACGTTTAGCTTCAATGTTATTAATATGTGTATTACTACAATCGATATTCAACAAGAATACACCATCTATCAAAGGTGCATGTGCATAAAACATATTACTCATATAAATCAAACAACAATTATTCTCGGACTTAAACAAGTAACCGTCTCGCAATAAACATGATTCGGATATAATGTTCATGCTCAACGCATGCACCAAATAACAATTATTTAAGTATAAAACTAATCCCGATGGTAGATGAAGAGGTAGCATGCCGACCGCGACCACATCAACCTTTGATCCATTTCCAACGCGCATCGTCACCTCGTTCTTCGCTAGTTTCCGTCTATTCTGCAGCACCTGTTTCGATTTATAAATATGAGCAACCAAACTAGTATCAAATACCCAGGCACTATTATGACTACTAGTGAGATACACATCAATAACATGTATATCGGATATAAATTTCTTCTTGATGTTGCCGTTCTTCAAATCCGCCAAGTAATTAGGGCAATTCCGCTTCCAGTGACCTTCTCCCTTGCAGTAAAAGAACTCAGTATCAGGCTTAGGCCCAGCCTTGGTCTTCTTCGGCGGCGCGGTAACTTTCTTACCACCCTTCTTGAAGTTTCCCTTTTTCTTAGATTGCCTTGCCATTTGAATTTGGTGGTCTTATTGACCATGAACACTTGGTGCTCTTTCTTGATCTCCACTTCCGCAGATTTTAACATGGAGAAGAGTTCAGGCAACGACTTATCCATGTTTTGCATACTGTAGTTCATCACAAAGTTCTTATAACTTGGTGGTAGTGATTGGAGGACACGGTGAATCCTCAAAGCATTAGGAATCACTATACCCAAGCTTTGGAGCTTACTTCCGTGCCCAGACATCTTAAGCACATGCTCACTGACAGAGCTGCCATCTTCCATCTTGTAGTTAAAGAATTTTTCAGAAGCCTCATAACTCTCAACTGCCGCGTGAGCCTCAAATATCATTTTGAGTTCACGGACAATATCATGTGGGTCAAAGTTCTCAATCCTTTTCTAAAGCTCTGATTCCAAACCATACAAGCTAGCACACTGAACTGTGGAGTACGGATTCTTCCGAGTGAGGAAAACATTCTTCACATCATCGCTAGCATCAGCTGCAGGTGGGTCACCCAGCGGTGCATCCAGTACATAGGTCAAATTACCACCATTGAGGACAATTTTCAAGTTGCGGAACCAATCCCCAAAGTTGCTTCCATTGTTTTTCAACTTTTCTTTCTTCAGGAACGCATTAAAATTGATGGCAGGGCCCGCCATTGATCTACAACATATTTGCAATAGTTTAGACTAAGTTTATGACAAATTGAGTTCTAATTAATAGTTAAATTAATCTAGGTGAACTCCCACTCAAAACAATATCCCTCACCTTGTTTTAGTGATCACACGAACCAAATCCACCACATCAAAACTGATCATCATGAGATATGATGTAGCTTCAAAGGCGAACAATCACGTCATATCTACTATATGACTCATGCTTTACCTTTCGGTGATCCGTGTTACGAGACCATGTCTGTACATGCTAGGCTCGTCAAGATCAAACCTTAGCTTCCGCATGAGCAAATCTGGCTTGCTCCCATTGTATACACTTGTAGAATCTAACACACCCGATCATCACGTGGTGCTTCGAAACAACGAGCTTTAGCAACGGTGCCTACTAAGGATGAACACTTTATAACTTGATATTTTGTGAGAGGGATCATCTTATAATGCTATCATCATGAACTAAGCAATAAAAGATGCATAAAAGGATTAACATCACATGCAATTCAAAATATGTGATATGATATGGCATTTATTCTTGTGCATTCGATCTCCATCTTCAAGCACGAACATGATATCCATCATCATCGGCGCAGCGTCAAAGTCAATGGCACCGCTCCATGGTTGTCGTCCACCAGCATCAACTATTACAACTACTTTGAATAATAGACACGCAGGTCTTAACAAAATTAAAAGACAACGATAAGGCTCCTGCCGGTTGCCGACTTACAATAAGGAACATTGCATACATCATATATAATCACAATCATGGCCATATCACATCATAGCACACCCCTGCAAAACAAAGTTAGACGCCTCTAATTTTCTTTGCATGTTTTACGTGGTTTGGGGATTTCAATAAGTGTCGCTCTAACTTACGAACAAGAACCACAACGTTGATGCTTGAACTATCAAGTGCCCGTTGTAAATTGAATCTATACTATGATGGGAGAGACAGACACCCGCAAAGCCACTTATGCAATACAAGTTGCATGTTGAGCGTGGAGAAAGTCTCATGAACGATGTCATGTAAGGTTAGCCCGTGCAGCTTCATCCCACCATACCGCAAGATGCAAAGTACACAAAAAGCAATTGATAATAAAAGCACCACCGCCCATAATGACCATTGTGTTCTACTCGTGGAACGGATCTACATATAGACACGACTCTGATACCACTGTAGGGGTTCGTAGCATGGAAAACAAAAAATTCTACCGCCTGAACACAACCAAGCCAAGATCTATCTACTAGATTGTAGCAACGAGTCGATTAGAGTACTCACCCTCGAAGATTCCAAAGCGGTTAACGAGAGCAGATTCTCGTGGGTGATGTAGTCGTACACTTGCCGATCTCAAGATCGCGAAGACGATCCTTCCGGCGCTACGTTCCGGCAGCGCTTCCGCAGTCGGTCACACATTCGGTACTCGATGAAGACCTTCCTCTCCCTTGTTCTAGCAGACAGCGGAGGTTGTAGTTCTCTCCTTGTGATTCCGGCAACACGACGGCGTGGTGTCGTAAGTAGAGGGAAGATCCCGCAGGGCTTCTCCTAAGCCAGAGCGGGTTATGGTGGAGTATTAGGGTTTTCCTGGAAATCTAGGGTTTAGAAGCCGGAGAGGAGGAGGTCAGCGACGTCTAGGGCGGCGGCGACGAACCAGCGGTGGCTGGCGGCGGCCGCACGACGACGGTGTGGGGAGGGGCTGGTGTTGTGTGTCTTGGGGAACCCCTCCCCTCTATTTATGAGAGGGAGGGAAGCTTGGGAGAAGGGAGTTTGAATCCTTCCCCAACTCCTTCTTCTACTTGGCTTGTGGTGGAGGGAGAGAAGGATTCTTTCCTTCCTCCATCAGGATACATTATCCCAGTTTGACTTTTCAAACTTGCCTTTTGACTTCCAGTTGTGAGTTTTACAAACGCCCAACCATGTGACTTAGGACATGACACAATCATTCCACTTAGTCATGAAACATTCATGTACCCTTCCCCTTCCGGTCCGGTGAACCTTCTAGACCCTTCTAGATCATTCCGGTGAAAGCACCGGAATCATTCCCGAACTCCGGAATTGGACTTTCCTTATATGAATCCTATTCTCCGGACCATTCCGGATCTCCTCATGATATCCCGGATCCCATCCGAGACTTCGAATAACATTCAGTCTCCCTACTTACATTCCATATCTACTAAACAACATCGAATCCTTAAGTGTGTCTCCCTACGGTTCGTGAATTATGCAGACATGACCGAGACTCATCTCCGATCAATAACCAATAGAGGAATCTGTAAATTCATATGGTTCCCACATATTTCTACGATTACTTTGCGACTGAATGAACCACTTACATACGATACCAATTTCCCTTTGTCTCGCGATATTTTAATTATCCGAGGTCTGATCGTCGGTATTTCTATATACCTAGTTCAACCTTGTTACTGATAAGTACTCTTTTCTCTTTCCCATAATATGTGATCCCTTGTATGCCATGCTTGCAAGCTAATTGGATGACATTTTACCGAGAGGGCCCAGAGTATATCTATCCGTCATATGGATGGACAAATCCCACTCTTGATCCATTTACCTCAACACATACTTTCCGAATACTCAATGCCACCTTTATAACCACCCGGTTACGGTGTGGTGTTTGCTGTCATCAAAGTATCCATCCGGTGATGGTGATTAGCATGATCTCATGGTCGAAGGAATTAGGTTACTATGTATCAGAAAGCTTATAGCAAATGAACTATTGAAATGACTTGATCTTTATGCTACACTTATCTATAGGAGTATCTCCATCATACCATTCTCCTAATGATATGATCTTGTTGTTAACAACATCTCAATGTTCATGACCCAGAAACCATGATCATCTATTAACTAACAAGCTAGTATTATAAAGACGCTTTACTAGGGTGTAACAACCCTAGTTTCATTAAGTAGTAATTAGGGTTTTATTTGTGCATAGCATGAGCATCATCTTAAAAATGCATGCAAGAAAATAATCACAAAACCATAACTCTAATTTCCTCCTTCTTTGAAATCAATTCAAATGGCTTTTGAATTGTGAAAACCTCAAAAATATTTGGAACCCAAATGGTTATAAAGGGTTTCCATGGTATTTTAAATGTTTACAAAAGTTCTGGTAATTTGAGATTATTCAAAACAGGATTACAAAATGAAAATACAAAGAGAAAACAGAAAAGAAAAATGTTTCTGTAAAAAAATTTGTAGCTAACCTAACCTGGGCCGAGCCCACCTCTCCTATCCTCTTTCTCTGTAGCCCAGTGCTTCCAGCAGTAGCAGCCGCGCAACCTTTCCTGCAGCCCAGTAGCCGGCCCGATTCGGCCTGCTCCAGCCCAATACCGCTTCGGCCTCGAAAACTGTTGTCGTCTTTGTCCCCGACAGAGGAAGCTCCTCGTTGTCGCCGTGCTCGCCGTCCGCGGCCGCGCCAAGATGCGCGCCACCGATGGTCCCGGCGCCTACAAGACCCCGTAGCCGGCACCGATGAACCCTAGCACGACAATTCCTCTCTTCCTCCCTCTCTGTCTCCTGTGTGCCCGAAACCGTAGCCAGACCTTGCCGTTGTCCCTATCGTCTTCGGACACCCCACGTCGTTCCGAGAGCATCGTCGGGCCGCCTCGTCGTCCTCGTTCGACTAGCCAAAGGAATCGAAGCCGGGCATACAGAATCGAGCTCATCGTCGCCCTCTTCTCCGCCTCTGACTGCCACTCGTCGTCTACACCGCTGGCGACCTCGACCTCCCCTGGCCTCCCCGACACCACCGTAGGCACCAGGGTGAGATCGTGGTGCCTAGGCACCCTCCCGTTTCCTCCATAGCCCTCTGGTTGCCCTCCCCCATGACCACCTGCAAGCTCCGCCGCTGACCGCCGCCGTGCACCTTCCTCCGGCGACCAATCTTGGCGACGCCGCCACTAGTTGGCTCAGCGCACACGTCCGCGTCCAGCGCGCCCAGCCCCGCAGCCTCGCGACGTTCCCAGCGCCTGCCCCGCGCTTGATCTGAGGAGGATCTCCATGGTTGACATCAGCGTGGTGCATTTTCCTTTTTCTTTTGTTTTTAATATTTTCAGCAAATGATTTCTGCAATTGTTTTCAGTAAATAACAAATACCTGACAGGTGGGCTCCAGATGTAAGTGAGATAAACATTTTTCAGTAATGTTTCTGATTAAATAAAATGATAAAGTAATTCTAAAATATAAATTATTTTATAATATTCCAAAAAATGATTTAAAATGAATTAAAATTGGAGAAATTCGTAACTAATTCATTTTAAATCATAAAAATACAAATAATATATCAAAATGTTCAGAAAAATGAGATCTATCTATTTAAACTGTAATCATGCATTGTTAAACAACTTCCATTGCAAGTTAGTTAGAAGAACTAAATACACCCTCTCATATACATCCTAAGTTTCCCCGAGTTAGGGTTTGCACCCCTCGTAACCCCGATTAAACTATCGAGCATGTTTAGGGTTTACATTCTAGTACAAATTAACTTGTCATATCATCATCCTTGCTTGAGCATTTCATCGATGCCATGTGTTGATTGTTTCTCTTCCTTTCCGGTGTTTGGTTCTTTCCGGTAGAATACGATATCAGAATCGAGAACAACATCAAAGTCCAAGATCAACCCCGTCGAAGCTCGAAGATCAATACTTGATCAACCGTAATCAAGTCAAGTACCAGGTGTCCGGAACTCTGCTTTCTGGATATCAACTGGCAAAGGCAAGCGAAGCCCCACACATGATATAATCCTATGATTTCAAAGTATTTACATTCTTGCCATGTGCATACGATTCTAAAGTCTTTTATTGATAGATAGAGTAATCCTATCTGATGCATGTCCCCTTTTAGCCTAAATTCCATGATCCACTGCTCCTAGCATAACTAGGGTTTGATCTTGTGAAGCGTTGCTAGAGCTATTTTATTAGTTGTGCTTAGCCATGCTTAGCTGTTACCGCTGGTCCATCCGGTTGATGAATCAGAGCTGCGAATGAACCTAGTATGACAGGATGACATGGTATCATCAGAGATAAAAGTTAAACATGTTAAGGATTGTATGGGAGGCCACAGTGGGTTGTGGTTTTTGCAGTCCCATACTTTCCACTACTAGGACCTGAGTTCTTGCCTATGCACCAAGATGAGCGTACAGCCACACGGGGGACTGGAAACACCCTCGACCAACTAACTTGTCGAGTAGATTCCATGAGTCACATAGTTTGGGATTTCCATTCGACATACGCATCTTGGATGTTCTTCAATGGAGGTGAAGGAGGTGCATTCATACAGGTAGGTAAGCGTGGCAGGGAATGGGAGATGCCCGGCATCCGTAATCTCAAACCATGTTCACGTCATTAGGGACCGACTTCAGGACTCATCCTGTTACGGCGGCATCTCCCTAGTGCGTGACTCATGGTCTTGGCGAAAGAAAGGTAAAGGTCATGGTCAACCACTCTCTGCCGGCCTTCCAGGAAGAGGGCTAATGTTAACTGTTATTAAGAATCAGTTGGTACGTGTGGGTAAATTTGTACACCCCTGCAGGGTTAAATCTTTTCGAAAAGCCGTGTCCACGGTTATGGACGACTTGGAAACCAGATTCAAAGATCATAGAGAACATGAACCTAATCTTAAAACTTGGCAAGTTGATCAACGTGTGCTTAAGGATGCTTCCTCATGGGTACGAGGGGGTGATCCTAGATTGGTTCAGCTGATGATGATTCGGTGGATATCAAGAGATGATCAAAGTTGGAGATGCCGCTCTCTTATCCCCTTTTAAAATATTCTAATTAGTCAAGATTCTTCTCCCTCTTGTTTTACAAAACAAAGATGGCTTTACGCAAAATAACTCCACCAGCCATAAGTCTTGGGGAGTACACCCTGTACTCACCCTTGCTTCGTTGACACTTTTGCATCAGAGTAAGTGTTACCATAGAAGATGTGTTCTTCACGGCATCTACATCGACGAGTAGTTTGGAGTTCCTAGTCGGCAGTATGGGATCTATGGATTGGACATCATCGTTATGCTTCAGACCTCGTAGGACATTTGTTAAGTTTGCTATACTTAATAGCACAATTTGCCTTCCGTTGTTTGATGTTTGTGGTCAGTGACCTCTGCTTGTAATATTTTGGTTCTCTGCTCAGTTATGAGCTCGCTGTAATAATTTTTGTGTCGTTGGGTCACTTTTATGTTACCGATTTTCTCTCTGTACGCTTTCGAGATTAGGTTAGGCTTATGCTCAGACGATGGTCTGGGATTTGTCTAGCCCTAATCCTGGGGGTGTCACAGGTTTTGGTATCAGAGCAGTACCGACTGTAGGAAACCTTTCTATTGGTCGATGTTGAGTTTAGTGCTTGTGAAAAACTATTTTCACAGATGAAAATTATGTGCGAAAACTCTGGTATGCTTCTTTTTCTTCTTATCCAGTTTCTCTCTAACTCTGGGTCATCTTATATTATGTTGATTTGGAAAACTTTTGCTATCTCGTCTAGTTTTTCAAAGCTTAGGTGCCTCTTTAGGCATGCCGGTTCTCAACCATTTGACCTAGTGTTGAGTTCTCTAGAGTCAGTTGTGTGTGTTCCTTGTTTCCTTTTGTTCTGTTTCTTTTGAGAGATTTCTTTCTATCATAATCTCTCTATTATATGGTTCCACAACATCTTGTTAATAGTTCCTCAATGTTCTGTTCTAGGTCTTGAGGTTTCCTTTCACCTCGTGTGCCTCCTTTTTATTTGTTCGGGTACTTCAGAAGTCGTTTCTTCTCTCGGAAGCTACCTCGTGATTACTATCTCTTAGTGTACGATTTGTCACTAAAGTATTAGTTACTCTTTTCTCTAGGTTTTAACCCTTGGACTTGAACCGAAGATCCCCGATTGTGCTGGATTCTGGTGTTGCGAATCTTGTACATGAAGCTGACCTTTAACCCAAGATCCATTTTGTTGATCCCTGTGGTTAATGTTCACACATTACCTCAGGATGGCTAGTACCTTTTAGTATAGCCTTCAAGCTTGTGGATATTGTCGCTATTGAATAGTGACGATAAAGGACTTCCATACCACATGCTATGGCAGATGTTCTTTAATAGAACCAAATAGATCACGACAAGAGTACTCCTCGAGAGTCTCACATCTGTGCTCGTGACTCTGCCATACCTTAACCCTTCCTGCATTGGTCTTCGGAAGATTGTTGACTTATGCATCCACATCTCGGGATTCCATCCTAAGCATGTTCTTTACCTTGCTGTTTTCCGACCTTTGTCTACCAGTTGGTAGCCAAGCAGTAAATGTGCATTGGTGACTTCCGATGCAAGATACACTTGTGGTCCGTCAAGACAACCCATTTCGGGATGTCTAGGAGAAACAAACTCCAGTACCTCATCATTTCTAAGACCAGGTCAAAGTGTTGTAATCCATAGAATCAATAAGCGATGATTAGCTTCTGATCTGTTCTACCTTAAAGTATCACACCCTTTCTATACTAAGAGGTCATGTTGAGTCTCATGACCCTCTTAATGAAGTGATGCTCTACACATTTTTACAAACCTTCCCCTGAGTTGTTTGCGCTTAGGAATGATGCGTGTGCATAATAATGTGGCAATCTAAGATTATTATCAATTCTTATTGCTTTGAAATTCTAGGAAATTTGTGTCATTCTTAGCGTGATTAGCTATCTAATCACTAAGCAAAGGATGATTGTGCTACCAAGTCCGATATTCTGGTACACCCTCTTCAGTCAAAGAGTTAGGCTTGTGCCAAATATCTAAGACTATGTCTTCTTGCCTTACCAAGCAAGTTTCCTCTCGAGCTAAGTGACATATCGGTGGTTCGTGATATTCTGGATGTCTTACTAGAAGTATCGCCATGTTGCCACATGATCGTGTTGTCAAAGTTCTTGAGAAAGCAAGTTCTCTGAACCGCTCCTTTCTCCAAGGATCCGTACTGGATACCCCTGAGCTAGTTGGTTGAACTTAAACAACAACTTGGAGAGTTGTAATACGGAAGTTCTATCCGACTCCGTTCCTCTTTAAAGGGATGTCTAGTTTTGTTAGTGCCAAAGAAAGATAGTATCTCATTTGTGGATATTTATCATTCCCGCCTTTGATTTGGTTTGGGAAATTATCAAATCGAACTTAGTTCCAAGGACAATCTTGATGGTGTTGCTACTCGTGATGTTTCACTGGAGTACATCCTCATGTCCTCTGGTCTGACCAATGTCTAAGTCTCATTCATACCACATGTGAATCCATCTTCTTGGAGTGTATAGATAAGTTTGTTATTGAGCCCATCGATGACATCCTTATCTTCCCCCTGTTATATCAGATTCATATGGAACATTTGGCATTAACGTTGGAAACTTTTGAGAACCATCTTCGTGTTAGCTCGAAGTATGTGTTCTGGATGTTAGAAGTAACCTTCTCTGGTTCACGAGCAATTGTCGAAAGATGTCACCGTGAATCTGAGTAGAGTTGTCTTTGTTTCCTCGAGAATCATTTCCAAGTTAGTCAAGCATGTGCAAAGAATTCTTGATATGGTAGGTTGATACCTTCATATCTCGATAAGATCCTCCAAGCACACCAATCCACTGATTGACTTGTCATGGAAGATAAGAAGTCCAACAAAACTTTGATATCCTCCTAAATGTTTCCTAAACAGGATTCAGTTGTGTTTCATTTCAAACAATCCATGTAGATGCAATTATATTTTGATAACTTGCTATCACATGGGTTCCACAATCTAGCTCATCTTTTGGAGCTTGATATTGAAGTCCGTGTCTTGAGAATCTAGTGACTTTACCTCTGGTAAATGTTGCAGACTTTCTATTTGGATATGCTGAGTTTGAAGTATCTCTCCACCTATCCAAAGCTGAATCTCAAGTAGCAATGATGGTTTGTGTTCCTCAAAGTTATGACGTAGGTCTATTGTAACTCTGACAAAATTGATGTAATGGTTGACACAATTAGCCGGAAGACCAATTGTCACATTATCTTGAATCAGCAATAACAACCACTCTTCGTAAGGCATCTTCTATGATTTACTATAGGAGTTTTGCTTATGGTTTCCTCTGTATCTGAAGTCTGACCTTTACTTGATGACTAACTAAAGGCTTGTCAGAAGTTTGATACCGGTGATGAACATCAAGGAGAACATTTAAAGTAGTGTTGCTAAATGTCTTTCGGTCAATCCTCTAGACCCTTTTATGATGGCAAACATCTTGTTAAGCCAAGTACTTGGAGTCTACGAATGAAGTTTCTTTCTTCTCGTGTCATCAGGAATCTTCTCAACTGTTCATCTTGGTGGTGTAAAGTGATATCATGATCCTTGGCAAAGATTTTCATAGTCCTGGATGAATAAAGAGATTCCTTTCTGTTTTCTTAAACATGTTCGAAGAACGACCATGATTTTGGTAATCAATTGTTTCTCTTGTTACATGTTCCTTGTGACTCTTACGAGTCCTCTCCACCAAAACACCTTTCCGTCTTGGCCTTCTGTTGAACCAAAGAATGACCCTTCTGTGTCAAAAATAGTTCAACATCTTGGTTTTGTTGGTATCTATCTCTTTCACCTGTAAATCTCTATTAAGCTATTTAGTAGAGGTTTATCTCTTGAAGTCTGTGTTCTTTATCTATTCTATTGGAAGTTTCTTCCCTCAGAAGTCTACCCTCTTCTGAAGTTCCACGGTCTCAATCCTTATGAATACCAGTTACCTGTCACCTTGAAACCTTCTCCTTTTGTTCCTTCGTTACCTTGGCGTGTTTCATGTTTGTTGGCTTTAGAGATGTTTTTGAAACATCTATCCATGAGTTAACCATGAGATACTCAATTCGTGGTTCCGTGTCATTCCCTCTCTTCTTAGTTTGAGCATCCACCTCGAAGTTTACGAAGCGCTTCGTCCACTCGTCATGGTGGCATGGATCAACCTCTTCAAGAAGATCGTCGAAGTTTAGTGTAACCCTGTTCATTCTATCTTTCTACCTAGGAATCTCGGGTTGAGATTATTTTAAGGGGGATAGAATTGTAACAACCCTAGTTTCATTAAATAGTAATTAGGGTTTGATTTGTGCATAGCATGAGCATCATCTTAAAAATGCATGCAAGAAAATAATCACAAAATCCTAACTCTAATTACCTCCTTCTTTGAAATCAATTCAAATGGCTTTTGAATTGTGAAAACCTCAAAATGATTTGGAACCCAAATGGTTATAAAGGGTTTCCATGGTATTTTAAATGTTTACAAAATTTCTGGTAATTTGAAATTATACAAAACAGGATTACAAAATGAAAATACAAAGCGAAAAGAGAAAACAGAAAAGAAAAATGTTTCTGTAAAAAAAATCTGTAGCTAACCTAACCTGGGCCGAGCCCACCCCTCCTCTCCTCTTTCTCTGTCGCCCAGTGCTTCCAGCAGCAGCCGCGCAACCTTTCCTGCAGCCTAGTAGTCGACCCGATTCGTCCCGCTCCAGCCGAATACCGCTTCGGCCTCGAAAACCGTCGTCGTCTTCGTCCCCGACAGAGGAAGCTCCTCTCTGTCGCCGCGCTCGCCGTCCGGCGCCGCGGCCGCGCCAAGATGCGCGCCACTGATGGTCCCGACACCTACAAGACCCCCTAGCCGGCACCGATGAACCCGAGCATGACACTTCCTCTCTTCCTCCCTCTCTGTCTCCCGTGCGCCCGAAACCCTAGCCAGACCTTGCCGTTGTCTCCACCGTCTCCGGACACCCCACGTCGTTCCGAGAGCATCGTCGGGACCGCCTCGTCGTCCTCGTTCGCCTAACCAAAGGAATCGAAGCCGGGCGTACAGAATCGAGCTCATCGTCGCCCTCTTCTCCGCCTCTGACTGCCGCTCGTTGTCGACATCGCCGGTGGCCTCGACCTCCCCCGGCCTCCTCGACACCACCGTAGGCACCAGGGTGAGCTCGCGGTGCCCAGGCACCCTCCTGTTTCCTCCATAGCCCTCTGGTTGCCCTCCCCCATGACCACCTGCAAGCTCTACCGCTGACCGCCGCCGTGCACCTTCCTCCAGCGACCAATCTTGGCGGCGCTGCCACTAGTTGGCTCAACGCACACGTCCGCATCCAGCGCGCCCAACCCCGCAGCCTCGCGACGTCCCCATCGCCTGCCCCGCGCTTGATCTGAGGAGGATCTCCATGGCTGACGTCAGCGTGGTGCATTTTCCTTTTTCTTTTTTTTATTAATTTTAGCAAATTATTTCTGCAATTGTTTTCAGTAAATAACAAATACCTGACAGGTGGGCTCCATATGTAAGTGAGATAAACATTTTTCAGTAATGTTTCTGATTAAATAAAATGATAAAGTAATTCTAAAATATAAATTATTTTATAATATTCCAAAAATGATTTAAAATGAATTAAAATTGGAGAAATTCATAACTAATTCATTTTAAATCAGAAAAATACAAATAATATATCAAAATGTTCAGAAAAATGACCTATATCTATTTAAACTGTAATCATGCATTATTAAACAACTTCCATTGCAAGTTAGTTAGAAGAACTAAATACACCCTCTCATATACATCCGGAGTTTCCCCGAGTTAGGGTTTGCACCCCTCGGAACCCCGATTAAACTGCCGAGCATGTTTTAGGGTTTACATTCTAGTACAAATTAACTTGTCATATCATCATCCTTGCTTGAGCATTGCATCGATGCCATGTGTTGATTGTCTCTCTTCCTTTCCGGTGTTTGGTTCTTCCCCGGTAGAATACGATATCAGAATCGAGAACAAGATCAAAGTCCAAGATCAACCCCGTCGAAGCTCGAAGATCAATACTTGATCAACTGTAATCAAGTCAAGTACCAGGTGTCCGGAACTCTGCTTTCTAGATATCAACTGGCAAAGGCAAGCGAAGCCCCACACATGACATAATCCTATGATTTCAAAGTATTTACATTCTTGCCATGTGCATACGATTCTAAAGTCTTTTATCGATAGATAGAGTAATCCTATCTGATGCATGTTCCCTTTTAGCCTAAATTCCATGATCCACTACTCCTAGCATAACTAGGGTTTGAGCTTGTGAAGCGTTGCTAGAGCTATTTTATCTGTTGTGCTTAGCCATGCTTAGCTGTTACCGCTGGTCCATCCGGTTGATGAATCAGAGCTGCGAATGAACCTAGTATGAAAAGATGACGTGGTATCATCAGAGATAAAAGTTAAACATGCTAAGACTTGTATGGGAGGCCACAGTGGGTTGTGGTTTTTGCAGTCCCATACTTGCCACTACTAGGACCTGAGTTCTTGCCTGTGGACCAAGACGAGCGTACAGCCACACGGGGGCCTGGAAACCCCCTCGACCAACTAACTTGCCGAGTAGATTCCATGAGTCACATAGTTTGGGCTTTCCATTCGACATACACATATTGGATGTTCTTGAATGGAGGTGAAGGAGGTGCATTCATACAGGTAGGTAAGCGTGGCAGGGAATGGGAGATGCCCGGCATCCGTAATCTCAAACCATGTTCACGTCATTAGGGACCGACTTCAGGACTCATCCTGTTACGGCGGCATCTCCCTAGTGCGTGACTCATGGTCTTGGCGAAAGAAAGGTAAAGGTCATGGTCAACCACTCTCTGCCGGCCTTCCAGGAAGAGGGCTAATGTTAACTGTTATTAAGAATCAGTTGGTACGTGTGGGTAAATTTGTACACCCCTGCAGGGTTAAATCTTTTCGAAAAGCCGTGTCCACGGTTATGGACGACTTGGAAACCAGATTCAAAGATCATAGAGAACATGAACCTAATCTTAAAACTTGGCAAGTTGATCAACGTGTGCTTAAGGATGCTTCCTCATGGGTACGAGGGGGTGATCCTAGATAGGTTCAGCTGATGATGATTCGGTGGATATCAAGAGATGATCAAAGTTGGAGATGCCGCTCTCTTATCCCCTTTTAAAATATTCTAATTAGTCAAGATTCTTCTCCCTCTTGTTTTACAAAACAAAGATGGCTTTACGCAAAATAACTCCACCAGCCATAAGTCTTGGGTAGTACACCCTGTACTCACCCTTGCTTCGTTGACACTTTTGCATCAGAGTAAGTGTTACCATAGAAGATGTGTTCTTCACGGCATCTACATCGACGAGTAGTTTGGAGTTCCCAGTCGGCAGTCTGGGATCTATGGATTGGACGTCATCATTATGCTTCAGGCCTCTTAGGACATTTGTTAAATTTGCTATTCTTAATAGCATAATTTGCCTTCCGTTGTTTGATGTTTGTGGTCAATGACCTCTGCTTGTAATATTTTGGTTCTCTGCTAAGTTATGAGCTCGCTGTAATAATTTTTGTGTCATAGGCTCACTATTATTTTACCGATTTTCTCTCTGTATGCTTTCGAGATTAGGTTAGGCTTATGCTCAGACGATGGTATGGTATTTATCTAGCCCTAATCCCGGGGGTGTCACATAGGGACTCTAATTTAGTTTACGAAACACACAAGTATTAATGTTTCCGGTTAATACTATTATAGCATGAATGTAAACATTTATCATAAACACAAAGATATAATAATAGCCACTTTTATTATTGCCTCTAGGGAATATCTCCAACATCATAACCACCCCTAGATGTTGTGCTCATTGGTCCACATATATCACTATGTACTAGTCCCAACAAGTCGGATGCCCTTTCACAACTCTTTACAAAAGATGTCTTGGTCATTTTTCCGAGTAGGCAAGATTCACATATCTCGAACGAATCCAAGTCGAACAATGTTAGGAGTCCATCATCATGGATCTTATTCATGCGTTTCCAACTTATATGACCAAGCCGACAATGCCAAAAGTAATTCATATTCAGATCATTTGGTTTCAACCTTTTAACATTTATGTTATAAACCGACTTACCATCAATATTCAAAATAAATAACCCATCTTGGACGGGTGCAAAGCCGTGAAACATATCATTCAAATATAAAGAACAACCATTATTCTTAATATTCGACTCATAGCCTTGTCTCATCAAACATGAGGCAGAAATAATGTTTTGACTTAGCACTGGAACATAATAACAATTATTCAGTTACATTTGAATCTGGAAGGTAAATGAAGTTGCATCATGCCGACTTCCAATGCACCGACTCTCGCTTTGTTTCCGACTCGAATATCAACCTCGCCTCTTGCTATGTTCCTAGTTCTTACCAGTCCCTGGAACGAGTTGCAGATGTGAATAACTGATCCGGTATCATATAAACAAGAACTATTAGGTGCATCAGCAAGATAAATGTCTATAACGTTGCAAAAAAGCATACCTGAGCCAGAAGTCACACCTCCGCTCTTGGATTTATTAGCCAAATACTTGATGCAATTCCTCTTCTAGTGGCCATCTTCCTTGCAGTAGAAGAAAGTGGGTCCGGCTGAAGGAGATGGCTTAGTCCCTAAGGAAGCGCTTGGGACCGGGTCCTAAGCCTTGCCTCCTAACTTTGCCTTCTTCTTAGTCCAAGAACTTTTCTTAAGCTTTGCCTCATTCTTCACCATCAACACTTGACTGGTGCCTTTCTTGAGATCCACCTCTGCCTGCTTGAGCATCCCATGTAATCCAGTGAGCTTCTTATCCATACCATACATGTAGTAGTTCGATATGAACTAACCATTTGCACTAGGAAGAGAGATAAAAATCATATCCATCGTTAACTCTTCGCTAATGGGGTGGCCCAGTATCCAGAGACTGCATGTAACCAACTATCTTGATCACACGCGGAATTAGTGGATCACCATCCTTAAGCTTGCAACTCAGCAAAGCTTGAGAGACTTGATACCTCTTGGTCTTTTCCTGAGACTGGAACATACTTTTGAGGCATTCGATCATACCATAGGCATGAACATTCTCGAACTGCTGCTGCAAGTACGGTTCCATGTGAGCAAGCATAAGACAGCTAACTTCTGTGGACTCATCTGAATCCGACGGTAGGCATTGGTTGCGATAGTCGTATTCTCATTCTGCTCATCTGGAAGTGGGTTGTCTAGGACATGATCCTTCTTTTCTTTTTTGAGAACAATTCTCAGATATTGATACCAGTTGGTGAAATTGGTGTCATTCAATTTATCTTTCTCAAGAATGTTTCTCAATGGAAAACCGGATATCCGAGGATGACTGGTACTAGGTTCCATGATCTACAACAGAAATATGCAAAACACTTAAGACATGTATTCATAAAACAGAAAGAATATTAAACATTTTAATACTTATGCTCCCACTGGAACCAACACCCCTCCGATGGTTACTTAGTGATTCAGGATCCTAAATAAGCAAGTCGGCTAGTGAGATTTAGAATCACTAGTAGACGCCAAGTGATCTAGGTAGACAACTTATTGTCAATCGTATCTCATACGACTCCTGTTGGTCGGGTGGCATCACATGTCCCGGCTCCTGTCCAACTTTTCCTCGAGTTTTATAACCGTTGTGATAGACCCGTCTAGATTACCGAGTGTTTCTGCTGTAAGAGTCTGACTCGAACCCACCTAGTCGGAAAGAATTGGCAGCACCTCAATTTTATGAGCCCACTACCAAGAATGTCCGACTTGTGATGGTGCAAACACTGGCGGGAAAATGACTAGACCTTATTTGAGGGATTAAATTTTACCTACTATGTAATAGAGGTAAAACTAGAGACATATCAATAACACAAGATGAAGCAATTATAATATGAAATGATATGGCTCTCTTAATGGAGATCTCTATCTCCACAAATCCTGTAATCTGACTCATGCCAACTCCTGTCATTTTTCATCTTACTTCATGTTGTCGACTTGTACATCGACTTGCATGCCATCCAGGTTCTCCAAAAAGCTACACTAGCTTGTAAAGTAAATTACATAGAGAATCCGACACATGGGTTGTTATATAGTAAAATGACATCACCTAGGCTCTAGACGGCTGACAAAACCGTGATTTGCAAATCACGTATAGATTACACACATCACATGTACATAAGCCATACCATTCACAACTTCCTACAAAAACAAGTTATGCATATATACAGTATTCACCGACGTTGTGAATCTTGCAACGACATCTAAGACTCTATGACAAGGCGAAGCCGGCGGTCCCGCTAGACGGATAGGGGTATGTCGTTTACCACGATCACCGCTTCTGGATTTATGTGTCACAATTTACCCTGATGGCGGAAACTGACCGGTAGGGGTATGTAGTTTCACGACCTCAGCAGTATGATCACGGAAAACAGATCTTCCATTCTCCAAGTACAGTTGATCCAATCAACATCATACAAAACAAATCTATCTCATAGATCAACCACCAAAATAGCAAATATATCCAATCTATAGCCAACCGCATATCACATATGCGAGATATCAAGCCTAAAACCAGAAGCTATCGCTCTGATACCACTGTTGGGCCACGTATAGATAAACAAAACCTTTTCCCCTACGCAGTTAACCCAATATCTAGCTGAGGTAATAATCCACGAGAATTACCAATAGACACGCAGTTGCGGATTACTGATGTAGCGCGTCAGCTGATGTAGTGTAGTCCTCATGATCCGATCCAATCACGATCGTCGTAGTGCTGATCGTACAAAACCTCTACTGGTATCCACACGTACGAGGAGGAGCTCCGACGGTGAACTTCTGGGTTCGTTACGGCGGCTGGACTGAACTGGAGCTAGGGTTTCCAACACATGGAAATGACCTAATCACAACATCTCTCTAGGTATGTGTGCCCTAGTATATATTGGGAGTGAAAGTGGGATCTACTCACTTCTGACCCATTCACTAAAGCCCATATTGTTGGAGATATGCCCAAGAGGCAATAATAAAGTGGTTATTATCATATCTTCATACTTATGATAAATTTTTACATACCATGCTATAATTGTATTAACCGAAAACATTAATACTTGTGTGATTTGTAAACATAAAGGAGTCCCTAGTAAAGCCTCTTGTTAAACTAGCTTGTTGGTTAATATATGATCATGGCTTCCCGATCATGAACATAGAGATGTTATTAACAATAGGGTCATATCATTAGGAGAATGATGTGATGGACATACTCATATAGTTAAGCGTATCATAAAGATCAAGTAATTTAATATAGTTCATTTGCTATAAGCTTTCTGATACATAGTAACCTAATTCCATCGACCATGAGATCATGTTAATCACCATCACCAGAAGGATGCTTTGATGACATCAAACACCACACTGTAACTGGGTGGCTATAAAGGTGGCATTGAGTGTTCAGAAAGTATGGGTTGAGGCACATGGATCAAGAGTGGGATTTGTCCATCTATATGAGAGATAGATATACTCTGGGCCCTCTCGGTGGAATGTCATCCAATTAGCTTGCAAGCATGTGAATGGATCACAAGGGATCACATATCATGGGAACGAGAAAAGAGTACTTATCGGTAACGAGGTTGAACTAGGTATGCAGAGATACCGACGATTAAAACCTTGCATAAGTAAACTATCGTGAGACAAAGGGAAATTGGTATCGTATGTAAGTGGTTCATTCGACCACAAAGTAATCGTAGAAATATGTGGGAGCCATATGAATTTCCAGATTCCTCTATTGGTTATTGATCGAAGAAGTGTCTTGGTCATGTCCGCATAATTCACGAACCGTAGGGAGACACACTTAAGGATTCGATGTTGTTGAGTAGTTATGGAATGATGAGTAAGAGACTGAATGTTGCTCGGAGTCTCGGATGGGATCCGGGATATAACGAGGAGATCCGGAATGGTTCGGATAATAATATTCATATAAGGAAAGTCATGTTTCGCAGTTCGGAAATGATTTCGGTGTTTTCATCGGGAATGTTCTAGAAGGGTCTGGAAGGTCCGGCACTCCGGAAGGGGAAGGTTACATGGATGTGTCATGACAATGTGGAATGGTTGCATCATGTACTGGGTCACTTGGCTGGGTAATATGAAGAGAGAAATCAAATTCAAGTTTGAAAGTCAAACGCCAATTTGAAAAGTCAAATTCGAACATTGCTTGGTGGAGGGAGAGTAGGAAACCTACCTAGGGTAGGAGTCCCACTCCCTCCACCTGACGGCCATGAAGAGGACTTGGGCGAGGACTCCCTCCTCCCCAAACCGCCTCTCCCCTCCTATATATTGAGGGGTAGGGCTCCCCTCTCCCACACAACTCCAAACCCTAGCTCTAAGGCGCCACCACCACCTCCAAGTGCTGCTGCCGCCGCCACCTAGGGCTCCTCTAGCTGCCGAATTAGGGTTTCCCCAAACCCTAGCCGCCGGCCAAGCCACCCCCTTGGTGCCTCTAATCCGTAGATCGCCAAGGCTCTCACTTACTCCATCATACTCACTCCGGCTTAGGCGAAGCCCTGCGGGATCTTCCCTCTACTTCCGACACCACGCCGTCGTGCTGCCGGAATCACGAGGAGAGAACTACAACCTCCGCTGCCTGCTGGAACAAGGGAGAGGAAGGTCTTCATCGAGTACCGAACGTGTGACCGACTGCGGGAGCGCTACCGGAATGCAGCGCTGGAAGGATCATCGACGCGATCTTGAGATCGGCAAGTGTACGACTGCATCACCCACGAGAATCTGCTCCCGTTAACCGCTTTGGAATCTTTGAGGGTGAGTGCTTCTATCGACTCGTTGCTACAATCTAGTAGATAGATCTTGGCTTGTTTGTGTGCATGCGGTAGAATTTTTTGTTTTCCATGCCACGAACCCCTACAGTGGTATCAGAGCCGTGTCTATATGTAGATCTGTTGCACGAGTAGAACACAATGGTCATTGTGGGCGGTGGTGCTTTTATTATCAATTGCTTCTTGTGTACTTTGCATCTTGCGGTATGGTGGGATGAAGCGGCCTGGGCTAACCTTACATGACATCGTTCATGAGACTTGCTCCACGCTCGACATGCAACTTGTATTGCATAAGTGGCTTTGCGGGTGTCTGTCTCTCCCAAAATAGTAAAGATTCAATTTACAATGGGCACTTGATAGTTCAACCATCAACATTGTGGTTCTTGTTCGTAAGTTAGAACGACACTTATTGAAAGCCCCAAACCACGTAAAATATGCAAAGAAAATTAGAGGCGTCTAACTTTGTTTTGCAGGGGTGTGCTGTGATGTGATATGGCCATGATTGTGATTATATATGATGTATGCAATGTTCCTTATTGTAAGTCGGCAACCGGCAGGAGCCATATGGTTGTCTTTTAAATTCCGTTAAGACCCACATTTCTATTATTCAAAGTAGTTGTAATTGTTGATGCTGGTGGATGACAACCATGAAGTGGCGCCATTGACCTTGACGCTATGCTGGTGATGATGGAGATCATATTCGTGCTTGAAGATGGAGATCGGAAGCACAAGAAGAAAGGCCATATCATATCACATATTATGAATTGCATGTGATGTTAATCCTTTTATGCATCTTGTATTGCTTAGTTCATGACGGTAGAATTATAAGATGATCCCTCAAGCACACAATTTCAAGTTTTAAAGTGTTCATCCTTAGTAAGCACCGTTGCTAAAGCTCGTTGTTTCGAAGCACCACGTGATGATCGGGTGTGCTAGATTCTGCGAGTGTATACAATGTGAGCAAGCCAGATTTTCTCATGCGGAAGCTAAGGTTTGATCTTGACGATCCTAGCATGTACAGACATGGTCTCGGAACACGGAATACCGAAAGGTAAAGCATGAGTCATATAGATGATATGATGAACATGATGATTGTTCGCCTTTGAAACTATATCATGTCACATGATGATCGGACTTGGTGTAGTGAATTTGGTTCGTGTGATCACTAAAACAATGTGAGGGATATTGTTTTGAGTGGGAGTTCAACAGCAATATGATTAAAAGTTGAACACTATTTATCATAATTTAAATCAAAGTGAATTTGCATAGTTGTTGTAGTCATTGGCATCCGTTTACCATCTTGCGCTTAGTTATAATTGAGATAATAGAACTATAAAATTCTGATTAGTTACTTTACGAACTAGTATCGTATTGTTTTGAAGTGTTAATCTAAAGTTTAAAAGTCCTATTGCAAGCTTTCAGTAAGTTCTGGTTACTCCGTGAAGTTTAATAATTGGTATTAAATCAAGAGTGACAATTCCAGTGTTAGTATATAAGTATCATGTTTGTCTCCATGATTCTTGATATTCAAAAGATTGTTTTAATATCAAGGTTATCTAGGATTTGAAAGAGTTGTTTCAGAAACCATGATGTGTGGAAGATATTGCGATATCTGAAATAATGTTTTGGTTGCAACATGAGAGAGTATAATATGGCAAAGTTTATGTTCTCATATTTGATGAGAATTTGGAAAAGGATGGAGACGCTTGTCGTCCTAATCCTCCAAAAGGTTTTGGAGAGCAACATTATACTAGCGATTCACCGTTATAAGCTAAAATTAGCTTGATCATGAATTTCCATGATAATGGTGAATATTTGATAAAATATTTACTATACTAAAAGATTACTAAAGAATGGAATTTGAAAGAACACCAAGTATTTGATAATGGTGATCTACTTCAAAGTGCAAGTCCAAAGACATTGGCATTTAACTATACATGCTTTGGACTATGTGTCATGTGTATGGCTCCACTATTGATGTTGATAGATTATTTCGAACAGAAAAGGAAATACTGAAAGAGAATCTCAGAAATATATGGCAGAAAAGAAAAGAGTAGAATTGTTCAGCTTAGGTATATAGAGGATATACATGTTATGGCTATATTCTTTGCTTATTAAACAATGTAGTTCTTAAATATTTGATACTGAATTTTTTGGTGTGAATCGTCATACGAAACAACACAATTCATGAACTACAATGGCCTAAGTAACTAGCAAAAGAATATGTGATGATGTTCATCGAGAACAAATAAAGGGTTGTTGTGTTGCTCGTTAACATCAAAGCTTGCCTTCAAGATTTGTATCAGGTATTATGAGAACAAAAGGGTTGTTCAAATAATTGCCGTAATCCATAAAAGATGGATGATTTACAAATCTCTTTGGATAAATCACATCCATAAAAATATTGCTAGAAATGTCGAAAGACAATTGATAAGAAAGATCACTTAGGAAGTGACATCGCCGTTTAAATTATATTGGAAAGAAAACATGAAGAAACTCCATGTGGATGGAATTTTGGAGTCTTTTGATTTTTGATCAAATGACACTTGTGAAACTTTCCTAGAGATAATTAAAACTTCGTTCATAGGCCAAGAGGGAACGAATGAATAGCTTATTGGAACTTGTACATATTGTTGTATGAAGTCCATTATGTGTAGTCAAGAGCGATGAATTTCAACTTCATAAGCTTTCTTCGAAAATTTGAGTGAATATATGAATATTTACTTAATAAGGATGAAGTATGAAACATTTGAAAAGTTCAAAGACTTTCAAGATGAAGTGCAAAATCATTGTAACAAGAATATAAATAGTTATGATAAAGATCATAAAGGAAGATATTTGAGTTACAAGTTTAGCATAAAACACCTAAGATTTAAAGAATCGTTCCGTGGATTTGCATTTGCCGAAACACCATAAGAGTATGGAGTGTTCAAGATATGTAATTAAACCTTGTTTGACATGGTAAGATCAAAGGTGTAATTCATAAAACTGCCATTATATTTTAAAAATTAAAAGCTTTAGAGACTACCGTTTTTCCACTGAAAAGAGCTCCATCATAATCCGTTGAATTGACACATATAAAGTTATGGTTTGGGATAAAACCCAAGTTGTCCTTTCTTTAAAATTGGTATGCTATGCATACGAAAGATGTTTGCAATCAAAATCGGATGAACATATCTTTGTATGTTATTTTGAATAATAGTTGAGTATTCCTCCATAACACCAAAGACAAAAGTGTTTGTCGCTTAGAATGTCAAGTTTCTTTGAGAAGGAATTTTCCGTGAAAAGTTAAGTGGGAGGACAATAGAACTTTGATAAGGTTAAAAAGATCCTTAGATATATGTGCAAAGTTGCACATCGCCGAAAAGTGTTCTGGAGGCAGCAACAATGCTCATGGCTCATGTGCCTCAAAGGTTGTGGTCACAGAGGTCTAAGTTCCTATTGAACCAAGTAGGTCGGGAAAAAAATCAAATACCAAGATTTGAGAGTTAAATCATTATTTGACAATAATGATCAGACTACATACAAAGAAGCGATGATGGGCCCTGATTTCGTTAAATGGTTTGAAGCCATAAAATCCGTGATAGTTCCATATATAAGAGATCAAGCTTTGAACTTGAAAGACCCTCTAAAAAGGTGCAAGACCCTACAGTCGTATTTGGATCTATAAAGAAATAGACATGGATGTTTCACATCTATGAAATTATCAACATGTCGGGAAAGAGTTCACGACAATATTCAAATAGTTGACTATGACAAGATCCGATCTTTCATTAAGCGATATTTATTCTAGACGGATTAATGTAGCAACCACTACATATAATTTTGTTATGTGATAGTTTAATAAAACAAAACAAGTTCTTCTAATAGAATGGTTACCTAAGACGTGTGCATGACACGGTCCAAAGGGTTTTGTTAATTCAAAGGATGCTAAAAGCATATGCAAACTTCAATGGTTGAAGTAAGCATCGCGGAGTTGGAATCTTCACTATGATGAAACTGTTAAAAGAGTTTAATTTCATCGGAGACGATGAAGATGCTTGCATTTGCAAGAAATTAAGTGGGAGCGCTAAGACATGTTTCTAATACATTATGTGGAAGACATATTGTTGATTGGAAATGATGTATCTTTTTATTAACATATGATAAGAATTTCATCTCGATGAAAGGCTTAGGCAGAACCCGAATATTTGGCATCAATGTCTATATGGATAAATTGTGATGCCAATATGGTTGTGCCAGAAGTACATATATGAGATATTGAATGAGTTCAATATAGAAACTACAAGAAAGGTTCTTGTTGCACAGTAAGGATTGAATAAATATTTAAGTATTTTTGATACTTGATACAAAGAGTATTTTATCAATCATGTTGTGATGTGTACAAATCCAGAAATTTCCTATGCTCTAAATTTTATGAGCGTATACCAGAATGATTCATCAGATGATTATTGGACAATAGTAAACATATTCTTATGATCTTTAAAAAAAAGAACTAAGAATATATTATTTTGTAGAAGTGACAAATAGATGGTTAGCTCATTGTAAAAGTATTACATTGATACTAGTTTTGTCACAAAGTACAAATTAAGTTTATCTCAATCTAAACTAAGGGTGGCACAATATGATGGAAAGTAAGTTCCACAATGAATTTGGATGAGTTCCAAAGTTAAGACATTGTGACAGATACTACAACAAAAGGCTAAGTATGCCCCCTTCTTTTCAGCTTCTTGGCCAGCTTCTCCCAGAAGCTACCCTGGACTAGCTTCTCCCAGAATCTCATCTTTAAAATTCGTTCAAACTTCTTAACTAGTAGTTTCAATGTCAATTTAAAAGTATAAACGATTTTGACAGATGAGATTCTGGGAGAAGCTGGTCGAGGATAGATTCTGGGAGAAGCTGGCCAAAAAGCTAAAAAGAAGGGGGCCTATATGACTGCTGTTATAGCAGCAAAAGAGGGAATTTGTGTCAAGTAGTTTGTTATCAAACTAGGTGTAGTTCACAGTGGGATAGTACTATGAAGATATATTGTACGACAATATTATCAACATGTTTTAACCCCAAGGAACTAAAGGTCTCACCAAAGGACCAAATTTGTACAAAGCAATCTCATTAGAAAATGAGTGATGCGTAGAGACGCAAAGACATGCAATTACACACGAACCTAAAAGTGTCGGATCAGGAGATCAGTTGGTCACTAGCAATCGTGTAAATACAACACTGGAAAGCCATAGGTGTTGAATGCACAAAGGTTTGAAACTAGATTATTGACTCTAGTGCAAGTGGGAGACTGTTGGAGATATGCTTAAGAGGCAATAATAAAGTGGTTATTATCATATCTTCATACTTATGATAAATGTTTACATACCATGCTATAATTGTATTAATCGGAAACATTAATACTTGTGTGATTTGTAAACATAAAAGAGTCCCTAGTAAAGCCTCTTGTTAAACTAGCTTGTTGGTTAATATATGATCATGGTTTCCTGATCATGAACATAGAGATTTTATTAACAACATGGTCATATCATTAGGAGAATGATGTGATGGATATACTCCTATAGTTAAGCGTAGCATAAAGATCAAGTCATTTAATATAGTTCATTTGCTATAAGCTTTCTGATACATAGTAACCTAATTCCTTCGACCATGAGATCATGTTAATCACCATCACCGGAAGGATGCTTTGATGACATCAAACACCACACCGTAACTGGGTGGCTATAAAGGTGGCATTGAGTGTTCAGAAATGTCACATCCCAAGATTTTCCAAATCTTGTAATGTGAAAAAATAAATAAATAAAATAAATTATTGTTGAATTTTAGGGTGAAAAGAAACTTTTGTTTCTAAATGGAAAACTTAAATCCCATCTTGAACAAACTTTAATTAAAGTTTGAAATTCAACAAAATCCAAATCAAGGGAAATGCATTCCTCAATGAATGTATCTGGAAATTTAAACACTTGGAAAATAAAACCAAACCCTAAAATCCTAATGGAATAAAATCATTTCCAAGTTATCTCCAAACCTATGGATTTGATCCATATAAAATCTTGTCAACAAACATTTACAAATGAACAAGAAAGACAAAAATAAATATTATAGAAATTGGTTTCACTCAATTTGGAGCTATAGATAAAATCTTATGAATCTAATAAGATAAAGGAATTGAATTCCCAAAGCTAATAAAGCACTTATCTAAAATCCATACCAATTGGTGAGCAAATAATCTTAAAAGGATTTAAAAGGATAAACAAATAATAAACAAGATTTTAGAAATTGGAATCACCAAGTTTGGATCTCTAAATAAAAAGATATGGATTTTATAAGATGAAGAAAGAAATATTAAATAAAGAGTATTTAAAGGCCAAATCAAATCTTGGCCAAATCCATAAGCAAATGGAATGAACATAATCCAAATCCAAATAAAAATAAAAGGATAAAGAATTTCCAAAATAAAATAAAATGGCATTAACCATTCTATCCCTATTTTGAGAAAGACAAATCTCTAATGAGAATGATCATTTAAATCATGAGAAATGGTATTTTGGAAATTACCCAAGTGAAATAAAAAGTTTTTTAATCAACTTAAATAAAATAAACCTTCCAAATAAACTTTAGGGAATTAAAACCATATTAAATTCCATTGGAATTAAAACAAATACCCAATCTTAAATGATTAATAAATCATATTAAATTATTCCAAAATTAATTCAAGATGAATTATTTGACACCCAAATAACCAAATAAAAACCTACTGAAAAGAATTGGAAGGTTTTGGAAAATCAAATGGTTATTAAATCCTATTTAAAACTAGAGCCTATCTTGATTAATTAAAAGACCTTAAAAAGAATAAATAAATTATTCTAAAAATGAGTTCAGAATGTTTTATTAATCAATACTTAAACCTACCCAAATTTTGGCAAAGGTTTGAATTCAAATAAGTGTTTGAATTGGTTGTTCAAAATCCAAACAGAATAAAGGAAAAGGAAAAAAAGAAAAACAAACAGAATAAAAAAAAACGTGAAAGGACCCAGCCCAGCCTAACTAGCCCATTAAGCCCAACCGCAGCCCACTCCCTCTCTCTCGCAGCGCGAATCGTTTTCTACTCAACTCTCAACCGCAGCGACGCTGACAGACGAACCCCGTTCCCTCTCTTTCTCTCACGCTGCCAAGCGGACCCCAGCGCTAGCTCTTTCTTCCCCACCCGCCGCTGACCGCGCCCCCCTCCTCTGGCCATTACTGCCGATGAATTGCCAGTGTGAATACGCGTTAACCACGCCATGTAACGGCCCTACGACGATGCCTTCTTAATCACCAGCCTTCCCTCTCTCATTCCCCTCTGTCGCCTCACCCAAGCGTGCCCCTAGTCCGCCCAATTCTTCTCTGCACCGTCCTCTGCCCCGACTAGTTCCGGCTTTGATTCCGGACGAACCCTACCGATGAGACCAGAGCCCCCCTTGCCCTCCTTTTGATACACGCATGTCCGTGACTTGCGTACGAAGCTAACCGTGTCCTCCATTTGTTTCTTTGTGACCCGTAGCACCGCCCTTGACGACGACAGAGCGTGGTCGTCGTCAGACGCAACTCCGACGAGGAATTCCTGCAACCCCAGTGCGCCCCTTGACCAACCGCGAGTACCTCGAGCTTCCCCACGCCACGGCGATCACGGTGAGCCATCTCTTCTTCTTCCTTGATTCCTCTATCGCCAGCTCCGCCGCTAGCCGAGCGTCGCCGCCGCGCGCTGCCGCTGAGCGCCGCCAGAGTTTGGTCAGATCATCGCTAGCCGTTGGATGCAGATCGTAAGGATGCAATAGAATCACTTAACGCCGAAAGGGTATGCAATCTGTGCCGCTCGATCTAACTTAGATCTGACGCCTCACAGCGACCGATCCGCGCGAAACGGTACGCACGAATAGGAAAGCACCACATGGCTCTGTTGATTTGAATTAAAACACATTCGATCTATTAGATACAAGATTTTGTAAATTGCATAACTTTTAATCTACACGTCCAAATTTTGCCAACTTTATATAAATGGATTCAGAAAAACAAGCCCTAGCCAACCATGCACTTTGTTTAGTAAAAAGCTTCTGGTAAAATGTTTGTTTTTGCAGAAACTTGTGTATGCATGTTTAGGATATAAAAATTGTTTTAAAATGATTTTGAGGATAAAATCTTTTGCAAATGGAGTGTTTTGAACCTACTGACCATAGGAAACAAATTATGGTTTCAAAAATGTATTTGGTGAAGCAAAAGAATAAATCTTTGATTTAAATCATTTCTAGCCAAATAAAAATATGGTTTAATTATTAAAAATGGTTTTGGAAGAAAACCTTTGAGAAATGTTTTGGAAATAAACTCTCTGACCCTAAACACAAGATTTCATGGTTTGAAAACATATTTTGTTAAACCTATAGAATGTTGCCTTATTAAAAGCATTTCTTCACCACATAAAATAATGACATGGTTTAAAAATGGTTTATGAAGTGAAATCTTTTGCAAATGAATTTGTCACTTTATAAAATGATCATTAGGTGTTTTCAAATGTTTATGAACCATTAGAAAACCACTTTTACAAATAAAACAATCTTTTGCATGCTTGCATGCATTGTTTTGTTATTATTATTTTATGTGTTGAATTGCTTGAATGGTAGTTTGAAATATTGTTTGCTTGATTGAATTGTAGTGACTTGAAGTGTGTGAACATTGCAAAGATCAAGGACTAAACTTATACCCTCTACCAAAAAAGCAAGTGATGCTTCATACTTTTGTCCCATTATTTTCACTATGCATTAGTGATATTTCTAAGTAGGACTTGCATGGAATTTTGCTAAGAGTAAACTATGCTATGGGAAATCCTAGTAGATGAAACCTTAGTAGAAAAGTTTCCTAAGTTAAGGTTCCTACTACTATCATGCTTAGCTTAGCTAATAGAAAACAAGGGTGGAATATATATTCACACTATGGAAAAATTTCTAAGTCTGAGGACTTGAGTTTTGTTTAATAAAACAACTAAGTGAATGAATCACCTGGGTGGAATGGAAGGAATGGTTTGTGTTGAGTGGTTCACAAGGCCCATTTCTATGGTTTACCTTGTGTATCTCACTTGTGGATGGCCACCCAGGAACAAAGAGATTTGAGATGTCAAATGTTGAGAAGCTTCAAGTGCAACCACTTGGCATTATGGGCTCTGTCTGGATCATATAGGTTGCAATAACTTAGCCAAATGGACAGTTGGTGGTAGGGGAATGATAGGTTGGAACGCGTCCATTCTGGTCTAAGGGAAGGCTTCTGAAAGATCTTGTCTTGGTGAAACCAAGTCTTGTGGGGAAAGTGCACCACCTCTGCAGAGTGTAAAATCTAAGTACTTAGCCATGTCCCTGGCAAAGGACAATTTGAGCATCAAGACATGGAAGCTATCAAGAATCTCATCATCCAAATTTCTAAGTTAAAAACTTGTGGTTGAACAAGGGTTTAAGGTTCACCAATTTCTATTGGTGGTTCCTTGGGTGATTTTGTCAAGCAAAAACTTAGTGTTTTCAAATGATAAGGAAAATCTATTTTGAGCAAAGCAAGCCTAAGCTCCACTTAGCCAAATGCATATAGATGATAGGCTCCACTATGCTACCATAGTATCACTTGCCAATACAATTCAAATGTATTGACCCTTGTGGCTGTAACTTGTTATGTTGCAGGTTTGTTTGATATTAGTGAAGTAGGATTACAAGTCTACAACCAACATGTCTACCTGTGGCACTTTGAAGATGAAGGACCCCATGCTTATAGATATTCTGCTGCAATGTAAAGTAATAGCCAAATGAGCTATGTAAGATGTAATAAATTATGTTATTCCTGGTTATAAAGTTGTATTATGACCTTTGTTTCTTGATATTACATCTTAACTGTGGATGCTAGCTATTGATCCAGGGACTAGCATTGTAAACACAGGGATCTCTACCTTATTAAAGGTTGGGAACCTTACAGGAAAGTATGGGTTGAGGCACATGGATCAAGAGTGGGATTTTTCCATCCATATGACAGATAGATATACTCTGGGCCCTCTCAGTGGAATGTCATCCAATTAGCTTGCAAGCATGTGACTGGCTCACAAGGGATCACATATCACAGGAACGAGAAAAGAGTACTTATCGGTAACGAGGTTGAACTAGCTATGCAGAGATACCGACGATCAAAACCTCGGATAAGTAAACTATCATGAGACAAAGGGAAATTGGTATCGTATGTAAGTGGTTAATTCGATCGCAAAGTAATCGTAGAAATATGTGGGAGCCATATGAATTTCCAGATTCCTCTATTGGTTATTGATCGAAGAAGTGTCTTGGTCATGCCCGCATAATTCACGAACCGTAGGGAGACACACTTAAGGATTCGATGTTGTTGAGTAGTTATGGAATGATGAGTAAGAGACCGAATGTTGTTCGGAGTCTCGGATGGGATCCGGGATATAACGAGGAGATCCGGAATGGTCCGGAGAATAAGATTCATATAAGGAAAGTCCTGTTTCGCAGTTCGGAAATGATTTTGGTGTTTTCATCGGGAATGTTCTAGAAGGGTCTGGAAGGTACGGCACTCCGGAAGGGGAAGGGTACATGGATGTGTCATGACAATGTGGAATGGTTGCATCATGTACTGGGTCACTTGGCTGGGAAATATGAAGAGAGAAATCAAATTCAAGTTTGAAAGTCAAACGCCAATTTGAAAAGTCAAATCCAAACATTGCTTGGTGGAGGGAGAGTAGGAAACCTACCTAGGGTAGGAGTCCCACTCCCTCCACCCGCCGGCCATGAAGAGGAGTTGGGGGAGGCCTCCCTCCTCCCCAAACCGCCTCTCCCCTCCTATATACTGAGGGGTAGGGCTCCCCTCTCCCACACAACTCCAAACCCTAGCTCTAAGGCGCCACCACCACCTCCAAGTGCTGCTGCCACCGCCACCTAGGGCTCCTCTAGCCGCCGAATTAGGGTTTCCCCAAACCCTAGACGCCGGCCAAGCCACCCCCCCTTGGTGAATCTGATACGTAGATCGCCAAGGCTCTCGCTTACTCCACCATACTCGCTCCGGCTTAGGCGAAGCCCTGCGGGATCTTCCCTCTACTTCCGACACCATGTCGTCGTGCTGCCGGAATCACGAGGAGAGAACTACAACCTCCGTTGCCTGATGAAACAAGGGAGAGGGAGGTCTTCATCGAGTACCGAACGTGTGACCGACTGCGGGAGCGCTGCCGGAACGCAGCGCCGGAAGGATCGTATACGCGATCTTGAGATCGACAAGTGTACGACTACATCACCCACGAGAATCTGCTCTCGTTAACCGCTTTGGAATCTTCGAGGGTGAGTGCTTCTATCGACTCGTTTCTACAATCTAGTAGATAAATCTTGGCTTGTTTGTGTGCATGCGGTAGAATTTTTTTGTTTTCCATGCTACGAACCCCTACACATATTAGTTACTGTGAGTCCAACTCACTGACTCAATCCATATCCTGTTCGGGTCCAACCTTAACAGGTTTCCGGTTAGGGTGTCAAGTGGTATCCCACCTAAATCCCACTTCTAGTTCATTTGCCAAATTATAGTGCAAATTTTGAGCAAAAATTTACACTAGATTTTGAGAAATGAACTAGAAGTGGGATTTAGGCGGGATCCCACCTGACACCCTATTTCCGGTTCAGATCTAATCCAAACTTTCTCCCATCCCTAAGTGTGAGACCCCGCGGGTTCATGGAGACTTGGACACGATTGGAGTCCGACACTCAATCGATCAATCGGTAGCAGCTCCTAGCCGGACATGCCGACTCCCAAGTAACAAAGAGTCATGACGACATGCCTTTCCAATGCGAATTGCATCCAAGTCTCCTTTGTCTCACGATATTCCTTGTCGAACTATAGACGAATAATCGTCATCCCTTAAATTGTTCGAATCTCTTCTCGATCTGAGATAAGTGATTCATCTGACTAAATATTAGTCGATCGCCTTGGTTAACACTTAAACGAGTCATGCATAGCCATGCTTTCCGAATCATATCATCCGAGAGGGCCCTAGAGAATATCTCTCCAGACGGAGGGGCAAAATCCCATCTTGATTATCCATATCACGTAGCTTGATTCTTAGTCGACCCGAACTCTGTCTTTATAACTGTCCTGTTACAAAACATCGTTTGACAGAACCTAAGTCGGTGATGCTCAACTCGGATTATGCGACAACCTCGGGTCTAAGGATTACATTGATTGAGATATACAAATGACAACTTGTTCGTTGTACCTCAATTTGGGTTAATCCAACTCGGTAAACTATTTAGACGAATATGTCTAAGTCAGAATAGTATCACCATGCCAATGACAAGTGGAACCGAGTCATTAGCCGATTTTCATATTAGTATAAGTTGTGTGTCCAGCGCAACCTCAATGACCGAGGATATTTAATATGAACAACATGATTATATAGTCCCACAATTAAATTACATATTCAATGATATACATCAAATGTTCGTGCAAGGATAACTTAATAACTTTATGAATACAATGAGAATTATATCATATATGATTGCATTTAGGACATATTCCCAACACTTCTTTTTTTCCTTACTCCTTTTCCTCGTCCTGCAACTTCTGCCCGTGCTGCCTCGGTGCTGGACCCGCGCCGTCCTATGCGCCCCCAGCACCGCCCCACTAGGGCCATGCGCCAGCACTGCTAAATCGGCCGGCGACGAATCGGGCCGCCGCTGCATACTTTGCTGGAGTCCGCGCCCCCGCAAGCAGCGGCCGATTCCGCGCCGTGGACTTCGCGGCTGCGAGATCACCTCCGCCATTCCGCCCTCGCCCCGGAGGCTTCCACCCACGCGATATGAGCCGCGCGCAGGTATATGGTGCCCAAATCGGTTTTTTATTGTATATAGGTGATTTGGAGGCCAATTAAAATTAGGATTTTTCATTATAGAAGAGCTATTCATTGTTTATGTTATTCATTTGAACTATTCATTGTTTATGTTATTTGTGTTGTAATAACAACTGAACTATTTATTGATGATTTTATTTGTGTGTGTTTGATCTTCTATTTTGGAGATGGATGTGTGATTTGTGTTTATACCACGCACGTTGTGTTTTGCAGCGTCTGGTGGAGCGCCGTTTTTGCCGCGTGGCAAAATATAGCTCGGTAGAGTGCCGTATGCCCCCGCACGCTGCAAACCAAAAAACGGCGCTGTAAACATATTTTAGCGTGCACTGTTCTAGCGTTTCTGCTGGAGATGTTCGTAGGACGTATTTTAGCGTGAGCTGTAAATATTTTTATGCGCGTGTCTAATTGCCCCGCCCTGTCTCTAGGGGCCTTTAAAACTTGTACTTTTGAGAAAGACAATTCTTGGACTTAGAATTAGCCAAGCTGACGTGAACATATTGTTGTTGAAGTCGATAATAGATGTAGTAGTAGTTAAAAAAAAATGTATCCATCGAGCGAGTTTGGACTTGACACGGCGAATACCTGGCTATGTACGTGGGTGTGGGTGGGTTCTCACCAGCTGGTTTCTGGCCGGTACTGATTTGGCATAAGCCTCCCGAATCCCGATCGCATCCGACACGACTATAGGTGCGTTTCGCTTCCCAGTCCAATTCGGCTTGATTCTCCTGCTTATATATGGTGGATCTAGGAACGAAGAGCCCAGAACCGGAGAGTCTACGTGCATGTTGGGATGGCTGAAGTCGTCAGACGCCGGGACACAAATCCGGCGCCAACGATCACGAATGACTGGACGCTGCCGACGGACCTAGTACTGGATATCGTCGCACGCTCGGACCCGGCCACCCTCGTCCGATGCGCCGCCACATGCAAGCTTCTACGGCGTGACATCCTCCATCCCTCCTTCGTCCGCTACGTCACCAGAGAGGGAGGCACCCTGCCCTCTCGCCTCCTTGCCTACCTCCACATCTGCTCCCCTCGCGACCGCAACACCACCACCGACCCGTCTCCACTTACTTTGGTCCATCCGGACACACCCGCGGCCTCGCGCTTCCTCCACGACAAGCTTCCCCCGTACCTACTGTGTCGCGTCACCAACCTACTTCGCCGGTATGATCCGATAACGTCGCGTGGCGGCCTTGTCGCCCTCCGACGCCATCCCTCCGAGCGCGGCTATGACCTTTGTGTGTACAACCTCATCACCGGCGATTGCACCTACCTCTCCAATCCACCGACACTATCCACGAACTGGCATGACCTCACCTGTGTTCTGCTCACCGCCGCCGACGGCATCGGCTGCTCCTTCCTGCTGCTGGTCGCCGAGGTGACCTACTACAGCAAGAGCACGGGACGCGGTATCCGGGTTCAGACCGCTGCACCATCATCGAACAATGGTCGCGAAGCCAACTGGGGGGCTGCGAGCCGCCTCCTCCCTTTCTGGCCGATCAAACCGCAGCGTCACCCTGCCGTCGTCCTCCGTGGAGGCGTCGTCCACTGGCTACTCTCAAACAATGACAAAGTTCTCACCTACGACGTCCGCACGGAGAGGCTGGGCACCGTGGAGCTCCCACCCACCAACCAAGGAAGCCAGAGGATCCTGGGGACATCGCCGGACGGGAAGCTGCGGTTTCTCGTCGTCGACGAGCTTATCATATCCGTGTGGCTTCACCTCTCGGATGTTTGGGTGCTGGAGGCAGCAGCAATAGACGCGGAGGAGAAGCTGCGGTCCTTGCCACCCCACGGCCCTCCTGGCCTCATTACCCTCGACCTCGAGCGCTATTGGGAGAGAAGCAACGTTGTGCTAATGCGAGCATATTACCATGGCCTGCCACATCTCCTCGTTGTCTTTGACTTGGAGACCAAGGAGTTCCGCACTCTTGACTTGGAGACCAAGGAGTTCCGCACTCTAGGGTCGCATTTCCGCATCTACTCGTATCCCTTCTTGTTGCTCGAGGTGGACTTGCCCACGCGGCTACAATCCATGCGGATATTTTCCTAGGTAGGTGGTTTGCGTAGACTATATATACTTATGATTCCTAAGATATTGCTACCGGCGAAGTGGGAGTAATTAGGTAGGACATGATGCAAATGTATTTCACCATCTTAAGGGTGCATGTTTACCTGACAATTTGAACTTCTATGGTTATGTTTAATTACTTAAATACTTATTTATGGAGCGCAATTGTAATATGATTTAGTTGGAGATATGCCCTAAAGGCAATAATAAAAGCAGTTATTATTATATCTTTGTGTTTATGATAAATGTTTACATTCATGCTATAACAATATTAACCGAAAAAATTAATACTTGTGTGATTTCTAAACTAAATTAGAGTCCCTAGTAAAGCCTCTTTATAATACTAGCTTGTTGATTGATAGATGATCATGGTTTCCTGATCATGAACATTGAGATGTTATTAACAACAAGATCATATCATTAGGAGAATGGTGTGATGAACATACTCCTATAGATAAACGTAGCATAAAGATCAAGTCATTTCAATAATTCCTTCGACCATGAGATCATGCTAATCACCATCACCAGATGGATACTTTGATGATACCAAACACCACACCGTAACTGGGTGGTTATAAAGGTGGCATTGAGTATTCAGAAAGTATGTGTTGAGGCACATGGATCAAGAGTATGATTTGTCTATCCATATGACAGATAGATATACTCTGGGCCCTCTCGGTGGAATATAATCCAATTAGCTTGCAAGCATGTGACTGGCTCACAAACGATTACATATCATGGGAACGAGAAAAAAGTACTTATCGGTAACGAGGTTAAACTAGGTACACAGAGATACCGACGATCAGACCTTGGATAAGTAAACTATCGCGAGACAAAGGAAAATTGGTATCGTATGTAAGTGGTTCATTTGATCACGGAGTAATCGTAGAAATATGTGGGAGCCATATGAATTTCCAGATTCCTCGGTTGTCTATTGATCAGAGAAGAGTCTCGGTCATGTCTGCATAATTCATGAACCGTAGGAAGACACATTTAAGGATTCGATGTTGTTTAGTAGATATGGAATGTAAGTAGGGAGACCAAATGCTGTTCGGAGTCTCGGATGGGATCCGGGATATCACGAGGAGATCCAAAATGGTTCGGAGAATAAGATTCATATAAGGAAAGTCCAATTCCGGAGTTCGGGAATGATTCCGGTGTTTTTACCGGAATGATCTAGAAGGGTCTAGAAGGTTCGCCAGACCGGAAGGGGAAGGGTGCATGAATGTGTAAACATTCAAGTGGAACGATTGCGTCATGTTCTAAGTCACATGATTGGGCATTTGTAAGAAAAAAATAAATCTCCAAATTGAAAGTCAAAAGGCAAGTTTAAAATGTCAAACTGGGACAATGTATCAGGAAGGAAAGAATCCTTCTCTTCCTCCACCACAAGACAAGTAGGAGAAGAAGTTGCGGAAGGATTCAAACTCCCCTCTCTCAAGCTTCCCTCCCTCTCATAAATAGAGGGGAGGGGGTGCCCCAAGGACACACAACACCAGCCCCTCCCCACGCCACCGCCGTGCCGCCGCCGCCCTAGTCTTCGCCGACTACCTCCTCCTCTCCGGCTTCTAAACCTTAGTTTGCCTGGGAAACCCTAATACTCTACCATAACCCACTCCGGCTTAGGCGAAGCCCTACGGGATCTTTCCTCTACTTCTGGCACCACGTCATCGTGTTGCCGAAATCGCGAGGAGAGAACTACAACCTCTGCTGCCTACTGGAACAAGGGAGAGAAAGGTCTTCATCGAGTACCGAACGTGTGACCGACTGCGAAAGCGCTGCCGGAATGCAGCGCCGGAAGGATCGTCTACGCGATCTTGAGATCGGCAAGTGTACGACTACATCACTCACGAGAATCTGCTCCCGTTAACCGCTTTGGAATCTTCGAGGTGGAGTACTCTAATCGACTCGTTGCTACAATCTAGTAGATAGATCTTGGCTTGTTTGTGTTTATGCCGTAGATTTTTTTGTTTTCCATGCTATGAACCCTTACAGCCTTAACATGTATATTTTTATGCAAAATATATATATGGCCACATTAATTGTCTTTCATAAGGAAATACAGATTACAACCCAGGCATCCAGCTTCAAACTGGGTTTTTATTATTTCAAAAATCAAACTCGTCGTAGGGGTTTTCCCACCGCTTTTCTTAAAAGAAATACAGATTGGCTCATATCCTAGATATATATTTGTCTTTCAAAATGAAAGTTGATCGTGATATGCTTATTAATAGTAATTCCAGGTCTCTTATGGCTCAGTGTGCAGGTGGGAGTGGGCTGCCCACGGAGCCCACTACCCAAGCCCACATAAGAGGCTACGTGGGACATCCACGGATAAACTAGACAAAAAATGTAGGTATCTGTGGGAAGCACACATCGACCAGAACGACTCAATGAGTGCACAGACTTCATTGCTATCTTCTCCTTTTCCTCATCGTTAGGACGCGGACAGAGGAGACGCTGGAGCCCCGCCGGCTAGCTCCGCCATGGCAGCTCCTCCTCCTTCGGCTCCGGGGGAAGGTCCCATGGCAGCTTGGGGCGTGCTAAGCCAGGAGCAGGAAATCCATGGGCATATATCTAATATAGGAACCCGCAAGGAATCTTCAAGATCCAAGGAAAGAAAGCATAAGGTAATTTTTACTCTGATTTGTGTATATTCTACTCACTCTTTGCTAAGTTTGCTCACAAGAAATGCTCATGGTCTGTCTAACATCGTGTTAGTACTGTTAGATGTATATATCTGTATATTGTATTTCCCCCATATGTTAGGGGGCTTCCTGCATATTTGCCCTGTACGTGTACTATATATTGTGGCCTTTGGCCCCCAGAGGAATACAAGTTGCATATTCCTGACATGGTATCAGAGCTAGGTTAGCCTCCTCTTACTCGCAACTTCGTCGCTGGCCGTCACCGTCCCTGTCGCCGACGGTCTTATCGTCGTCGCCGCCGCCGATTGCCGCCTCATTTTTTTGGCCATAGTTGCCCGTTCCATCTCCAGATTGATCTGATCTGCTCCCAGATCGGTTTCGTTTTCAACAAATCTGGATCGAATCCGGCCACCCGTGGCCCGCTTCTGCACAACTCCCTTCGGGTGCCGTCTTGGTTCCGCCTCCCGCCGGGTCCCGTCCGTCCCCACCTCTTCTGCTCTGCTCAAGCCTGCCTCCACGCGCGGGTCCTGCTACTCACGGGCCCTGCTGCTGCTCCGATCCCCTTGACGCGTGCCCGACGCCCAGGACGCCTCCTGACGCGTCCCGCCTCGACCGCCCAGGCCTGCTACACCTCCTGACGCGTCCCGCCTCGACGAAAAAAAAGAGACATGTCTTCTGCATCGGGCTATGTTGCGATTCCTCGCTGCCCGGTGATCTTCGATGGCGCGAATTACCCTGATTTGGCAGCCTTTATGCGTGTTCACATGCGCGGTCTCCGTCTTTGGGGTGTGTTCTCCGGCGAGGTCTCCTGTCCGCCATGCCCCCTGCTCCTGTGGCTCCTCTTCCGTCGACGTCGATTGTTCTTGGCGCTGATGCTTCTCAGGAGGCCAAGGATGCTGCTCAGAGTGCCGATGATAGTGTTGTTGCTGCTTATGACCTGAAGTTCAAGCACTACTCTTCTGATCTCGAGGCCTATCGCCACGCTCTTACTGTCTACACTCAGTGGGTTGATGAGGATGCTCGTGCTACTGCTGTTCTCATCTCCAGTGTTCTACCCCAGTATGCTGCTGAGTTCATGAGTCTCCCTACTATTACCGCTCAGTGGGCACATCTTCGTCAGCGCTATCAGCCGTCTGGGGATGCTCTTTACCTGTCTGTGGTTCGCCAGGAGCATGCTCTTCAGCAGGGTGATTCCACTATTGATGAGTTCTATACTCAGAGTGCTGCTATCTGGCGTCAGCTTGATTCTCTTCGTACTGCTTTTTGTGGCACATGCTCGTGCTGCTAGATTGTGCGCTCGGATTTGGAGTTTCACCGCATCTATGAGTTTCTGTCTCGTCTCTGCCAGGAGTTTGAGCCCCAGCGTGCTCAACTGAATGCTCGTGGTCGTGTTCCGCTCTATGAGGTGTTGTCTGAGCTTAGGGCTGAGGAGACCCGTCTTCGTGGTGCTGGTCTTCTTGCGGTTCTATCTGTGCTTGCTGCTCATGGTCCTCCTATGCCGTCTGCTCCCTCGACTCAGCCTCGGTCCTCTGTGCCGCCACCGATACTACCCACTCCTCTAGGTCAGGGTCAGAGTCAGCATCAGCAGTCTCAGGGACAGAGTCAGCACCAGCAGGCTCGTGGTCAATGTCGCCGTGGTTCTCTTCGTCACTGCTCTTACTGTAACAAGGATGGCCACACTTGGGCCACCTGTTATACACGGGATCCCAGTTTACGTCAGCAGCACCAGATGGCTCGTGGGCAGTCGGTTCCTTTCGGATCTTCAGCAGTTGCTCTCTCCGATCAGGACATTATCAGGACTCTTCGCGGCCTGCTTTCTGCTACAGGCTCTTCTTCGACAGGCACTGCTGGTTCTGTGACTGATTCTTTAGGCACTGCGCGACCACCATCTTCTACACAGTCAGGTACGTCCCCGTGGTATCTGGATTCTGGAGCTTCCTTTCATATGAACTCTGAGTCTTCTTTACTGTCCGCTCTCCGTTCTCTCCCTTCTCCTGTCCGTGTTTTCACGGCTGATGGTACTTCTCTTCCTGTTACTAGTCGGGATACCCTTTCTACTTCTTCTTTTTCTGTTCCTGATATCTCTCATGTCCCTCTTCTTAAGATGAATCTGTTCTCTGCTAGCCAGCTTACTGACTCTGGTTGTCGCGTCATTCTTGATGCTGATTCTTGTGTTGTTCAGGACCGTCGCACACAGGCCCTGGTTGGAGCTGGCCCTCGCAGCCATGATTCTTTAGGGCTTTGGGAGTTAGACTGGCTTCGTGTTCCTTCCGCTGCCACTTCATCTGCCAGTTCTTCTCCGGTCGTCGCCTCTGCTACCAGCTCCTTTCAGGAGTGGCATCATCGTCTTGGTCACCTTTGTGACTCTCGCCTGTCATCATTAGTTCATCGTGGTCTTCTCGGGTCTGTCTCAGGAGATGGGTCTTTACATTGTCAGGGTTGTAGGTTGGGCAAACAGATTCAGCTTCCCTACCCTACTAGCGCGTCTGTATCTCAGCGACCTTTTGATTTAGTTCATTCTTATGTTTGGGGTCCGGCTCCTTTCGCTTCGAAAGGGGGCCATGGCTACTATATTTTATTCATCGATGATTTTTCTCGGTACACTTGGTTGTATTTTATGCGCTCTCGTAGTGAAGTGCTCTCCATATATCAGCGTTTTGCGGCCATGGTCCGCACTCAATATTCTACCCCTATTCGCGTGTTTCGTGCCGATTCTGCTGGTGAGTATATCTCCCAGATGTTGCGTAGTGTTCTTGCTGAGCAGGGCACCCTTGCTCAATTCTCCTGTCCTGGCGCACATGCCCAGAATGGCGTTGCTGAGCGTAAGCATCGCCATCTTCTTGAGACCACTCGTGCCATGATGATTTCTTCTTCCCTTCCTCCGCATTTCTGGGCTGAGGCTGTCGCTACGTCAGCTTACCTCATCAATATTCAGCCTTCTGCTGCTCTGCAGGGTGGTATCCCTCTTGAGCGCCTATCTGGATAGTCTCCAGACTACTCCATACTTCGCTTGTTTGGTTGTGTTTGCTATGTTCTCCTTGCTCCCCGTGAACGCACCAAACTGACTGCTCAGTCTGTTGAGTGTGTCTTCCTTGGATACATGATGAGCATAAGGGCTATCGCTGTTGGGACCCCGTTGGTCGTCGGATGTGTATCTCTTGTGATGTTACTTTTGATGAGACGCGTACTTTCTATCCTCGTCCCACCGCTGGTACCTACCCGGTGGAATATATCTCGTTTCTTCTTTTTCCTGACACACCCCCTCTGTCTACTCCTTCTACTCCTCTTGTGTCTTCTTCAGGATCTCCTACCCCTGATGTCTCTTCTTCTACACCGTCCTCCTCTGTTTCGTCTAGTTCTCCTAGTTCTCCTCGTTCTCCGGAGTCTTCTTCTGCTATTCCTTCTTCTTCATCTTCGTCTCCTGGTTCGTCTTCCTCTGACGAGCTTCCCTCTACTCGTCCGGTTCGTCAGCGTCGTGCCCCCGATCGTTACTCTCCTAGTCAGTATGGTCATTCTGTTGCCTTCGAGCCGACTTCTTATCGGGATGCTGAGCATCATCCTGAATGGCAGCTGGCCATGGCTGAGGAGATTGCTGCGCTTGAGCGCACTGGCACCTGGGATCTTGTTTCTCCCCCTCCCGGTGTTCGTCCTATCACATGTAAGTGGGTATATAAGATTAAGACCCGCTCTGATGGATCTCTTGAGCGCTATAAAGCGCGTCTTGTGGCTCGTGGTTTTCAGCAGGAGCATGGTCGTGACTATGATGAGACCTTTGCTCCTGTGGCTCATATGACCACTGTGCGTACTCTTCTTGTTGTTGCTTCTGTTCGTCACTGGTCTGTGTCTCAGCTTGATGTTCAGAACGCATTTATCAATGGTGAGTTGAGTGAGGAGGTTTATATGCAGCCTCCTCCTGGGTATTCTGTTCCCGAGGGGATGGTTTGTCGTCTTCGACGGTCTCTTTATGGCCTCAAACAGGCCCCTCGTGCCTGGTTTGAGCGCTTTGCTTCTGTAGTGACTGCTGCTGGTTTCTCCCCTAGTGCTCATGATCTAGCGCTGTTTGTTCACACTTCTCCTCATGGACGCACTCTCCTTCTTCTCTATGTTGATGATATGATCATTACTGGTGATGATCCTGAGTATATTGCCTTTGTTAAGGTTCGTCTTCGTGATCAGTTTCTTATGACTGATCTTGGTCCTCTTCGATACTTTCTTGCGATTGAGGTTTCCTCCACTTCTGATGGTTTTTACATCTCTCAGGAAAAGTATATTCAGGATCTTCTTGCTCGTGCTGCTCTTGGGGATGAGCGCACTGTTGAGACTCCTATGGAGCTTAATGGTAAGCTTCAACCTACTGATGGTGATCCTCTTTCTGATCCGACGCGTTATCGTCATCTTGTTGGGAGTCTAGTTTACCTTGATGTCACTCATCCTGACATCTCTTATCCTGTTCATATTCTGAGTCAGTTTGTCTCTGCTCCTACCACTGTTCACTATAGTCATCTTCTCCGTGTTCTTCGTTATCTTCGTGGTACGATCACTCGTCGCCTTTTCTTTCCTCGTTCCAGCTCTCTTCAGCTCCAGTGCTATTCGGACGCTACGTGGGCGAGTGATCCTTCGGATGGTCGTTCACTTTCTGCTTACTGTGTGTTTCTTGGTGGTTCGCCCATTGCTTGGAAGACGAAGAAACAGACAGCGGTTTCTCGTTCGAGTGTTGAGGCTGAGTTGCGTGTTATGGCCTTGTTGACTGATGAGGTGACCTGGTTACGGTGGTTACTTGCGGATTTTGGGGTCTCTATTACCACACTCACTCTGGTTTTGTCTGACAGTACAGGTGTTATTAGTGTTGCACGTGATCCGGTCAAGCATGAGCTTACCAAGCATATTGGTGTTGATGCTTTCTATACACGTGCTCAGGTGCAGGCTCAGATTTTTGCGCTTCAGTATGTGCCTTCAGATTTACAGTTGGCGGATTTCTTTACGAAGACACAGACCCGAACACAGCATGATTTCTTACTCTCCAAACCTAGTGTTGTGGATCCACCATGAGTTTGAGGGAGGGGGGTGTTAGATGTATATATCTGTATATTGTATTTCCTCCATATGTTAGGGGGCTTCCTGCATATTTGCTCTGTACCTGTACTATATATTGTGGTCTTTGGCCCCCAGAGGAATACAAGTTGCATATTCCTGACAAGTATAACACTTCCATGCTCATGCTCATGGTCGGGTGACCTCGCTTTGCCTTCTTCAGTTGTCTACTTGTTTGATCTAGAATTGATAGCTTGATTAAATAATACTCTTGATGTTTACAGCGACACAAGAAGGATACGTTGAATAAGTGTGGTGTATTAAACATGGATTAAATTAATACTCTTGATGGGCCATGGCGCTGGCCGCAGCGTCGTTCGCCTTCTTAGCAGATGAAGAAGACGCCCCATGGTCGTAGGTGTGATTGACTACCTGAGGTCCGGACGTCCCGTTAGATTGACTGAAGAATGAAGGAAGAAGAAGCAGCGGTAGAGAGATAGCGAGTAGAATTGGGACGTGGTGTTTTGGCTCATATGTCTAGATATAACCATTGAAAAATCAAATCAAATTGTACATACATCTTGACATTATTTTTCCTCACACAAAGTTTTGTTGGAAAAAATATTTTTTGTGTCCTGCTAAAAAGGAAAAGAAAAATATCATAAAAAACTATTTTGGAGCACCAAAAATTGTCATTTTTAGACAAGCAGCAGAAAATATCTTTTTTTGTGAAACTTCGTATGCCAATGTTTAACTTAGTCTGGAAATTCCTACTATAACCTGTAACACACATTTGACCACATAATGACATAAATAGAGGTCGAGATTAATGCCCCAATGTTTAATTTAGTCTAGAACTTCCCATAAACATGCTTACCTAATTGTACACTAAAACCTCCCGTTAAGATATTTGTTAGATTAGATCATATAGTTTAGATATGTCTACCATAAAATACATTTAATAGTTTATGCAGTTATCAAAAAAATTAGTTGAAAAAGAAATGTATGCTACAGAATATAGTTTAAACCTAGCACAGTGCAAATGTACTTTCCAAATATGCAATATGACTATATTAGTTCGGAATGCTATGACTAATTGACATTTAGCATATTTTTATAGTTGGCCAAATAAAAATAGAGAGTATACTCATTAAGAATATGCCAGGAAAAAAATAGGTGTAAAAGTTCAATATAAACTATATTAAAATTAATTTGTCCCGTTTCCAACAAACCGGGCCACGTAGACTGCAAAGCACAAAAAGATAGCTCCCGAGGAGAAAAGAGACCTACCTTGGTATTGGTGATCAGGTGGACGTACTCTCACGAGGGTATGATTATGGGTTCTATTTCATCGACACGATGGACTTGAATTTAAGTTCATGGCTTGACAAAATATATGTTAGTAATGTGAGCACAAGAAGAAAGAGTTTAAAGACCTTGCTATTTTACTAGTTTCCTTTATACTTTATTTTCAATTGTTCGAGATAGCTTATGTATCTCTACCATGTACTATATGTTACTATGAATATATCGTGGTATTGATTGTCAAAATAAATATATTAGTAATGCGAGCACCTGATGGCTAGATGCTTATATTTTTCTATATGTGGTATTTGGTCATCTTGCGCACCCGATTGAGAAAAAACGGATGGGTTTATAAGACTTTGAATCTATTTGGAGTTGCTGACATGATTTCGTGTTTTTGGCCGATTCTTCTTCTTATGATCTGCACATCTTCTATATGAGTATTACGACCAAGAGAGTGTAGGTTGCATATAACATGTTGAAATCAGATGGTGAAGTGACTGACATCCTCCTTGATGATGGTCTGACCTCACATGTTATCAGTACCAAAGGAAACTACATTTCTTGGGAGCGGTGGGAGCATCAAGTTTATGCTTCTTAAAGTGTGTTTGATGCTTATGCATTATATAGTATGAACGTCTTGTTACAGTTTTATAATCAATCTGTTAGTAGCTCTATCAGGTTGTTCATTAGTGATGGTATCTATATTCCACTCCATGCCCTTTTCTAAAACGTGGTTTAGTAGATTTGGTGATTTTTTTCTTGCATAAGCATTTTACTTTTAAAATTATCTTTCAATGTAAGGAAAAAACAGATATCAAAGGATAATCAACTTGTTTCTCGCTTTATGATACTACGGTCATATTCTTGAATCGTGTTATACTAGCTAAGTGCCTATGTGTTGCTACGGATCAACAATTCAATATACAAGGACATCCATAAGGAGTTGTTATGAGTTTCTAACATGATATATACATGTGCGTTAAATACCAACATCTCTTTTTTTAGGTGACTACCCATTCTCTCTGCCTGTACCTCCTTAGAGCATCTTCACTCGCTCATCCCATATAGCGTACGGCTTTGCCCTTTTTGGCCCGTATGGGGGAGGGGGGTGACCCAGATATAGTTATGGGGAGGCGCCGGCGCCTAGCCGCACCCCAATACACTTTTTTGAAAATAATAAAATTTCAAACCAAATGAATCAAATTAAACATAAATTCAACATAATAATTTTAACAATTTAAACAAAGCAAACAAATAATTTAACAAGTTTTGAATCACACTTCAAACAAATAAATAAACTAGGTGGCCCTTTGAGCATCCGCAAATACACCACCAGATCATCTTATACTTGGTGATGAGAATTTGTGTCTTGAATTCTTGACGCTGGCTAGGGAAGAAACAAACGTAGTTGTCACCTAGTGATCAATATTTGCAAGGGGACATGTGAGATCCAGGCGCATGGCTTAATATGATTGATAGGATACTCATACCAACAAGTTGCAACTTCTTTTCCCAAAGATCATCCAAAAAGAACTATGAGGTTAAGCGTTTTTGGTACAGAGCAATTGGAGGATGGGTGACCAACCAGGAAGTGGGCACTGGGTGCGCATGAATAAGTACAAAGTGAGAAGAAAAGACTAGTGTTGGTCTCTGGGGCCAGTCTAGAGTGTTGGTCTCTAGGGCCAGTTTAGAGATCCTATTAAGCTGCCAGGAGTGACACCCCCCGGTCCAAGAGGCAACGGGGTGCTAAAAGTGGTATCAGAGCCGACCCTCGCGGTTACACAAGTGTGTGATGTCTACACACTTCTATTCTTGTACACAGTTGTTGGGCCTTCAAGTGCAAAGGTTTTTAGAACAACAAATTTCCCTTAAGTGGATTACCCAAGGTTTATCGAACTCAAGGAGGAAGTGGTCAAAGGTAACCCTCTCAAGCAACCCTGCAATCAAGATACAAGAAGTCTCTTGTGTCCCCAGCACACCCAATACACTTGTCAGGTGTATAGGTGCACTAGTTCGGCAAAGAGATAGTGAAATACAAGTGGCAACGGTGCCAAAAAAGAGCTTCTGACTTGTTGTTGACGTGGGAGAGACTAAAGGCAAACTTAAATAAAGATGGAAGCAAGCAAACATGCAACAGATCTAGATGCAAACGGTGTTTCAATGCATAGAAACAAGGCCTAGGGATCATACTTTCACTAGTGAACACTCTCTCATATAAATATATTCTCTTCATGATACTACTCTTAACTACAGTCCGGTTGGACACTCTAATCCATTGTAGGGCTATAATAGCACACCTCAAAGTCTGCCTTTCCCAATCTGGATAACCCCACACTGTCACTTTGAGCGCTAGGTGGTTCCAACAAATACCACAATTTCATAAAGACATCCAACTCCAAATATAACTCATGATAAATATATATGTAATCTAGCCTAAGTGCCACACATGGTGTGCACGTTGTCGCTTTCACAAACATGGGGAAAAGCATAGATCTATTAAAGCACGGTGAGTATTTATGTAGACTCTAGCCTAAGTGCCACCATGATATGCATGCTGTCACTTTCATACACGTGGGGAGAGCCAGAGATCTATTAAAGCACTTGAGTAACAAGGTAGATCTACTTGATTACAAAGCTCATGACCACAACAAGATCATGCATAGAGAGAGAGAGAGATGAACACATAGCTACCGGTAGAGCCCTTAGCCTCGAGGAAGAACTACTCCCTCCTCATCATTGGAATCAGCAACGGTGATGGAGATGGTGATGGAGATCGATGGAGATGACTTCGGGGGCACTTACTTGTCCCGGCAGGGTACCGGAACAAAGACTTTCTATTCCCCCGAATCTCCTTTTCGGTGGCAGCGGCGCTGCGAAACTTTTCGTGGCTTTCTGGTCGATTCTTTAGGGTTTCTGAGTCGGGGGCTTCTTATAGGCGAAGGAGGCAAGGTCGATGGAGGGCCAGGGGGCCCATAACCCCTATGGGTGCCACCAGGGCTGGCCCGCGCCTGGGGGGAGGTGCGGCCACCCTGGTGTCCTCCATCTCTGCTTCGTGGTTCCGTGTCATGTCGGGTAAAATAATGACTTTGCCTTTTGTCCCGTCCAATTTCGAGAATATTGATTTTCTGCCTTTTCTAGAACCAAAAACAGGCAACTGGCACTGTGGCATCTTGTTAATAGGTTAGTCCTAGAAATTGTATAAAAATACCTCAAAGTGTAGACAAAACATAGCAAAGTTGATACTAAACAATCATGGAGCATCAAAAATTATAGATACGTTTACGACGTATCAAGCATCCCCAAGCTTAACTCCTGCTCGTCCTCGAGTAGGTAAGTGATAAAAAGAATTTTTAGGTGACATCCACCATCAAAATCAAGATCAAAACCATTTGCAAGCATTGAAAGCTGGGATCAAAGAACTCTAAACATGAGCATGAAAGGTGGAGTTCTAACAGTAAGACAAAGTAACTAAGCATGCACCATGAAAGATTACAAACAAAGATCATGAATAACATGCATTGAAAAACGTTTGTTTGTTTCACATACAGAAAACATGGCATAGTGGAATTCAGCTTGTCCCTCATGGAGTAGCAAATAGATGCATAGGACACCTTCAAAGTTCATAAGAGTGACTAGATACAAATAGTTCATGAACAAGCAATATCAACATTATGAATCAATCAATAAGTTTTGGGACAATGCACATAGAACTAAGAATGAAAACTATGCTCTCTTAATTGGTGCATAAATATAGAACGTGGAGACTCAATATAAAAGTAAGAAGAAAGGCCCTTCATAAAGGGAAGCAAGGATTACAAGTTTCATAAAGAGCTTCCAAAGATTATGGTACTTGCTAGCTTCCAGCTCTCATTGCCCCTATCATAAGCATCTTGAAGTGATTAAGGTTAAAGTGAACAAACTATGGAGTATATGCTTGTCAAAGTATAAGTTTCCAATCTCATGTCCTTTGAATACGAGGGTCGCTCCTCTTGCTACTTAACTTTAGTCACCGGTAAGTTCTTGTCATAGTAAGTACATGTGTATCATAGAGTACCCCTTGCACATGATACATGAGCTATCCCATAATCAAAATGACAAGGCAAGCTAACAATGAGCATCTCAGCAATCTTCTTATTTACCATGGGAATATGGTGCTTTCTTCTCTCTTTCCTCTTTTCTCATCTTTTTCTTTTTCTCAATCTCTTTTTTCTATCTCTTTTTTATAAGAAGAATGCTTCATAAATGTCATTATGGTGATGCTGCAAGTTTCCACCATGATTAGGCATGGCTTAGGCTAGCGGCCCAGGCGTTTCTCTAACACACATACATAACTCCATGGACTTACAAGCTCCCCTTTCATTTCACACCGACGGCATCCATAGACAAAAGAGCATGATATCAACTATGTACAAAGTACAAGTGCAATGTTGAAAGCGTTCCCCGTGACAGCACGATTCTACTAATTCCAACGTATAAGTGGAAGCATATACAACATAGACGACACAATGGTTCAAGTTTATTAGGGGCAAGAAAAATAAAGTGTGCCATCAAGTTTGTGAGAGCTTTAGTCACTAAGTTTTCACATAACAAAGAGACTTTTTAATTGGAAGATAGATGAAAACAAAAATATACTTGGAATGGTATAACACACCATGCATAGGAATTTATAGTGGACACTTTGGAATAACTTGGTTTCTTGGGAGTTGGATGCATGAGTAGAGCTTACTCATACAAGCGGAGGCTAGCAAAAGACTGGGAGCGACCAACTAAGAGAGCAATAATGGCCATAATCATGCAGAGCGACATAACATTACTAATCAAAGCATTTAATGGTACTACAAGTCAAGGACTAAGTGATCATAGAGGCTAAGGTGACTGATTCATAGTCAAAACATGGTGTGAGCATGTGTCAAGTCAACCCAAACAAGGCATCAAAGGAGAATACCACAATACTGTGCTTTTGTATGCTAAAACAACGCATGATTCTTGGAAGACACATTAAGTAATCATAATTGTTTGGAACAAGTCATACTACAACAATAATCACTAAGCATAGGGTCAAAACAACATCTAGCATGATATGATAAAGTCTAAGCCACTATCAAAACAAGCTCCCTTTTATATCACTAAAGTATGAAGCTTCATACTCTTTTCCAACACCAGTCGACTTATTTGAAACAACTCACAAAGATAATAATAAATAAATATTAGTGAGATTGTCTCACAAATCCTCAAGGAAGAACTAAAAAGTTCTAAGCAAAAAGCATAAGAAAACTAAAGCTAAATGCGGTGCTAGCAAAAGTGAACACTCACAGAACAATAAGAATGAAAACTAGAGTGTTCTAGGCAATGAACAGAGAGTGTGTCTCTCTCCAAAATAAGTGTGTTGTAATCCAAACAACTTATTCAAGCAAACTGAGCAAAAAAACTAAAAGCAAAAATTAAGACGCTCCAAGAACAACACAACTGTGCATGAAACTATAAAAACGAAGTGTCTAAAAAGACCTTAGATTTTTATTGATAAAGAAGGGGATGCCTTGGACATCCCCAAGGTTTGACGCTTATACCTCTTTAATATTTCTTGGGGTGACACAGGGTGGTATACCCAAGCTTGAGCTTTTATCCATTCTTCATCTCATTGCATCATTCTTTTTCTACACCTGAAATTTTTCCTTCATACAAAACTTCACACAATCTTCATTAGCAACATTAGTATATTCAAAAGATAATAGACCTTTGGGTTTAACTTCAGAAAAGAAAATTTTTCACTAAAAACACAAGCTACTGTATCAATTCCCTCAAAAAGTTCAATTTTCCAAAAAGAACCCAAAAAGGAATCAATAAGAAGCAAATGCAAATAATGGCAGAAATCTGTCAAAATAGACCACTAGGTAGAAACCAATTTTTTCAAAGACCTTCTGTTGCTCAAATCAAAAAGTGTTGGACTAACAAAAGTTAAAAAACAACCTGGGGGATTTATTCAGAAAATTACAAATCAATCCGACATACAGATATTTTTCATGAATATTTACAGTGAAGCACAAAAATCTGTTTCGGGACAGCAACTTCCCCAAATCTTACTTCTCTCTCATTAGAGGTTATTTTTGGCACAAAAACCACACAAAAAGGATAAGGAGAGGTTATTACAGAAGTAATAACTTCCAAGACTCAAGAAAACTATAGGGTTAGCTCCCAAGAAGTACTTTCCTTTACCGCCTTTAAGTTAGGCTTGATAGTATGAGAAGATGCTCACAAAAGAAATATGAATTGAAGTAAAAGAGAGCATCAAGAAGAAAATTCAAAACATATTTAAGTCTAACCCACTTCCTATGCATAGGAATCTTGTAAAGAAACAAGTCATGAAAGCACAAAGTAACAAGCATAGGAAAGCAAACAAGTGCAACTTCAAGACTTTCAACATAAAGAGGGGAAACTTAATATTGTTGAGATACATAAGACCATGTTTCCCTCTCTCATAATAACTTTCAGTAGCAACATGAATAAAATTAACAATATAACTATCACATAAAACATTCTTATCATGAGCCACATGCATAAAATAATTATTACTCTCCACATAAGCATAGTCATTCTTATTAATTGTAGTGGAAGCAAATTCAACAAAATAGCTATCATTATTATTCTCATCACCATAATCATCAAATATAGGAGGCATATTGTAATCACAATTAATTTCCTCCTCAATAGTAGGTGGACTGAAAATATCATATTCATCATTGTAATCATCATATATTGGAGGTTTGGTATCATCATAACCAATAAAATATCTATCTTTCAAAGTCGGGGAACTAAAAATATCATTTTCATAAAAACTAGCTTCCGCAAGCTTAGACTTTTCCATAGCATTATCAATAATGGTGTCCAAAGAATTCATACTAATAACATTGCTATTAGCATGCAAATAAAGTTCCATAGGTTTTTTAATTTTCTCTTCAAACACTTCATGTCCTAACTCAAGATAAATACTATAAAGCTCTCTAATTGTTTTGTTGTTTTCCATTAAGCCTAACTAGTGAAAACAAGAAACAAAACGACAAAATTGCAGAATCTAAAGGAAATAACTTCGAGCACTCACACCGAAGGATGTGAGTACCTTTTACCTTACCTCCCCAGCAACGGCGCCAGAAAAGAGCTTGATGTCTACGCACTTCTATTCTTGTAGACAATTGTTGGGCCTCCAAGTGCAGAGGTTTGTAGAACAGCAGCAAGTTTCCCTTAAGTAGATTACCCAAGGTTTATCGAACTCAGGGAGGAAGTGGTCAAAGGTATCCCTCTCAAGAAACCCTGTAATCAAGATACAAGAAGTCTCTTGTGTCCCCAACACACCCAATACACTTGTCAGGTGTATAGGTGCACTAGTTCAGCGAAGAGATAGTGAAATACAAGTGGTAACGGTGCCAAAAATAGCTTCTGACTTGTTGTTGATGTGGGAGAGACTAAAGTCAAACTTAAATAAAGGTGGAAGCAAGGAAACATGCAACAGATGTAGATGCAAACGGTGTTTCAATGCTTAGAAATAAGGCCTAGGGATCATACTTTCACTAGTGAACACTCTCTCAAATAAATATATTCTCTTCATGATACTACTCTTAACTACTCTTCGGTTAGACACTCTAATACATGGTAGGGCTATAACAACACACCTCAAAGTCCGCCTTTCCCAATCTAGATAACCCCACACTGTCACCTTGAGCGCTAGATGGTTCTAACAAACACCATAATTTCATAAAGACATCCAACTCTAAATATAACTCATGATAAATATATATATATGTAATCTACTAAGTGCCACACATGGTGTGCACGCTGTCACTTTCACACACATGGGGAAAAGCATAGATCTATTAAAGCACGATGATTATTTATGTAGACTCTAGCCTAAGTGCCACCACGGTATGCATGTTTTCACTTTCATACACGTGGGGAGAGTCGAAGATCTATTAAAGCACTTGAGTAGCAAGGTATATCTACTTGATTGCAAAGCTTATGACCACAACAAGATCATGCATAAAGAGAGATGAACACATAGCTACCGGTAGAGCCCTTAGCCTCAAGGAAGAACCACTCCCTCCTCATCATGGGAATCAACAACGGTGATGGATATGGTGATGGAGATTGATGGAGATGGCTCCAGGGGCACTTCCCCATCCCGGCAGGGTGCCGGAACAGAGACTTTCTGTCCCCCGAATCTCCCCTTCGGTGGCGGCGCGCTGCAGAACTTTTCGTGGATTTCTGGTCGATTCTTTAGGGTTTCTGAGTCGGGGGCTTCTAATAGGCGAAGGAGGCAAGGTCGGTAGAGGGCCAGGGGGCCCACACCCGCTGTGGGCGCCACTAGGGCTGGCCCGCGCCTGGGGGTGCGTCCACCCTGGTATTCTCCTCCATCTCTGCTTCGTGGTTCTGTGTCGTGTCGAGTAAAATAATGACTTTGGATTTTGTCCCATAGAAATTCGAGAATATTGATTTTCTGCCTTTTCTAGAACTAAAAACAGAAGAAAACAGGTAACTGGCACTGTGGCATTTTGTTAATAGGTTAGTCCCAGAAAGTGTATAAAAATATCTCAAAGTGTAGATAAAACATAGCAAAGTTGACACTAAACAAGCATGGAGCATCAAAAATTATAGATACGTTTCGACGTATCAGTGTGTGGGGCACTGGCAGGACATGTAGAGCATTACGCATGTGGCCCCGAGTGGACACAACATGGCATATGTGTCGGCACTAGGCGCACAGACGTGTGCCAAGAGGGAACGTTTCTGGAGTGTGCTTGATCGATGAGGGCATCGATCTTCTAAAGGGTGGGTGTATGTGAGATCCATGCACATGGCTTAATGGGATTGATAGCATACTCATACCAACAATTTGCAATTTTCTGGAAACTCGTCTAAAAAAAACTCTGAGGTTAAGTGTGCTTGGCCTAGAGCAATTTAGGATGGGTGACTGACCGGGAAGTGGATACCGGATGCGCACGAGTGAGGACAAAATGCCTAGAAAAGACTAGTGTTGGTATGTGGGGGTAGTATAGAGATCATATTAAGCTGCCAGGAGTGACACCCCCGGGGCCAAAAGGAAATGGGGTGTTACATACCCTGGCAATAATACAATTTATTAGCGTCAAATATTGGAGTATCCCCGCTCGCTCTCAATGATCCTGCTGTGCAAGATCATACAAGAGCGGGGTACTGAACAATGGAAAATCGAGCTTGCAGCACACTGAATGCCCGCTCCACATCCATCCTTCAAGCCTCCTTCTGCGTCACACACCAAGTGTGTTTTCCTCTAGGCACAAGGTTTGAGATTGTCTTCACAAATGTTGACCATCTTGGATAGATGCCATCTACCAGATAGTATCCCATGTTGTAGTGGTGCCCATTGATCCGAAACTCCACCAGAGGAGTGGTACCTTCAACAAGCTTGGTGATCACATTTGAGGACTCCAACACACTGATGTCTTTGTGTGATCCTATTGTACCAAAGAAAACATGCCAAATCCACAAATCCCGATCTTCCATTGCCTCAAGTACCACACTGCATGATCCTTTGTGACCTTTGTACATGCCTTGGTATGCAAATGGGATGTTCTTCCATGCCTAGTGCATACAGTTGATGCTTCCAAGCATCCCTGAAAACCCTCTTTTTGTGTTTTTTACCATCATCCGAGCCGTGTCTTCAGCATTGGGTGTTCTCAGGTACTTCTTTCCAAACACAACCACTATTGCCCTACAAAATATGTACATTAAATCAATGGCTATGGACTCAGCCATGCGTAGGTAATCGTCATGTGTATCTGCGGGAATTCCTTATGCAAGCATCCGTATGACAACTAGGTATTTATGAATTGTGGAGAAACCAAGCAAGCTGACGACATCTCTCTTCAGTTTGAAGTAGTAGTCGAACTCCCTCAACTTCTCGACAACCTTAAGGAAGAGCTTTCTCATCATCCTGAAACGGCGACGGAATATCAGATCACCGTGCAATGGATCATTGGCGAAGTAGTCTGCATACAACAATCAGTAGTCTTCCATCCTCTGCCTCAGCTTGCTCTTGCGGTGCACCAGCTTGGAACCTCTAGCAACCGACTTTTCATCGTCAGCGATCATGCCTAGGAGGGTAGTGAGGATCCTCAAATGATCATCGTCACCAACTATATCTCTCACGGAAGCAGCATCAATGACTTCGTCGTCCATTAGAGCAACTAGCATCATGCTCGTCTCAACCCATGGCCTTGGAAAACGGTCGAACACCTAGCATGCAAGGTGGTTGCGGGTGGGCTTGGAGCTTCTAGGGATGCAAACGATGACAAGAAGGGGTTGTGCAGCGCTACAAGATGCAATGGGGGGTTCTATCAACGACGGGAGAGAAGACGACGACATAGAGGGGTGGTTGCAGCGGAGAATTGGGGAGGAGGTGGACGTCACATGGTGGAAAGGGCGAGATGGGGGATTTTATCTTAGGCTCGCCGACACGGTTGGCCTGCTCGATTTTCTCTCCCAGCCGACACCCCTGATGTGATACCCCGATCCAAGTGACCGAGACATCTCACGTACCAGCCCTACACACACTGGCTAATGTGACACTTGACAAACAAAGACAAGACCAACATAAAGTAAGGCATCGGGATATGATAGGTTCATATTTTTAAAACATATGGTGAGGCATCATCCATTGCGAAAGATGTGCACACAATAGTATTTACATTATTATCCAATATTTCCTTGGCCTCTATCAGGATACCATAGCAGGAGACATAGTAACAACTTAGATGCATAGGGCTTTATTTCACAGGGTTATGCTTGGGATACTTGTCCTAGTTCAACATGGGGGTAGACGACATCGGGTCCTGCTACGTTGAAAGCAAGACTGAGTACATTGAACATACTCGCAAAACATGGCATAAGTACATGAAAATAGATGTGAGCCCAAGCTTAACAGTTGGGTTAACTTACCCTCTTACCATTGGAGGGAAGACCATAAGCGGGTGGAAACGAGTATTCTCGTTCCCCCACTTAACAACTGGTCACAACACAACACTTATGCAATGAACCACACAGGCTTGACACAACTTTGTTCAATCATTCATTTAATTCATTCTCCGTTCTTGACACGATCAAACTTCTAATGTGACTCGGTCCAAACATTAGAGTAAATAATAATGCTAGATTGTTTCGGGACGAAACTGCTATGCATATTGCCCCGATTCTTTTCGGTCGTGGGATATCGTCGATCAGCAGCTGAAAACCATCGCCCGGATCCAAAATTTTACTACAATCCCACGCCCGGTGATCTTTGGCGTCTGTTTTCGATGTAGAAGCACGGTCGGAGCCGATGTCTGGTGGGCCTCGCAGGACCCTTGCTCACCGGATGACAGACGATCCAGGGAGGCTATGCAGTATTTTTTTGGTCCTAATTTGATCGTCGCCTGAAGTGCTCGTAAGCAAGCTACAGTTTTTTCCAGCAGTAATGAAGGTGAGTATAAGACGTTTGCCAATGCCACAACTGAGCTTATATGGGTGCAGTATTTACTGAGAGAGTTGGAAATCTCTCAAGATCATCCACCGGTCCTTTGGTGTGACAATATCGGCACTACATATGTTTCATCTAATCCGGTATTCTATGCTCGAACAAAACATATCGAAGTTGACTATCATTTTATAAGGAAACCGTGTTGCAGAGAAGCTACTCCACATCAACTTTATCTCTTTCAAAGACATCTTTACGAAGCCACTGTCGATCTTAAATTGCTACGTGCTTCAGGACACAATTAAGATTGAAGAGGGGTGTTAGATTGTATTATGCATAGTTGCTATACATGTCTTTGTAACACTGTATTATACACCATGCTTACCCCTATATTATATATATATATATATATATATATATAATATATATATATATATAGAAACCCTATTCAGCACCCAGGGTGCAGAATAGCTATTTTGCACCCAACATATTTTTACGTTGTTAGATTAAAAACATTATGTTTTATATACGAATAATTATGTTCATCTATTCACCACAACCAAAAAAATTGACAAAAAAATAATGTTTATGAGTCATTATAGTGTAAAAAACACCAAAAATATGTATTTTATGTCCAATTTTTTTACGGCATGTAAACAAAAATAATTATGTCATTTTTTAATTATATTATGTTCTTCTCGACTTACGAAGTAATACAAAATTTACGTGACGTAAAAATAATATACGGTTCTAAAGATAGAGGGTGGGTGTAGAATAAGTTATTCTACATCCTGGATGTCAAATAGCGTCACCCTATATATATATATATATATATGAGATTTCCACACAGTGATAGGGTGTTGAGCAGTTGCTCCAATCACGTTGTTTTAGAGGGAGGGGATAAAATTTTGTGCTATGTGCCTTGTAACTGAATCTGTTCATCCATTTTCAGCAGTACCGTGGTTAAGCTAAACACTGGTTGAAGGATTTAAATGATTGCGTGCCCAGGAGTGTTCTGATGGAGGAAAAAAAACACATGCTCCATGAGCCTGCTTGTAATGTTAAACAATGATTCTGTCCCGATCTTCCAAGAAATCCGAGTTAAGTCGGCTGGATCATGTCAGCATCCGGGACCAATGGTTGCATCTAATTGGCCAGCACCACCTCGTGATTCTCATCTCGTCTACGTGGAATACAGGTGATCTGCGCCCTTCAGACGCGAGGGCCACATGCCCGGCCATGCACGTTCGTGATCAGTTTTCAAGGTGGTTGGGATATCATCATACGATCATACGATCTGGACCGTGTGTCCATGGATAGCACTGCAGGGTATAGCCCTGTATACATCAGTTTGTACGTTGGACCATATCAATCCAGCGGTTGTGAGCCGTCAGCGTCAGACATAATACGTAGCAACAGTAGAGCATATCGGTTGGGTTTTCTCTTGTTTTTTTATCTTATCATAGGAACATAATGAGTCCGTTGGCTCTATCCAGCAGTTGATAACGATGATGTCGACAAGCTCTTGTAGGAAACAAGGCAAGTTTGTTGTGTTCCCTCGAAACAAAGGTGCGATGCAAGGACTGTAGTACTGAGACTGAAACATCTATCCCTGCTCCAGATCCTTCTATACAAAGAAATTTCGCAGTATGGCAATATGCTCTCTTTTAGGCTGCGTTTAGGACAGCTTCGCTCCACTTCACTTCACTCTAAGTCTAAACTCCACTTTCAGTTTAAAGACTCTGGAGTAGTAAAATGTGTTTGAAAAAAAAATAGCTTCAGATCCAGATTAGTGGGATTTTATTTCTTTTTTTGCCTATCAAATCTAATAGCAACGATCTTAACATATATTATTACTTTCTTTCAAGTATCGGTCACTACAGGAGAAGCTAAATACGCTGACGGCCGGGTCCCGTCGGCGTAGTCCCTAAATGCCGTCGGCGTAGGCCCGATGGCTGCCGTTGGCGTACAACCCCGTAGACGTAGGCCCTCTTCCCGTCGGCGTAGAAAAGCCGTCGGCCTATATAGCTACGCCGAAGGCTTTGTCGTCGGTGTAGATCATATGGGCCCACCTAGATGACTAACGGCCGTTTGGCTACGCCGACGGCTTTACCGTCGGCCTAGATTTTTTTAAATTTTTTTTCATTTTTTTCAAATTTTTTAACATTTTTGAATTGTTTAACTTGTTAATTTCACATGGAAATTTTTAATTCTAAGTATACTTAGTCTCAAGTCAAATTGCACAATTAGTCAAACTTCCTAACCGGTCCCCCATCCTTATACTACTCCAGCCCTAGAACGCTTTACTTCTTCATTCCTTCCACATGAGCTTCCAACAAAGAAACTAGAACTTGTTGTGAATATTATCATATCAATCCTATTAATCATTATACTATAATGTTAGACATATTTATTTATTTTACATTCCATACAATTATTTGAGTAAACAACAATGAATATGTAATAATAATCTTGAATTCAAATAAAAATAAAATAAATTTTATTTACTTTGCTTTTTTCATTTAAATTTGAATAATTCATATCTACAAATCCGTAAATCACAATTCGACAAATAAAATATCCAAATTGATCAGAAAAATGAGAGAAATCCAAATATGACATTCATATCATCTATTTAATTATATATCATAACTTTTAAATATTAGACCAACTGAAACTATGTCAAGATTCATGAAACACCCCGTTTTTGGCACTAGAAAAATAAAAAATGGCTTTTTGGTACGACAAAAAGGAAACCTGCATTATATCTATGATGAAATAGCATATTATGAATCTAAATAGTTCAAATCTAACTCACTTCCTATCGACTCGGCAGAAATTTGTCTTTTTCATGAGGGGTGGACGGGAAGGTTTGAGATATCCCGGTTGGGAAATTGTCCATTCAAAGTGGTATAGTATTTTTTAAAAATTGGGGTAGTATCATTTTAAAACTTTTATTTGGTGGTTGCTTCACAAAACACCCAGTTTTTTTCACTCGGAAAATAAAAAATGGCTTTTCGGTGCGACGAAAAGAAAAACTTTCTCCTGCAACATTGTTCGACATCCCATGATATACATGAGTGCGCAATATGGGCACATTAGCGCAAACTATATCACGATTCTAGCAATAACATTGGTCATTTGACCTGAAATCCAGAAAACCTCGATTGAGATAGGTCATTTTGTGAAGGTTTTTTGAGACACGATCAGTATACCAAGTTTTGTATTTTTCCATGCAACTTTGTCACATAATATGACACCACGCTAAGGTTTTGCATTGTTTCGATCGTTTTTCAATTTTGTATGCCCATTTCAAACTATCGTCAAACTTTCTAAATCGAGGGGCATGAAGATTCTTACTCGGGGCTGAGACTCACTAAACTTGCATTAGATCTCTGATGAAATAGCATATTGTGAATCTAAAAATATTTTTTACAAAAATTCATGAGCATCATATCATGTACCTGTAGTTCAAATCTTACTCACTTCCTATCGATTCGGCAAAAATTTGTCTTTTTCACGAGGAGTGGACGGAAAGGTTTGAGATACCCCGGTTGGGAAATTGTCCATTCAAAGTGGTCTAGTATTTTTTTTTCAAATGGGGTAGTATCATTTTTAAACTTTTATTTGGTGGTTGCTTCACAAAACACCCAGTTTTTTCACTCGGAAAATAAAAATTGGCTTTTTGGTGCGACGAAAAGGAAAACTTTCTCATGCAATATTGTTCGCGATCCCATGATATACATGAGTGCACAATATGTGCATATTAGCGCAAACTATATCGCGATTCTAGCAATAACATTGGTCATTTGACCTGAAATCCAGAAAACCTCGATTGAGATAGGTCATTTTGTGAAGGTTTTTTTGAGACACGATCAGTATATCAAGTTTTGTATTTTTCCATGCAACTATGCCACATAATATGACATCACGCGAAGGTTTTGCATTGTTTCGAATTTTTTTAAATTTTTTATGCCCGTTTCAAACTATCGTCGAACTTTTTAAATCGAGGGGCATGAAGATTCTTAGCTCGGGGCTGAGTCTCACTAAACTTGCATTAGATCTCTGATGAAATAGCATATTTTAAACCTAAAAATAATTTTTTCAAAAAATCATGAGCATCATATCGTGCACCTGTAGTTCAAATCTAACTCATTTCCTCCCGATTCGGCAGGAATTTGTCTTTTTCACGAGGGGTGGACAGAAAGGTTTGAGATACCCCAGTTGAGAAATTGTCCATTCAATATGGTCTAGTATTTTTTTAAATGTGGTATTATCATTTTGAAACTTTTATTTGGTGGTTGCTTCACAAAACACCTCATTTTTGCACTCGGAAAATAAAAATTGGCTTTTTGCTGCGATGAAAAGGAAAACTTCCTCCTGCAACATTGTTCGCCATTCCATGATACACATGCGTGCATAATATGGGCACATTATCACAAACTATACCGCGATTCTAGCAATAGCATTGGTCATTTGACCTAAAATACAGAAAACCTCGATTAAGATAGGTCATTTTGTGAAGGGTTTTTTGAGACACAATCAATATACCAAGTTTGGTATTTTTCATGCAACTATGTCACATAATATGACACCACGCAAAAGTTTTGCATTGTTTTGATCGTTTTTGAATTTTTATGCCCGTTTCAAACTATCGCCAAACTTTGTAAATCGAGGGGCATGAAAATTCTTAGCTCGGGGCTAAGTCTCACTAAACTTGCATTATATCTCTAATGAAATAGCATATTGTGAAACTAAAAATGATTTTTGCAAAAAATCATGAGCATTATATCATGTACCTGTAGTTCAAATATAACTCATTTCCTGCTGATTCAGCAGGATTTTGTCTTTTTTACGAGGGGTGGACGAAAAGGTTTAAGATATCCAGGTTGGGAAATTGTGCATTCAATATGGTCTAATAATTTCGAAAAATGTGGTATTATTATTTTAAAACTTTCATTTGGTGGTTGCTTCACAAAACACCTCGTTTTTTGCACTCGAAAAATTAAAAATATGTTATACGAAAGTATTTGTATGTTTTATATATATATTGTAAACAAATATGTAATATTTGAGTTTATATAGATAGATCTTATTTTTCTACAAATTTTGATATATTATATGTATTTTTCTGAATTTAAATGATTTAGTTATGTTTTTTCTAAGATTAATGGGCAAAAAAGAAAAATGGCTACGCCGACGGCTTAGACTTGACGCCGTCGCTCTGCCGTTAGCCTAGTATGCTACACCAACGGCCCCGTTTACGCCGACGGCCGGCGTCGACCTATTTATTCTACGCCAACGGTGAAACTGGGCCGACGGCCCGTCAAGCTACGCTGATGGTCCCGACATATTGCCGTTGGCGTATAAAAGGGCCGTGGATCTCTATTGTTATTCCCGTAATGGGTGATTCACATGCAGATTATTATTTTCTACGCACTTCCTTTTCGGTTTGGTAATATTCGATACAGAATAAAGTATAAATTACATCTGCGTGTCCTGTCCATATCACTTCTCTCTTACGGCAGTCCGTTCCGGTTAACAATTTGGGCAACAGAGACCACCCACCCGATCGAAGTCATCCTGAAGGTAAAAGAAAGACTCAAGATAATGGTAACCAGCAGAATGCCTGGAAGCCATACCAAAAAAAATACATTGCTTTCTCCTCTCCCTGGTTATTTATACATCACATTCTTCAGTCTAACTTCAACCACTGGCCAGCCGTATACACAATTGGAAGCAACCCATTTCTTTCACGGTCGTCAGCGAGATCGGCGATAACCCGGCCAGAAATCCGACGCTGGGTTGGTTTTCCCACGGCATGTCGTATTGTGTGGCTGCGGACGGGCCATGGCCGCACGGGCGACGCACTCGGACGCTGACTTCGCCTCCATGATTGTCTGTGCCTCCTCCTCTTCGTCGGTCTCCTTCTTCTTCTGCGTCCTCTCCTTCCTGGTCTCTGTTTTGATCTTCCTCCGCCGTCAATCCTTTGCCCAGGCTGCGCCGGTCCAGCCGTTTGGCCTCGGCGTCTCTTTTCTCGCCTTTCTCGACTTCTTCTCCTTTGGTTCGCCGACGGTGGAGTAGGGTTTGACGAATCTCTTGGACGGCATGTCGGACGGGAGCTCGGGAAACTGGTGAGAGTTGTGGTGGGAAATGAAGAAGAAAGGCGAGAGCTCGGCCTTATGTCATCGACAGGGTTGGCACACCCTTTTTTGCTTCATTCGGCATTCCAGTCGACTCCGGTGCCCCGGGTTCGGCCTAGGAATACCAGATGTAATTTGGGCCAAATCCGGCGAATACAGGGCGCCAGGGTACGCGATTGGGCGATTTTTCGTCATTCGGATAGAAAAAAAGGTCTAGATAGGCCCTCCTGAAAATGCTAGTGGAGATGCTCTTACTAACCTTGCCCTTTGGCCATGACCACGACGGCCTCGTATTCCCATGCGAAGTCCTTGGCGTCCAAGTACTGCTTCCCCTTGAGGTACTTCATCACCTTCACCTTGGGCGTCGGCTTGCTGATCTCCTCGTAGTACTGAAAGCAAACAAACCACTTTTTTAAAAAATAGGTGATATATTACTTAAAATTTTAAGGCAAGTGCTAGGCGTTTCTCGGACGATTCGTCCTGCTTCTCGTGCTGCCACGTGTCCATTTGCTGCAAAACATCCCGTTTTTGCTACATATGTCCCGTTTTTGCTTTCAAAGCAAAAAAAAGTTCATTTCAGAAATAGAACGTCTCGTCGGAGACCTCGCCGGAGACCATGCAGCAAAAAATTGTGCTAATATACCAAAACCAACTTCGCCGGAGACATCGTCGGAAAAACTCGCTGGTGATTCTCGCCGGAGACCTTGTAGCAAATAGTTGACACTATTGTAGCAAAACCACAAGACGGTTGTAGCAACAAAGTTCTTCTAATGTAGCAAAAAACCTACTTCGCCGGAGACATCGCCGGAGAATTTAGCCGGAAGACCTCGCGGGAGAACTTATAGCAAAAGCCAGGCCGGCCGGCCGCCACTGGAAGCAACCACGACCGCCGGTGGAAGCAACCACGGCCGCCCATGGAAGCGAACAAGATTGCCCATGGAAGCAAGCTTGGCCACCGCTGAAAGCAAGCTCGGCCGCCCATGGAAGCAAGTTTGGTAGCCGCTGGTAGCAACCACGGCCGACCATGGCAGCAAGGTCGGCTGCCCATGGAAGCAAGCTCGGCCGCCGCAGCTTGGTCATGGGGCGCCCGCAGCTTCGTCATGGCAGCTTTGTCATGGTGCCGGCCACAAGCACCATGTGAGCGCGACGGAGAAGGCATGGCGGAGGAGGCATGCTGGCTTCTGGCGAGCTATAGCCGTGGCGGCGGAGAAGGCATGGCGAAGGAGGCATGCTGGCTTCCGGCGAGCTACATCCATGGCGGGCATCGTGGCGTGTGCTCCGGGCTGACTCCCATGGCGTGAGCTCCTCACGTGGATGAAAAGGAAAGAGGAAAAGTAGAGGAAAGACGAAGATAAGAACGGGTGGTGGGGCCATGGACCTGTGGACGTATGTGTGCACGCGGTTACACGAAGGACGTGACCAAGACGGTCCGGGGCCGGACCGGACGATGATCGTCCGGGGGAAGATGATCAATTTCCAAAATTTCAGTATTATACCCGGCCTGTGTATAGTCAGGATGCACACATTCAACAGACGTTTATCAAAGGATAGAAATTAAAAGGCGAGATTACAATCTGCTCAAAGCACGATCAACACATGCCTAAGACAGTGGCATCTCTATACGAGATCACACAGCCACTCATGTCGGAAAAAAAAAATCTCTCACTGAATCCTCCAAGCGTGTATAGAAGTTGTGACCACAAACAGACCGTAGCTTGCGACGGTGAATAACCTACAGAAAATATTTTATTATTAAAAATCTTATTATTTCTACTTAACCATATCGACAATGGCAAGCGGTTCCATCCTAATCAGATTCATGATATCCCACCCGAAACAGATTCCTAATCTTTTTATCCAGTCCATGTAGCCAGTTGCCGAAAATAGCAAACAAACCACATACGATCGAACTTCTTAGTTACTTCATAGAAAAGGAAATACAGTATGCATACTTGACGATGTCTGACCATCTTTCGGCGGAGTAGTCGGTGCCGTTGAGGGCGTTGAGTCCGTCGGCGAGGATGTGGGCCCCATCGAGGGAGCGGACCTATGGATTTTCGGTGTTGTATGTACACGATTGCTAGTGGTCAACTGATCTCTGGATCTGAGTCCAGGTCCGTGTGTAATTGCATGTCTTTGCGTCTCTACGCATCACTCATTCTCTAATGGGATGGCTTCGTACAAATTTGGTTCTTTGGTGTGACATTTAGTTCTTTGGGGTTAAAAACATGTTGATAATATTGTCGTACAATATATCTTCATAGTATTATCCCACTGTGAACTACACCTAGTTTAATAACAAACTACTTGACAAAAATGCCCTCTTTTGCTGCTAAAATAGCAGTCATACACTTAGCCTTTTGTTGTAGTATCTGTCATAATGTCTTTAACTTTGGAACTCATCCAAATCCATTATGGAACTCACTTTCCATTATATTATGCCACCCTTGGTTTAGATTGAGATAAACTTAATTTGTACTTTGTGACAAAACTAGTATCAATGTAGTACTTTTACAATGAACTAACCATCTATTTGTCACTTCTACAAATAATATACTCTTAGTTCTTTCAAAAGATCATAAGAATATTCTTACTATTGTCCAATGATCATCTTATGAATCATTCTGGTATATGCTCACAACATTTAGAGCATAGGACATATCTGGATTTGTAAATATCACAGTATGATTGATATAAATACTCTTTGTGATCAAGTATCAATCTACACTTGAATCTTGTTTCACTTACCAAATGTCAATACATTTGAATATATCATCAATATTGAACTCATTCAATCCTTTCTGTGCGACAAGAAACTTTCTTGTAGTTTCTATATTGAACCCATTCAATATCTCGTCTATGTACTTCTGGCACAACCATATTAGCGTCTATTCATGCCAAATATTTGGGTTTTGCCTAAGTCTTTCATCGAGATGAAATTCTTATCCTGTGTTAATAAAAGATACATTATTTTCAATCAACAATATGTCTTCCACATAATGTATTAGAAACATGTCTTAGCGCTCCCACTTTAATTTCTTGCAAATGCAAGCATCTTCATCATCTCTGATGAATTTAAACTCTTTTAACATTTTCATCATAGTGAAGATTTCAACTCCGCGATGTTTACTTCAACCATTGAAGTTTGCATATGCTTTTAGCATCCTTTGAATTAACAAAAACCCTATGGACCATGTTATTCACATGTCCTAGGTAACAATTCTATTAGAAGAACTTGTTTTGTTTATTCAACTACCATATAACAAAATTATATGTAATGGTTGCTACACTAATCCGTCTAGACTAAATATCACTATGAAAGATCAAATCTTATCATAGTCAACCTTTGAACATTGTTGTGAACTTTTTTCCAACATGTCGACTATTTCATAGATGTAAAACATCCATGTCTATTTCTTTATAGATCCAAACACGACTGTAAGGTCTTACACCTTTCTCGAGGGTCCTTCAAGTTCAAAACTTGATTTCTCGTGTATGGAACTATCACGGATTTTATGGCTTCAAGCCATTTGACGGAGTCAGGGCTCATTATCGCTTCTTTGCATGTAGTCGGATCATTATTGTCAAATAATGATTTAACTCTCAAATCTTGGTATTCGATTGTTCATCCGACCTACTTGTTTTAATAGGAACTTGGATCTCCGTGACCACAACCTTTGAGGTACGTGAGCCATGAGCATTGTTGCTACCTCCGGAACACTTTTCGGCGCTGCGCAACTTTGCACATATAGCTAAGGTTCTTTTAACCTTATCAAAGTTCTATTGTCCTCCCACTTAACTTTTCACGAAAAGTTCCTTCTCAAAGAAACTTGACGTTCTAAGCAACAAACACTTTTGTCTCCGGTATTTATGGAGGAATACTTAACAGTTATACAAAGACAGGTTCATCCGACTTTGGTTGCACACATCTTTCTTATGCATAGCATACCAATGTTTTAAGAAAGGACTACTTGGGTTTTATCCCAAACCATAACTTTATATGGTGTCATTTCAACGGATTATGATGAAGCTCTTTTCAATGGAAAAAACGGTAGTCTCTAAAGCTTTTAATCTTTAAAATATAATGGCAGTTTTATGAATTATACCTTTGATCTTACCATGTCAAACAAGGTTTAATTACATATCTCGAATGCTCCATACTCTTATGGTGTTTCGGGAAATGCAAATCCACGGAACGATTTCATAAATCTTAGGTATTATGCTAAACTTTGTAACTCAAATATCTTCCTTTATGATCTTTATCATAAACTGTTTATATTCTTGTTACAATGATTTTGCACTTCATCTTGAAAGTCTTTGAACTTTTCAAATGTTTCATAATTCATCCTTATTAAGTAAATATTCATATATTCACTCAAATTTTCGGAGAAAGCATATGAAGTTGAAATCCATCGCTCTTGACTACACATAATGGACTTCGTACAACAATATGTACAAGTTCCAATAAGCTAGTCATTCGTTCCCTTTTGGCCTATGAACGAAGTTTTTAATTATTTCTAGGAAAGTTTCACAAGCGTCATTTGATCAAAAATCAAAAGACTCTAAAATTCCATCCACATGGAGTTTCTTCATGTTTTCTTTCAATATAATTTAAACGGCGATGTCACTTCCTAAGTGATCTTTCAATCAATTTGTCTTTCGACATCTTTAGCACTAGTTTTATGGATGTGATTTCTCCAACGAGATTTGCGAATCCATCTTTTATGGATTACGGCAATTATTTGAACAACCCTTTTGTTCTCATAATACATGATAAATCAAATCTTTGAAGGCAAGATTTGATGTTTAACGAGCAACACAATAACCCTTTATTTGTTCTCGATGAACATCATCACATATTCTTTTACTAGTTACTTAGGCCACTGTAGTTCATGAATTCTGTTGTTTCGTATGACGATTCACACCAACAAATTCAGTATCAAATACTTAAGAACCGCTTTGTTTAATAAGCAAAGAATATAGCCATAACATGTATATCATCTATATACTTAAGCTGAACAATTCTAGTCTTTTCTTTTCTGCCATATACTTATGAGATTCTCTTTCAGTATTTCCTTTTCTGTTTAAAAGAATCTATCAACATCAATAGTGGAGTCATACATATGACACATAGTCCAAAGCGTGTATAGTTAAATACCAATGTCTTTGGACTTGCACTTTGAAGTAGATCACCATCATCAAATGTTTGGTGTTCTTTCAAATTCCTTTCTTTAGTAATCTCTTGGTGTAGTAAACATTTTACCTACATCAAATATTCACCCTTATCATGGAATCGTCCATGATCAAGCTACTTTTAGCTTATAACGATGAATTACGAGTATAATGTTGCTATCCAAAACCTTTTGGAGGATTAGGACAACAAGTGTCTCCAACCCTTTGCAAATTCTCATCAAAATATGAGAACATGAACTTTGCCATATTATACTCTATCATGGTGTAACCAAAACTTCGTTTCAGATATCACAATATCTTCCACACATCATGGTTTCTGAAACAACTCTTTCAGATCCCAGATAACCTTGATATTAAGATAATCCTTTGAATATCAAGAATCATGGAGACAAACATGATACTCATACACTAACACTTGGAATTGCTTGATTTAATACCAATTATTAAACTTCATGGAGTAACCGGAATTTACTAAAAGTTTGCAATAGGACTTTTAAACTTTAGATTAACACTTCAAAACAATACGATACCAGTTCGTAAAGTAACTAACCAGAATTCTATAGTTCTATCATCTCAATTATAACTAAGCGCAAGGTGGTAAACGGATGCCAATGACTACAACAATTATGCAAATTCACTTTGAGTTAATTTATGATAAATAGTGTTCAACTTTTAATCATATTTCTGTTAAACTCCCACTCAAAACAATATCTCTCACATTGTTTTAGTGATCACACGAACCAAATCCACCATATCAAAACCGATCATCACGAGAGTTGATATAGCCTCAATGGCGAACAATCAACATGTTCATCATATCTACTATATGACTCATGCTTTACCTTTCGGTGATCCGTGTTCCTGAGACCATGTTTGTACATGCTAGGCTCGTCAAGATCAAACCTTAGCTTCCGCATGAGCAAATCTGGCTTGCCCACGTTGTATACACTTGCGGAATCTAACACACCCGATCATCACGTGGTGCTTCGAAACAACAAGCTTTAGAAACGGTGCTAACTAAGGGTGAACACTTTATGACTTGAAATTCTTGTGCATGAGGGATCATCTTATAATGCTACCGTCGTCTACTAAGCAATACAAGATGCATAAAGGATTAACATCACATGCAATTCATAATATGTGATATGATATGGCTTTTCTTCTTTGTGCTTCCGATCTCCATCTTCTAGCACGAACATGATCTCCATCATCACCGACATTGCATCAAGGTCAATGATGCTTCTCCATGGTTGTCGTCCACCGGCTTCAACTATTACAACTACTTTGAATAGATACGCGGGTCTTAACAGAAATTAAAGACAACCATATGGCTCCTGCCGGTTGCCGACTTACAATAAGGAACATTGCATACATCATATATAATCACAATCATGGCCATATCACATCACTGCACACCCCTGCAAAACAAAGTTAGACGCCTCTACTTTCTTTGCATATTTTACGTGGTTTGGGGCTTTCAATAAGTGTCGTTCTAACTTACGAACAAGAACCACAACATTGATACTAGTATTGTTAATCACCCGTTGTAAATTGGATCTTAACTATGCTAGGAGAAACAGGCACCCGCAAAGCCACTTATGCAATACAAGTTGCATGTCAAGCGTGGAGCAAGTCTCATGAACGATGTCATGTAAGGTTAGCCCGGGCCGCTTCATCCCAACATACCGCAAGATGCAAAGTACACAAGAAGCAATCGACAATAAAAGCATCAACGCCCCCAATGACCATTGTGTTCTACTCGTGCAAACAGATCTACATATAGACACGGCTCTGATACCACTGTTGGGATTCGTAGCATGGAAAAACAAAATTTTCTACCGCATGCACACAAACAAGCCAAGATCTATCTACTTGCAACGAGTCGATAGAGGAACTTACCCTCGAAGATTCTAAAGTGGTTAACGAGAGCAAATTCTCGTGGGTGATGTAGTCGTACACTTGCCGATCTCAAGATCGCGTAGACGATCCTTCCGGCGCTGCGTTCCGGCAGCGCTCCCGCAGTCGGTCACACGTTCGGTACTCGACGAAGACCTTCCTCTCCCTTGTTCCAGCAGTCAGCGGAGGTTGTAGCACTCTCCTCACGATTCCGGCAGCACAACGGCGTGGTACCGGAAGTAGAGGGGAGATCTCGCAGGGCTTCGCCTTAAGCCGGAGCGAGTATGGTGGACTATGAGAGAGCCCTCGACGATCTAGGGTTTAGACACGTCGAGGAAGAGGTGCTAGAGCCGACGGCTAGGGCTTGGTGGTGCCCAAGTCGACGGCAAGGAGAACCCTGGGAGGCGGCGGCAGCTGCAGGAGGTGGTGGCGCCAAGCTAGGGTTTAGAGGTAGGAACTTGTGTGTCTAGGAGGGGAGCCCTGCCCCTCCTCTTATAGGTGGAGGGAGGCGCGCCTGGGGAGGGGAGTCCCTCCCCAACTCGGACCCAAGGTGGGCCGGCGGTGGGAGGAGGAACTCCTCCCCCAAGTCGGTTTCAAACCTCCTTCTCCTCTTTCCCAAAACTAGCCGTTGGACTTTCAAACTAGCCGTTTGACTTTTTCAAACTAGGATTTGAATAAACCATCTATTTTGGTACAGCGATGACACCTAGTACATGATGCAATCATATCAACTTGATATAACACATTCATGTATCCTTTCCCCTCCGGAGTGCCGGACATTCCGGAACCTTCTAGAACATTCTCGATGAAAACACCGGAACCATTCTCCAACTCCGAAACGAGACTTTCCTTATATGAATCTTATTCTCCGGACCATTCCGGATCTCCTCGTGATATCCCGGATCCCATCCGAGACTCCGAACAACATTCGGTCTCTTACTCATCATTCCATAACTACTCAACAACATCGAATCCTTAAGTGTGTCTCCCTACGGTTCGTGAATTATGCGGACATGATCGAGACTCTTCTCCGATCAATAACCAATAGAGGAATCTGGAAATTCATATGGCTCCCACATATTTCTACGATTACTTTGCGATCGAATGAACCACTTACATACGATACCAATTTCCCTTTGTCTCACGATAGTTTACTTATCCGAGGTTTTGATCGTCGGTATCTCCATACCTAGTTCAACCTCGTTACCGATAAGTACTCTTTTCTCGTTCCCGTGGTATGTGATCCCTTGTGAGCAAGTCACATGCTTGCAAGCTAATTGGATGACATTCCACCGAGAGGGCCCAGAGTATATCTATCCGTCATATGGATGGACAAATCCCACTCTTGATCCATGTGCCTCAACACATACTTTCCGAACACTCAATGCCACCTTTATAGCCACCCAGTTACGGTGTGGTGTTTGATGTCATCAAAGCATCCTTCCGGTGATGGTGATTAGCATGATCTCATGGTCGAAGGAATTAGGTTACTATGTATCAGAAAGCTTATAGCAAATGAACTATATTAAATGACTTGATCTTTATGCTACGCTTAACTATAGGAGTATGTCCATCACATCATTCTCCTAATGATATGATCATGTTGTTAATAACATCTCTATGTTCATGATCAGGAAACCATGATCATATATTAACCAACAAGCTAGTTTAACAAGAGGCTTTACTAGGGACTCTTTTATGTTTACAAATCACACAAGTATTAATGTTTCCGGTTAATACAATTATAGCATGGTATGTAAACATTTATCATAAGTATGAAGATATGATAATAACCACTTTATTATTGTCTCTTGGGCATATCTCCAACAATTTTGTTCCCGAAATCACAAATAGAGCCGTGTGGGGCATGGTCGAAAATCTGGTGGAACATATCGGCTTCTGATTTCTATCGGTGTCCTTAATTTAGTCAGGAATTTTCCATAAATATGCTTTGCTAATTGTACACTAAAAACCCCTATTAAGATATTTGTTAGAACATATAGTATAGATATCTCTACCATAAAATACATTTAATAGTTTACGCAGTTAGAAAAATAGTTGAAAAGGAAATGCATGCTACAAAATATAGTTTAAACATAGCACAATGCAAATGTACTTTTTAAATATGCATTACGACTATATTAATTAGAATGATACAACTAATTAACATTTAGCATATTATTATGTGACTAACTAAGTCTAATAAAAATAGAGAAATATACTCATTAAGACTATGACATGCTAAAAATAGGTATAAAATTTTAATATAAACTAACTTAAAATTAGTTTGTGTCGGTTCCAACAAACCGAGGCACGATAAACTACTTGTAAAACCCAAATACATAGCAATCGAAGAGCAAATAGACCTAGGTTGATCATGGTGATGAGATGGATGTACTCTATTTCATAAAGATGATGGACTCAGATCTAAGTATGTTGGCTTTATAAGAGTGATGGTAGCAATGCAAGCACATGTTCACTGGATGCTTACATTTTTATTTATGTCGTATTTGGTCATCTTGTGCACCTGATTGAGGAACCATATGGGGTTTATGAGACTTTTTTACGTTTATTTGGAGTTACTGACATGATTTTGTGTTTTTTGCTGATGATTCTTCTTACAATCGGCACATCTTCTATTTGAGTATTATGACCAAGAGAGTGGAGATTGCATATAACATATTGAAAAAAGATGGTGAAGTGATTGACATCCGCCTTCATGATGGTCTGACCTCACATGTTATCAGCACTGGCTGATCAAATGAAAATTACAATTTCTTGGGGGATGTGAGAGCATCAAGTTTATTTCCGTTATAGTGTGTTTGATGGTTATGTTTATACAGCATGAACCTATTGTGAGAGTTTTAGAATCAATCTATTAGTAGCTCCATTCCACTCCATGACCTTTTCTGAACTTGTTTGGTAGATTTGGTGATGCGGTGATTGCATAGGCGTTTTTAGATGTATAGTTTGTTGTGGCATGTTCTCAAGGCTCCTTTTAAATTTATTTTTCAATGCATGAAAAAGAACACATATCCAAGGATAATCAACGTGTTTCTTACTTTCTTATAATACGGCCATATTCCTGAATCATGTTATATTTAGCAAACAACATGCCACTTTTAATACTTTTTATACACAATCACTCTGACAGTCATATGATATCTTTCTTCTTGTAAATGGTTTAAGATTGAGATCAAGCATTGATCAGAATTGTTACCTTTTTGTTGTCGGATGTCTGATAAAGTAGACCTGGTAACATTTGTGTGTGCATGTATTTATCTCTTCTTTTAATCTAGCATATTTCATCCACTCTCTCTGATTTAACTATCAATACATGTTTAGCTTCATTTTACTTACTTGGGTGTTGATATTTTCTCCATGATTCTACTTCATTATTGTGGGTGAGATGAAAATGTGTTTCTTCTTGCTCAAGAACATTTTTCTCTTGTTTTTTGTGAACATACTGGTTCGGAAGGGGCTACTAATTTTCATGATGTGTGTCTTCAAACCAAATTTCTTTGATACTTTTTAATAGTATTGTAGTAAGCAATGATGGAAACATTGATTGTTTGTAGATTTAAAGTTTTTTTACAAAAGGGGGAGTAAAAACACAACCTCTGCATCAATTGAGGCACACAACCAATTTATTGCAAAGTTTAAGATACAAAGTTTACTACTAATGGATCACTCAAAGATTTAAATATGCATGCGCTCAGGAGTGTTATGGTAAAGAACCAAAAAAGGAACGTGCTACATGCCACCTTGTTTCTTTGTTTTCATAGACAATGATTTTATTCTAACTTAAATACTCAGCGGTGCTAATACTGAGATCAATACATGTTCGTCTTCATTAGGTAGTCCTAATATTACCCTCAAAAAAGAAAATAAAAAAGGTAGTCCAAATATTTCCTCCATGATGCTACTTGATTATTGTGGGCTGATTTGGAAACTGAAATGTGCTTCTTCTTGGTTGGTGGTAAACATTTTTGTTTTGTTTCTGCAAACAAAGGGTCTTGGGAGGGGCCAAAATTTTGTGCTATGTTCCTTGTAACTGGATCTATTCATCATTTTTTAGCAGTATTGTGGTTAGACCATGATGGAAACACTGGTTGGAAGATTTATGTAGAGCCGTAGAGAGGGATTGACGGAATATGTTGGATGTATTACTGAGCCCCATGAAGGAGTATATATAGATGTATATGGGATTACATTGAAGTACAAGTCAAGTTAGGATGGGATCCTAACTATACTAAATTACTGTAACAATCGTATCCGTATAATACTCTAATATCCCCTCGCAGTCATAGCGATAGCATCGTGAACAACTGGAACATCGCGGATGGTCATATAAGAGATAAACCGAAGTAACATACAGTAGGATGACATCCCTTGCAGTCCGAGCAGAAATGTCATGGACGGCGTCGCAGCACGGTAGCCTGGACTATAGAGTAAGCTGATGACAAGTTCAAGCGAGGTGGTAGCCCTTTGTGCAGATGTCGAGGGAGCCGAGAGCGTGGGATGGTTTTGTGGCCGATATAGCAGTGCGGGGGATCGCCGTGGTTGAGGTCGGGGTCGGGGTTGCTTGTGTCGACGTAGCCGCACATGAGGCTGTGTGCGCATATTACGCGAGAATGATGACAGAGACACACCGATGTAGTCGATGAAGGTGGCGATACCGGAGCTGATGCAGTCTGAGCCGTCGAGGACGAGGTGCGACCATAGTTTTGCCAGAACTATGTGCATATCGGTAACGAATGCATCTAGTGTTTTGCCAGAACCAAGGATGCAAAGAAGAACTCGTCTGTGACGTGGCCGAGGCAATCGTAGATGATGCTGCCGAAGAATACGTTGTCAATGACGATGTAGGCGAGGCGTCAATTCGAGTTTGCCAAACTCGGGAACACGTCGAGGAAGAAGGCACATACCGATGTTTCCAGTACCGGACGTGCGAGGGCAGGGACCATCATGAACTTGTGTGTCAGTGTCGTAGAAACGAGATGACGATGGCAATGAGGTCATTGTGGACGAAGATGCAGAAGGCGGCGAAACCAGCGGTGACCCGTAGTGGTCATTATGGACGCCTAAAGAGACGCAGTGGAAGTACACGAAGTAGGCGAAGAAGAATCCAGCGTGTTGAAGACCATACGCGGACGTAGGCAACCCACACCGTGGGAGGTGTCGTGGAGATAGCATGGGGTGTTGGTGCGCGGGGACGATGATATAGACTGCATGCAGCGACAATATGACCCGATGGAGCGGCATAGTTGCATGACGCGAGTCGATGTAGCGGCTGGAGGCCATTGGCGCGTACACGCTTGTGAGGCGCGTTGGCAGCCAGTACGCGAGGACCAAGGTGGCGGCGCGGCGTCCCGAAGGGGCGACGCAGCGGCAACCCGTAGCTCGATCGGTGGTGGGCGCGTGCTCAAGGACGTTCTTGGCGTAGACGGGCGCGGGATCGGTTAATCAGAACGGTGGTGCGTCGTATGCGTCATGGCGTGTAGATCGGAGTCGATGGCGGCATTTTTCGGTGTAGTTCCGAGCGATGAAGGCGAAGACGATCCGAGGGGGATGGCCGCGGATAGCAGTCGGCCAAGGTGTGCGGCAGCATGCCGTTAGGCGACGACAACCTGCCAAGACAGGCACGGCAGGTGCACGAGCGCGGTGTAGATCGTCGATGCCGATGGTTGGAGTAGAGACACGGAGGTGACGACGACGGTGGGCGATTCAATCCGATCTATGATCAGTAAATCAAAAAAGAGATCAGAAAAAAACTCACATGGACAGCCTATAAAGGATTACCGGATCATGGAGTTCTACCCTCCCCCCCCCCCCCCCCCCCCCCCCCCCCACACACACACACACACACACACACACGGCAGGGGGGCGGCACGGTGGAAGCGGGTCCGCGGCGGCTAGGTTTATGATAGATTTAGGCTGATACCATGTAGACCAATTGAGAGGGATTGAGAAATATGTTGGATATATTACATAGCCATATAGACGAATATATATAGACCTACGTAAGATTATTTTGAAATACAAGTCAAATTAGGATGAGATTCTAACTATTCTAAACTACCGTGACAATCTTAAACGTGCTAAATGGTTGTGTGCCCATGAGTATTCCGATGGAGGAAGGTATCAAAATAAAAACACATGCTCCATGAGCCTGCTTGTAATGTTAAACAATGATATTGCCCCAATCTTCCGAGAAATCCAAGTTAAGTGGGCTAGATCATGTCAGCATCCGGGACCAATGGTTGCATCAAATTGGCCGGCACCGTCCCACATTTCCCATCTCGTGTCTACGTGGAATACATGTGTTAGGTATCAAGTGTTGCAGGTGACTTTAGTCCCACCTTGCTAGTGGGAAGAGGCCATGACTAACTTATAAAAGAGAGATTTATTTCTTCCTTCAGTCCGGATTTTTTTGTATGGAATGGGCTCTCCGCTAAATACGCGACCGTGGGCCAGGAAACATACAAACGCAACACGAGTGTGTGGAGCAGGGCTCGGGACGCTGATAATTGGTATCAAAGCCAGCACCGCAATACCTGCCTGGGGGCTTCCTAGGGGATGGGGTGTTAGGTACCAAACGCTGTCGGTGACTTTAGTCCCACCTCGCTAGCGGGAGGACGTCATGACCAACTTATAAGAGAGAGATTTCTTTCTACCTTCAATTCAGTCTTTTAACATGGAGTGGGCATCCCTGAATATTGGGCCGTGTGCATGACCGTGGGCCAGGAAATTTCCAAACACAACGCGAGTGTGTGGAGCTGGGTCCGGATCCGAGACACTGACAATAGGTGATCTGCACCCTTCAGACGCGAGGGTCACATGCCCGGCCATGCACGTTCGTGATCTAGAGTTGGGCAGTTTTCATGGTGGTTGGGACATCATCATACGTTCGTGACCGTGTGTGTCCATGGATAGCACTGCAGAGTATAGCCCTGTATACGTCAGTTTGTACGTTGGACCGTATCAGTCCAGCAGTTGTGAGCCATCAGCGCGTCAGACATAATACCTCACAACAGTAGAGCATATCGGTTGGGTTTTCTCTTGTTTTTTTATCTTGTCAGAGGAACAGAATGAGACCATTGGCTGGCTCTATCCAGAAAATGTCTTAATAAGAGCAAGCAGCCAATTGATGACGATGACGGAGACAGCTGTCTTACAGGAGACAAAGCAGCTAGGTTCGTCGTGTTCCCTCGAAACAAAGGTGTGATACAAGGACTCTGTAGTACTGAAACTGAAGCAATTTTCTTTTTTTCTTTTTTTTTGAAACTGATGGTGCCGGAGGCACCAATATTTCGTTGAAGCTCAACAACAGTTTACATCATGAATTACAAAGTCCTGTCAAATATTATCTCTAAACATTGGGGTGATTGGGCAGGAAAAAGGAGAGTGGGCTGCTGATGAGCATCTAAGGATAGGTACAGAAGAAGAGTTTCTTTGTACCTTATGGGCACATTTGTGAGCTTTCTGATTAAGATCTCTACTAATGTGGATCACTCTAGCTTAGATTCTCTAATAACATTCAAAATATTCGCTAGGGTGATCTTAGAGTTCCAGTGGATGAACTCTGTGTCAATCTTGTTGCTGTTAACAGCCTTAGCCAAGAGGTTGTTATCAGTAAAAGAAAATATTTCCTTTTATTCCAACTGTATCTGCAATTTGTGCAGCTAGAAGCAGGGCCATGGCTTGTGCCTAGAGAGCTGATATAGCAGTAGATAAAGAAATCACTAAGAGATGATCTCTTAGCAACAATCTCTCTCACCATAAATTTAGGATGTCTACTTATTAAAGATAAGACTAAAAAATAACCCATTATATGTCATATTTTATGATTATATCTAGATTACATGACGGAATTAAGAAAAGATGGTCTTATCAACCATTGTCCGTGCCCTAGGTTACAGCTCCCTGTCCTGTCCATATCACTTCTCTTTTACGGCAGTCTGTTCCGGTTAACAATTTGGGCAACAGAGACCACCCACCCGATCGAAGCCACATCCTTCCTGAAGGTAAAAGAAAGACTCAAGACAATGGTAACCAGCAGAACGCCAGGAAGCCATACCAAAAATACATTGCTTCCTCCTCTCCTCCCCCTGGTTACTTACACATCACATTCTTCAGTCCCACTTCACCCACTGGCCAGCCGAGCCGTATACACAATTGGAAGCAACCCGCCTCACAATCACCTCTACCAACAGAAACACGAAATATCATTTCGCCGCCCATATCCCTTTCCTGGACCCCTTCCTGCTCATCATCTTGACCACCCTCTGCTTCCGGCCACCCGCGGCGGCCTGCTCGTCGGCGTCCCTGGCGTCCGGCAGTACCGCGACGTCGACCCTGACGATGTGGTGGTCCGAGGTGCCCTTGGAGGAGACGACCGTGTAGGAGCCCGGCACGAACCTGTAGGGGCAGTCCGGCGACGCCAGGATGTAGTCCACCCTCGTGCCGTACTTGCACGTCCCTTGCACGTCTGCAGTTTCATCGGACGTGTAAGGTTCAGTGCCGAAGTAGTAGTGGTGCTAACAGCAGAATGAAAGTTGCGTGAGAAATGTGTGACGCGTCTGTCTCTTACTCACCTTGGCCTTTGGCCACGACCACGACGGCCTCGCATTCCCCGGCGAAGTCCTTGGCGTCGACGTACTGCCTCCCCTTGAGGTACTTCATCACCTCCACCTTGGGCGTCGGCTTGCCGATCTCCTCGTAGTACTGCAAGCAAGCAAACAAAATCAGCTGTCAGAATCGCACACAGAGACATCACCAGTGCTATGCTTCACTGTCTATCTGTGGTACCTTGACGATGTCTGCCCATCTTTCGGCGGAGTAGTCGGTGCCGTCGAGGGCGTTGAGTCCGCCGGCGAGGATGTGCGGCCCGTCGGCGGCGCGGAGCATGGCGTTGAGCTGCTTCATCCTCCAGCTCTCGTCCAGGTGGTCCAGGTGCGTGCAGTGGAAGTTCACCTCCCCCGCCCTCGGCACCTCGATCGTCGCCCTCAGCACGTTCCTGCACCATTGCATTCTCTCACGATCATGGATTGACGCGGCCACATCAGGGCGTTAATTCTGTCTCTTCATCACGGCAATCCAATCATGCACGGAGATAGCGATCGAGGCAGGGAGGGGGATTATCCACGCTCTCCGACGGGTTTATGTCATCTTGGAGATTTGGTGACCACGATCTCGCTCACACAGAAACAAAACGGAACGCTAGATGGGCAATAACTCCCTCCGTGTTCATGGCCGGGCCTGCAGGAGTTGCTGTCCATGTGATCCGAACCAACCGTCTTCCCGGGCGACTTGTCCCAGCCAGAAAGGCCCTGCCCAGCTAACTATACTCGTATAGTACAGGTACATCACAGCATGCAGTGTATACAGTATACAGCTAATGATGAACACTAAAAGCCGTAAAGCTACGCGAAGGAATACAGGCGCCGGCTGTTTCTGCCTGCCCCTGGATCAGGGACGACGACGACGCAGCATTGCAGCTAGTGTGCCAAATGAAGCAGTTCCACCTAATCCACGGTTTACGCACACTAAGCTCCTGCTACTAAACAACGGGGTTAGTTAGCGGTAATCCAGTGCCAAAGTCACGCGTCAAGGATGTGCAGCCGTACTTGCTCCCTAAGCATCTTGCTGCTTGTCGGATGCGTGTATCGTATGTGTGTGGGGGTCACGTTGACTCGGACTCGATCACTGCTGGCTGGGTGGCAGGTAAAATAATGCCTTGCCGCTGCCTACTGCAGTACCACTTTGGGCTGAAAACATTGGGTCAGCGAGAATTAATCAAGTCCTCTCCTTAAACAAAGAAGCAGCAGCTCGACGCTTGGATTTCCATGGCATTCGAGTTGCCTGCGGATTCTATGGAACATACGAGGAACAAACAGACGAATTTGGCGGCAGATAGTGAGTGTGCAAGTGGGGGAACGCGTGAGGGAAGTTGCAGAGAACGAATGGTCGTCAGAATCCTAGGTGCAGGAGGGGCGGTACGGTCCTAATAATGCAGAGGCGGACCAGCTCGACGGCGCACCGGCACCGGCCGGCCACCGGGGGCGCGCATGCACCAACCAACCGAGGTCTGATCAGGTCCATGCCAAAACGAGCAGCTAGCTAGAGATGCTAGCAAGAGAAAAAGGACAGGAGCTATACGCAGCAGCACGTACAGCTGTGTCGACGAACAGTGGTGGGATGGGCAGCGGCACGAGCACCGGTCGGGCGGAAGGTACGCCGCACTAATGTCCCACTGTTGTCACAGAGCGGAAGACGATGGAACATTCATTTTTCAGACCACGATGCGATGCGACCTGACCCGGAGATCGAGCTGGAATGGAATGTAGAAACAGAGAACTGACTGACGTACCGGAAGTCGGAGTGGTCTGCGACGCGGAGCGCCTTCCAGCGCTTGATGGGCCAGCGGGAGAGCACGGCGTTGCCGTACTCGGGCGCCCAGCTCTCCGCGAACACGTACCGCATGCCCAGCGCGCTCGCGAGGTCAGACAGCGGACGCATCCCGCGCTCCTCCTCGGCGCGCACGTTCTGGAGCCCGATGATGTCCGCGCCCGTCTCACGCAGCACCTCCTCCACGCTCCGCCGCCGCGACGCGTCCAGGCCGCCCACCACCGACGAATGCTGCTGCTTCTTGCTGGCTCGCGGGCTGCCCTGCTGCTGGAGCAGCCGGCCGCTCCGGTCCAGGGAGATCTCGTTGTCCTGCAGGTTGATGGACACCCGCGCCTTGCTCGGCGTGCGGGACAGCAGGCTCGCCTGCGCCTTCAGAATCCCCTTGGGCCGCGCCCGCGCGCCCGTGCCGCCGATGCTGTTGCTACGGCGCGCGGCCTCGCGTTCCGCTCCGGAACCCGCCTCGGGGGCGGGGACGGTGGTGGCTGACACGGCGGGCGCCATGGAGAACAGGGCCGCGTTGAACGTCGCCACGCGGATGGTCACCGCCTGCCGCCCCTCGCCCGGCCCCGACGACCCGTCGCCGCCGCCGCTGCGCGGTGCGCTGGCCTTGCCGCTGCCGCTACCCAGCCGGCGCACCCGCACGGTGACGCGCGCCTTGGACGCCGACGCCGGCGCCGCCTCGGCACCTGAAGCCCCGCCATGCCGCCGCCTGCGCGGACGCGGGTGCAGCGCGCGGAGGCCGGCCAGGACGCGGCGCAGCATGTGCCTCAGCGCGGCCACAAGCATTCCACGCCGACGCACGATCGACGGTGCGAAGGAGCGTCCGCCTTTGCTTGCTTGCTTGCGTGCGCGCCGAGTGTCCTGTTCCTGAGGGCGGGGACGAAGCTCTGGCTTAGCGTAATATACCACTCACTCCACGTCCACGGCCTGGTAGTGCCTACAGCCAGCGACACGGTAAGCCGACGGCGACGTCGACGGCTTCGCTTCGGCCCCGGATTTTGTACCGGTAGCAGGCCACTAGCTAGCTAGCTTGGACAGACGTCAAAACGGGTCGCGTAATCGTCTCCGCGGTCACAAGCGAGATCTGCTGGTTGCTGCGGGATCGTCGTCTTCCTGAGTACTACTAGTAGTATTGTACAGGGTACACGGTACACCTGCCCTCTTCTCGACGGTATCTTCTTGCCCCGTCCAATCCAACCGCCCGCGCCGGTGGAGGTAGCACGGAAACAAGTACGTACCCATCGATCGACTCGAAAAAATAAAATCAGTATGAAAATGACACGTGTACAGTAGCATGACGCGCCACATGGAACACGATCGTACGTCCCGGAAGAAGAAGCAGCAGAGGATAATCGGTCGAGGCCTACATTGTACAGTTTGAGGAAAGCCGATCGGCAACGGTGGCGGGCCCCGCTGCCGGGGTCTTTCCGGCGACCCCAACCACCTCCGCGGGCCGGGAGATCAATGTCAACTGCGCTAGTAAAAAAACAATCCGTTGGCTCCCACGCCCGGGGAATATCGATCCGGTGCGGGTGCGGTGCCTTTCTCTTCTCTGCTCACGAGCGAGGCGTGGCCGGCGGCGTACATGCTACACGAATCAGAACCCGTACGTACGTATGCGCTGTCGTTGATTAGGCCACGTCGATGAGGACGTACGAACGTTTCGGTAATGTAATGTAATGTAAGTGATCTGTGTGGTGGTGAGGCGGTTAAGCGATGTGACGTCGACGCTACTAGCAGAAGGTGGTGGCGGTTGATGGATTAGTTAAGCACGTAGCTGATGCCATGCGTGATCTCACTCTACATTTGTACACTTCTGCTAACCGGTCCCTATGTTTAGAGCGCACACGAAAACTACTCTAGCTGATACTAAGGGTGGGCAAAACTGGTTTGACTGGCTTGACCGGTTTGGCCGGTTCATTTTTTTGAACTAGATTGAAAAAACTAAATTAGGTTTGTGAAGAATAGTTTAAGCGGTTTACGCGGTTTGAATGGTTTCAGCTTTTGCCCAGGCCTAGCTGATACCGTAAAAGCCATTGACCTGTATTTATTTATGCGGACGACGGTGAATTCCTCCCAACGGCAACGGCCTCTACAAGGGTAGGAGGCCAAACCGAGCGTGAATGCTATTCTCCCCCGGTTCTTAGCGCGTTAACATTTCCCATCCTCGGTCCCCCTTTTGACCGTCGTCGCCGCCTTCCCATCCTTTTCAGCTTACTCCGTCCACGCCCGTTGGCGCCGACTTCCTCGTTCGACACCGCGCTGCTGAGAGGTCGATTCTCGCCGTGTGATTTTTTGGCAGCAGAAGGCACAAGGCATAGAGGCGGTGCCGGCCTTGGATGCCGAACCGAGGTGCGATTTAGCGGCACGTGGCACCTAGGCGGAGAGATCGGATCAGCCTGGAGCCCCTAATGCAGTCGTGTGCGCTGCCGCCGTCACCGCCGCAATCGACCGAATCGACCTCACCCACCACGCAGCGGTAAGAGCTGGTTCGATCTCCTCAACGGGTTTGAGTCCATGGGTTTAGACGTTCGTATGTGATTGATGCAGATGAGTTCATCACTCAGCAAGAGCCAGTAGTTCTTTTTCGACGACTCGTCCTCCTCCGACGATTCGGACATCGATGAGTTGCTCCACGGCGACGACATCGAGCAGTTGGGCCGCCGTCCTCGCCGTCAAGGAGATTGAGGATAGGCAGATGCTCTTGAATAGGCGGCGTGGATCGGTGCTGGGCCGTCTTTGCATCCCACACAACCGCTCGCTCGGCCACCACTCGCTCATGAAATATTACTTCGTTGAGGTACCAACATACCCCCGCCCCCCAATCTCTTCCGTAGAAGGTTTCGAATGCGGCGAGAAATGTTTGTCAAAATCGTAGATGCTTGCGAGGCCAACAAAAAAATACTTTAAGTGCCGTAGAGACGCATCCGGGGTTCTTGGGTTTAGCGCGTACCAAAAAAATCTCCGCAGCCATGCGTGTACTTGCATATAGTGTACCCACAGATTATTGCGATGAATACCTTTGCATTGATGAAGATAAACCATTGAATCTGTGCGGAGGTATGCCAATTTGGTGATTCGGCTATTTGGTGGGGTGTATCTTCGAGCTCCCAACGAACAAGATACTATAAGATTGGTGCAGATGGATGAAAAGAGAGGTTGGTCGGGCATGCTTGGTAGTGTGACTATATGCACTAAAATTGAAAGAATTGTCCAAAAACTAGGCAAGGGCGGTATTACGATAAAAGTCACGATCCAAGAATTGTGCTTGAGGCCGTAGCATTGGAAGACTTGTGGATTTGGCATTTTTTTGCTTGTCGGGATCATAATTGAGATCAATGTCTTGCATCGATCTCATCTATTTGCAAAAAAAATCCCATGGAGGTGTCCTTCTTGCAAGTATAAAGTCATGAAGCATGACTACACAATGGGCTACTATCTAGCCATTGACATATATCCTGATTGGGCAACTTTAGTGAAGACGATTCATGATCAACAATCAAGGAAAGAAGCTGAATTTGCCAAGACACAAGAGGCAGCCCGAAAGAATATTGAGAGGGCTTTTGGTGTTTTGCAAACTAGATTTTATTTTTTTCGAGTTCATCTTGTTTTTTGAACATGAAAACCCTCCAGAACATTATGACATGTTGTTTCATTCTTTACAACTTGATCAAGAGGGTTAGACTTGGAGTGTTTCTATGATAATGATGTGAGCCGAGTGAAACCACAAAACAATCCTGATCGCCTTCAAGACTTTCTTGATTCCTACCAGGAAATTGAACACGAGGGCACCCATGAGCAGCTCCGACAAGATCTCATCGACCCCCACTGGGCGAGGCCAATGACCAACATTTCTTATTCCATTTGCGCATTTGGCATTAAACATTTATTTGGCTTATGTTCAAACTATTTTTTTATATTTTTGATTGGAACTATTATTCTTACTTGATTTGGATGATCATCTGATTCAGAATATTTCTTGTATTTCTTTATTGAATCAACTTGCATTTGCTTTAACATGTGAAATTACTGAAATGTTGAAATCCTGAGTTTTACCGTTCGAAAACAGCTCGCGTGGAACGGAGCCCGCAAACTTGGCTCGTGAACTGCGCGAGCTATTTTCGAACGATAAAATTCGTTTTCCGTGAACTGGTAAATGCGTCATACAGCTGGTACCGTTAAAGATGCTCTTAAGCATGGAGCATCCATGGCCCAGGTTTACTCTAGTTGTAGTACGATTTTCTTGTGTTTAGGGGGTTGACCACTTGACCTCACCTGCCCCCCGGTTTCTGTTGGAAGCAGCCGTGGAGGAAGCACCAAGCACGCTCCTTGTCTGCGCGAGAGGCAACATTTGCATGGGCGGCAGGTGTAACCGCGTCGTGTACCCGATCTTTCCCGGAGGAAAGTATCCTGCATTCCCGATTACCTTTTGTCGTTGCAAACCCGGTTCGAGCTAGCCTCGTTGTCACGCACTCCTGCTCCCTGGACTATCAAGTCACGCACAAAACTGTCTTGCTTGCTTGCAATAAACTCAATCTTCCGAAGTTTCCAAAAGAACTCATCAGGTCATACAAAACTCGACAGCGTACGCGGTACACCTCGCCCAAGGAAGAAGAAAGGAAAATACTGTAAAACAACATAGAACTCAACCACTTTCGGGAGAAAAAGCGTACCTGTAGACGACACGGTCTCCTTCGCAGACACATCGGGGATCAGATTAAGCCCGTCGATCGATCGGTGTCTGCGCCTGCCTGCCAATCATGGCGCGATGAGCTAAGCCTTCTTTTCACAGTACGCAGCTTCCACGCCACCGCAAAAGCGATATCTATCTACTACCGCTACTAGTAGCAGCAGGTGGGTCTGAAAGGCCCTGATCGGACGCATGATGCCAGTCGACCCGAGAAAAGTTCGTTCACGAGATCGGTCACTCACGGAGGGAGGAAAAGGCGAGACGACGTTGCTCGCTCTCCCCGTCCATCCATCGAGCGTCATGGCGACATGATGCATGCATCCACGCGGGCAGGCAGGCAGGCGGGCACGGACAAGGGGAAGAAGACGCGGCAGGCCGTGGTAATCATCCAGGCGATCCATCCAACACGTGAAGACGCAGGCCCCGGCCGGCGCCTAAAAGGAGAGCAAGTCACCCGGTCCTTCGGATCGCCATTGCCGGCCGGCCCACCACCGACGCCGTCGCCGTCGTCGCAGACGATCGCACCAGCGGCACCCACCATCGCCCGGCGGGGCCGCGCGCGCAATCTTCCAGATGTTGAATCGCGGCGGGAAGTTTCTGCTGGCCCCCCGTTGCAATTATCGATGCGGATTTGGCCTGTCGCGTCAGAGGTCAGAGATTCCGATCGAGGAGGATTGTTCCGAAGATGGCAGCCGGTGAGGCGGAAGGGCTTCCTTTCTTTGTGCGCTATGATTGCCCTGCTGGTGATCAGATCAGATCAGATCAGCTGGTCTTGGAACGCCGTACTACTACGTCGTAGCACGATTCAGGGTTTCAGAGTGCTTTTTGGCTAACGCACCGGTGGCACCACGCACGTACTACTACTACTGTCCTTGCCGATCTGAATAATCATCAATCATTCCATAATAATTTCGGGGATCGTAGCAGATAGTTGCGGTGACTGCTTGAGCTGACAGACAAAATGCATGCGGACTGGTGATACGTGTCAAATCAGGGTAGCTTGACTTTGGCAGATCGTCTTCGAGTGTCTGTTAGGTGCGTCTGCTTAAGTGGTTTTATATCAAATTAAGATGCTATACTGCTGGTTACTACTCCTTTTGTTTTAAAATATAAGATGTTTTAGCTAGATTTCTTTTAATATATAGGTTCACTCGGCTTTATAGTGAATCTACACACTAAAAAAGTCTAGATTCATCTTCTTCACAAACTTAAAACATCTTATATTTTAAAACGGAGGGAGTATTAATTAACTTGTGTTGTGTGGATAGTTTCCCATGACATTTGTTGGAAGCTCAAGACCGAGCCCACAGCCCAGCTCGCAAGGCCCAACTAAACCGTCATCAACCCCGGCGCTTGCCCGCCTCGTTATGCCTGCATCTTAAGAATATTCGAATGAGAAAAACATACTTGTCTTCTGAAATGTACTCCCTCCGTTTGGAAATATAAGATGTTTTAGGTATGTGAATGAGATGTCTACATACCTAAAACATCTTATATTTCTAAACAGAGGGAGTATACTAGTAGGATGCCTACAATCATCTTCGGGAAGTTGGAGAGCAAAAGCCCGCAAGTTAGGCCCTCGCGGGGGTGAAGCATTTGGGCTCCATTCATCATGTCATAAGAGTAGACATTTGTGTTTTATACTGTTGTGGCATGCTTGTGACTGTCTGATTAATATTTTTCTATAATTTGTTATGAGGTCTGATTAATCTTTTTCATAATTTGTTATGAGGCAACATTTACTATAAAAATAATAATTGGACAACTTACTAGAAGGGAATGCGTATGGCTTCAACCTTGTATTTCGGCTATCAGTTGATCAAGGGCAACTCCAAAGGCGCCCCTAAACCCATTAATTTCTCACACCTCTTGCATGTCTCTAACGTCCATGTTTCCCCTCTCTCTCTCCTCCTACCGCTTCATCGCCGGCTGCCTCCACCACATTCATTCACCGCGGTGTCGTTGGACTCTCCATGCCGTTGCAGCCATCATTTAGGTCCCCTTTTTGGCCGCACACAAGCTAAAACTACCCAAGGAACCGGTCGTGTTGTGCACCCGACCTTGCTACCAGCATGCGAGTCTGAACGTGGTCAGCTTGATATCGAGTTATTTTATTTATTTTCGTGCTAAACGTTATTGTAATAATTGAGTACTCCGAATCATTTTATTTATTTATGATGCACGTATATTACTTTGTTATTCATCTATTCTATGTAAGCCAATAAACCAATCCAAGGATTAGTGTATTGCATAGAAGCTACCGTCCTTTTAGGTTGTGGTGTCACATGGTAGGATCTCACAACAATAACATCAATGTGCTTTAACGCTTACGGATGTTTTCAAGACCCGTGGAACGCAATGCTCTGGAGTGTAACTATGAGATCAATATCCACAAATACAAGAAGTGGTACTATCTAGCCGATGGCCTCTATCCTTAGTGGTCGATATTTGTGAAGAAAAACTCCAACCTGCTCCTATGCCCCATGCTAGAGCACATGACCGACATCCAAAGAACGTCGTCGTATCTGACGCCCTCCTAGACCTTCCGAAGCATCAAGACCATGTCTAGGAGCTTCTCCTCGCCTTGGGGATCAACTAAGGAAGCAATCGATCACAGTCACCGCTATTGTCTTTTAACCTCCGACTAGTTAATTGCCCGTGCGTTGCACCGGGAACACACATATTTTTATAGGTTAATAACACCAATCGTATCTAACGTATGTTGGCAACCTGGATTGGCAAAAGAGCATGAGCAGATTGGCGGTCTGGATTGGCACAAGAGCATGAGCAGATTGGCGGTCTGGATTGGCACAAGAGCATGATCAGACAGGGTCGTTCCCTCGGAGCCGCTCCTCCTCAATTTGGTTTGCCGATGTCAGGACTTCCCGCGACACCGGTGCACCTCGGACATCCCAATAACACGTACAGCTAGAGCTTGGTTGGGAGTAGGAGTCCAGAAGATTTTAATCTGGTTCGGCGTTGGTTCTTTTATCGGTGGGATTGACATGGATGGAAAAAACTAAACAAAAAAAAGCATCCACCCATGTAAGTTGGCATGTGGCACTTCATAGCCGATAAGACCGGTGCAAAAAAAACACCTCTTCCACTGTACACAATTATATTTACAAAACACTTCAACATTTTTACACTTTTCATCTCTGTTTCCCTCCTCTCGTTAACAAAACTATTTATTCAACAATATTTATTCCCTCATCTTCCAAAAGATAGGAAATACTACTTTGGATACAATACCCATTCTAGAACCGTTCACTATACTAAGAGATAGAAAATCTCAAAATAACACATAATAAAAAATAATATAGCTAATGGTTCCAATTTGTCATATGATCCATAGTAGGAGTTATACCAAAATCCTTACACATTGATTCAACATGCAACATGATCTCATCGACAGATACTAAAATTCCACGGGCAGGATCTCGTAATGCTCCAAGATGTCAAATCATGCCGTAGTACTGAACAGTTTCTTTGCATTTTCCATCGAGGCACGGTACAAGCAAGATTTTTTTTTTCACACAATATTCATACAAGTTCTACACAGGTTTCTTCCAAGAATCATACATGAATTCATATAATTAATTTGAAGATTCTCAAATCCGCTATGACAACAGATCCTCAAAGGAATCAAGATTCGCATAAGCTTTTCATACATAATCAAGGTCACATACATACAATTATCAAGATTTGAAGATTATCAAGCTTTTCATACTAAATACAAGATAGTCTCAAGAAACTTATTGAAGAACTAAATAGGTCCTGGATCTTGGAAACGTATCACCAGAATCATGAGGATTGCTTACACATATATAAACCTATGTATATGAATGCCAACCTGATATCACATTATTAACCAAATGGGTAAATAATTGAACGCATTAATTAGGAGGTGACATGATGATAACGGTTAACCCAATAAAAAAGATGACAATGCTAATTCTTTTCTCTTGCCTAGTTTCTCATATCGTAGAATTAAGGCTAGAATTTAATTTCCACCTATATTCTGTATCGGACAATGGAAACAAAGAAAGAGAACCCCATCATAAAGAAAATAAACTCAGGCTCCCAAGTTCGATCCATGCCCGACAGAAAATTTTCCAAAAACTTGAAGTTTACAAAAAATAACTACACAACTCTATATAAATTGGTCCAGGAATATACCAACATAATAAATAAATAAATTTAATCTAGTTATGCAACTTTCTATTGTAAGAACATGATAAAAAGGAAGGTTAAACACCCTTTTTTTTTCACACAATATTCATACAAGTTCTACACAGGTTTCTTCCAAGAATCATACATGAATTCATATAATTAATTTGAAGATTCTCAAATCCGCTATGACAACAGATCCTCAAAGGAATCAAGATTCGCATAAGCTTTTCATACATAATCAAGGTCACATACATACAATTATCAAGATTTGAAGATTATCAAGCTTTTCATACTAAATACAAGATAGTCTCAAGAAACTTATTGAAGAACTAAATAGGTCCTGGATCTTGGAAACGTATCACCAGAATCATGAGGATTGCTTACACATATATAAACCTATGTATATGAATGCCAACCTGATATCACATTATTAACCAAATGGGTAAATAATTGAACGCATTAATTAGGAGGTGACATGATGATAACGGTTAACCCAATAAAAAAGATGACAATGCTAATTCTTTTCTCTTGCCTAGTTTCTCATATCGTAGAATTAAGGCTAGAATTTAATTTCCACCTATATTCTGTATCGGACAATGGAAACAAAGAAAGAGAACCCCATCATAAAGAAAATAAACTCAGGCTCCCAAGTTCGATCCATGCCCGACAGAAAATTTTCCAAAAACTTGAAGTTTACAAAAAATAACTACACAACTCTATATAAATTGGTCCAGGAATATACCAACATAATAAATAAATAAATTTAATCTAGTTATGCAACTTTCTATTGTAAGAACATGATAAAAAGGAAGGTTAAACACCCTTTTTTTTTCACACAATATTCATACAAGTTCTACACAGGTTTCTTCCAAGAATCATACATGAATTCATATAATTAATTTGAAGATTCTCAAATCCGCTATGACAACAGATCCTCAAAGGAATCAAGATTCGCATAAGCTTTTCATACATAATCAAGGTCACATACATACAATTATCAAGATTTGAAGATTATCAAGCTTTTCATACTAAATACAAGATAGTCTCAAGAAACTTATTGAAGAACTAAATAGGTCCTGGATCTTGGAAACGTATCACCAGAATCATGAGGATTGCTTACACATATATAAACCTATGTATATGAATGCCAACCTGATATCACATTATTAACCAAATGGGTAAATAATTGAACGCATTAATTAGGAGGTGACATGATGATAACGGTTAACCCAATAAAAAAGATGACAATGCTAATTCTTTTCTCTTGCCTAGTTTCTCATATCGTAGAATTAAGGCTAGAATTTAATTTCCACCTATATTCTGTATCGGACAATGGAAACAAAGAAAGAGAACCCCATCATAAAGAAAATAAACTCAGGCTCCCAAGTTCGATCCATGCCCGACAGAAAATTTTCCAAAAACTTGAAGTTTACAAAAAATAACTACACAACTCTATATAAATTGGTCCAGGAATATACCAACATAATAAATAAATAAATTTAATCTAGTTATGCAACTTTCTATTGTAAGAACATGATAAAAAGGAAGGTTAAACACCCTTTTGCAAATGTACCAAAATTTTCATCCAAATGAATGTTTAGCCAGAGAACTCAGCCATGAGAACAACAATTGGGACACTTGTACAACCAGCATATATGTGCTTAATTATCTCATTGACCAAATGCGCTACTATTACTTTTATAAAAATTGTAAGAAAAATCATATATCTGATACCACCAGTTCTCTAGTTTTCTAAGGCAAACTACCAATTTATAATTATATGAGGTGGTCACATCCCCCAAAATCTGCAATTAGAACTTTGTATAGAAATCAAAGGCAAACTACCAATTTATAATTTTGATATTCTCCTGATGTTAGGAATGTTGGCTTCAGCTTCATCTACGGAATGCAACATAGAGACCATGTTGTTTACTCAAATCGAGGCATATATCGAGGCCGCTGGTTGCAAAAGGTAACCTGGGTCCCACTGCAAAATTCATGTCGAACAGAACTTAGCCTTGATCAGTTTTTTAGTATACATAATGCAACATAGAGACCATGTTGTTTACTCAAATCTGCTTCTTATACTTGAGTAAGTAAATAAAGATTAATACATCTCATGCTAGCCTTATGTTGATGGACATGGTAATCAACCCTTACATCAGTAGTATGGGAACCTAGAATTTTACCACTAAGCATCAAATTTGCATACATTCAGTTCTAGTTTAGTCATGAAGTATCTTGGGAAAAACAACCAAAAATATTGGTGTCATGGAGTATGAGGGGAAATCACAGCACTTCAGTTGCATGACCTCGAAACTAAGACACACACACACAACTTAGAGGCCATCCAAACAGTTGCCCACTGTCATTGCCTTGATATATGGAAGTTATGAAATATTTTTAAAGTATAACTAAGAAAGGACACAGACATCATTGCCGTGAATATCCATCCTTCATTTCTGAAATCCTCTTCACCAACCACCACGGCTCCCTTATCTGGCATCAACAACGCCAACTTGGATAGTTAATTTGCCTCATAGAGCTCATAGAAATAATAGAAATGCAAATATTTGTAGCTCTAGACCGTAACACCCGAATTTGGCATGTGCGTTGATCATCTATTTCAGTGCTATCTCGATGTGATAGTTTGCATAGACATGTTGATGGTCTGAACTTGCAAGATATCAATCTATAGAGTAATATGTTTTCTTCAAGACTTCATGTTGGCTCAATTATAGTTTGCAATAGACATACTATTTGGATATGGATGTTGTATTGTTGTCCAGAAGAACCATAATGTATGCATACCATCCCTGATTTTATACCATCTAGATAAACTATCTTAGACAGATATATTATTGTTCCAGCATATTGTATCCAAAAAATGAAGTCTGTGATATGTCAAGTCCTTGAAAAAATTCTTGATAAATCTATGGGCATCTATAGCTGAGCCTAGATCTGCTTATTAGGAATGGACATGATTTGTTAATTCAAATTGGTAGAAAAAAAACAAGTGACAAAATCAAATAGCCGGACAAAGAAACCCACTGACTAAATCATACTACATGTGCACCATGCCGATAAAAACAATTCAATGCCTAAAATTCACGGCAAATAAAATAATAACACATGGTAAATGGTCTGATTGTCAGAGCTCCGACCAACTACACCTGCCGCAAAGTGAGTAGCTACTACACGGTCTACACATTATTCAGCAGGAGGATTTGTCTTTGTCACATCGACGCCTTTGGTGCCGGCCCTAGTTTGGATGAATGTGTGTCTTCTTTTCGTTCTGCTATGTTTAAACTTCATTTCTCAGAAATGTCAGGACATGTTAGAAGTGTGTTGTTTACCTGAGGAATGCCAATGCGGTTTCAGGGTATGGTGTCTGCTCGCTTCAGCCGATGGGCTGCACCAGCTGCATATCTTTGTCTTCTTCCTGGCCGTCTTCCATGTCACCTTCAGTGCTATTACAATGTCTCTGGGTAGAGCAAAGGTAAGGCCAATTTCTCAGTCTCCATACAGATATAGGTGCCTGCTCTGAATTTCCAAGAGCAAGGCTACAAGCTTGAAAGCACTCTGCAATTTTCTGCGCAGACGCAGATATGGAAGGAATGGGAAAATGATACTTCTTCTATCACCTATGAATTTTCATCAGGTAGTGTCTTGGATTCTCCATTGATTAGATATTGTTTCATATGCTTTAACTGAAATGCGTAAGCAGCATGCAGTTTTCAGTTCGTTTCTTGTTATGCTAGAAGTAGAATCCATGGTCCACATACATAATAAAAATTAATCACCCAAATTGATATTCCTTTTATCACTCATGATGACATAGAAGATGGGGCTCGCTGCCCAAAATTCATATTACAGAACACATGGTTCTTTTCAGAATATATGCTTTCATTCGTCTACATCAAATGGCCTAAAATTCACGCATGATAAATGGTCCGATTGTTGCAGATTTGCTAAAACACGAATGAAATTGAACTGCAAGAATGGATTTCGGGCGGGGGGGTCAGATCCTGGCCTGCATGCCCAGATCGCCTCCGTGCTGCTCGTCTTGCTCGGGATCTGTGGAGGGCATCGGGCCTCCCTGCCCCCGAGACGTGCGGTACAGGTCAGGGACAGTCGAGGGGGAGAAGGTGGAGGCCGGATCCACTCGATGGAGAAGGTCACGTACGAGGGGGTGGCAGAATCCGGCAGTAGGTGCGAGGAGGCGCTGGTGGAGGAGGTGTGAGCGGCGTCGTGCTATAGCAGGAAGAGAGGCGGCTGGATCCTGGATACGGGAGGGGAGGGGAGGGGAGGGGGTAGCGACGGGTTTGGTTATGGGTTGGGCCAGAGCGAGGGCCGCCACGACCCACGATGGTTCAGGCGGACTGGCGGAGGCGCGGAGCGCGACGAGATGAAGCTGTGACGAAGAGACGAGCGAAATGGCAGGAAACGGAACACATGGTTCTTTTTAGATATAGAGATATGGAGCATCGTGCCATCGATATCTTTCTCTGCCTAATTCCGTGCATCTCAAGTTTGCTCTTGAGCTTCCTAAGAATTTCCCTATGAATTGTGCATATCCAAACCACCTCCCTGTGTGTGTGTGCTCCAGCCACCTTTGTTGTTGACCATGACATCACCTTTGAGCTCCTTCCCTCGAATAGAACGAGTGACCAAATTTTGGGGCCGAAGGGACGACTTGCAAAGTTTAAGCGCAACTGCCTTCCTACATGCGGGGCCCATGTACATGTCCACGTCGTTGCGATTTCAACAGATGGGCTAATTCGGATGAAATCGAGTCAAATTGACAACTTTAGGACAACAATTCTGTAATTCGCAAGTAGGAGGACTAGTTCGAGTCATGTGTGCAAGTAGGAAGACATAGATGCATGTTACTCGTTTTTCTTCTCCTGCTCCCTTCCTCCACGATGGAGAGTAAATTACATAAATCTACAAGAACTAGGGCCAAGGTTACAAGGCAATATCAGTTTTTTTTTGTTTTTTTCAAAAACATACCAAGTATGGGACATGTCATTACAAATTGAGTTAATATTCACTTGACACAATTTTAATTGCAAATCTAATAGATAGCGCTCATTTGTGAGGGCATAGTTGGCAAAGAGGAGCAAGGTGGGTATGGGGCCCACTTGTCCGCCTCCCATCTTCGTTCCCATATTCCCTTCTTCCTCCTCCCCTCTCTACCAACGAATCTTGCGCTCTTCCCACCGCCTACTAGGCTACTATCCACTCTGCTCTAGGGGCAAGGTCAATGACCGACAGCAGTGACCTCCTTCCCAGTGCGACTGGAGATAGACCGCGTGGGTGCGATGCTGCAAAAGAGTCGGCGGCATGCCCTAGAGGCGGAGCACATGCGTGCTAGGTGAGATAGAGTGGTAGAGTGGGAGCTCGAGGAGGGTTGCTTCTGCACAGAGTGCTCATAGGGGAGATTAATCAATGATCGGGGAGGCCGGACGAGGTACGAAGGCGTCATATTTCTTGGCGGAGCAGCGGCCAGGGTAGAGCAGGATGAGCTCAATTGCGGCGATTGGAGGCGCTTCGGCTATATTTCTTCGACTAGGAGAACCATGGAGGCAGGGTGGGACTTCTCATGTCACCGTATGACATGGGGGAATTCAGAACGGCGGGGAGAGGCGACAACATCGAGGCGGGGGCGGTTCTGGTGCGCTGTTGAGAGAGGAAAAAATGAGCGAGAAGGGTATGTGGAAGAGGTCCACGAGGATATATGGATCACACGAGGAAGGAAGACACTGGCGTGCTCTGAGGAGGCCGAGGATTACGACCGACGATGAATTTTTGATGGTGAGCTTCGAACGACACTAGGGGAGACGAAGATGGTGGCAACGTTCTGGGTTATCTTGCTCCAATTCCTAGTTGTGGGGACAACGTGGACGACGAGGCACATCTTCTCATACTCGTGTATGATGGCGGGGGTGGTCGGAGCAGCGCCGCGACTATGAGGAGTGACGGCGAGGCACTAGAGGTGGCACTTGGGTGCCTGTGAGGAAGCAGATGAAAGGATGAGGAGGAAGGGGAGAAGATGGGGTTTGACTAGTGGGCCCCATGTCCACCTCAAAATCTCTTTGCCAACTCAGCTTTACAAATGGACCCTATTTTGGAATTAGAAATGTGTCAAATGGATATTAGTTCGATTTATAAGGATCTGCCCAGACTTTGTATTGTTTTTCAGAAAAATTGACAAAAAACAATACCGACTTGTAACCCTAGCTAAATTATGATAAAAGCCAACAATAGATCGACCGAACCAAAGAAAATGAGGTCCCGGCCGCACATACTAGGGCTAGGCATATTAACCGAGGACCAAACATGTACCAAATAAACCTAGACCGAAGTCGAATAGACTGAAACCGACAATATCATCACAAATTCGGTCCTCACTTTGACACCGAAATTAAATCGGGTTGTTTGGTTGCTGTCCACGTATACCCGAAGTCCCAAAGGAACCGATCAATTTTTTCTCTGAGATTGAAAGGAACCGATCATATATGCACTTGTCCTGAAAATATATGTAGTCTAGCCAAGCCCCAGTAGATAATAATAGCCCAATACTACTTGTAACTCCCGACAATCATGTACAGAGCACCCACAAAACCACGACAGCAGCGCCTCCACTCCCCAACCCCATATTCTAACCCTAATAAGGGCATGCACAATGTTAGAGAAAGCATGTCTTTTCTTAGCTTTTCATATTATTTAGAGAAGATATAATATATAACTTCTCTTCGTCTTAAAATAGATATCTTAGATTTGTCAAATTTTGAATGAATCTAGCAAGGGCATGCACAATGTTAGAGAAAGCATGTCTTTTCTTAGCTTTTCATATCATTTAGAGAAGATATAATATATAACTTCTCTTCGTCTTAAAATATATATCTTAGATTTGTCAAATTTTAAATGACTAGATTCATTCAAAATTTGACAAATCTAAGATATCTATTTTAAGACGAAGAGAGTAAAATGCATTATCTCTTATTGTTATCCGTAGCAATTAATAAAAATTTAACTATTTTTAATAAGAAATTGGCTGACTAAGAGAAGATATATGGATAATAGAGAAACCAATCTTCTTTTATTTCTAAGAGATCATCTCTTAGCTAAAGAAAGACAATCTTTTTTTCTTGTTTTTCTCTCATCCAACCAAATAAAAATTCAATATATAAATATAAAAAAAGATTGACGTTACCGCATTGTATATGCCCTAATCACATTTGTGTGGCGGCGGCGGTGGCCAGTAGTTGACCCTCGGGCGGTCGTGGCCTGCCTCCTGACGCTCGTATACTCCCGACGGCCAGTAGCGACACGCAGCCGACGCTCTGCCTCCACGCTGGCGCAGCTGCCGTCGTTGCTCCGTAGTCATGGACGTCGACGGGCCTCACTTACATCCACCATGCCGCGTCAGAGAGGAAGGACCGTACGTTGCATACGAGGTGCTCGACCAAATGCGCAAGAGAGATAGCCACCCATCCCGAGCACCACCGGCGGAGCATGCCCCCGCCCAAAGCAGAAGAAGACGTCGAGGAGTCCCATTTGTCGATCTGTAGCACGAGCAAGTCCAAGAGATCGATTCCAAGAAGCATGCGCCATTGCCATACAGGCAAGATTCACAACAGCTCGCAGAAGTCGTCCCTGTCCACGCCTATACTCTACCCAGAAGTGGCGGGCCTCGAGGAATTATCCTTGGTCGCCGGCCTGCCTCGCCGCGGCCCCTACCGTCGGCGGCCGGTCATTCTCGCAGCCTTCCATGCGCTCGACCGAGGTAGAAGACGAAGTCATGGGTGCGGGGAGATACCGGTTCCGTATATATCAAATCCCTGACCAGTGGGTTATTATTGTCTGTGACAGAAACATGCTATCCTGGTCTGATCTGTTGTTTTTCCGGTGCGCCAAACAGACCTAGGGTTGAAAATAGACCGGGATTTAATAATTCAGAGTGTCAATTTCTGGAATTCAAAGTTTACGGTTTAATTTAGCTAACGCCTACGAGTTCGAGATTTATTTTAGACTTTTTCCTTAATTTGACAACTGAGCGATCGGTTCTTGTTTTTTCAGTACCGATAACACCCGAGGAACCGAACCGGTCGAGCCGCTTAAGGCCCCCTTCTTTTCAGCTTCTTGGCCAGCTTCTCCCAGAATCTACCCTCGACCAGCTTCTCCCAGAATCTCATCTTCAAAATTCGTTCAAACTTCTTAACTAGTAGTTTCAATGTCAATTTAAAAGTATAAACGATTTTAGCAGATGAGATTCTGGGAGAAGCTGGTGGAGGGTAGCTTCTGAAAGAAGCTAGCCAAGAAGCTGAAAAGAAGGGGGCCTAACCCTGCTCCGACCCGGCGGCTCCCTCCCCTCCTCCGATCTCTCTCCGCAATTCAAACCCACTCCTCCCTCCACGCACGCCGGCGACGAGCGCCGCCGGCTAGGGTTCCGTGTTCCGCGAGGCGGCCCCGATGGAGGCCTCCGGCTTCGGCCGTGACGCCGGGCCCCTCAACCGCGGCCCGGGCTCCGCCCCCCTCGCATTCGGCACAGGCGCAGCCACCACCCCTTCTCCCGCACCGCCGCCAGTCCCCGTTCAGTTCCCCTCGGCTCGCCCAGCCGCCCCTTTCGTCCGCCCCTCCCCGAGCTTCCCGAGCGCACGCCCCCAGCTCGCCGCGGCGGCCGCCAGCTCTCGCCCTAGAGCTACAACTGCGCCCGTGCCCATACCGTTATCCTCCGGGCGCCCGGCGGCTACTGCTCCCGGCGCCTCCGGTTCGGTTCGGTTTCCGAGCCCCGTTCGTGCGCTCGATCCAGGCGCGGCTGCCGCTACTGCTCGCCTCGCCGCACGCCATCTTCAGCCCCAGCCAAGGTGACTTCTCCTGCTCCCCACCCTCCAAGTGGTTTCTGGGGTCTTTTTGGTTTCTGTACTTGCCTTGCTGTTGCATCTAAGTGGCTGTAACTGTAATTATACCCATGTAGTTTGAAGCATAGTTTGTTCGCATTGTGTGGAGCTATATTCCACTCGCACTAGTTTCACATAGTTGGTGATTGCAAATTAGAGTAATGATGATATCCCCATGCTTGCCAACATTTGGCTATTAGCAGGTCGTAGCACTCTAGTGATATATAGTCTCTGTAACAGGGCTTGTTCTAAGTTGATCTCGGTATGACACCGAGAAACCATGTAGCTATTTCACACGAATTATGCCCGCTGATGCTTGCACACCGAGTGACTGATATAAGCCAGGGTTCAGCTATAGTTGCATGCTTTTATTATAGAAAAAACACATCTAAGTTGCATGTTGTTCAGGTGAACTCAAAATAAGTGATGAGAAGGTTCCTTATTGCTAGGATGCTAGACTAAGATTTCACTTTTTTTTGGTGATTAATCATCTTAATCCCACTCCATCTGGCGGCAGCTGCAAACTTGCAATAGCCATGCTATGTTATTGACAGAGCTTTTTCGTGTTCGTATTCAGACTAGCTGCACCTTCCGTAGGCAGGCCCATGCAAACTGCTATTTCCTCAAGGAGCAGGTCGCCGCCACATTTATCAAATCAGCGTTTGGATTTTACTGCAGAAAATGATAATGGTATGGGACAAAGAAGGTAAAACTGCTTCGTGAACCGTTATGTATCTCCCGTTAAGCTACTGAATACACAACAGATATCCAATATATTATTCCGTTATCTTTTATTTATCTGTATACGTGATGTGAATAATATTTATAAAAGGGCTTGCTACAGAGGTATAGCTTGCCATTAGGCACAATCCTCCTTTGACATCGTCCAAATACTGTAGATTAAACAAAACAAGATATGGGATAATCTGTGTACGGTCAGTACCATGTGATCTTGTGGAAGTTGTGCAATGAACCAAATATTCTTCACCTTTTCTGCTGAACTCTAATGCCGTTGCTTAGAAGTCATTTTGCCAGAACAGTACATTTAGTTCAAAGTTGGTTCTTATATGAAAAATGGCGCGTATCATTATATCTGTTGTTAGGATATGCAACATGGTGTGTAGTTCATCCGAGCCCTGGCATGCTTGACATGTCATTCTATCTGTGGAGCACCCTGCGTGGGTGACATACGATTATGTAGTCTGGATAAGATTTTTCTGTTGGGTGTGCAGTTGGGGTCTTTATGTACCTTGCAACTATAGCCTTGTGGGTACAGCTATCAGATTTTAATACCTAACGTATCTTCCATTCATAGGTTGGTAAACTATGCAGATCCATTGTTTGAAAATGGAAGTGCGCAACCCTCAGTGCAAATGAGGATGCAACCTCCAGAGACTGGAAAAACAGCAATATCACCACCATTAGACATGACCAGGCAGTTTAGACCTTCATCAAGCTTTCAAAATTATCCTCCTGATCAGCGTGCTGAGACTCATGATCATGCGCAAAAGTGAGTTCTTAAGTTATTTGTCTTGCTGCAAATTATCTCGTAAGAGTGTAGTGCTGGTTACTTAGCTAGTCATTACTAGTATTTTTCAGTACTAAATGTCACTGGTCATGCTGTGCTGCTTATCTCCATGTTATTGCTGATATTTCAGGCCTAATCTATCACCTTCCAAGTTTGGAATCCAGAACCAGTCTCCTTTTCATGGTTCACGTGGAGGTTCATCTCCTCTTATGAATAGCAATTTAGTTCCTGGTAGTAGGAGGCCCCGTCCTGCCCTAGGGACTAATGCATCTTCTCATTATGATAATTCAGCACGACCAGCTATGGTACAACAAGAGATGAGCGATCATATGCGACACCAAAGGTGCTGTGGGCTAGAACTGTTAGAAACTGCGACATTGTTGATCTAATGATCTGAACATCATTCTATTGGTGATTCTGTTTTAGCATTTTTTGTTGCGTGCATCAGTAGTATTCAGCACGCATAATCTTTATTTCAGTAGTAGTCTCTGGTATACTATTTTGAGGTGAGGAAAGGAATTTTTTTATAGATAAAATACACGTTACTGTGATGGTCTTGCAAGCTGTATTGAAGTTTTTACTTAGATATATGCTGGTATATATCACACGGGAGAACCTTGTGATGCTGGTAGGTTCACACGGAGTAACCTTTGAAAAACATCAACAATTGATAAAACCAGCTTTCACGCTGTAATGCAATACTCACTGAATTTTAAGTAAAATAGCTGTGGTGGTCACATTTATTACCCATGTCACTGTAATCATTGCTTTATGCCATCTATTGTGCGCTCTTGCTCCTGTTGGTGCTTCTGAGATTATGACTTTGTAATGTGTTTTCTTTTTATCCTTCTCTTGTAGATTGTCTGCTCCGTTTCAAAGTCGAACAGTCGATCATAACATTTCAAAAAGGTCAAGGTCACCTACTTTATCTTATCAAGATGTTGATGGTGCTGAAGCTCGTCATGGTACTGGTGCAAATGCTAGAAGGTACCACTATCTACAGATTGTGATTTCTTATTGTGTTCCCGTTTTCTACTTTGCTGCATAGATATATATGTGTTCTCCCAAGCGCTTGAACACCTTATGACATATACGTTCATCTTATAAATCTTTATATATATATGGGCAATATGTCTGCTGCTTTGATATTTTATACATATCCTAGAGAAAGTTAGATAATCATGAGCATCCATCGTAAAATCATTTAACCAGGGAAATGTGAAGAATGCTGGCCAATCATCATGTTGGCATGGGTTACCCCGAAACATTACACACCTGTTGTTACTTAATGTGTTTTCTTTACTTGGTCGGTGTGTTACTGAACTGAATCAAGATTATCACATGAACATGGGGACGGTCTTCGTCTCTCTTCTTTACTCTTTGTCCACTAATTTTATGTGTTGGAGTAAGATAGTGATTATTTTCTTGGTTGTCACATGGTTTCCTGTAAACACTAATTCTAGTAGTCTGGCAACCTGATGTACTGTGGACTTGTGACTAACACAGAAAGTGTTTTTCTCCTGTTTCTTTTACAGACTGATAGACTATACAGATACTTTGGTTGATGATGCAAGTATTGAAACTTCAAAAAGGATGAGAGCTCCTTCATCTGAATTCAGGAACATGCTCAAATCGCCATCTTCAGATATAAGAGACAACATTAGGTCAGCACCTGCAGGTTTTGGCAGTAATGCTACTGCCCAGAATCTTCTTTCACAGGCTGATATCCGGAGGTAAATTCGTTGAGCTTGTTTTGTTGAATGTCAGTATTGGTTATTATGTTAGTTTTGATAAGAGATGCAACGCCTTTGAAAATGATTTATAACAAGTAAGAGCACAATCTACAACACCTATCATATATGTGCCTAGGAATGGTAGTTAAATTGATCCATTACTGTACCTGCTTTTCTCAACTCCTGGCATTGTTCCTATTATTACAGGCCTAATGCATCCATTCCCAATGTTGGAGGTCAAATACAATCTCGCATTGGTGATGTGCATTCACCACCGTACCAGATGTTCCGTCCTTCAGATGCTTATCCAAATCAACATAGCACAGCAGCATTTTCTCCACCACCTTCAACTCTCAGTTCTAGCAGGAGTGTGACCCCTCCTTTGGATGTTAGTGACGATGCTATCCCTTCAACTGAACTTGAGAGGTGCTTATGATTTAGCTTCATCATATGTCAGATCCCTTTTCAAGTATACTGCTTGTTTTTATTGACTCATGTAACATTTGCTGTAGAGAAAAACAGGCAAAAGCCAAGCGTTTGGCTCGTTTCAATGTCGAATTAAGCAGGCCAGTAGAAAATACCAATGATCTTGCAAAAGCAGACAAACAGAAACAAACCTCTTCAGCGGGGAAAGCTCCATTCAGATCGAATGATAGTACTTTAGCTAACATGGACTCCCCAGAGCTGGCTGCAATTATTGGGCTTTGCTCTGATATGTGCCCAGGTGATCTCTGCTCTAGATCATATCACTTTTTGTGCAATGTTATCTTGGTCATTCTCTACTCTTTAGTCTATTAGTCTATTTCTTAAACATGCTACTTACAAATGTGTATTCGGTTTGTTTTTAGAGCCTGAAAGGGCGGAGCGTGAGAGAAAAGGAGATCTCGATAGGTACGAGAGGTTAGGTGGAGACAGAAACCAAACTACTGAGCTTCTTGCTGTGAAAAAGGTAGATGTTGTTTACCTTATCACCTGCCAGCATGACAGGATTCTATCTGAATTTATCTTTCATCACCTATAACAGGAAGCATGATGGAAGTTATTATCTGATTGATACAGTATACTAGGACTGCTGAGAGAGATGCGGACTTGATCAGGCCTCTGCCAGTTCTAAAGAAGACCATGTCATACCTTCTTAGTTTGCTAGATCACACATACGATGACAGTTTCTTGAGCTTATACAACTTCTTGTGGGATAGGATGCGAGCGATAAGAATGGATCTTCGAATGCAACATTTTTTCAATAGAGAGTGTATTTCTATGCTTGAGCAAATGGTAAATTGCATTTACTTTTTTTTCTTTGGACGCCCTTACTTCCCAGAGTTTCATCATGGAAGCATCTTTTCCTTTCTTGACCAGATAAGGCTCCATGTTGTAGCAATGCACGAGTTATGTGAATACAGCAAGGGAGAAGGTTTTTCAGAGGGTTTTGATGCACACCTGAACATCGAGCAGATGAACAAAACATCAGTTGAGCTATTTCAAATGTATGATGACCACAGGAGAAAGGGTGTACTCTTCTCAACGGAAAAAGAATTTCGGGGTTATTATGCACTGCTGAAGTTAGATAAACATCCTGGTTATAAGGTGAGGTGAATTGAGTGGGTCTTGTTGTTTTCTACTGTTTTGCTGACTTCTAAATACATCTGAATTAGGTTGAACCTTCCGAGTTATCTCTGGACCTTGCTAAGATGTCTCGTGAAATTAGAGGCAGTCCAGATGTCTTGTTTGCAAGAGAAGTTGCAAGGTAATTACACCATCTGGCATAATCTGAATTTGTCTGGCTTGTACTAACTTTAATTTGACTTAACACCAACTTTTGTCATGCAATTTAGAGCGTGCAGAATGGGGAACTATATCGCCTTCTTTCGGCTAGCAAGGAAAGCAACATATTTGCAGGCTTGTTTGATGCATGCTCACTTTGCAAAGGTATACTAGTTTGTTGGTGATTGGCTCTTCATTTTTATAGCATCTTTTTACCGTAATCATTTGTTCTAAATATGCTCATACCTCTAGTTCTCCGCTGTGCATTTGTGCTAGCAAGAGTGATATAATTGGCCTTGTAAGTTATAATAATTAAATGTGCCACCAGAATTCGGAACTGATAATTTCGTTGTAATTAGTACAATAAAAAAGGTGTGGTAGTATGCTACAGCTTACACATGAGTCCACATAAGTGTATGAAAGTGGCACAGTAATTATACCCTCCGGTCCATATTAATGGCCTCAATTTTATCTAGATTCGTATGTGTCTAATTAAGTATTTTGGACTAGATGCATTCGTATCTAGACAAATTTGAGGTCATTAATATGAACCGGAGGGAGTACTAAAATTTGATCCCACAGGGCAAAATTTATGGATCCACCACTGTTTGACAGTGACTGGCTCCTCCTGACCAGTATTGCACTTCTTTGCAGATATAAGATGTTCTGCAGTAGCTAAAGTACTTTATGTTATGACAAGTCATTAGTCAGTTTTTTTCTGGAAACAATGGTTGATGTGAACATAAGGGTATAAGAAGGGGTTAAATGACAGAAATTGGGATGACAGAACTAGAGGGGGTTAGAGATAGCAAATGGAGGTGTGCGAGATCCTTTTTTTGCTTGATCTGAAAGATTATAATGTTGTGACTTAACTTCACCCTCAATACTTGGTTTCTATGTTGGAAAAGAATTGAACCCTTATATCTTCATCTTTCCTTCTTACCCTCCTGAATTACTGATGCACCTTCCTTTCCTGCTAATGGATAAACATACATACTGGACTTCCTAATAACTACCATTTCCGCTGGATCTCTACTTGCCCCATCCGTACTCGAACACCAATAAGGCCATTGTTCTGTCGCAGCCGTTGTCTCAGCATTGTCGATCAAAGACATGCCGTTTGTGTTGTGAGATCAGAATGGAACCACGGGTCAGATCAGGATGGAACCACCGGCAGCTTCCATGACATTCTGGTTTTTCTAAGGGCTGCCCTCATCACGATCAACTACCGTTGGAGGTTTAGCTCAGAGGAGTACCTGCTTTTACGGGAAGACTGTAATGCTGTGAACCTCAGAGGATCTCGTTGCATTGTGTTCAAATCAACCAAGACATAATTAACTTGCCTCACCTAATGTCCTCTAGTGTGAGTTTTAGTCTAACTTCTTCCATACCCTGATCCTCTTCAAGTAGAGTTATTCTGTTCCTTTAGGAATTGTGGATATGCCTGTCCGACCATAGACTATATTTCTGCTCTTGTACTGTATGAGAGTGTCCATTTTGGTCTAGTTGGCTAATTCTTCTTCAGTTCACACTTTTGTAAAGCTTACATTTCTTCTACCCAGGTACGAAGGCAAGCGCTGGCTTCCTTGCACAGTGGTCTGCAGATTGGCCAAGGCATTCCTATTTCACACGTTGTGGAGTGGCTTGCAATGGAGGTAAGCTTTCTCTTGCTTGAACAGTAATTTATTCATTCTGGGAAACAAGGTTATCATCCCGTGCCTTCCTTTATTCAGGACGAGGACATTGAGAGTCTCTTAGAATACCATGGGTTTGGATCGAGGCAGTATGAGGAACCATACACTGTGAAAGAAGGACCTTTTCTTAACAGTGAGAGCGATTTTCCATCTGGTTGTTCTGAACTTGTGCATTCGAAGAAATCACGGAGAATCATCGATGACGTTTCTGCTGGTCCAGTTTGTGCTCCCACTAGCCAAAAAGCGACTGCTGCACCATATTCTGGCGTGTTAGCTTCTCCATCTAGCAAAAGAAAGCTGGTTACGACACAGGCTGCTCTTGTGATTCCTGTTAATGCCAAAAGAGAGTTTGGTTCATCGTTTTCTGGACCTGCTCCTCCCACTTCTGGCGCACAGATTACCTTGCCGTATTCTGGTCTCTTTTCTCCAAAAGCTGGCAATAAACAATTCAGTTCACCATATTCAGGTCCTATTTCCCCAACTGTTGGCAGAAAGGAAAGTGTGCCAGTATTACCTATTACTTCTTCTCCACGTGCTACCAAAGACCCATTCTTGCACACAGGATGGATGGATGACCAAAGAGTAGCTTCACCAAAAGCAAAAGACAAGACCAAGGTGTCTGATGATTTAATAATACCTGAAAACCATGATGGTGGTTTTCTGGAGTTCGCAAGAGAACAAACAGGCGTACCACAGTCAGTAGCCTACACTCAACATATGGATGCTTTGGCAGAATCTAGAGTCTCACATCCTCTCGCAGATGTTATATCCTCAGATTACGCCGGTATGCATGGAGTTGAAGATGAGCTCAGGGCACATGGCTCTGGTAGCGACACAGATTTTGATGAGGCAGGTTCATCATTTCATCAAGTCAATCTAATACAACCTGGGTGGCCTACAGGTTCCCCATTGCCTGATCATGGGTATGGAGATCAACAGATTAATAACAAGATAACAGATGATTTGTTACCAATTGTTCTGTCAGTGAAGAACAAAATTTCAGATGAAAGGCTGAAGATGATACTGAGGTTGGTTTTTGTATCTTTGATCTATGTCGGTAATTCTTCAATGTACCTAACCTTTGTGTCCTACCCTGATCTTATAGGAAATGGAGGCAGCGTGCTGCGGATAGGAAATACGTCAGAGAGCAGAAAAATGCCCTTGCTATTGCAGCATTGAATTCTCTGTCACTTGGACCACCAGTTCATCAAACTGCACTGGTGAGTCTACCATGGACATGCCATATTTTTTGAAGGCTTGGTAGTTTCTGTAATTTATTTTGATGCTTTGTGAGATCATGATAAATGTTTGACTTCTGTACAATGAAGGTGCCAAAGCATGCAGTCCATGAGCTAGACATTGGTCATGCCTTTAAAGAAAGATACGCACGGCAACAAAGATCCTGGTCACGACTAAATGTTTCAGAGTTAGCTGGTCCCATTTTAATTGAAAGGAAACCTGATGCCAGATGCATCTGCTGGAAGATTCTATTACTTGTCCCACCAGGTGCCATGGAATCTCAGAACAACAATGTTGCCTCAAAATGGTTACTTAAAAAGCTCATGGGTTCTGGAAATGAAGATAATGGATTAGTTTTTACTTCAGCAGACCTCTCAATTTGGCAAACATGGATTGATTCTCCGAGTGCATGCTGCCTGTCTGTTGTTAGGGCCAGTGACCAACAAGTTATTGGCAATGGTGTTGCTGACAGCGCAAACTGTATAGTATTTATGGTATCTGAAAGCATTCCGTGGGAAATGCAGAAGGCACGATTTAGTAGTCTGTTAGCCTCCATACCTCCTCAATCTAGTCTTCCTCTTCTGATTTTGAGTGGTGACACCTATGATGAAGGGTATGGTTACGTGTCACAAAATATCATTGACAAGCTTGGCGTCAGTGATCCAAGTGAAGGAAAAATTGCTTCATCCTCGGTTGTTTTTCTAGTTGGAAGCCGCACTGAAGGCTATGTCAATGGTTTCTTTGACAATGACAAGCTCCGTGAGGGCTTAAAGTGGATGGTAAACAGTCTTCCTCCACAGCCTGATGTCATCCTTGTGAAGACACGTGATTTACTTGTGAATTACTTGAACCCATCACTAGAGATGCTTAAAAAACGTGTTGCACCTGAAGTTGGTCCTGAGGATTGCATCTCAGTATTCAACAATGCTGTGAACGAGCTGGCAGAAGATATTTTGGCCGCAGTATGCATAAGTCCTAATCAGTGGCCAGCTGGTGAGATTGGTCTTCTGGAGAGATCGAGCAGCGAGCGGATGGTCACAGAAAAGTTCTTACCTAGCATCGGATGGTCACGGCCATCAAGAATTCAGCCATTGGTTGAAAGCATAAAGAGATGCAAGCTTCCAGAGTTCAATTATGACTTATCTTGGCTAAAACAAGGCTCTGACTCGAGCAGCCAGATTCAAGATCAGAAGTTATTTCTTGAGGAGTGTTTGACGAAATATCTGACCCAATCGGCTCGGTTGTTCAATGGAGCCCAGGCAGTTTATGAGGCAAGGCGTATGGTGCAGAAAGGTGTTGGTCTTGAGGTCCATGACTCGTATCGCTATCTTGTGCCTAACTGGGTTACCATCTTCCGGGGAATCTACAACTGGAGGTTAGCGAGACTTTCTACAGGAGACTTCTCAGAAGCCTATGTCCCGAGTCAGCGTCTTTACCAGGCTCCTGCAGCTAAGTCTAATGGTGCAACACAACATGGGCTCATTGCCAGTAGCGATACTACAGACGAGGCATCCATTTTGGAGGATCATGACATGATTGTCGTGCCATCTGGCCTCTCGCTAGACGAGATGATTGAGGCCAGTTGTGATCTTGATTCTTTCTATGTGCCACCAGTGAGACCTTCCCCGCCACAGCAGCCCACCCCAATATGCGAGGAACCTCATGCACCGGTTCATATAAATGGTGAGGTAATAAACCCGGTGCACAGAGCTACCGATGTCAACATGCATGACGTTCCGAGAAGAGTGGAGCTCAGGGATCTGGTTCCACCTGAGTGGGATAAAGAGCTTGTCAAGGTAGAGCAGATGTGCGCCAAGCTGCAGTCTAAGATCGATGATGGTCTCTATATATACTTCTAAGCTGCTGAACCTCTGAAAGGCCGCGGCGCTTGGCGTAACTTGTAACAATGGATACCATCGAGTGAAAGACATGATTTTGCGAGGTTATGCTCTGATTTTCTAGGCATATATGTCGCAGATACCAAGCAGAGATGTTATGTTGTATCTTCGTTCTGTTAGCTTTCCCAGCAGTTCTTGTCATCTATAGTTAATTGTCACGATATCTTGAATACGGTGTTATTGGAGACACAGTGATGTTAATTAATCAAGCAAATTACCACCTTCTGTTCAGAGCAACCTTTTGGACATGCAAACTCAAAGATTACAAAAACTGTCTCATAATGTACTCTCAAAATCTATACTACTCCCTCCGTCCCAAAATAGATGTCTCAGATTTTTCAAAATTTGAATGAACCTATATACTAAATAGTGCCTAGATTCATCCAAATTTTAACAAATCTAAGACATCTATTTTGGGACGGAGGGAGTAGTTTGTTTAGTTTTACAATTATAACACGGTACACTCCCCTCGAACTACAAAACCTTTTGCTTTGTTAAGATAATACAGTATATTTTTACTGGCAGTTATTTTGTTATCAAGTGTTTACATGACAAAAACTTGAGGTCGCTAGATTCATGTTAGAAGAATATTGTTAAGATAATACATGATTATTCCTATTTTGTAAAACAAGAATGCAACATTAGTTAATGCCAGTTAGTTAAAAATTTACTGTTTTGAGAAAGCAGTAGTAATAGCTTCTCGCCGGTTTGGCAATCATGTCAAGCATGGAATAAAGCAAGTAATCAACATCAAGTTGAAAAAAAAGAAATTGATCAACATGTGAAGTAACCGATGATATTTAGAGAACTGTACTGCAGCATCGGCACTGCACTGCAGGTCTGCAGCTAGTACCATATTGCGGCAAGATCAACTCCACATGTAGTAATAATTAACAAACACAAATTATCAGAGACTAACTCCACATCCCAGACAAACGATCCAACACCATCGACCCCTAGTTAAACGGCCCTGTTTGGGTCAGAACCTTAGCATTGTTAGTCAACAGGTGCTCTAAGAAAAAGAAAAGAGCAACATCGCCGACCCTTGCGGCCGCTGCGGAACATTGTGAGCCCACCGTTCAGGAAGTAACCTGTAGAAATCAACATCTCTGTGAACGAATTGCTCCAGAGATTCGACAAACAGAAAGTAGAGTAGGGCAAAGACCTTAGGGACTATGGCAACAGGGTGTTGCTGCGGCTTCTGTTGTGAGACTTCAGCTAAAGGACTGCAAAGAAATGAGCAAACTGATATGAGCTTCTTCGCATTTACTCTATTCAGTCAGAAGACTGGCGATATTACCTCATGCAAGGTCAGTAGGAGAGTGGTCGCTGCAGCTGCAATGGTCCCTCTAGCTCCCTTGAATCCCAAGCTTCCACTGGTCGGCATACGGCACTGTCTACTTGCGCTGGCCTGGAAGCTTCTGATGCTTTACCCCCTTCGAGTAGAGGGTGTGTAGGCGAAGGAGCAACACAGGAGAGGCGCCGTTCCATTGGAGAGCCAAAAGAGGATGGCGGCAGTTCAGTAGCAGCAACTCCGTTCAGGTGACTTGCTTCTGATGATACAAATGCTGGTGACCCTGTCTGTACCTTGTGCAGCGCTATTGGTGCCCCGGTGCTGCTGCAGTTCGCTTTGTCGCTCCCTGCAGGACCTGACTGAGTAAATTTTGGAAAGAATAATGAATTTCTGCAAGCCAGTAATAATTGCGGTGTTATGCCTGCATAATTCAACATTTGTGCACCTACATTTTGAGCATCCCTGATGTGCACAATGATTATTGTAATATCGTCTGTCCTGTTTTCATGCTCTAGCCATAGTTTGTATGACTCTGCAGCGATTGCTGAGCAAGCATCTCGAGGATCTGGATGCATAGCCACCTGTACAAATCCAGACAAATGCTTAGCATTACTAGCATGGAGGCAGAGAACACCAAAGTCATACCTAGCAAGCAAAACCGAACACACTGTAGCACGAGATTGTTACCAAAAGATTTTAAATGGTGCATAATATGGCAGGACAGCCATCTAAAATATCTCTCCAAATAGTAACTACGATTCTGACCACTATAAAATTGGTAAACTCGTACATGGATGCAACTTCATGCAGATGCTCACAGGGGCAATGAGGGAATCATGTGCATGAAAGAACTTGGGAGAACATAAGGCTGGTAACAGCCTGGTTTCCTAAGGTGCACTGTCATGGTTAGTGGTGGAAAGGAAAAGAGAGGTTTACAGGGGGACCATTGCATTAAGAACTCTAGACCATGTTAATCAGAACAGAATTGACAACATGCAAGCACATCACTAGTGATTCAGTACTCAGCAGTCAATTCTGAAGTCAGTTATCAGTTCCAATACCAATAAAATGGCCAATAATTTTCTCCATTTGATCATTCCGCATTGTCATTTACCTATCTTATCCCTTTTTATGCTGATCACACTTCCAATTAGTCAATTCGCCATTACAGCTAAGATGCTAGTCGACTATTCATCTATGACTCAATAAAGGTACCTCCACTTATGGAGAACTTTATACAGAGTGATAGCTTTCATAATGGTGACATCAACCAAGCTCAAATTCCTGACCATTTCATAATCATTGCACCACCCTATACGTTCAGCCTTTTGAACAAGCAGCTTTCTAGTACATAAGAATGGAGTAAAAATGTGATATCCAGGACCATTTGCCTGCTTTCTGGTACATAGAATGGAGTAAAAATGTGATATCCAGGACCATTTGCATTTTTTCCTGCATGCAGAAGTTGATCCCACGAGTAGTTTTAAATTGTTAGCACCCACCGACCTCCATCTTATTATTAGATTCCCGATATCTCAACACTCATCACCTTACATAGAAATATAACTCTACGATAATCTGTAAAAGGCTGAAATTATCCGGTGCTCTGCAGAATGTCAACATTCCCATATGTGGATGTTTTAGGTATCCCAGCATGCATCATGGGCTACCAAATACTATGGGAACATCCACTGCTGAACACATTCCACTATGATTTTTACGGTTATACTTTCCCTGACTTAAAGTTTAATGCTTGACATCACATGCCCCACTCTTCGCCCTAAGGAGTTGATAATAACCTCGGACGTCATACTTATAAAGAGAAAATTCAGAGCAGAGCAAATCATATGAGTTCATAAGAGTATGATGTATCATATAGATTTACTGCATGGACTGGCACAAAACATCCTTGATCATTTACAACAAGACACAAATTAGAAACTTGGCCTACAATGACAATATGTATTGGCTCATTAAAGGTAGTAGCGACTAGCAGACATGTGAAGAACTGATAGAATTGATATTCATGGTGAGCCAGCTGGTTCACTATCATTAACTACTTTCTAAATCCTAAAGTTCACATCAAGGCTCTAGTTCAATAGGACAAACCAACAACTATGTGTACTTCGTGTTATTATTGGAAGTCCTTCAAGCAAAAAATGCACCAGCTAATTACTAGTTTACTATTACTGCTTACTACTACAAACTAGATTGAACACAATAGAAGTTTACAAGCAGTAGCTAACTTCCAAATGGACCAGGTGAGCAAACACAAAAGTACAAAGAAATTAGAGAAGAGAGGAGGGAAAATCATTACCATGTCAACGACTTCCTGACTGGAGAGAAACTCAAACACGCCATCGCTTGCGACGACGAAGAACAGGTGGGACGGAGAGATCTCCACGCTCTTCACCTCGGGCTCGGCGATGACCCCAACGCCCTCCGCGGCGAGGTCGCCGAGACTGCGCGTGAAGGCCGTGCCCGGGTAGAGCCCGTCGCGGGCCCAGACGCGGGGCGGGTCCCCCTCGTCGGCGAGCCAGCCTTCCGCGTCCGGGTCGCGCACGCCCTCCACCTGCTCGACCGACATGACACGCGCGCCGCACGCCTTGACGCGCGCGCGCTCGTCGGCGCGGAACGGCGTCTGGTCCCACGAGAGCTCCTCGGCGGCGACGCGCCCCTCGCGCCACACCCCGGCCACGGCGCGCGAATCGCCCACGTTGGCCACGTGGAGCGCGCCGCCGGCCACGAGCGCCGCCACGGCGGTGGTCCCACTCATGGAGTCGTCTACGGCCGCCGCCGCGTGCATCTCCGTGTTGACCCCGACCATCGCCTCCCGGAACGCCGCCGCCGGGTCCGCCGCGAGGCCTCTCCCGCCGTCGTCGTCCGCGGCGAGGAGGAGGCGCGGGAGCGCGTCCCGCGCGAAGCCCGCGCACGCGGTCCCGGAGGCGCCGTGGCCGTCGAAGACCGCAAAGAGGTGGAGATCGGGGTCCCCCGCGAAGCGCGTGGCCACCAGGTAGGCGTCCTGCGACTCCCGCCCCGGCGAGTCCGGGTAGAGCCCGTCCACGGTCAGCGAGGCGTACTCCAGCACGAGGTCCGCTCCAGGCACCGCGGCGCGCCCGAGGGCGGCGCCGCCGCGCCCGCCAGGCACGCCTCCTCCCGCTCCTCGTCCGCCTTCGCCGTCCCGCGGAAGGCAGCACTTGCCCTGCGCGCACCCCATGAACCAAGGGAGGGTGCGTGCGCCTAGGGTTTGGGGCTCTCTGGGTGCGTGATGCTCTACGAGTGGCGAGGGGAGTCTAGGAAATTGGAAGGGGAGAGGAAGGAGGAGGAGGAGGTTGGAACGAATTGAATGATTCAAACGCAACTTCACTCAACCACGGGACGGGAACGGGAGAGCGTGCGTGTGGGATGGGGAGGCGCAAGGCACATAGAAAAAGTGCGGCATTGTTTTGGGATTTTGCTGCTGCGTGGAGCCCTGTGCTGCTAGTGTGACCTACCGCGAAGTTGGCGACGGAAGAAAGTGCTCGTGATGTTGAAGGTTTGTGTAATTGTGTCACCTAGGAAAGAAATTGCTGTTCGTGATGTTGAAGGTTTGTGCCACCTACTGTATCAAATTGCTTGTGACTTTATGAGTAGTTAACCATGAAAAAAATGTATATATTCCGGTTAGCTATTTTCCGTGAGAAAGAGAAGCAATTGTTATGAAATCGCCATGGTTATGCGTGCTCATGGTGCTACTCCTCCGAATCCGAATGTGGCAAGCCTTGGAAAGGCCGAATCTGGCGTAGCAAGTCCCAGAGAGGCGAGCCATAGCCAGATATGTAGACACTAGAGGGAGGGGGCTTTGTGCCGCCATACATGTTGCTTTCTGACCCTATATGTCACCGCCATTGCCGAACACCGAGGACTAGGGATAAGGTGGGATCATGAATTCTAAGTTAGCATTCCAGGATACTTCCATGGAGATGAGCGGTGAGGGAGGGGGATCAAGAGGAGGGAATAAGAGAGGGAAGAAATTCATCAGTGGCTAGATGATAATACCGACAACTGGTCAGTGGGACGCTGACATCGAGCCATGATGTTGGGCACTAGACGACATCGACAAAGCATCTTAGGAAAGAGGAATGGAGGTTCCAACAATAACGATGGTCTTGGTATCGAGGAAGGTGGGAATGGGGAGCTATATGATTGAAGATGATGGGACCGACTCGATGAAGAGATGAACTAGGACAATAATGGAGAAAATAGAAGGGTATGGAAGTCATGTCAAATAATGGGGATAAAGCGCAAAAGCTGTACATATGCTTGTTATTTTTTTGTGAAAACTATATCAAGGTATTTATCAACAAACTTCATTTTTATTGGTTATGTACATTTGATGAGCATGATTATGTACATTTCACTCCAATCGAGCCGACCTCGTTTTGTGTAGAGTAAACCCGAGGGTCGATGTTGTTGTGCTGGTGGCAGCCACGATGATAATTTGGTCTTAGTTACCTCGGCAATATCTGCTACGGTACCTTACTTGTTTGCACCAATCTTTATTGGTGTCTGACCAGAAAGAGATGTTGTTGGAGCGTGAGCTACCGTAGTTGTTTCTCCGTCAAGCACGGGCACAAACTTCTACAATCCTCTTGTAGCGTGTCAGCGAAAAATCCCTCAAAGAGGAAACCAAGTCTGGGCAACCCCGTGGTTCATGCACAGGCGAATAGTTGTTCATTGATGAGTATGGACAATATCATATATTATATAATCTTCTCTTTAGACATATCAAAAATAATTTAACCACAGTTATTGACATCTTAGTGGAATTATTCTGTTTGTTTTGTATAAACTGACAAAATATTGACGTATACATTGCATGTAGTTGGTCCAAGTCTTGATTTATTCTTTCATTTTATACTAAAATTTCATATTTGTAGTAAGTTTTCATTGTACATTAGAAAAAATTCTATTACCTTGATGACATAGTTTAACTAAATAAGATGTTTTAGAACATTCATTATGGTGTTATTTGTTCTAATGTTGTAATGTATAGCACTTCAAATTTGTTAGTTCTAATTTTAAATTGCATGTTGTAATAAAGCACTCCTTGAACTAGTTCTTCATAGTTGCAAAAATTGTGTAGTGTATACATATGCATTTGTGTGTATGTGTGTGTGATTCGTGTATATTTTTGCACATCCTTAAATTCATGACCGAGGTCTCTAAAACATAGAGTCGAACAAATATCTTAATGGTAGCTCTAGTGTATTAGTAGCTAAGTATGATTATCGAAATCTCTAGAGTACGAACTAAATCATGAGCGGGGGAAAGAAGAAATAAACTCACCGAGTCTGGTCGGGATACTACGAGCATCCTCGAGTTTAGTGTGTTGGTCTGCCGGGCATACATTTGCATGTACTATCTTGGAACTCTCCATACGGCCTTTGATGCATAGCAATACTACCATTGTTTGTATTTGATTGTCGTATGGTGAGTTAGCGATGATACCATTTCAAAGTGGGAAACGCCATGTGCTAGCGCACGCGCACATGCCTTTGTTGTTTTCTTCCACGCTCTGGAACACATATGCACAATCCGCATATTCGCTCGTCTCCATAGGGAGACTCATGCATCACACCCGTGAAGAAGCGGAGCACTAGAGCTAGTAGAAGGTGCCCTCGATGACACCCTTGGATATAAAATAGGATGCCAACCCAAGCAACCTTCCACCATGCTCGCTGCCACTCTATCTCTTTGTCTTCATCCACTGCAACAAACAAATAGTTCAGCCGCCAATTGGACTGTCATGGAGGATGTCGCTGGTTGCCATACTATGCACTCTAGAGGACGCGACGAGTGTGACCTAGCGGAGATGGAGACTGTCCATGAAGAGATGGTGATCCTAGGGATTGCAATGGGTACCCATAACCCGTTTACCCGGCGGGTAAAAACCCTATTAGGGCAAGGGTTTGCGGCAGAAAAATACCCATGAGTATATAAATGGGTAAATTCTAAACCCATCGGGTGTGATGGGTACGGATACGGGATCATACAATCCACACCCGTGTACCCATGTACCCATCTACATATCTGACAAGTGGACCTTCGATATCAAATTCTAACTTAGATATTCTATTTTATCCTATTAATCTCGGTAGACCAAAATAACATATAGATTTCACGTCTAGTATTTCCATTTACCGAGGTATATTATTGATTGTTGATCACACACATATTTTTTTCCTCTATTGATGCAGTCCATTCCCGTAACTCTAGCCTAGTATCTCGAGGATTAATTGAGCTAATGTAACGTACTTTATTATGATGCTTATTTTATGGTCTTATATACCGTTAAATTACCTTTTTTTTCTTGTGTGAGTTTGTGAACTTAATTTATTGTGTTGATCTTTATAAATTATATGGTTAAATGTTGTTTCCTACATTTTTTGTTTATTTTGATATGCCTTATATGCGTGTATTTTAACCCGCGGGTACCCATAGACCCTGTCGGGTGACGGGTATGGGAAAACTTGCACCAGTTGACAGATATGGGTACGGGTGATGGGTAGATTCGGGGAGAACGGGTACGGTTATGGGGTGGCTTAACCCGCACCCATATCATGCGGGTGCCATCCCTAGGTGATCCCCACGGTGAGGCATCCCCTATACCCAGATACATGTTGATGTATGGGAGTTAGAGGCCCGATGTTGTTGAGACCTTTTGTAGTTATCTAGTGTAACATAAGGGATTGAAAAAACATAAGTGCATGATAAAACACTTCAACACTATTAGGGAAAAAACAAAAAAACACTTATATACTATGGTGAAAAAACAAAAAACTATATGAAGCGATCAACAAATACTTCAACTGACATGAAAGAATGCAATAAATTATTGAAAACTAATTATCTTACACCTACTCATGATATTTGTGGGACAAATACCAAAAATGAAATCAAAATCAGTTGTGGAACATTTTATAATGGTAGAAAAAGGGTGAAAATGACAAGTGTTATAATAAGTATTGTTAGCTATAGTTAAGTGCATGCTTTAGGATCCATATTAGCACTAACTAACTAACATGCGAAGGGATAATCTTGTTTTCTGCGATGCGCACGCAGTCCGGCTGGGATGTGTGTATATATACTGCGGCTCTCGGCATGGAGCACACACGCACGCGCCACTCTGCCATGGAACCGGCGTGGGAGACGGAGAGCGACCAAAGCGGCGTGGAGTCCCTGTCCAGGTCTAGCACGATGGCCACGGAGGTGCCCGAGGAGGAGGAGGCCGATGAGGAGGAGGAGGCCGACGAGGAGGAGGAGGCCGGCGAGGAAGAGGACGCGGAGCAGTACAAGCACAACATGTCCACGCGATCGGTACGAATGTAGTTGGTCAAATTCTTGGTTTATTCTTTCAAATTTTATACTAAAATTTTATATTTGTATTAAATCTTCATTGTACATTAGAAAAAAATTCTATTACTTTGATGCCATAGTTAACTAAATAAGATGTTTTGGAACATTCGTTATGGTGTTATTTGTTCTAATGTTGTAATGTATAGCATTTCAAATTTGTTATTTCTAATTTTAAATTGCATGTTGTAATAAAGCACTCTTTGAACTAGTTCTTCATAGTTGCAAAAATTGTATAGTATATACATATGCATTTGTGTGTATGTATGTGTGATTCGTGTATATTTTTGCACATCCTTAAATATCATGACCAAGATCTCTAAATCATAGAGTCTAACAAATATCTTAGTGGTAGTTCTAGTGTATTATTAGTTAAGTATGATTATCGAAATCTCTAGAGTACGAACTGAATCAAGAGCTTGGGGAAAGAAGGAATAAACTCACCGAGTCTGGACGGGATACTACGAGCATCCTCGAGTTTAGTGGGTTGGTCTGCTGGACATACATTTGCACGTACTATCTTAGAACTCTCCATACGGTCTTTGATGCATAGCAATACTGCTATTATTTGTCTTTGATTGTCGTATGGTGAGTTAGCGATGATACCATTTTGTAACGCCCCCGAATCGGGTCTATGCAGATTTCAGTATTTCCCGCCAAAACCCGCATAGAAGCGATTCAAAGACGCCCACCAGACACTTTCGTGTGGGTGGGATTTGATTACAAGCAGTTACATCACAATAGTTTATAACAGAGTCCACAAGAACTTATATATACAACAACGACTCCAAGAGTTAAGGATACAAATGATACAACTCAAAGAGAAAGCAAGAATAGTATCCGAGTTCGGACAAGATCCAAATGGGACTAAGAGTCCTGAAGAATAACCAAGCGGTGTCCAACCCTGCTGAGGCCAAGCCGGAAGGGTAACCTTGCTAATGTCATCAATCACATACCTGTCAAACCAAAAGGGTGCCGACAAAGGGCAAATGAAAAACAGAAATAGAGCGGTCAGTACTGAGGCCAGTACACGGCGAGACTAGAATTCGTCGGTCCTCGCCTCCATAGGTATGGTGGGCTCAGCGACAGCAAAGCTTGCACTATCTAACTTATAGAGACACGCTACAACTTCCACTATTAAAGCGAGATAAGAGAGCACTATATGGTAACTATAATATAACACCAAACATAACCCATCCGAAGCTTTCCCCCTCGAAGACCAGTCGAGGAAGTCCCCTTGCGGAACACACGCGGTGACAATTTTAGTTAAGCAGGTGTTTAGTTGATAGGGATAATTACTAATCATATTATTAGAGGAAAAACATTAGTGGCGTTGTCTATGATCATGACACTGTACTCCTGAGGCGTCCATAACCGTGGACACACCGCTTTTCGAAAAGATTTACCCTGCAGGGGTGCACTATTGTACCCAAACGCATGCTCAACCCTTCAGGCAACACATCACGTGTGGCATCCGAATCTCACAACAAGAACTGTCCCATAACTACGCGCATATCCAGAGACATCACCTACTGTGGGGAACCAACCAAGAGGTAGGACGATTCTCAAGGAAGGCACAGTGTTTGCGCCTACTGGTGGATCGGGCCCTGCGGGGTAACCTGTACACATCGTGGGTGCCGCCAGCGTGTACCGCGATTTATGTATGCAAGCCATGGCAATCCACGAAAACATCAAGTCCGAAGACATATCAACTCACCCATGTCTAAGGACATATTATGCGTATGCACCAAATGGAAAACCAATTTTGTAACCCTCTGGATATACGAATAGCACCGGTAGTTGAGGAGGGATCCCAGAGGCCCCACGTTTGGTTAGCGCGATCAACTCAGAATTGGTATCGTAGAACGAACGGGTCCTAGGTCGGCTCAAGCAGTTCCCAAAGGTGGTCCCTACCGGGGCCTTATTATTAGGTGAAACCATAATCATAACCATAACCAACATCACCAATTTAATTATCTTATCACCATCAATATCCAAGTATCATGTTTCACCTGTATAAGAGCGGTACTAATCATGCCTACGACTCGCAAGGATAAAGCTAACTAATCAAACGAGGCAATAGGATAACCAAGGCAATATAGTGGAGCAGGTAAATAAAGGGACAGTATTATAGCATCGACAATAAGGATAGCAGTAGATCAATTGGAGGAAATAAAGACTATAAATGCAAAATAGGTAGAAGGGGGAGAATGCTCGCCTGAGAGACAAAGTTGAGAAACCGAAGGCTTGTCGTTTCTCGCATCGACTCATCGTCCTTTCCGGTGAAGAAGCAAACACTAGAAAGAGCAAACGATGCAATATTTAATACTAGACAAAAGATCCAGCATGATTATGATATGATGCATGGCATGGAAATATGCGGTCCCACTTAGCAATATTAAGCGGAATCGGGATCCCGACATTTTAAATAGAAGGTTCAAGTTATTTAGCTACCCGCAAATTAAATGTTGAATTAACAAGGCAAAGCATGACATTGGTTCGCTACACAAATTTAAATGGGGCAATATAAGGCTAGATTTGCCCGCATATGGTCTCAATATTTAATTATGAGGTGAATCGACAAAGTGTCCCCAACCCACATGATGCGATGCAAGCATGCATATTTTAAACCCAATAATATATGTCATTTACATAAATAGGGGGAGGGGTCTCGGATAGAGGTCAACATTTTGGGTACGAAGATCTTGTCAGTGGTCCTACGAGTGGCACCATGTTCGTTCTTCGAAACATCATCGTCGGAGTCATGTAGTCGTGGCAGCGGGTAAGGCTCATCTTCACACGGTCAACAGCGACATGCCACCACATCACACTACTACACCAACATCTCTCGTGCACCACCACAATTTCACATCAACCGGGAGTGACTCATGGCACCTCTTGGTTGAATCGGAGCCCCTGGACATTACGTAGCATCAGCAGAACAAACACACGGGCAGACCAAAGACTTAAGTCAGACAACAACACAGTACCAGAGCAAGAACATCCAAGGCTTGCACACGTGTTGGTCAACAAAAGAGAACTTGGCCATGGCCTAGAACTGTTAGAAATATAAGCAATAATTCATATGATTTAATCCGAATAATAAATTGATAAAGCATGATCATACAAACGATACTAAAACCAATTATGCAGATCAACAAAGTAGATGAACAGATTACATCTATAGGAGATAAACCTGTCACATCTACACCAAACGCTAGAACAAAGAACTCTAGCATAATCTGAAAAAGACAGTTGAGGATTGTTGAAGTGTATAAGTGGATTGCACTAGCTCTTTCCATCAGTTTGGACTTTTGTTGCGTTGGCTAGTGCATGAAGCTTGACATGGTATTAGAGCCTAAGGTCTCGAGTTCGAGTCCTGGCTTTCGCAATTTATTCTAAAATTGCTGTAGACCCCTCTGTGTCCACGTATAGGCCTCTTGAGTCATAAGTGAATTTCGCGTGTCGTCGCTCTCTTCCGGTTACACGTGCTAACTTCTCCCCGTCACACGTGAGAGGGGGTGTTGAAGTGTATAAGTGGATTGCACTAGCTATTTCCATCAGTTCGGACTTTTGGTTGCGTTGGCTAGTGCATGAAGCTTGACAAGGATCACATACAGTATTGGATGAATAGCAGCCATAGCGGTCGCAGCAGCGTCGCCCATGTTAAGATTTTCGAAGAGGTCGCTGACGTCCGGGAAAAAGTCATCGTCGGACGATGTCGTAGTTTCCAGTAGTCGCGCTTGAGCGCTCCCCAAAAACCTGATCGCCCCTCACCCGTACAGGTTCACGAGAGGCGGGGTTTCGGAGGCCTGCTGTCCCGATCTACGGTGCACGCCGCAAGCCAGGATGAGGAAGACGAAAGCGGCGGCGCAAGGTTTTAGAGGTAGGCGCATGTGTGGATTGATTCACCGATTAGGTTTAGCGCAGACGCTTATATAGTGCGCAGGTTAGGGAGATCGTGGGCTCAGCCCACGTCCATAAAAACTAGAAACAGATGTAATTAACGCGTCCGTTAATGACTCATAATTAGTTTTCTCAACCAGTAAAATAAAGCTCGGCTCGGCGAGATTCCCGCAACCCGCGGCGCGCGCGCGTCGTGACGAGGCGAGGCGTGGCGTGGCGTGGCGAGGAGAGGCGGGCGGCGTCGGAGGAGGAGTGCGCGAGGGCTACTCTTCTTGTCACACCTTAGTGAGTGGTGCAACACTCTACTATATAAGGTGGTCCAACTCCCCTTCAACTAGCAATGTGGGACTAAACTTTAGCACCACTAGCACAGCCATATGCTGCCATATACAAGTGGGCCAAAGAGAATTTCAGAATTTGTCTAATGGGCCAGCAGCCCAATATACACCAAATTTCAACAATCCCCCACAAAGTCTCATTGGAACATCACAACACTTTTCTTCCAGAACATTATTTTATATCCCGGTGTGTAGTCGAAACTGTTAAGTTGAACTTCCATATTAAACTTCATGCTATGCTATCTAGCAACTTGAATAGTGGACTATGCCTTGAACTACAAGTTTTCTGCGCGCTAGTTTCACACAAAATCTAGACCGGTACAGAGCTACCGTCGGCTTGCCCGTGGTTTGGAGCTTATGCGTCATACTCCAGGGCCTTTCATGAGTTTATTAGAGAGCACCCAACTCTCACGGACTGTGACGTTTAACAATTAGACTCATATAGGTGTGTTCCTCAAGAGATGTTCTGCAGGACAACATCTCCGCTTATAAAAAGCCACTTGGAACACATTAAGATAAATATCAACCTGCCATGCAGATTAAGAGAGTATTGCATCTTTATGGAGATGTAAATATAATATGGGGATACTTTCCTCTCACCTGACCAACAGCTTGTCTCTCAGCTCTAATTCACGGGATCTCCGATCACATAGAGTGGGTTGCCACTGGGATCAACTCATAGCGTGGGTCTCAAACTCATCTCCCTCGATGCATTATCTATCACATTGCGTGATAAACCCTTTGTGAATGGATCTGCGAGGTTCTTAGATATTTGGATATAATCCAACGCAATAACTCCGGAGTTTCCCAGTTTCCTGACAGATTTCAATCTCCTCTTCACATGCCTTGATGACTTCATATTATCCTTAGAACTTTTTACTTTGACGATCATAGTTTGATTATCACAGTTCATCGGGATGGCGGGTATTGGTTTTTCAACCACAGGTAAGTCCATCAAGAGCTCACGAAGCCACTTTGCTTCAACAGTGGCTGTGTCTAATGCTGTGAGTTCTGCTTCCATTGTTGACCTCGTTAAGATGGTCTGCTTGCAAGACTTCCAGGAAACAGCGCCACCACCAAGTGTAAACAGATAACCACTTGTGGCCTTAATCTCATCAGCATCAGATATCCAATTTGAATCATTATAACCCTCAAGTACCCGTGGATACCCAGTATAGTGAATACCATAACTCGCAGTGCCTTTCAAATAGCGCAAAACTCTTTCAAGAGCATGCCAATGATCATCTCCGGGATTTGACACAAATCGACTCAGTTTGCTTATAGCAAAGAAGATATCAGGTCTAGTAGCGCTGGCTAAATACATGGGCGAGCCAATAATTTGAGAATATCTCAATTGATCTTTAGCAGTCCTTCGATTCTTTCAAAGTAGCACACTCGAATCATAAGGCGTTGGAGAATAATTGCGGTCGCTATACCCGAAGCGACTCAATATCTTTTCCACGTAGTGAGACTGAAGCAGTGTAATCCCACCATTGTCATCCTTGAGTAGCTTGATGTTTAATATTACATCAGCCACTCCCAAGTCCTTCATCTCAAAGCAGCGAGATAGGAACTCTTTGACCTCCTCGATAACAGCGAGGTTGGTTCCGAATATCAATATGTCATCAACATAGAGACACATAATAACTCCCTCACCCCCACCATGGCGATAGTATACACATTTTTCAGCTTCGTTTAGATCAAAGCCTTCAACAGTTAAAGTTCTTTCAAACTTCTCGTGCCACTGCTTAGGAGCTTTCTTAAGACCATATAAAGACTTCACTAACTTACACACATTTCCTTCTTAACCATCTACTACAAATCCGTCAGGCTGCTCCATATAAATTTCCTCATCTAGCTCTCCATTTAGAAAAGCTGTGTTAACGTCCATTTGATGAACGAGAAGACCATGTGAGGCAGCCAAGGATAGTAGTACTCGAATAGTGGTCAATCTGGCTACATGTGAGTAGGTATCGAAGAAGTCTTTACCTTCCTTTTGGGTAAAACCCTTAGCCACAAGACGTGCCTTGTACTTTTCAATAGTACCATCAGGTCTAAGCTTTTTCTTGAACACCCACTTACATCCTACAGGTTTGCACCCGTAAGGACGATCAGTGACTTCCCAAGTACCATTAGCTAAGATGGAGTCCATCTCACTTTGGACAGCTTCCTTCCAGTAGTCAGCATCTTGAGATGCATAAGCTTCTGAAATGGAAGTGGGAGTATCATCCAAAAGGTACACAATGAAATCATCACCAAATGACTTTGCAGTCCTTTGTCTCTTGCTCTTTTTGGAAGCTTCATTGTCATCCTCCACATGATCATCAGAGTGTTCTATCAGCATAGTGGATTTAGGAATTATAGAAAATTCCTGACTAGATGAACTAGTCATCTCCTGATTTGATGAGCTAGACATACCTTTCATAGGAAAGATGTCCTCAAAGAAAGTCGCATCATTCGACTCCATAATTGTACCAACATGCATGTAGAATACCTCAGATTTTACTATCAAAAATCTATAGCCAATGCTATGAAAAGCATATCCCAGAAAAACACAATCAACGGTTTTTGGTCCAAGCTTTCGCTTCTTGGGTATTGGAATATTGACTTTCGCCAAACAACCCCAAGTTCATAAGTAAGAGAGTTTAAACCTTTTCTTTTCCCATTCCTCAAATGGAGTCATAGTTTTATCCTTTAAAGGAACACGGTTTAGGACATGACACGCAGTCATTAGCGCCTCCCCCCACCATTCCTTGGAAAGACCCTATGTATCTAACATGGCGTTAACCAAATCAGTTAGAGTGCGGTTCTTTCTTTCGGCCACCCCATTTGACTGAGGTGAGTAGGGAGGCGTCCTCTCATGTATAATACCATGTTCCGCACAAAATAAATCAAATTCATTTGAAAAGTACTCTCCACCATGATCCGACCTTAGCCGCTTGATTTTAAGATCAAGTTGGTTTTCTGCCTCAGCTTTATAGATTTTGAAGTAGTTCAAAGCTTCATCTTTAAATTTCAGAAGATAAACATAGCAATATCTAGTGGAGTCATCAATCAACGTCATAAAGTATCGTTTTCCACCTTTTGTCAACACACCATTCATCTCACAAAGATCTGAATGTATAAGTTCTAGCGGTGCTAAGTTTCTCGGTTCCGCGGCCGTATGAGACTTGCGGGGTTGCTTTGCTTGCACACAAACTTGGCACTTAGAACCTTTGACAGTGGTAAATTTTGGAATTAAACTCATATTGGCTAGCCGCGTCATGCAACCAAAGTTAATATGACAAGGTCGTGAATGCCAAACATTGGACTCATTATCATTGCAAACATGATTAATAACTTTAGTACATGAGTCTGACAAAGACAAGCGGAACAGACCTCCGCACTCATAACCCTTTCCAACAAATTGAACATACTTAGAAATTACAACTTTATTGGACTCAAAAACCAACTTAAAGCCATCTCAACATAAAAGCGATCCGCTGACGAGATTCTTATTGATGGAGGGAACGTGCTGCACATTCTTCAGTTGTACGGTCTTTCCCGAAGTAAAATTCAAATTTACCGTACCAACACCATGAACAGAAGCACGTGAGCCGTTTCCCATCAGCACAAAAAGAGGTCCTTGAGACCTGATTAGAGGAAAACATGGAAATATCAGAACATACATGTGTATTAGCACCCGTGTCTATCCACCAATCAGGAGAATGACATACTAAAAGGATAGTAGGTAAAATACCGTACCCAACATCCTTCATCTCAGTATCGCTAATAACAACATTAGCGGCATTGCCGCTGTTCCCATGTTGACGCTTGTCAAAGCGATTAGGGCAGCTAGTGTGGTGACCCAGCATACCATTGTATGTGTAGTACACTATAGTCGTTGACATGACATTCACAGAACACCGTTCCGTAAATATCACATCCCTCAGAGTGGTACAACAGAAACATTGCGCGTCCATATTACAAAGGTACACACATTATTATTATTACAATACCGGAAGTTCAATACTTCCAAAAGATCCAACTTACAAACCAAAATATAAGATGTTTAGCGGAAACTTAAAAGTAACAACTCCGACTAGGAGTGGGGCTCAATAGCTTATTTTATAGAGTTCATGATGTTCGGCTCCGTTAGTTACTACTAACTAGACCCTTAAGTGGACTCGTTCTCATCTACACCGTAGCGGATCTCGTAGTCCATGCCTTCAACTCCTTCGGATAGATCAGGTTCCCCGTAGAACACGTCTTCTTGGCATTCAGCTGCATACATTGGCACGTCTTCTGGATCCTCAGAGTCTAAGCAAGGGATCAAAGGAAAGAATGAGTAGCAGCGTTACCCAACAAGTTCATTATATGCAAGGTGGGAAGTTTGATGCTCTAACTACCACCTCAGATTATAAATCTTTGACGCTATGCAGTTTTTTTGTAAATCTTTCTTCAAAGATTGATTTTATTCTGAAAAACTATGACAATCAGCCTTCACAGGTTGACTAGAACTTTCATGGAGTTCCTTTCCTGCTGCGTTCGTAGCTCCTTCTCGGAACAGGGAGTAACAAGTTACAGTTCTTAGTTCTTACACTCTGCAGAGGTGCGTTACTTTACCCATGAGAGATCAACTCCTTGTTGCGCAACCGGGCGTACTTTCCCATCCACAATTCCATGATGTGGGGCCCAGTAGTTGGTCCAAGCCAATCACTGCCCCCTTCGTGACCCCACATGCCTCCTTGGTGTACACCATGCCCACATAATGAATTACGACAATGGTTTGTACAAACCGTTAGATACCAGAACTATCGTGGGACGTTGAGGGTTGCCACCCATATGCTGCATATCCTCTACGAATTACCATTTAATATGCACGCTACAAGGATAACAACCACGAACTGCACATCCGGCTTCATGCGAGAGGAAGAAGATACAACTGACTTCTCTGTCCCATTCCAAATCTCATGGCTAACGCGTAATATACGGCGCTAGAATCACTGATGTCAGGGGTTATTAAGTCCCTATTTGATCATCATTGTTGCAATTAGAACTCTAAGTTCTATTGCTCCATTATATCACCACTTAGGATGATATCTATGATTTCTTTGTTTATGAAGATAATATTTTATTTCTTTTATAACACATATGATAACACACAATTTGCAAATACTTTGATAAAGACTCTTCAAAGTACATGAGCAAGTGATGAACTTGCCTTGTGATGGCAAGGTAGTGAAGTCTGATGCTTGCACTGGACCTTGAGCTTCTTGTTCTACAAAAACATCATTATTGCCCGGTAAGGGCAATATTTAAAGAAGCAAAATGATTATGCAAGTAATGTAATGCATTATTTAAATTTATATGCATTTATCCCAAATATTCCCTTTCGAGTAATAAGGGATTTATAAATATTTCTTTTTAATATTTATAACATGTACTGAGTTATTTTATTTTATTTCCCTTTATTTGACTTTTATTGATTTAATAATTCCTTTAGGAATTATCAATTATACCTTAATTTTATTACTAAATATTTATTTAGTATTTTTCAAAAATACTATAATATTAATAAATAATGAAAGTGATTTTTATTTATTTTAATCACCTTTCAATAATTTTGTAAAATTCCACAAGGAATATTTAAATTACAAAATTCTTATAAAAAATTGAATGTCCAAAATTTGATATCTTATTTTATTTGGACAGAATGGATTATTATGAATCCAAAAATATTTTATTTATGATTTTTTGACTATTATTTTATTTTCTATAATTTTATTGAGGTTAGGGGTATTTTGGTCTTTTCCAATTGATCAAAAGATTTATTAAATATCCTAGGCTGGCCCCTTGGGCTTATGACTACCCCGAAGGGTTTTGGCCCACCCAGCCCAGACTGCCTCGTTCTCTCCCTCGACCTCCTCTCCTCCTCCTCCTCCTCCTCCTCTAACTCGATCCCGTGGCCGGCGATGCCGCCACCGTTGTTCCCCACCGCCGTCGGCCGTTCTGGCCACCATCGTGGTGCGGGTTGGGGTTATCGACGACGCTCGTTCGCTCTGTCCACTTGGATTTGACTCTAGGGCTTCCCCGTGGCCAGGTCCACCCCATTCCCGAACCCTAGGGTTGGGAAAAGGTACTGCCGCCGCTGCCGCGATCTCGCCTGCGGTGGTGTGCTGGGCTCGTGTGCTATTGCGGCCTCCACCGTGGAAGGTGCAGGTTGCAGCGCCCTTCTGGGTGCTCCCTATGCCGCCGCGGTGCGTCGGCCCCTCTGCTTCCTCTTCGATTCACCAGCGAGGACCTCGGGTAAGTGGTCTCTATGGTGTTCGTTCATGCTACTGCCTTGATTCTTTTTGGTGTGTAGCTAGTGGCTTCTGACGTTGAGTGATGATGTGCTGATTGGGTTCATCTCAGGATTAGGGTTCATAACCCCTCTGTTGATCACATCTAGGATGCTTTCGATCTAGTGTTAATCATATTTGATCATGTGAAATGATTGCTTGCTATGGTTAAGGATTTGTAGTAGCTTTGATGTTACTAGTTGCCTGTCAGATTTGTCCTAGTGCTAATCTACCATGATCCAGGCTAGTTGTTCCAGTCAAATCCTTAATTGGATTATGTTGTTGGTCTGAGGCTTTACTCTACTGTCAGTTTGCTTATACTGACAGTGTTTGCTTACTGCAATTATACTGTTGGCTTGTCTGAGATTTTACTTACTGAATCAAATCATTGCTTGCAATGATTTCTGTGAATGTATAAATGAATTTAAGGTTGATTCCTGGCATTTGGCTCAGGAAAATGATATGTAATGATTTGTCCCTTTTCCTGTGGGAACTAAGCAAAGATGATTTTAGCTCATTAAGAACTTGTCCTTGTGATACCATTGTATTTTGGCACACAATTGATTAGGTTTTTTTTATTTCTGGGCTTAGCTTGATTATGCTTGTGATTAAAACTGATAATATAATATGGAAGCTTTCTTATCTTGCCTATGATGTTGGTCTGAGGCTCTAGGATGTAATTCCTAGTTAGTTGGGCAATAATTTGTTTGAATCTTGTAGGATTAGAGGTGCTACTCTCTCTTTGAGAGATGTGCCCTGATCTGATAGGATCAAATGAAAATGATCTAAGTTGCAAAATAACACTAAACCCAGTGATGCTGGTCTGAGGGTTTAGTGTTTGTGGTTGAGCTTGATTTCTTATCCTTATGCTTGAATTCTCTAGGATAGATTCACCCCTCTTGGGTGCATACTGAGAGATCATTACATAAAGCAACACATGCTTTTGTTTATATATTCTGATGAAAGCATGTGATGGTTTTATGAGACTCACCACAAGATTTGATGTTGGTGTAGTATATTGATGATGATCTTGATCTTGGTCTGAATCTTGATCTACTTTAACTGTGCTCCTGAGCTTGCTCTTGAGTTTGCCTGCTCCTCCTAGCTCCTGGGCTTGACCTTGATGTCCACCAGATTCATCCCTCTCCTTATGTCACCATCCTGGTGATGTTTGGGTTAATCTGGGTGGTTGGTTTGGCTGTTGTTCTTGGTTTACTTGTTGTTCACCCTGGCTGTGGTGTGGTGTGGTGTAGTGATGCACTGAGTTGCTTCCCCACGGTTGTGCTCTGGTTTTGTTTTATCTGGTTGTGCTTGTGAAGTCGACAGCACACCCTTTGCATGCTTGTGTGTGTGCAGCCTATGTGCCTGCTATGCACATATGGATAGGTTCAGAAAATTTGAACTTACTATTACCAATCTACTTTTACCTTGGCTGGTGAATTGGTCCCTTTTGGCTGTCATTTGCATTCTGGCTGTGAATTTATGAAAGATGAAATCTTTCATATTGGTGAAACTTGCCCCTCTTTAACATTTCTCAATGATGAGATTGTCAAGTGCACCTCACTGACATATCCGAGAGAAATATATACTAACAATAATCTTGTTTTATTTCTGGTTAATCTTTGTTTTGCAGGTTCAAAGATAAAGATGAAGATTTAGTGTAGGTTTTAGATATAGGATAGTTAGTAGATGTAATTTTCTTAGTCCTTTGTAATTTTCTTTTATAGTTCTTGTAATCTTTATTTTATTCAATTGTAATAAAGATTATATTATTGTTAATAAAGAATATTCTTATTCTTTATTCTGTTGTAACTTGTTTATGTCTTTATAATATGAAAATGAATTTCATAATTTCTATTGTTTTGAGATTTAAGTTATACTACCTATATCTTAATTAATTTAAGATTCAAATCTTATATCTAAATCATTTAAATTATTATTCAAACACTTAAGTTTTTAAATTCAAACCCCTTTCAAAAAACACATAATTCTTTTAAGATCACATCAAAGTTTATAACAATCCTCCTTTAAGTCTAAACCTAATCTTAAAGTAAGAAAGAAACATTGATCACTTAAGATTTTATTTGGCGAAAATTTTACCCACCTTTTCACAAATAGATGCATGCAACAATACATAATCCTAAATCTACCCTTCGTTAGGTTCCTAAATGCTGGGATGTTACAGCTAGGAGCCCAATGACCAGGATCACCACAGACGTGGCAAGATCCTTTCCTCTTATCATTTTTCTTTTTGAAGTTGGTTAAGTGTGTGGCCTTGTTCTTGCCATCAAACTTCCCCTTTCCTTCAGTTTTGTTCTTATTCTTGAACTTGTGGGATTGGAAGTTTTTCCTCTGCACTAAATTGGCAGTAGAACCTCCCTCAAATCCTCGAGCAGTTTTGTCCTTTGATCTCGCCTTCTCTTGCACATGAAGAGACCCAATGAGATCCGTAATGGAAAACTCTTGTCTCTTATGTTTCAGAGAAGTAGCAAAGTTCCTCCACGAGGAAGGAAGCTTGGCAATAATGCCACCAACCACAAATTTTTCTGGTAAGGAACATTTGAATTGCTCAAGTTCTTTGGCAAGTGATTGTATCTCATGAGCTTGCTCAACGACGGAGCGCTCATCAACCATCTTGCAGTCATAGAATTGCTCCATTTCATACAACTCAGTGCCAGCGTCTGAGACCCCAAACTTGGCCTCGAGCGCTTTCCACGCGTCCTTTCCATTATCAAATAACATATACGGGTCAACAATGTTGTCCCCAAGAACACTGAACAAAGCCGCCATAAACATGGTATCGGCTTTCTTAAAGTTCGCTTCCTGCTCAGCAGAAAGATCTCCTTCAGGTTTGCTAAGAGTGGCGCTATAGTAGTTCAGGTTTTCAAACCAGAGAACTGCTCTCTTGCGCCATCTCTTATAGTACATGCCATCAAAAGGAGGCGACCTAGTAGCCGCGACTACACCAGTGGAATTCAGTTGCCTATAATCAGGTTTTTGGATTATTGGAAATATAAGCAATAATCCATATGATTTAATCCGAATAATAAATTGATAAAGCATGATCATACAAACGGTACTAAAACCAATTATGCAGATCAACAAAGTAGATGAACATATTACATCTATAGGAGATAAACCTATCACATCTACACCAAACGCTAGAACAAAGAACTCTAGCATAATCTGAAAAAGACAGTTGAGGATCACATACAGTATTGGCTGAATAGCAGCCGTAGCGGTCGCAGCAGCGTATCCCATGTTGAGATTGTCGAAGAGGTCGCTAACATCCGGGAAGAAGTCGTCGTTTGGGAACTCGTCGTCGGACGACGTCGTAGTTGCCAGTAGTCGCGCTTGAGCGCTCCCCAAAAACCTGATCGCCCCTCACCCGTACAGGTTCACGAGAGGCGGGGTTCCAGAGGCCTACAGTCCCGATCTGCGGTGCATGCCGCAAGCCGGGATGAGGAAGACGAAAGCGGAGGCGCAAGGTTCTGGAGGTAGGCGCGTGTGTGGATTGATTCACCGATTAGGTTTAGCGCAGACGCTTATAAAGTGCGCAGGTTAGGGAGATCGTGGGCTCAACCAAATAAAGCTCGGCTCGGCGAGATTCCCGCAACTCGTGGCGCGCGCGTCGTGACGAGGCGAGGCGTGGCGAGGCGAGGCGGGCGGCATCGGAGGAGTGCGCGAGGTCTACTCTTCTTGTCACACCTTAGTGAGTGATGCAACACTCTACTATATAAGGTGGTCCAACTCACCTTCAACTAGCAATGTGGGACTAAACTTTAGCACCACTAGCACAGCCATATGCTGCCATATACAAGTGGGCCAAAGAGAATTTCAGAATTTGTCTAATGAGCCAGCAAACCAATATACACCAAATTCCAACAAGAACGGCAGAATCATGGCGACGGGCAGGGAGCTGCGGGACTGCCCGCTTGCAGAGACGGGGCTCGGGCGGCGGGAGGCGAAGGTCGATGGCGGCACACAGGGTGCAGACGCGGGCGGCGGAAGAGCTAGAGGAGGGCGGCGGCCGCTGGCGGCTCAGCGGGGTACGGGTGAGGCCGGCGACAGGCACAGGAGGTGCGGAGGATGGCGAGGGAGCTCGGGGGAGGGGGGGGGGCGAACATCGGAGGAGGCCTCCCTGGCGGCGTTGGAGGTCGACGCGGGAGGCACAACGAGGTACTGGTCGCGCGGTCGGAGTAGGGAGCCGGCCATGGCGAGGTGGCGGCGTACTGCCAGCCGGAAAGGAGGGGCAGCAGCTTGAGCCAGATGGGGCGCGGCGGAGGGCTCGCTGTCGGCGGCGCAGGAAGGCGTCGGGTTGAGGAAGGTTGGGGATTGCGAGGAAGGTGAGATCAAGCTCATGCGGCGGCGCGCGGGCCGGGATGCAGAGGACGGCGACGGCAGATGCGGGGATCGAGCGAGGAGCAAGGAAACGGGGCTGGGGCGCGCGTGCGTGTTGTGTGTCCCGAGTGCGTGCGTTTCTGGTGTGGGTCGTGTCTAGTGGTTGTGTGCGTGAGTCTGTGTCCACCGTGGACAAGTGTGGTTGTGTGTACGTGCGTGGATATGGCAGTGTGTGATGCGTGTGTGGGTGGCTCGCGGCGGACGAGTACAATTAGGTCTAGGGTTGGTTATCTGAGGTGGTAGGTGGTCTTTCGACTGGCCTTTGGGCCTTGTCGTTTGACTGCCTCCCCCACTAAAAACATTTTTATTTTATTTTTATTTTAAAATAATTTTGTAAATAATTTTTAGACAAACAAAATATCCGAAAGATCGGGGGTTTTAATTTAAAATTAGAGAAGAAGACTAATTAGAAACAAAAGATACTTTTGGTTAAAATATTTGACAGCAAAATATCATGATGATGTAAAATAGAAAATAACATGCAATTTTATTTCGAAATATTTTTCGAGGCATTACACATTTCGAATTGGGAAACGCCATGGGTTAACGCACACGCACATGCCTCCGTTGAAGGAGTTTCCTTCAACGCTCCGGAACACACATACACGACCCGCATGTTCGCTCATTTCCATAGGGAAACTCATGTATCACACTCGTGAGGAAGCAGAGCACTAGAACTAGTAGAAGGCGCCCCCGACGGCACCCTTGGCTATAAAATCGAATGCCAACCCAAGCAACCTTCCATCGCGCTCGCTCCTCTCTATCTCTTCCTCTTCACCCACCACAGCAAATGAATAGTTCAACCGCCAATTGGAGTGTCATGGAGGATGTCGGTGGTTGCAATAATGTACAGTCTAGAGGACGTGGTAAGTATAACCTAGCGGAGATGGAGATTGTCCATGAAGAGATGGTGATCCCCAAGGTGATCCCCAAGTATGACCTATCTTGAACTTAGGTTGTATTGTATCCAAAATCTTGAGGGAGGTGTGCACTAACATTTGCTTGACCCACAACAAGATGGAGCGTGCGACGTGAACTTAACTCCCTGTACAAACATTTTACATTATGTCTAGTAGCTAAAAATCTCAAACGTTGCACACCATGAACTATGGTATACAAATAGTTATATTTCATTCACTCTAATGTGCACACCTTGATAATGGTTGGTTTGGTTTCTGGGTTTTGGAGAAAGGTAACACCAATAGAATTTTTGATTGTTTGTAAATTTTAGACAATCTATGCCTATTCTATGCGGACAAAGCAAGAAATAAGCAAGTACTTCCTCCGTTTTAAAATATAAGATGTTTTAGCTTTGTAAAGCAAATGTATTTAGATTTATTTTAGTATGCAGGTTACTTAACTTTGAGGTGAATCTATACACTAAAAAAAGTCTAAATTTATTTTCTTCATAAATCTAAAATATTTTATATTTTAAAAAGGAGAGAGTAGGACGTTTTAATTTTTTTTGGTCGGGGATTACTTTGCACTGTCCTAAAGGCTATACTTTAGGCTCCCACCGCAGACCGCTATATCGCTCGGCCCGCGAGTACTAGAGACAGACGCGCGAAGCCAATTGCCGTGCGGAAACTTCACCCGCGCGGACGGAGCTTCACATGCCATGTCCTGGCCGCTGCGGCCTCCCGCCCGTCGTCTCCGGAATCGCGCCGCCCGGAATCGCGTCGCCCGCCGCCTGTAAGACCCTCGCCGCCCGGAATTGCGCCGCTCGGCCGCCTGTCGCCGTCCCTGGCCGCCCGTCGCCGCCCAGACTGGCATGGAGTCGGCGAAGCCGCCGCCCGCCCCTCGCCATGCGTGGCTTCCTGGAATCACGCCGGCCGCGCCCGCCTGCCGCGTCCGCACAAAGCTCAGCCAAATCGACCTCGTCTTGCTCCAATCGATTGAGTTTCTTCCGCTAGCTCGTCATGCTCCAATCGATTGAGCTGCTTTCATCTAGCTAGCTAGCTAGATCGAGCAGATTGAGATGCTTTCAGCTAGACTCGATTCCTCCGTGCGCGCATACAGCAGAGACGGAGTTGTGGAGGACTCGATTGTTGTTTCAAAAAGAACTATAGGGTCTTTCTTGTAACATTTGGAGCTCTATTTTAAGTATCTGGTAAAGCATTGTCTATTTCGCGCTACAGTTTAGCGCGTTCGGTGGAGGCTCACTCAGTCCCACGCCTAAAAAATTGATCCAGCATGTTGCAAATGAAGTCTGCTGAAGATGCTCTAATACCATAACTTTAGATTAGGTTTCAGACTCTTATGTAAGTTACCAATTGAAAGATGTACAAAGGATCGCGTGGCACCAATCAGATGCTAAGCTACCAAGAACTTGAAGCCAACGAGCAAGAATTGAGGATATCAACAATGGGAGGTTCAAATGGACCCTTGGGAAAAAGAATTCCATCTCTCATATAGGAAAAGATGGAAGCAACAATTCATATCAACAATTGAGGATACTAATGGAAACTGTCTTTGGCACATGGGCACTGGTGCTCCTGTTTTTTAAATTAAAACTTGTATTTTTAGGTCTCCATTTTTTTGAAAATAAATATATAACTAGGTATGTACACCTAGGATGTACGATAGAAATCTGGTTTTTAAAATATATTGTATTTTGGGCTACACAAAAAACATTTTTTTTACAAAACATACATATTTCTAATCTTATTTACTGTTAGATTTTTTTTTCCAAACAACTTTTTTACTGAAATTTTACATAATATATGGACCATGTATATGCATTTCCGAGATTTTTCTCATTTTTTAAAACTCAAAAGTACTACCTCCTCCTACCCATATTACTTGACTTGGATTTTTTAAAATTTGAATAAACCTATATACTAAATAGTGTCTAGATTCATCTAAATCTAGACAATTTGAGTCAACTAATATGGGTCGAAGAAAATAGATTTTTTTTCAAAAATAAGGGAGCACTGGTACGCACTTGCACCAAATATCCACTCGGATATTAAGAGAGATTTGAGGACAAACCACTTGTCAGCTTCTGATATGCTCTAGATCAACGCAGTCATAGATAGTACATTACATGTATGCCATACACTTTGCAATTTTGTGATACTAAACAAACCACTACAAAATAGGGTTCTACATGGATAGGAAAATATCTTGTGTATATACATATACACATAAAAACAAAAATAAGTTACGTAAATTAAGTTTTGGACAAAAAAATTCTTAATTTATCTACATATATAATTAATGGATAGGAATACAAGCCGAAATAGATGTTAAATGCACAAACACACTCCTCTCTTAGGCCTTTCACAATGGACCATTTCTTAGCACGTTATCATAGGCACCGAGATATTCTAAGAAACGGTCACTCCAATGGGTTATTTTTTAAAGATGTATCTAAAGGATCATGCATTTAATAATTTGGGCTCATACATGGAGTATAGGATTGGACCAGCCAATTTTCCTGTCTATGGTTGCGTGCAGGAGGTGTAGCTTAGCTAAGATACAACATCACTCTCTTTCATTATTAACTATGATGCCACATAAGAAAATTGTCTAGGATATAAAGCTAAGATACACTCATTGTGAAAGGCCTTAACGCCCAAATGTACGGAGTGTTTAATGGTTGCAAGCGGCTTTTAAATATTGCAACGAAAGATGGTTTGTTATTAAGAGGTGTTACGCAATATATAACAATAATTTTGAAACACAACTTTTAAATATGTGGGCACAATTTAAACTGTGGGGCGGATAGTCAAAATAAGCAAATTAGAGCGCTTCAATTTTTTCTTCAATTTGTTAAAATCTTAATACAAAATCCCTAAAACATGTAGGAAGGAAAATATAAGTTGTTGGAGTAATCTTTTACATGGTTAAATACAGCAGTACATGTACTCCCTCCATTCAGAAATACTCTACTTTTTGGGTTGATTTTTTGTTCAGAAATAGTCTACGTTCTAGGATACTAGGGCGCACCTTGCTAATTAATAGCCTAGGGAGCATAATTGTAGTGGAGTAACATATTTAGTTACTGTAACATCATACATATCAATGCAAGATGTCTATCATCTAATAAATGATAGACTTTGCATGACAACACTTATATGTTACTCTTCACTAAAAAAATAGTAGCATAGAGTAGTAACTTTCGTATGTTACTAGTCTATGTTACTCTCCACTATAACCAGCCTAATCAAATCGGGTACTCCCTTCGTCACTGTTTGGAGGACGTTTTAGAGAGATTGTTGGAACCTAGATGAACGCTGATTGAAACCAGATTTATGCCAACAACATGCGCCCATAAATTATGGGACGTCGTATTAAACATGTGCCCATTAATTGCATTAAAGTGCACGCGATGAATTACTGCCACGGTTTCATTCTCCCTGTCACCGCGCGCGCTCAACCGACGGGCGCAATAATCTTGGATTTTTTTTTCGATGCTGGTACATTATTCGAGGTACACTGACACCGTTTCCAATTTGTCGTGAGGCTAGTTGGTGATGACACCCGTTCGGAGAAACGTAGCTTTCGCGCAAGCTCGTTTCGTTTTCGCCGATCTCGTCGTCTTGGATCATACCGGCGCTCTCTCCTCTCGACGTCTGTGGTATGGTAGCCGTTCGGACGCAAGACGCCATAGAATGCACGTACGGTGCTAAAATTCTGCAGAAAAATAAAACCACACGAAGGTAGAAGAAAGATTCGTTGCCTTTGCCTGGCAAGTTGTATACAGCGGAGGATGCAGTGCCGGCGAGAAGCTCCACGCGCTACACGCCACGCCAGCCCGTCGGATCGACGGAAACGGCCGGGAGGAAGCTCGAGATTCCTAGCTTTGCGGCTACGCTTTCTTTGGTGTTTTTTTTTCTTTTTGCTGGTAGTAGATAATTTAGCTATTATATTACTCTCTTCGTCCTTAAATAGATGTCTCAAATATGTTAAAATTTAGATAAATTTAAGCACTATTTAGTATATAGACTCATCTAAAATTTAAAAAATCGGAGCGAGTAGTATATGTTTTTCCGTGAACTATCGCTGGATTTTTTGGATGCCCGATCGAGGTGTGGGATGCTACGCGCAGTTTAAGACCATCGATCAACGTGCGTGCGCATCTGGTGAGGTTCCGACCGAGCGATGAAAGCTGAATGATGATGCCAGATCGCCTACATCTACAGTAGCGCGTGTTTCATGCCTCCGGCGTGTTGGTTCGATTCGTCACGCCATCCCACTCAAGGCACGCCCATGATGCCCTCCGTCGACAATTCGACATGCCAGCTAGTCACGCGCGGGCGCACGGGCAAACCGCCTTTCTGTCTCCTTTCACGCCACGCTCATGCAGCACGGCGTCTAAACAGTCGCTGCTGCGCTTAACTCCGGCCTTCACGTACGATTAGCGCCGGCGGCGCATTCAATTACTTCACGCCTTTCTGCATGGGGGCTCAGATGTCACGCTGATCGTGAGTCACCACGGAGCAAAATACCCAACTAATTCAAGGCATATACACCAACGAGGCTGCTTGGAAAGTTGGAATTGAAAAAGATGAGTTCGGACGCTCAGGATGGCACGGATGCCATATAATGCTCGCATCGGCATGATATCTCGCTCTCGTTATCTAATAATCACGCAAGGCCACGTCCCCCTCGGAGCTCCTCGGCGCGCTCAGTGCCACGTTTAGTCTTTTGTTCTGCTGAAACCGGAATGAAATATTTGGAATTAGAAACTTGTTATCATGTTCTTCCCTTTCTCGTCGAAACATAGGACTCATGTATATCCTTCAAAAAGTGTTTGATCTTGAAAGCTCTATAGAAAAATATGAAGTTTCTCCGTTTCTGATAATTATTATTTTTAGTGAAGAGGAAACACCCACCAAAACCCAGAGTCAAACAAACCAATCAAAATATCCTAAAAAAACACTATAAAATAGAGCCATTAGCCTCGGTGCCTCACCGATATGATAGAGTATAAGCCCATATAATGTAAGCTTATGGGCCGGCCCCATATATCCTCGACAAATACAAAACCATTCTCTGTTGGTTAAATTCAACGCATATATTACTATCTATATACTCTTTCATTTTGTTCTATTTCTAATGTTTTTGATAGGGACGATTGATTTGATATGCTATCATGACATAAATATAGAAAGAAGTGAAATCTGGTTCACTAACAACTAACCGAGTTGCTCTGTTTGTTTTGTGTAGATTGACAGAGGGTTGACACATACACCGCTAATAGGTTAGTCTGAGCTAACCCGTGACTCGAACGCATATTCGATAAGCAGATAAATTGAGAGGTCGACCGATTGAATCTCTGCTGGATAAACAACCACTAGGGCACGACCATCGAGAACACGAAGAGCAAACCCAATCCACCATTAATGCTTTTATCCTCAAGCAGTAGCCCAATGTACTTTAACCCGCTCACTTAGTGTCTATACAACATACAAGACTCATATCTGATATCAATAATATACTACTATGAAAAAATTTATATGATCTACGCACACTAGAGGTCGCATCCCTTTGTGACCGAGGTTTTTGTAGGGTTTCGCAGCATAGTAAATCAAAAAAATTCTACGGATGCGAACGGGAAAGCCAAGATCTAATCTAGGAGATGCAAACAACGAGGGGGATTAGATAAGATCTTCATACCCTTGAAGATTCGCACAGTGGAACGTTCGTCGGAACGTGGATGATGTGGTCGTACTCGCTTCTCCTCCTCGCGATCCGATCCGATCTAACACCGCAAGTGGCGATGCCTCCGAGTGATGCACACGTGCGGCACCTCGACGTCTCCTCCTTCCTTGGTCCAGCAAGTATGGTGGAGAGACGGATTGGATCTACAACGCGACGACGCGGTGCAAGTGGTGGAGAGTTTCTGCAGCAGGGCTTCGCCTACGTGCAGTAGGGAGGGAGAGAGAGAGGAGGGCAGCAGGGCGGCTAGGGTTGAGGAGGAGGTGTGGGGGGAGGGTGCGCCCCAGTCCTCTATATATAGAGGGGTGGGCGCCAGCTCTAGCCCCTCCCCCAAGCCCTAGGCCGGCGGCCAAGGAGGGAGGAGTGGGGGGCAAGTTCCCCCCCTCCTTCTAGAAGCTCCCCTAGGGTTTCCCCTAGGTTTGGCCGGCTGGGCCCTATGGGGCCTTGTGCCCCTGGCCCAATGCGGCCAGGGCACTCCCTCATAGACCCATGCCCCCTCCCGGCAGGTGGGGCCACGTTGGTCCCCCTTCGAAAGGTTCTAGAAGCTTCCGGTACAATACCGATTAACCCGAAACAATTCCGAACTCCAAAAACTGCATTGCCTTATATGAATCTTTGGTGATGTCCCGGATCCCATCCGAGACTCCGAACAAAAACTCATAAACCAATTATCCAATCTATCCTAGCGTCGAGACACGTTAAGTGTGTGACCTTCGGGTTCGAGAATATGCATCCATGATCTTCTATCAATAATCAACAACGGGGTCTGGAAACCCATATTGACTCCCACACATTCATGGATGATCATATCGGATGAACCACGATGCCAGGATTCAATCAATCCCATATATATATATTCCCTTCGTCTCGCGATATTTTACTTGCCCGAGATTTGATCGTCGGTACCGTCATACCTAGTTCAATCTCGTTTACTTTACTCGTTCCGTAAGCCGATATCACTTTGTGATTAACTCCTTAACCACATGCTTGCAAGCGGTGTTGATATCGATTACCGAGTGGGCCCGAAGTATATCTCTCCGACTTGGGAGGGACAAATCCCATCTCGATACATACAACCCAACAGGTACTTTCCGATCACCTGAGAGACACCTTTATGATCACCCTCTCATAGGGTGACGTTTGATGACCTCAAAGCTTTCTTCCGATACCAGTGAGTTGTATTATCTCATGGTCTAAGGAATACAATATTTGACATAAGAAAAGCTTCGCAAAGATGAACACGATGACATGATCTAATTGCTCTGCTTAGTTTGGGTCTGTCCATCATATCATTCTCCCAATGATATGATCTCATTATTAATTGACAACTCATGTCCATGGTTAGGAAACCTTAACCATCGTTAATCAATGAGCTAGTCCATAGAGGCATACTAGGGACACAGTGTTGTTCATAAACCACACAAGTATTAAAGTTTCCGTTTAATACAATTCTAGCATGGAATATAAACTTTATCATGAACAAGAATTATAATAATAACATCTTTATTATTGCCTCTAGGGCATAATTTCAACAGTTTTCTCGTTAAATATTTTGGGCATGATGTTCAGATTTTTTGGGCCAAAATTTTCTCTAATTTTGATTCTGACACATCTAGTCGAGGGAACTTGGTGGATGTTTGTTTTGGACAAACTTTACTTTATACTAAGCATTTATAATTCTTAACACATGCAAATTAAAATATTTATAATTTATACATAATATATGCTTATGTTAAGCTCATTTTTATCATATTATAATCTTAGTGAGTTATTTCTCTATTACTTCAATGTAATAGTTAACCATATAACAATAATGTATAACACTTCAAAGTTTGTTTGTTTAATTTTAAATTGTATGTTGTAATAAGACCTCTCAAAGAACTCACATTCATAGTTCCATAAATTATATAGTGTACACATTTGTATTTATGTCTATGTATGTTTGTTCTCCTATATATTTTAATATACTTAAGTTTCATGATTGTGGTCTCTAAAGCGTATAGTTGATCAGATACCATAGTAGTGGTTCTAGTGTTTTATTGGTAAGAATAAGTATAGAAACCACTAGATTGTAAATTGAACAGTTAGAAACTATGTGCATCCTGGTTATGTAGAGGCCGGGTGTAATATTTAAAACTCTTTAAGTAATAAATCACACTTTATAAAAAAATACATGGCATGATGGCATGCTAAATTATCTTTTAACCCTTATGACTTGGTACCTTCTAGTAAGTGATCTGAATGGATTAAGTAGTACCAGTACCAGGGTTTGTGAGTCTGGATACAAATGCTTATAAATAAATCTTAATTAGAATCCATCTAGTAGCCAACCTAATAGCTAGTCTATTGTATAAATGGGTTTTTGTGTTAGCTATAGATGACATGGCATGGCTATAGAGCGGGCAACCGGCTATATTATTAGCCTTGCTCTTGAGGACCGTGCACTAAAGCTGTAGCGGTATTTCTTGTCAAAGTGCATGCGATGAATTACCCCGATTTCATGCATTCTCGTCTGTCACCGCGTTCAATCGAGATGGGCGCATAATCTTGGATTTTTTTCGATGCTGGTACATCCGACGTACAGTGACACCCTTTCCAATTTGTCGTGAGGCTGGTTGGTGATGGTACCGCCGTTCGGAGAAACGTAGCTTATTTCGCGCAAGCACGTTTCGTTTTCGAGGCCGTCCTCGCCGATCTTGTCGTCTTGGACCGGACCGGACCGGACCGGACCGGACCGGACCGGCACTCTCTCCTCTCGACGTCTGGTGGCTGGCCGCTCGGACGAATAAATCTGAACGATAGTAGTACTACGAATAAATCGGCTGAAAAATTAAACCACAGGCGGAAGCTTGAAGAAAGATTCGTGTTGGCTTTGCCTTGCAAGTTGTAGCGAAGGATGCAGTGCCGGCGCGAGAAGCGCCACGAGCTACACGCCACGCCAGCCCGTCGGATCGACGGAAACGGGGAGGACGCTCAGAGATTCCTAGCTTTGCGGCTACGCTTTCATTGTGTTTTTTTTTTGCTGGTAGTAGAGAATTTGGATATTACAGTGTTTTTCTGTGAAATATCGCTGGATGTTTTCGATGCCCGATCGAAGTAGTACGTACGTATCTGGTGAGGTTCCAACCGAGCGATGAAAGCTGAATGACGATGGATCGTCTGCATCTACAGTAGCGCGCGTGTTTCATGCCTCCGGCGTGTTGGTTCGGTTCGTCACCATCCCACTCACGGCACACCCATCATGTCATCGACATGCCAGCTAGTCACGGGCAAGGCGCCTTTCTGTCTCCTTGCACGACCACGCTCATGCAGCACGGCGTCTAAACAGTCGCTGCTGCGCTTAACTCCGGCCTTCACGTACGATTAGCGCCGGCGCATTCAATTATTTCACTCCTTTCTGCATGCATGGGGGCTCAGACGTCACGCTCGTGAGTGAGCAAAATACCAAACTAATTGAAGGCATACCCCAACGCGGCTGCTTGGAATTGAAAAAGGTGAGTTCGGACGTGCACGGACGCTCAAGACGGCACGGATGCCATACAACGCTGGCATCGCCACTTCGTCATGACATCTCCCTCTCCTTATCTAAGGGCATTCTCGTACCGAAATCCGGATCTAACTATGGCCGGATGACACAAGTTTTTTGTCTGGAAACGCTGAGTTTTTCACTCGCGTTCTCAGACCGTCTTCCCAGACAAAGCAAAAAAAAGGTGAAATATTCAAATTTCATCGTTTTCGCCGGCGGCCAAACGTGTTCGACAGAAGTACGTCCAATAAAGAATGCAAGTGCACAGATCGTTTATAGCTAGCTTCAAAATTAAGATGTCGATCTCACAGAAAGACCAAAGGTAAGTGTTTATTGGTGAAGTCTCTGTCACACCCGAAATTATCATAGGTCTTCGAGTGAATTGACTGCAATCGTTGAAATAAGAATAGATTTTGGATTAAAGGAAGGTATTTAAATAAAATTAAAATGTAAAACTTTAGAAATAAAAACTATAAAAGTAAAGAATGATTTGTTTTTTGTTTTATGCAGATGACAAAGTAGACGCGGGGAGATTTAGTTCATGGTGATAGTGAATGTGCTGGGTGGCTGAGTGATAAGTGTAACAATTATAACCTTATAAGTATGTGTGGAAGCGAGCAACCCATAATTATTCGGAACTCTTTTTGGTAGATTTCTTCCCAACTTCAATAATCCTACTAGCATGTTTACCACAACCATGGTCAATCACTAGACGATTAACATCCTTCAGGTTGCTTAGCAATTAAGCTCCTTAGATCGGACTAATGCAATAAGCTTGGTGGTTCCTCGTGATCCTCGAGTTAAACTAGTTTCCCATTGATATTCCCGTGTCACTCGGGAGTCGCCGGTCTGCTAGCGACCAAGATTCTATCTATGTAGAATAAAGTATCATGTTGACTAGGCCCTTAATTGGACAACATGCATTAAGCATCCCATAAATAGTCAAGCACATATAATATAGTACTTAAAATCAACCACAAACTTAATGGAAATTATATAGGCACATCACATCTCACCAATCCCCTACATCTCCCACACCCAAAGAAACTTACTCACACATGAGAGAAGAAAACATCATTGATATAATTAAATAAAGGGAGTTCTTCTTGATATTACCGTGGAGATCCACAATAATAAATAGAAATAAATCCAACACAATTCGAGATAAGAAGAAAAATCTCAAACCTAGTCTTGCAAGGTGGATCTCTCTCTCTCTCTCTCTCTCTCTCTCTCTCTCTCTCTCTCTCTCTCTCACTCTCTCTCTCAAGTACAAGTAATGGATATGGATGTGTGGTGGATAGGAGATCGAAGATCGTGGAGCGAGATGAAGAACGTCTTCACCTTCTTCTTCGGATCTCTTGTTTCTCTCTTCTGGATGGGATGTCGGCTCATGTGTTCTGTTTTCGTCCCCTGCCTCTTCACAAAAGTTGTCCCTTTTAATAAGACGAAGGAGATGGCAGCTATATGGCCGGAAAAATATTCCCTCCATATAGTTGCTCGTTAAGGCTTTAGTAAACTCTCCTCGATTGCTTCCAAAAGGAGACTTTCTTTTTTTTGTCTGAATATTGTGTTTTTGCTGTTAAATCCCTCTTTGATGTTCAGAACCTGAAACACGCATTAAAAACCAAGTTTTCTTCGCTACCGAAGTATTAGCGTTAGGTAAATCTAGAAAACCATCAAATCCAAACGAAAACCATCGATAGAAACCATAAAAAAATTGTCGAATCTCATAGCTATCACCCAACAAGTTCGGCGACAAATTATTACAGAACTAGATAAAAAGCTTGGCGATCAGTCGTCGACGGGGATGGACTCCTCCGGCGTGGACGATGCGGCGGGGTTAGGCGTCTCGCCGGCGGATGCCGACTGGTTGGAGGAGGTGGGAGCAGAGCTCGGCGTAGTAGTGGAGTTCGGCGCAGGAGCTGACATGATATCGGCGTTGTCCTCCTGGAGGATGGAATTGCAGTGATACGTTTACAACGTATCTATAATTTTTAATATTTCATGCTTGTTTAGTATCAACTTTTCTATGTTTTGTCTATACTTTGAGGTATTTTTATACACTTTCTGGAACTAACCTATTAACAAGATGCCACAGTGCCAGTTGCCTGTTTTCTGTTGTTTTTAGTTTAAGAAAAGCTAAAAAATGAATATTCTCGGAATTGGACTAGACAAAATCCAAAGTTACTATTTTTCCTGGAGAGATACGGAAAATCGAAGCATAAATGGAGTAGGGCACCAGGGTGGCCATACCCTAGGGTGGCACGGGCTCACCCTAGGCACGCTACCAGGGGGTGTGGGCCCCCTAGGCCTCCACCGACCTTGTCCTCTTCGCCTATAAGAATCCCGCAACTCAGAAACCCTAAATCATCCCAGAAAAATCCACGAAAACCTCCACAGCGCCGCCGCCACCGAAGGAGAGATTCGGAGGACAGAAAGTTTCTGTTCTGGCACCCTGCCGGGACGGGGAAGTGCCCCCAGAGCCATCTCCTTTGATCTTCACCACCATCTTCATCACTGTTGCTGATCTCCATGATGAGGAGGGAGTAGTTCTTTCTCGAGGCTAAGAGCTCTACCGGTAGCTATGTGTCCATCTCTCTCTCTATGCATGATCATATTGGGATCATGAGCTTTGTAATCAATTAGATCTACTATGTTACTCAAGTGCTTTAATAGATCTCTGGCTCTCCCCATATGTATGAAAGTGACAACGTGCATATCGTGGTGGCACTTAGGCTAGAGTCTACATAAATACTCAAGTGCTTCAATAGATCTCTGCTCTCCCCACGTGTGTGAAAGTGACGCGTGCGCGCCGTGGTGGCACTTAGGCTAGAGTTCATAAATCCTTGTCATGAGTATATTTGGAGTTGGATGTCTCTATGAAATTGTGGTGTTTGTTGGAACCATCTAGCGTTCAAGGTGATAGTGTGTGGTTATCTAAATGGGCAATCCGAACTTTGAGGTGTGCTGTTATAGCCTTACCATGGATTAGAGTGTTCAATCGGAGAGTAGTTCAGGGTAGTATCATGAAGAGAATATATTTATTGAGAGTGTTCACTAGTGAAAGTATGATCCTTAGGCCTTGTTTCTAAACATTGAAACACCGTTTTCAATTAGATATGTTACATGTTTGCTTGCTTCCAGTCTCTTCCACCCCATCAATCTCTTTTCTGGAATCGTTGTCTTATAATCATCCATACCACTTGTATTTCACCATATCTTCGCCAAACTAGTGCACCTATACACCTGGCAAGTGTATTGGGTATGTTGAGGACACAAGAGACTTCCTGTATCTTGATTGCAGGGTTGCTTGAGAGGGATACCTTTGACCACTTCCTCCCTGAGTTCGATAAACCTTGGGTAATCCACTTAAGGGAACTTGCTGCTGTTCTACAAACCTCTGCACTTGGAGGCCCAATAACTGTATACAATAATAGAAGTGCGTAGACATCATGCAGCGCACCATGTACCAGGTCTTGACCGGAGAACTCATCGTCAACATGTCCTCGCCGCCTATGAGGAACTGGAGATCCGTGTTCCTCTTCTTGGCGGCGTAGTTAGCCTTGAGGAGGTCAATCTTTTGGCCTTAGTTCTGGTGCAGCTACACCCACCTCTCGTCGGTCTTCTCTGCCCTCTTCTTGGCATATGCCTTCGTGTCGGCGATGCACTTCTCGATGTAAGCCTAGAGGCACTCAGCATGAGGTCCTGTGGCTTTGAGCATCTTCGCCTTCTTCTGGCCCATCTCCGGCCTTCCTTCACCGGCAGTAGGGGGAGGAGCCTCCTGGTTGTACACGTCGTCTTTGGTCTTGGCGAGGGTCTTGCGTGTGTCTGTCCATTTCTAACAGTTCTCGATCTCCGTGAACGCAGGGAATGGCTGGCCTCGGGCACGCCATAGACGCGCAGGACGCTGCCGCCTGTTTTCCCCTTATCGCATTCTCCTGCGCCTCGACAAGCTGCTCTGCCTCGGCGAGTTGCCTGAGCTTTGCCCTGTCCTTCCTCTCCTTGCGGCTGCCTGACTCGAACCTCCTCTTCTGCATAATGTTCAGCCACTCGGTGTTGGTCACGCCATCCGGCCTCGTCATTGGCGCTCTTGATTTCCCCGCCCCCCGTTTCACCGAGGTTGGATCTGGGTTTGACGAAACTCTTGGGCGGCATGGCGGGCGGGAGCTCGGCGAACTGGCGAGAGTCGGGGGGAATGGGGAAGAAAGGCGAGAGGGGGAGAAGAAAAGGGCGGGAGTTCGGCCTTCATTCGTTGACAGAGCTGGCCCACGCCCATTTTCGCTTCGTCCAACATTTCTAGGGCGTTCCCGGGATGCTGGAAATGGCCTATGAAATCCGGACCAAAGTTGTACTGAATCCAGACGAAACCGGGGTCGTGGGAACGCGACTGGGCCAATTTTCGGCGGCCGGACCTAAAATTCTCCCTGAGGCCAGCGTCCTGGGAAGCCGAGTGGAGATGCTCCAATAATCACGCAAGACCACGTCCCCCTTGGAGCTCCTCGGGGCGCTCATGCGACGCGTAGTCTTTCGCTCTGTTGATGATGAAATGAAATATTTGTAATTAGAAACTTGTTATCATGTTCTTCTCTTTCTCGTCGAAGCATAGGGCACATATCCTTAAAAAAATGCTTAATCTTGAAAGCTCTATAAAAAATATGAAGTTTCTCTGTTTCTAATAATTATTTTTTAGTAAAGAGGAAAAATCCACCAATACCGCGAGTCAAACCAGTCAATCAAAATATCCTAAAAAAACACTAGAGCTATCGGCCTCCTCGCTGATATGATAGGGTATAAGCACATATAATGTAAGCTTACGGGCCAGCCCCATATATCCTCGACAAATACAAAACCATTCTTCATTGGTTAAATGCAGCGTGTACACAACTATTTATATACTCTTTCATTTTGTTCTAATTCTACCGATTTGATAGGGACGATTGACTTGATATGCTATCATGCCATAAATATAGAAACAAGTAAAATTTGGATCACTGTTTGTTTCATGCAGATTGACAAAGGGTTGACACATACACATACGGCTAATAGGTTAGTCTGAGCTAATCCATGACTCAAACACATGTTCGATAAGTACATAAACTGAGGGATCGACCGATTGCATCTCTGCTAGATAAACAACCACTAGGGCACGACCATCGAGAACATGAAGAGCAAACACAATCCACCACTAATGCTTTTACCCTCAAGCAGCAACTCAATGTACTTTAACCCACTCACTTAATGTCTATACAACATACAAGACTCACAGCTGATATCAGTAACATACTACTACGAAGCTTTTGAAACGATCTCCGCACACTAGAGGTTGCATCCCTTTGCGACCGAGGTTTTCTCGTTAAATATTTTGGGCCAAAATTTTCTCTAGTTTTGATTCCGACACATCAATCCGAGTTGTTGCATGTTTGTTTTGGACAAACTTTACTTTATACTAAACATTTATAATTATTAACACATGCAAATTAAAATATTTATAATTTATACATAATATATGCTTATGTTAAGCTCATTTTCATCATATTATAATCTTAATGAGTTATTTCTCTATTACTTCAATGCAATAGTTAACCACGTAACAATGTATAACACTTCAAAGTTTGTTTGTTTAATTTTAAATTGTATGTTGTAATAAGACCTCTCAAAGAACTCACATTCATAGTTGCATAAATTATATAATGCACACATTTGTATTTATGTCCATGTATGTTTGTTTGCCTATATATTTTAGTATACTTAAGTGTCATGATTGTGGTCTCTAAAGCGTGGAGTTTATCAGATACCATAGTAATGGTTCCGGTGTTTTATTGGTAAGTATAGAAACCTCTAGATTATAAATTGAACGGTTAGAAACTATGTGTATCCTAGTTACGGAGAGGCCGGGTGTAATTTTTAAAACTCTTTAAGTAATAAATCACACTTTATCAGAAAAATGCATTGCATGATGGCATGCTAAATTACCTTTCAACCCTTATGACTTGGTACCTTCTAGTAAGTGATCTGAATGGATAAAGTAGTACCAGTACCAGGGTTTGTGAGTCTGGATGCAAATGCTTTGGATGGTGGTGCTAGGTAGGGATGAAACTGGAGCAGAAACGGACGAAACTGAGTTTTGGCATATTTATTTTCATATATTTTTAGAAGCGAAAATGAATACAGAAATCCTAGAGAAAAAAGCGGAAGAAGATATTGTTGGGAGCTATGCAAATCTTATCCAGAACCAAAAGAACCTTTAAATCATGCAAAAAATTCCGAAATAAGGGAAATGTCAAATCATGGAAGAAGGCTCCTTAAATGCATGAAGTGATTATGTGATTGCATGTCTTGGGATGAGCCACTTTGAAAATTTGGCCTAACAAGATCATGTAACGGGCCGGCTGGATTTGGCCATGCACATTAGAAAATTTCATGTTAACCAGAAACGAAAATTTTGTTACGTGTATGTTCCACCGGAAAACGCTATTCTATTTCTGCCAAAAAATCCATTTTTGTTTTACAAAATTTCTTTTCCATTTCTGTTTTTTCATTCCGTTTCTGTTTATCCATGAAAAAGAAGAAAACTTTCTGTTCTGTTTGTATCCCTAGAGTAGGTACATTCCAAGTAGAGTAGAATCCCTTGTATTAGCACTATTTGTATCCCTAGAGTAGGTACAATTACTAGGTAAGATAAATGTTTAACAAATCTGGATGAAAATGTAGTTTAAGATATTTTATTCTATTGCTAATAATCTACTGTACTTACCATTAGGACGGTGTGGCAACCGCACTCATGCCTGACCTAGTAGCTAGTATTCTCTCTGTCTCAAAATAGATGTCTTAGATTTGTAAAATTTGAATGAATTTAGACACTGTTTAGTATATAAATTTATCCAAATTTTTAAAAATTTGAGAGATCTATTTTAAGACGGGGGAAGTACTACACTGTTTTCAATTGTTGTGAGGCTAGTTGGTGATTGTCGTGGTGGTGTCACGGCAGATGTCATAGGTAGGCTTAAGTTGGGTGCCAAATGGACGCTTGTGGTAACCGGGGGGGGGGGGGGGGGGGAGTGCACGGTCTTGCCGCGCACGAAGAACAAGATGAACTCTCCACACTTAGGAATTTTATTGATGCTAGTAGTTTACAAGTGCTCTTTGAGCTGTTCGAGCATAGCCTATGGGCACTAGTTTCCTACTTGGTCCAACCTTTCCTAACCCTAGTTATGTCCCTCCTTATATAGGCGAAGGCTAGCTAGATTACACCCTTTTGGGTCCTAAGGTTACCGTTTGGATCTTTGGTCCTTACTGTACGGGCCAGGTCATGGGCTAGCCCTGAGCCCCTTGACCCAGTCCATAAAGCTTGACAGCTAACGGTCTTCTCGTACGTAGCCTCCAGCTCTTTTGGCGTCATAAATTGACTTTGTACGTCAGTCCTCGCTTTAGGCGTTACCTGGCTCCTTTTGTGTCACTCGGTGTCTCCCTTCTATTTTGACTGTGCTTTTCCATGGTCCCTCCCGAGCCTCACTCGGAAAGCTGCCATGCGTCCTATATGACTCGGCCTTCCCTCGTGAGACTCGACCCATTGCTTCCTGCAAGGTTAGCAAACTTGTCTTATACGGGCCGACATAATCCCTCTGTCGGCTGTACCTGATCTTCTTACCCGGTCGTTGTTACCCGACCAGGTTTATTCTTTACTTGGCATAATCCAAGCTGGGCAATATTTTACCCCTTATGACCCGACCGGGGGTTATCCCCCCGACATTAGTCCCCGAAGCTGGTGATTCCTAGAAGTTCTTGCTGTTAGGCGTCTCCAGGTTCCTTTAATGTGCTTGAACTTCTCTTTCTGTCAGCATTTACTGCTTAGGGCACACTGTTTGGCACAATCTCGATCTTTGCTGAGTCTATTCTGCTCTTTCTAAGTCTCATCTTTGACTTTCTGGTTCGTTTTTGCCTCGTGCCGAGTCATTTTGGACGCTGCCGAGTCATTCTTAGTTTGCCTGAGTCACTGAAAGCTTGTAATCATGATCACTTGCCTCAAATTTTGTCCCAAATCCTGATCGCACAGTGATAACGATGTAGTAACTCCCCGTCACTGTGGCAGTCCCATCGCTCAGCGCCTCGTGTCTTGCGCAGCGTGACGTGTGATACGTCAGAAATGTATCTATAATTTTTGATGTTCCATGCTTGTTTAGTATCTACTTTGCTTTGCTTTGTCTACACTTTGAGGTGCTTTTTACATGTTTTCTGGTACTAACCTATTAACAAGTTGCCACAGTGCCAGTTGCCTGTTTTCTGTTGTTTTTGGTTCCAGAAAAGCTAGTAAGGAAATATTCTCGGAATTGGACGGGACAAAAGTCAAAGTCAATAACTTTCCGTGGGGAACAAGAAGCCAGAGGGGAGACGGAGAAGAGGGCCAGGGCGCCCAGAACCCCTAGGCGCGGGTGGGCCCTGCCCCGCACCTAGGCAGGGTGTGGGGCCCCTGGACGCCTCCTCGGACTCCCCCTTCTCCTATAAGAAGCCTCTGACCCAAAAACCCTAAATCATCTGGCGGAAATCCATGAAAAGTTCCACAACGCCGCCGCCACCAAAGGGGAGATTCGGGTGACAAAAAGTCTCTGTTCCGGCAGCCTGTCGGGAAGGGAAAGTGCCCCCGGAGCTGGTGTCTACACACTTATATTCTTGTAGACAGTTGTTGGGCCTCCAAGTGGAGAGGTTTGTAGAACAGCAACAAGTTTCCCTTAAGTGGATCACCCAAGGTTTATCGAACTCAGGGAGGAAGTGGTCAAAGGTATTCCCTCTCAAGCAACCCTGCAATCAAGATACAAGAAGTCTCTTGTGTCCCCAACACATCCAATATAGGTGCACTAGTTCGGCGAAGAGATAGTGAAATACAAGTGGTAACGGTGCAAGAAAATAGCTTCTGACGTGGAGGAAAAGACTGAAAGCAAGCAAACATACAGAAGATCTAGTAGCAAATGGTGTTTCAATGTTTATAAACAAGGCCTAGGGATCATACTTTCACTAGTGAACACTCTCTCATATAAATATCCTCTCTTCATGATACAACTCTTAACTACTCTCCGGTTGGACACTTTAGTCCATGGTAGGGCTATAACAGCACACCTCAAAGTCCGCCTTCCCTAATCTAGATAACCTCACACTATCACCTTGAGCGCTAGATGGTTCCAACAAACACCACAATTTCATAGAGACATCTAACTCCAAATATAACTCATAACAAATATTCAATCTAGCCAAAGTGCCACACACGGTATGCCCGCTGTCACTTTGACACACATGGGGAAAAGCATAGATCTATTAAAGCACAAAGAGTATTTATGTAGACTCAAGCCTAAGTGTCACCATGGCGTGCACGCTGTCACTTTCACACACATGGGGAGAGCAGACATGTAATGAAGCACTTGAGTAGAAAGGTAGATCTACTTGATTACAAAGCTCATGACCACAAGATCATGCATAGAGAGAGAGATGAACCCATAGCTAGCGGTAGAGCCCTTAGCCTCAAAGGAGAACTACTCCCTCCTCATCATGGAAATCAACAACGGTGATGGAGATGGTGGTGGAGATTGATGGATATGGCTCTAGGGGCACTTCCCCGTCCCGGCAGGGTGCCGTAACAGAGACTTTCTGTCCCCCGAATCTCCCCTTCGGTGGCGGCGGTACTACGGAGGTTTTCGTGGATTTCTTCTGGATACCTTAGGGTTTTTGGGCCAGAGGCTTCTTATAGGTGCAGGAGGCAAGATCGGTGTAGGTCCAGGGGGCCCACACCCCCTGTGGGCGCCTCCAGGGCTTGCCCGCGCCTAGAGGGTGTGGCCACCCTGTGGCCCCCCTCCGGCTCTTCTTCGTGGTTCCGTGTTGCTCCGGGAAAAATAATGACTTTGGGTTTTGTCCCGTCCAATTCTGAGAATATTGATTTTCTGCCTTTCTGGAACCAAAAACAGAAGAAAACAGGAAACTGGCATTGTGGCAACTTGTTAATAGTTTAGTTCTAGAAAAGATATAAAAACACCTCAAAGTGTAGACAAAGCAAAGCAAAGTAGATACAAAACAAGCATGGAGCATCAAAAATTATAGATACGTTTCCGACGTATCAAGCATCCCCAAGCTTAAATCGTGCTCGTCCTCGAGTAGGTAAGTTATAAAAAGAATAATTTTTGAGGTGGCATGCACCATCAAAACCAAGATTAAACCATTTGCAAGCAATGAAAACTGGGATCAAAGAACTCTAAACATGTGCATGAAAGATGGAGTTATAACAATAATACAAAGTAACTATGCATGCAACATGAAAGGCTACAAACAAAGATCATGCATAACATGCATTGAAAAACGTTTGTTTGTTTCACATACATAAAACATGGCATAGTGGCAATCAGCTTGTCCCTCATAGAGTAGCAAATAGATGCATAGGACACCTTCAAATTTCACAAGGGTGACTAGAAACAAATAGCACAAGAACAAGTTATATCACAATATGCATCAATTAATAAGCTTTGTGACACTGCACATAGAACTAAGAATGGAAACTATGCTCTCTTAATGGTGCCTAAAGGTAGAAGGTGGAGACTCAATATAGTAGTGGAAGAAAGGCCCTTCATAAAGGGAAGCAGGGATTTCAAGTTTCAAAAAGAGCTTCCAAAAATTATGGTACTTGTTAGCTTTCAGCCATCATTGCCCCTATCATAAGCATCTTGAAGTGGTTAAGGTTAAAGTGAACAAACTATGGAGTATATGTTTGACAAAGTATAAGTTGGCAATCTCATGTCCCTTGAATACGAGGGCCACACCTCATGCTATTCAACTTCAGTCACCTGTAAGTTCTTGTCATTGCAAGTACATGCGTATCATAGAGAACCGCCAACGGGGCACCCCTTGCACATGGTACAAGAGCTATCTCATAACCAAAATGACAAGGCAAGCAGACAATGAGCATCTCAGCAAACTTTTTTATTTACTATACGCATAGCTTTTTATTGTGGATGCTTCATAGATAGTTCACTATGGTGATGCTGCAAGTTTCCACCATGATTAGGCATGGCTTTGGCTAGTGGCCCAGGCGTTTCTCTAACACAAAATACAAAATCCATGGACTTACAAGCTCCCTCTTTATTTCACACCAGTGACATCCATAGACAAAAGAACATGATATCAACTGAGTACAAAGTACAAGTGCAATGTTGAAAACGTTCCCCATGACAGCATGGTTCTGCTAATTCCAACGTATAAGTGCAAGCATATACAACACAGACGACACAATGGTTCAAGTTTATTATGGGCAAAGAATATAAAGTGTGCCAACAAGTTTGTGAAGGCTTTAATCACTATTTTTTCACATAATAAAATACTTTTTAATTGGAAGATAGCTGAAAACAAGAATATACTTGGAATGGTGTAACACACCATGCATAGGAGTTTATAGTGGACACTTTGTAATAACTTGGTTTCTTGGGAGTTGGAAGCATGAGTAGAGCTTACTAATACAAGTGGAGGCTGTCAAAAGACTGGGAGCAACCAAATAAGAGAGCAATAGTGGCCATAATCATGCAGAGCGACAAAACATTACTAACCAAAGCATAGAGTGGTACTACAAGTCAAGGACTAAATGATCATAGAGGCTAATGGTGACTTGTGAGAGTCATAACATGGTGTGAGCATGTGCCAAGTCAACCCAAATAAACCTCAAAGTAGAATGCCACAATACTAAGCTTTTGCATGCTAAAACAACACATAATTTTTTCGAGGCACACTAAGCAATCCCAATGACTTGGAGAAAACCATGCTACAACAATAACAACTAAGCATAAGGTCAAAACAACACCTATAATGGCATGCTAAAGTCTAAGTCATAGTCAATGCAAGCTCCTCTTATACTTTCAAGCAGGAACTTCCTACTCCTTTCCAACACCAAGCAACTTATTTGAAACAACTCACAAAGATAATAATCAATAAAGATCAGTGAGAATGTACCAAAAATCCACAAAGAATAACTAAAAAGTTCTAAGCTGAAAGCACAAGAAAACTAAGGCTAAACACAATGCTAGCAAAAGAGAACACTCACAAGACAATAAGAATGAAACTAGAGTGTTCTAGGCAATAAAAAACATAGTGTGTCTCTCTCCAAAATAAGTGTGCTGTGATCAAACCAACTTTGTTCAAGCAAACTAAGCAAACAAAAACCAAAAACGAAAACGAAGACGCTCCAAGAACAACACAACAATGCATGAAACAATAAAAACGACGTGTCTAGAAAGACCTGAGATTTTCATTGATGAAGAAGGGGATACCCATGGGTATCCCCAAGCTTTGACGTTTGTACCACTTGAGTATTTCTTGGGGTGACACGGGGTGGAATCCCCAAGCTTGATCTTTTGTCCATTCTTCATCTCATTACATCATTCTTTCTCTACACCTGAAAATTTTCCTTCATACAAAACTTCACACAATCTTCATTAGCAACATTAGTGTATTAAAAAGATAATAAAACCTTGGGTTTAGCTTTGGAACAACAAAACTTTTCACTAAAAACACAAGCTACTGTAGCAACTCCTTCAAAAAGCTCAATTCCCCAAAAAGAACCCAAAAAGGAATCTATAAGAAGCAAATGCAAATAATGGCAGAAATCTGTCAAAACAGACCAGCGGGTAGAAATGATTTTTTCGAAGACCTTATGTTGCTCAAATCAAAAAGTGTTGAACTAACGAAAGTTAGCTAATATACTGGGGTATTTATTCGTAAATTTTCAGCTCAAACCGACTTACAGAGACTCCTCGCGAATTTTTATTATGGAGGACATAAATTTGTTTCAGGACATCAACTCTCCAAATTCTAATTCCCTCTCATTAGAGGTCATTCTTGGCACAAAAAGCAAACAAAAAAATATAAGGAGAGGTCATTACTTAAGTAATAACTTCCAAGACTCAAGAAAACTCTTGGGTTATCTTCCAACAAGTACTTTTCTTTAACGCCTTTAAGTTAGGCTTGATAGTTTGAGAAGATGCTCACATAAGAAATATGAATTGGAGTAAAAGAGAGCATCAAGAAGCAAATTCAAAACAAATTTAAGTCTAACCCACTTACTATGCATAGGAATCTTGTAAAGAAAGAAGTCATGAAAGCACAAAACAACAAGCATAGGAAAGCAAAACAAGTGCAACTTCAAAAAAATTAACATAAAAAAGGGAAACTTAATATTGTTGAGATACATAAGACCATGTTTCCCTCTCTCATAATAACTTTCAGTAGCATCATGAATAAAATTAACAATATAACTATCACATAAAAAATTCTTATCATGATCCACATGCATAAAATGATTATTACTCTCCACATAAGCATAGTCATCCTTTTTGATCATAGTGGGAGCAAATTCAACAAAATAGCTATTATTAATATTCTCATAACCATAATCATCAAATATAGGAGGCATATTGTAATCATAATTGATTTTCTCCTCAATAGTAGGTGGGCTGAAAATATCATATTCATCATTGTAATCATCATATATTGGAGGTAAAGTATCATCATAAGCAATATAATAGCCATCTTCCAAGGCTGGGGAACTAAAAATATCATTTTCATCAAAACTAGCTTCCCCAATCTTATACTTTTCCATAGCATTAGAAATAATGGTATCCAAAGAATTCATACTAATAACATTGCTATTAGCATGCAAATAAAGATCTAGAGGTTTTTTAATTTTCTCTTCAAACACTTCATGTCCTAGCTCAAGATAAACACTATGAAGCCCTCTAATTTTTTTGTTTTTTCCATTAATCCTAACTAGTGAAAACAAGAAACAAAAAGAAAAAATTGCAGAATCTAAAGGAAATAACTTCGAGCACTCACACCGGAGGATGTGAGTACCTTTTACCTTACCTCCCCGGCAATGGCGCCAAAAAAGAGCTTGATGTCTACGCACTTCTATTATTGTAGACAGTTGTTGGGCCTCCAAGTGCAGAGGTTTGTAGAACAGCAGCAAGTTTCCCTTAAGTGGATCACCCAAGGTTTATCGAACTCAGGGAGGAAGTGGTCAAAGGTATTCCCTATCAAGCAACCCTGCAATCAAGATACAAGAAGTCTCTTGTGTCCCCAACACACCCAATATAGGTGCACTAGTTCGGCGAAGAGATAGTGAAATACAAGTGGTAATAGTGCCAGAAAATAGCTTATGACATGGAGGAAAAGACTGCAAGCAAGCAAACATGCAACAGATCTAGTAGCAAATGGTGTTTCAATGTTTAGAAACAAGGCCTAGGGATCATACTTTCACTAGTGAACACTCTCTCATATAAATATCCTCTCTTCATGATACTACTCTTAACCTCTCTCTGGTTGGACACTCTAATCCATGGTAGGGCTATAACATCACACCTCAAAGTCCGCCTTCCCCAATCTAGATAACCCCACACTATCACCTTGAGCGCTAGATGGTTCCAACAAACACCACAATTTCATAGAGACATCCAACTCCAAATATAACTCATAAAAATTATTCAATCTAGCCAAAGTGCCACACACGGTATGCCCGCTGTCACTTTCACACACGTGGGGAAAAGCATAGATCTATTAAAGCACAAAGAGTATTTATGTAGACTCAAGCCTAAGTGCCACCATGGCGTGCACGCTGTCACTTTCACACACATGGGGAGAGCAGAGATCTAATGAAGCACTTGAGTAGCAAGGTAGATCTACTTGATTACAAAGCTCATGGCCACAAGAGCATGCATAGAGAGAGAGATGAACACATAGCTACCGGTAGATCCCTTAGCCTAAAAGGAGAACTACTCCCTCCTCATCATGGGAATCAGCAACGGTGATGGAGATGGTGGTGGAGATCGATGGAGATGCCTTCGGGGGCACTTCCCCGTCCCGGCAGGGTGCCAGAACAGAGACTTTCTATCCCCCGAATCTCCCCTTCCGTGGTGGCGGCGCTACGGAAGTTTTCATGGATTTCTTCTGGATGCATTAGGGTTTTTGGGTCGGAGGCTTCTTATAGGCGCAGGAGGCAAGGTCGGTGGAGGTCCAGGGGGCCCACACCCCCTGTGGGCGCCTCCAGGGCTTGCCCACACCTAGGGGGTGCGTCCACCCTGTGGTCCCCTCTGGCTCAACTTTGTGGTTCCGTGTTGCTCCGGGAAAATAATGACTTTGGATTTTGTCCCGTCCAATTCCGAGAATATTGATTTTCTGCCTTTCTGGAACCAAAAACAGAAGAAAACATGCAACTGGCACTGTGGCAACTTGTTAATAGGTTAGTTCCAGAAAAGATATAAAAATACCTCAAAGTGTAGACAAAGCAAAGCAAAGTAGATACAAAACAAGCATGGAGCATCAAAAAATATATATACGTTTCCGACATATCAGGATCCATCTCCATCGATCTCCACCACCATATCCATCACCGTTGCTGATTCCCATGATGAGGAGGGAGTATTCCTTCTTCGAGGCTAAGGGCTCTACCGGTAGCTATGTGTTCATCTCTCTCTCTCTCTCTATGCATGATCTTGTTGAAGTCACGAGCTTTGTTATCAAGTAGATCTACCTTGCTACTTAGGTGCTTCAATAGATCTCTGCTCTCCCCATGTGTGTGAAAGTGACAGCGTGCACGCCATGGTGGAAATAGGCTTGAGTCTACATAAATACTCTTTGTGCTTTAATAGATCTATGCTTTTCTCCACGTGTGTGAAAGTGACAGCGTTCATACCGTGTGTGGCACTTTGGCTAGATTGAATATTTTTTATGAGTTATATTTGGAGTTGGATGTCTCTATGAAATTGTGGTGTTTGTTGGAACCATCTAGCACTCAAGGTGACAGTGTAGGGTTATCTAGATTGGGGAAGGCAAACTTTGAGGTGTGCTGTTATAGCCCTACCATGGATTAGAGTGTCCAACCGAAGAGTAGTATCATGAAGAGAGGATATTTATTTGAGATAGTGTTCACTACTGAAAGTATGATCCCTAGGCCTTGTTTCTAAACATTGAAACACCGTTGCATCTAGATCTGTTGCATGTTTGCTTGGTCTATTTTTGTTGCCTTTAGTCTTTACCTCACCGTAAGAAGCTATTTTCTGGCACGTTACCACTTGTATTTCATTATCTCTAAGCCGAATTAGTGCACCTATATTGGGTGTGTTGGGGACACAAGAGACTTCTTGTATCTTGATTGCAGGGTTGCTTGAGAGGGAATACCTTTCAATTCCTCCCTGAGTTTGATAAACCTTGGGTGATCCACTTAAGGGAAACTTGCTGCTGTTCTACAAACCTCTGCACTTGGAGGCCTAACAACTGTCTATAAAAATATAAGTGCGTAGACATCAAGCTCTTTTCTGGCGCCGTTGCCGAGGAGGTAAGGTAAAAGGTACTCACATCCTCTTGGTGTGTGAGTGCTCGAAGTTATTTCCTTTAGATTCTGCAATTTTGTCTTTTTGTTTCTTGTTTTCACTAGTTAGGCTTAATGGAAAACAACAAGAAAATTAGAGAGCTTTATAGTCTTTATCTTGAGTTAGGACATGAAGTGTTTGAAGAGAAAATTAAAAAACCTCTAGATCTTTATTTGCATGCTAATAGCAATGTTATTAGTATGAATTCTTTGGATACCATTATTTCTAATGCTATGGAAAAGTATAAGATTGGGGAAGCTAGTTTTGATGAAAATGATCTTTTTAGTTCCCCAGCTTTGGAAGATAGCTATTCTATTTCTTATGATGATACCAAACCTACAATTTATGATGATTACAATGATACTTATGATATTTTAAATCCACCTACTATTGAGGAGAAAATTAATTTTGATTACAATATGCCTCCTATATTTGATGATAATGGTGATGAGAATAGTAATGATAGCTATTTTGTTGAATTTGCTCCTACTACAATTAATAAGAATGTCTATGCTTATGTGGAGAGTAATAATCATTTTATGCATGTGGCTCATGATACGAATGTTTTATGTGATAGTTATATTGTTAATTTTATTCATGATGCTACTGAAATTTATTATATGAGAGGGAAACATGGTCTTATGTATCTCAATACTATTAAGTTTCCCCTCTTTATGTTGAAATTCTTGAAGTTGCACTTGTTTTGCTTTCCTATGTTTGTTGCTTTGTTCTTTCATGAATTGTTTCTTTACAAGATTCCTATGCATAGGTAGTGGGTTAGACTTAAATTTGTTTTGAATTTTCTTCTTGATGCTCTCTTTTACTTCATTTCATATTTCTTATGTGAGCATCTTCTCAAACTATCAAGCCTAACTTAAAGGCGTTAAAGAAAAGTACTTGTTGGGAGATAACCCAAGAGTTTTTTTGAGTCTTGGGAGTTATTACTTTAGTAATAACTCTCCTTATCCTTTTTGTTTGCTTTTTGTGCCAAGAATGACCTCTAATGAGAGGGAAGTAAGATTTGGGGAGTTGCTGTCCCGAAACATATTTCTTTCCTCCACCATAAAATTCGTGAGGAGTCTCTGTAACTCGGATTAGGCTGATAATTTGCGAATAAATCCCTCAGTATGTTAGCTAACTTTCGTTAGTTCAACAGTTTTTTATTTGAGAAACATAAGATTTTCTAAAAAATCGGTTTCTACCTACTGGTCTGTTTTGAAAGTTTTCTGCCATTATTTGCATTTGCTTCTTATTGATTTATTTTTGAGTTCTCTTTTGGGTAATTGAGATTTTTAAAGGAAGTTGATTCAGTAGCTTGTGAGTTTAGTGAAAGTTTTGCTGTTCTAAAGCTAAACCCAAGGGTCTATTATCTTTTGAGTAGACTAATGTTGCTAATGAAGATTTTGTGAAGTTTTGTATGAAGGAAAAATTTCAGGTGTAGGGAAAGAATGATGTAATGAGATGAAGAATGGACAAAAGCTCAAGCTTGGGGATGCCACCCGGTGTCACCCCAATAAATATTCAAGAGTTACAAGCGTCAAAGCTTGGGGATGCCCAAGGCATTCTCTTCTTCATTAATAAATATCGCAGGTCTTTCTAGACACTTCGTTTTTATTGTTTCATGCGCAGTTGTGTTGTTCTTGGAGCGTCTTAGTTTTTATTTTTGGTCTTCATTTGCTTAGTTTTCTTGAGTAAGTTGGTTGGATCACATCACACTTCTTGTGGAGAGAGACACACTCTGTTTTCATTGCCCAGAACACTCTAGTTTTCATTCTTATTGTTCTGTGAGTGTTTACTTTTGCTAGCACTGTGTTCAGCCTTAGTTTTCTTGTTCTTTCAGCTTAGAACTTTTTAGTTCTTATTTGTGGATTTGTGATACAATCTCACTGGTCTTTATTGATTATTATCTTTGTGAGTTGTTTCAAATAAGTTGATTGGTGTTGGAAAAGAGTAGGAAGTTTCATGCTTATAGTGGTACAAAAGTGAGCTTGCCTTGACTGTGTCTTAGACTTTGTCTTGTCATGCTAGATGTTGTTTTGACCTTATGGTTATTGATTATTTTTGTAGCATGTCTTGTTCCAAATAATTGGGATTGCTTAGTGTGCCTTGAAGAAATTATGCGTTGTTTTAGCATGCAAAAGTATAGTATTGTGGTATTCTCCTTTGATGCTTTGTTTGGGTTGACTTGGCACATGCTCACACCATGTTATGACTCTCACAAGTCACCATTAGCCTCTATGATCATTTAGTCCTTGACTTGTAGTAGCACTCTATGCTTTGGTTAGTAATGTTTTGTCGCTCTGCATGATTATGGCCACTATTGCTCTCTTATTTGGTTGCTCCCAGTCTTTTGCTAGCCTCCACTTGTATTAGTAAGCTCTACTCATGCTTCAAACTCCCAAGAAACCAAGTTATTACAAAGTGTCCACTATAAACTCCTATGCATGGTGTGTTACACCATTCCAAGTATATTCTTGTTTTCAGCTCTCTTCCAATTAAAAAGTATTTTGTTATGTGAAAACTTAGTGATTAAAGCTCTCACAAACTTGATGGTACACTTTATATTCCTTGCCCCTAATAAACTTGAACCATTGTTTCGTCTATGTTGTATATGCTTGCACTTATACGTTGGAATTAGCAGAACCATGCTGTCATGGGGAACATTTTCAACATTGCACTTGTACTTTGTACTCAGTTGATATCATGCTCTTTTGTCTATGGATGTCATCAGTGTGAAATAAAGAGGGAGCTTGTAAGTCCATGGAGTTTGTATTCTATATTAGAGAAACGCCTAGGCCGCTAACCTAAGCCATGCCTAATCATGGTGAAAACTTGCAGCATCACCATAGTGAGCTATCTGTGAAGCATCCTCAATAAAAAGCTATGCATATAGTAAATAAAAATATCGCTGAGATGCTCATTGTCTGCTTGACTTGTCATTTTGGTTATGGGAAAGCTCCTGTACCATGTGCAAGGGGTACCTCGTTGGCGGTTCTCTATGATACGCATGTACTTACTATGACAAAAACTTACATGTGACTGAAGTTGAGTAGCATGAGGTGTGGCCCTCATATTCAAGGGACTTGAGATTGCCAACTTATACTTTGTCAAGCATATACTCCATAGTTTGTTCACTTTAACCTTAATCACTTCAAGATGCTTATGATAGGGCAATGAGGGCTGAAAGCTAACAAGTACCATGATTTTTGGAAGCTCTTTTTGAAACTTGAAATCCCTGCTTACCTTTATGAAGGGCCTTTCTTCCACTATTATTTTGAGTCTCCACCTTCTACCTTTAGGCACCATTAAGAGAGCACAATTGCCTTTCTTAGTTCTATGTGCAGTGTCCCAAAACTTATTGATTGATGCATATTGTGATATTACTTGTTCTTGTGCTATCTGTATCTAGTCACTCTTATGAACTTTGAAGGTGTCCTATGCATCTGTTTGCTACTCTATGAGGGACAAGATGATTGCCACTATGCCATGTTTTCTGTATGTGAAACATACAAACGTTTTTCAATGCATGTTATTCATGATCTTTGTTTGTAGACTTTCATGTTGCATGCATAGTTACTTTGTCGTACTGTTAGAACTCCATCTTTCATGCACATGTTTAGATCCCAACTTTCAATGCTTGCAAGTGGTTAGATCTTCATTGTGAAGGTGCATGTCACCTCAAAAATTATTCTTTTTATCACTTACCTACTCGAGGACGAGCATGAGTTAAGCTTGGAGATGCTTGATACGTCGGAAACGTATCTATAATTTTTGATGTTCCATGCTTGTTTAGTATGTACTTTGCTTTGCTTTGTCTGCACTTTGAGGTGCTTTTTACATGTTTTCTGGTACTAACCTATTAACAAGTTGCCACAATGCCAATTGCCTGTTTCTGTTGTTTTTTGGTTCTACAAAAGCTAGTAAGGAAATATTCTCAGAATTGTACGGGACAAACGTCAAAGTCAATTACTTTCCGTGGGAAACAAGAAGTCCAAAGGGGAGACGGAGAAGCGGGCTAGGGCGCCCAGACCCCCTAGGCACGGGTGGGCCCTGCCCCACGCCTAGGCAGGGTGTGGGGCCCCTGGTCGCCTCCTCGGCCTCCCCCTTGGCCTATAATAAGCCTCCGACCCAAAAACCCTAAATCATCTGGCGGAAACCCACGAAAATTTCCACAGCGCCGCCGCCACCGAAGGGGAGATTCAGGGGACAGATAGTCTCTGTTCCGGCACCCTGCCGGGACAGGGAAGTGCCCCCGGAGCCATCTCCATTGATCTCCACCACCATCTCCATCACCGTTGCTGATTCCCATGATGAGGAGGGAGTAATCCTTCTTCGAGGCTAAGGGCTCTATCGGTAGCTATGTGTTCATCTCTCTCTCTATGCATGATCTTGTTGTGGTCAGGAGCTTTGTAATCAAGTAGATCTACCTTGCTACTCAAGTGCTTCAATAGATCTCTGCTCTCCCCATGTGTGTGAAAGTGATAGTGTGCACGACATGGTGGCACTTAGGCTTGAGTCTACATAAATACTCTTTGTGCTTTAATAGATCTATGTTTTTCCCCACGTGTGTGAAAGTGACAGGGTGCATACCGTGTGTGGCACTTTGGCTAGATTGAATATTTGTTATGAGTTATATTTGGAGTTGGATGTCTCTATGAAATTGTGGTGTTTGTTGGAACCATCTAGCGCTCAAGGTGACAGTGTGGGGTTATCTAGATTGGGGAAGGCGGACTTTGAGGTGTGTTGTTATAGCGCTACCATCGATTAGAGTGTCCAATCGGAGAGTAGTTAAGAGTAGTATCATGAAGAGAGGATATTTATATGAGAGAGTGTTCACTAGTGAAAGTATGATCCCTAGGCCTTGTTTCTAAAAATTGAAACACCGTTTGCATCTAGATCTGTTGCATGTTTGCTTGCTTCCTTCTTGTTGCCTTTAGTCTTTACCTCAAGGTCAGAAGCTATTTTCTGGCACTGTTACCACTTGTATTTCACTATCTCTTCACCGAACTAGTGCACCTATATTGGGTGTGTTGGGGACACAAGAGACTTCTTGTATCTTGATTGCAGGGTTGTGTGAGAGGGAATACCTTTGACCACTTCCTCCCTGAGTTCGATAAACCTTGGGTGATCCACGTAAAGGAAACTTGCTGCTATTCTACAAACCTCTGCACTTGGAGGCCCAACAACTATCTACAAGAATAGAAGTGCGTAGACATCAACATGGCAATGGATTTTTCGTGTATCGCCTACACGTGGCGCTCGCTGACTGGCTCACTCGGCCGCATACACGGGCACACGCTGGCCGCATGACGCAGAAGGATCCGAAGCTTGGGGTTTTTACTCCCCTTAAGTAGGGGTGAAGGGAACTTAACTTCCCTCGCCCATTCAGTTTCCCTTCGCCATCTTCTTCCTCCTTGCGCCCCCAAATCCTAACTTCTCCCTTGCGGTTCTTCTTCTCCACAACTTCTTTCTAGTGATTCCTCTTTTCCCCTTTCTATTCCATTACGGGTCCTCGCTCCTCCAAGCCTCTTCCAGCGGCGGAAGAGATTGAATCCACTGACATCATGGACGCCCGCGATGCCTCCGAGGGAGCAGAGGAGAAGGAGGTCGCCGCCGACGAGCGCGGCGGCTGGGAGGGCTCGGAAGTTTCCGCAGAGGAACTTGAGTGGCTGTGCTCCACCAGGCGCATCCCGCTCGAGGTTGATTGCCGCCTCCCACTAGGTGAGATTTCTCCTAAGCCCGAGGCTACCAAAAGGGTAGTCTTCCTCTCGCATTTCGAGCGCGGTTATGCTCTTCTAGTGAGAAACTTCTTTGTTTCTTTTCTCTCCACCTTCCATCTTCAAACCCACCATTTGCCTGCCAATGCGATTGGCTCCCTTTCTTGTTTCATTTCTGCCTGCGAGGGCTATCTCAGCATTTGGCCCACCGTTCTTCTCTGGGACAAATATTTTAACTTTGGGATTGAAGTAGTGCCCGATCCCGGTGTTCCCCGCACCGAGAAAAGGCCCACTAGATACAGTGTCGCTAGTATCACGCCCAGGAAAGAGTCAATATTTTCTCGGGTCATCAGCATAGACTCTTGCAATAAATGGCCTAGGACTTTCTTCTATGTCAAAAATAGCGGGTCCAAAGACTACATATGGCTTCACCCCGTCAAAGAAGAGGTTCCTAGCAAGGAGTTATGGAAGCTTGACCCGCACGACGAGAACGCCATGGTGAACGAGTCCCATGGGATCCTGGAGAGGCTGCTCCTGCCGGATGAGAACTTCCACTTAACTGAGGAGGATCTCATGTGTGCTTTTATCGCACGCCGGGTCAGCCCCATTTAAGCCAGGAGCCACAAGATGTGCTTCATGAGCAGCACACAGGATCCTATCCGGCACTCCACGCTGGAGCTCACCCACGACTCTGTGGCCTGCCGAGTCAGCTCGAACTTCAAGCTGACTTTGGTGGAGTACTGGGCCTGGAGATGCCCTCCTTTTAGCCAGGATAGGCCTATCCCCTGGGTAGGTTTTCGAGTCAACTTCAAGCCAACATAGCTCTTCTTTTGTTCACTTGTTATTCCGTTCATTTATTGTTTTATTCTGTTTGTCTTTCGTAGAATCTCGTTCACCAGGTTAATGACAGTATTGTCCCTCCTGGTGGCTACTATGAGGATCGCTCCGACTCTGACGAAGTCGAGTTCGACCTGGAATGCTTCATGCCCATCCAGCATGCTGCTGCTGCCTCTACTGCGGGTAATACCCACACTCGAAACCCCTTACGAGACTGGTCTGGCGATGATGATGATGATGATTGTGAAATTCTGGAGGTACTTGCCTTTTGTCCTTAACCTCCCGACTTATTCGAATGAGCTCGTCATTTACTTATGCAGCTGGCCAGGAACATGACACTCCCCCTCTCGCTGTGGGCGGAGTCGGCAAGATCCCTGCCGCCAAGCCGGGTAAGCGGTGCGGGGCCTCCTCCAGCACTTATCCCGCCAAGAAGCGCCGAGTGGATCCTGTCGCTCCTCCTGCTGTCCCTTTGTCCCAGACTCGCAAATCCGCAGGGCGCAAGGTCACTCGTCGCATCCCGCATGTCCCGACCGTCTCCGGGTAAGTGTTGCTGCTTGTTACTTTTCATTTTTACTTTGTTGTTCTGTGATTGTTTTCTTATAGTTTTTTTTCTTATTTTCAGCGCGGCGCCTTTGTCTGCTAGCCAAGATGCTCCTAGCATGGACTCTTTGCCGCAAAGGCCAGCCTCTCCTCCTCATGCCGATATTGCAGTGCAGAGCCCCGTCCGGGTCATTTCCCCCACTACTAAGACTCACGCGTCTCAGAGTGAGGCCGAACCGGCGGCGCACCCGTCAGAGGAGACCCAGCCTAGCTCCCCTGCTGCTTCTCCAAAGCAGATTCCTAATCCCGACGCTAGCAATATCGGCACCGAGAAGACCCCTGATATTAGTTCTCCTGTTCCCAGTGTACCAGTTGACCCTGTTGTTGCTCCCCAGAACATTGTTGAGCATGCTCAGTTGGCTCTTGTCTTTTCCCCAACCAGACCTTCTCACTCTCCTCCTCTATCAAAAGATCGGACTCGGTCTGATACTCCAGGACAGGCTCGTTCCATAACCAGTAAACCCTCATCGACTAAGCAGCTGACCTTGATCCACGCCCCAGACACCGCACCACAGATTCGGCCCACAACAACAACAGCACCCGCTCCGGCGGGTAAGTTGGGCGAATTTGCAGCTGCCGGATCAGGCAGCGCTTCCAGAGCTAGTGCCTTGCATGCTAGCGCTGCAGCTACCCGCGCCAAGGTGGGAACTGCCCTGAAAAGAGGGCAGGTCCTGAATCGGACGCTTAGCGGGAATGGCCTCGGTTCTACTAAACGTTATGTTGTTGCATGGAATGTTGCTGGCGAGCAAGAGGTCAGCTCCGGTGCTGGAAAAAATATGAAGCTAGGCCCCAAGGCCGTCTCGGATATGACCCAACAAGCCATCGCCTTGATGGCCAAAGCAGATGAAGTGAACAAGGTACATAACTTTCTTACTCTTTTATGTACCTAGTATATTTTTGTTATACATGATCCCTAGTCCCCGAGGTTACTGCCGAGTAAGCAACTTAGTCGGCTATAAGCTCTAAGTTATAACCCAACTCTTATTCGGCTGCAAGTTTGATCGCACACCTTCTGATTACCTTTTTATTATGTAGCTCACGCACAACGAGCGCACCAAGGTGCATCAGGCTCTCCTATTGGAGTATCACAAGCTCGAGCTCGCTCACCAAAATCTGCAAGCTGAGGCTCAGGGCCAAGGTATTTTCTTATCCGGCTTCCTTTTTTTCGGCACACCTTCTTCTTTTACTTTCCTTGACTTTTTCTGGTTGTTTTTCCGCAGCTTCTGCCCAATCCACCATCAATACTTTGCACCTACAGATCAGCGATGTTGAAAGTAAGCTCTTGGAAATTTTGTCTCTGCTCTGTACTTGTGATTATTCCTTTCCCCTCTTTATCCCAACGGATCCAAGATAGCTTTGTTGTCGCTGATGAGTCATATGCTCCGAATAAGCAGAGAAGCACCGAGCCGAACTCCAGAAGGAGCGAGACGAGGTGACTCGGCTGAAGAAGCAGATGGCCGATATGGAGCTACATGAGGAGATTGCCGAGAAGGATGGCCAACATGCCGTTAGTGCCAAGAAGACGAATCAGATGCTCAAGGAGGCCGAGTCGGCGAACCTAGACCTAGATGCTCTTCAGGACAAGGCTACGATTTGGCAAAGCAATCTGGGCGCCATCAACTCTTTTCTCGATAGTGAGTCATTACCCTTTTTCATTGTACTCATATTCTTGCTCTCTGTCTCCTTTTCATTGTTTTGCTAATGTTCTTTTGCGTTTGCAGAGAACTTCCCCGGGGCTGAGATGTTCGCTATACGGGCCATGAAGAAAGTGCGAGCTGAGTCTAGAGCTCCTATTGATGGCGAGGTCACCATCGACGAGCACCTTGCAACGCTGTCAGAACGTGCAAAGACCCTGAAATCATGCGGAGTCGACTTGCTTAAGTCGGTGATCCACGCGTTCAGGATGCTCTGGCCGGATGAAGACGTGCCCACACTCATTGAGCCTTTGGCTGCCAAGCTGCTTCAGACCGAAGACAAATTGGATCAATGGCGTGAGTCGGGCGGCCGAGCTGCAGGTGAGAAGTGTCAACACCCGGATTTTTCAATCCTAGATGCCTGTTATGCCATACATCGCAATCCAAGGATTACCATTTTTGCGAGACATAACAGAATTGGATACCATAGTACTTTATCCATTACAAACGATACATAAGTTCTTACACAAATAGGGATCTCATGATCCAATCCTTAATACAACATCAAGCAGCGGAAAACGTAATAATAACGGTAGCGTAGGCGAAGCTCCATCTTCGGGGTCACAGGCAATGCTGACGATGGGAGATGATCCTAGTTGTCGTAACCTTCCTGGGGTCCATCTTCCAGGTACTCCTCTTCATAGTCTGGCCATGGGAATAGCCAGGGACAAAGCCATGAGTACTCTTTTAGTACTCGCAAACTAATACTAACAAGTAAAGGGTTTTTTTGGATAATAGGACACTAGGCTCTAGGGTTGTTTTGCAAAAGCCAAATTTATCTCTACTAAGTTCTGAAGCTAGTCATAATTTTATAAATCCTAAGCGGGAACTTGTATTTCATATCACAACTCTGTTGTGGTCAAGTCAAAGTCTCAATTTGTTTCACAAGTCATTTTGAAAAGTCTGACGGGGGAACAGTATGGCCACTCCAACTGTCCATAACCGCGGACGCGGCTATTCGAATAGTTTGACACTCTGCAGAGATTGTACACTTTCACCACAACATTCGATACATCCGTCAGGAACAAATCCTGAATTCACCATACTCAGTATGCGGATAATCAATCCTAACCTTTCAATTACACGCCCTAGTATAAGCACCTCTCCTGTGAGTTTGGCCTCCGAACCATGACCAGCTGTCATCTTGGGTACTGCACAGGTGGACAATCTTCACAAGGTAGCCTCAGCTCAGACCTTGGCGGTGAGGGAACTAATACTAAGGTATATAAGTTTCCAGTCAAGCCCTACCCAATCTTCGGGTATTGTGGTTGTACGCTAAAATAGGAATGGTATCGCATCCAGACAACCATCAGTTTTATAAAGGGCTAAGGCTCATGCCTCAACATTTTTATCACCAGAATCATCAAGTGTTTGGAAACACATGTCCAAAACATTTCAATAGAATGATCCATCATTCCAAGGTTTTCATAACCATTTTTCCACCAAGTGTTCCCATCTAAAAGTTGATCAAGTTTTATGCTTAGAACTAGCATCTACAGGTGGGGGTAGTACTAATGAGGGGTGGTAACTAGTGGAGTTTCACTAAGTCCAACCTTATATCTTAGGCTGATATCAAGGTTTCTAGCTTAGGCCAAATTTTATGCTCTTTATGCAACCTTAAGCATCTTTCCAAAATCTACTAGTCACTTAAGTAAACTCTAAGTAAGCTTTGATAAAGAAAATAAAGTGAGAAGCTTGCACATAAAACTAGGATTGGTTTATCAAATGGGTATGATCACATATGCTTAAGGCATAGTAACAAGTAGGGGTTTGTTGCATCAGTATGGTATCTTGCAAGTGTTAGCTTGCATCAATGTCAATATAAGCTTACTAAATTTCAAGTGTTAGCTTGCAAGGTTACTAGCTTGCACAATCAACTAATAGCATTAGGCTTGCCTTGTGCAGAGCAGTGGTTGAAGTTCTCCTCGGCTTCTTCTTCATAGTATCCTCCTTCCTCCTCGTAGCATTGGTCGGTACTAGCGTCTATGAATAAATACGAGGTCCACAATCACCAAACAATACTTAACTACTTGCAATCATCACACACAAGGGTCTTATAGATGATCTAACATCATCTCTAACCTTACAAGGTTAAGGCTTGATTTGATTCTTTTTATTTTTAGAAAAGTAATTTCTACTCATTGAAAAACTACTTAAGATTTAATATTCTCGAAACCAAATATGGGATCATGTTGACACATGTCATCACCACATATTGTAGTCCATGGGAATGTGATTTAAAGTGGTGTCACAATTTAATAAGGTTTTACCCTTTTATTTTAATTAATTAAAGTGGCTAGAAATGCTTATGTAACATTCTTTTATTACTTGAACATTATTTCTGCAAGTAAACCTATATATTTTTATATATTCTGAAAGGTATGGTTAAATGTGATTTTTGAGAGTTGGAAACAACTCAAAAGCTTTTATGGTTTAATTTTGAAAAATGTTTGAATGCAGAAAAGCTTCTGCCTTGTTATTTTTACTATGGGTGATCTATAGATCCAAATGACTTGAATCCAACGGGCTTGGATTCAGCATTCACAGACCTTTCCAACAAAACTGGTTTCATCCAATTTGATGCACTGAATCGATCTGGGTTGATTTTTGAAGTTGGGTACAAAAGTGTGTTTGAATTTAAAAAGAAAAAGGTTTAATTTGAATCGCTAGGCTGCGCGGGAAAAGTTACTGGTCCGGCCTGCTAAGCGCAGTGCTCCCGCGGGCTACTTAAGTGGGTGTCCCCACTCGTCAGTGACACGGGGCTGGGCGAAGCGGTATGGGGCAACGTGGATCGTTCGATCTAGTTCTAATCCAACGGCTGAGGGTCATCGTCGACGCGAGACAACTCCGGCGAGAACGAAACCTAGCGCGACCAGTGAGGGGTGCTGGGGGCTCACCGGGGTACGGGCGAGGGTCGGCGAGGCGGGCGAACGATGAAGTCGACGACGGCGAATCTCCTGGTACCGGTGGCTCCTCCTGGGGCGGCTCCAATCGCTGGCTCCCTTCTTCTCCAGAGGCGACGGGCTCCGGTGAAATTCCGCGAGGTGGTGCTCGCCTTGCTCTGAGAACGGTGTGGCACGATCAGTGAGGAGAGGGGAGTGAGATGGTGTGAAGAAATCGTGCGGGGGTGGCCTCTATTTATAGTCGAGCGAGGGGACCGTCGGGGCGCACGATGAGCTCGTCGGGGGCAAGGTTACAGGCGGCTAAAGGCATGGGCAAGGGTAGGGGACGGTGCGGTGTCTCCTGGCGATGCTCAACGACATGGTCTCGAGGCATGGGGCGGTGCGGCTTGGTCTGGAACGGGCGGTGCTCTGCGCGGAAGAGGCGGCATCTTCAACGGCGGGCGGTGGCTGTATGGCACGAGGCGGCAAACGGGGATGTCTGGCGGTCTCCTGGGTCGGTGGTGATCGTGTGTGCACGCGGTGAGGGCGGCGCGCGGTCGGTGGACGCTGGTCGAGGGTGGCGCTCTGGCGCATGCTCGGCATGGTCTGGGCGCGGCTTGTGCGCGTGGTCCAGGGCTTGGCAACGCTTGCGGCTGGGACAGGGAGTGGCGGTGGACGGTGGGCTGCCTCCCAGACAAGGTTGGCACGGCTAGTTCTTCCTCTAGCCTGCTGTCCACAATGGGGTGACAAGGGTGGCTTCGGCTGTTCACCATTGATGGCAATGGCAAGCTCACAGTGGTGCTAGTGGTTAGTTAATCTTCCTAGATGATCTACTGAGCTGGTTGTGAGCTAACTAGGGAACAAGTTAGGCAAGAATCACTGCTCACAATAGTGTTTGATGTTTGTTTGATTTGTCTCTGCAACCTGTTTGATGAAATGGCCGCATGAAATCAAGTTTTGTATTTTGAAATGAATTTTGGTGGGTTTGCTAGATTGGTGCTGGTGAGTCTGCAGATGCTTGGGTTTTGAAAGTTGAGCTTGTTTGAGTGGTTTTTGAAAAAGTGGGATCTTCCCATATGATAAAGATTCAATTTTGAATTGTCCTTTAAACTATGCATTTGAAAGTTTCTGGATGATCACAAAGTGGGCCTTGATACCTTGTTATGAGTACATTCAAGGGGTGTAAATATCCAGAAAAGTTTCTGTTAGGTTTTAAAAGTTTGAGACAGCCAAAGTAGGCATGGGAGTTAAATTGGTCAAAGTGACCATTCACTTCATATATGTGTTTTGATTTACTTGTCTTTAGGAAAAGTGTGGGAAATGTTTTAGATGATGTTTATTTCACCTAAGAAACATTTTACAAGCAATGAAACAAACAAACAAGGTGGGTTTAAAAGAATTCAAAATCAATGCATACACATATGCATGCATTCATAATTTTACGTAGAAAAGTTTTTTGTTAACCCTAAATGTGAGGATTAGAATTTGATGATCCAAGTTTAGTATTTTTGGGATGTTACAAACCTTCCCCCCTTAAACAAAATCTCGTCCCAAGATTTGAAAAGGACGAAAAGATTACCTAGGATTTGAAGAGATCTGGAAACTCCGTCCTGATGTGATCTTCGCGCTCCCAGGTAGCTTCCTCTTCTGTGTGGTTGCTCCACTGAATCTTTAGAAACTTGATGCTTCGGGTTCTGGTGGTTCGAAAGGCTTCTTCCAAAATACGGATGGGTACTTCGGGATAGGTCAGGTCATCGTTGATCTCTATGGTCCGGTGATCGATATTCTTGAACACTTCGGTCTTCTTGGCGACTTCGAGACACTTGCGAAGTAACAAGATATGGAACACCTTGTGCACAGCTGACATCTCTTCTGGTAGTTCCAATTGATACGATACTTCTCCTCGACGGTTCAGAATTTTGAAAGGTCCGATATATCTGGGGCTAACTTTCCTTTGAGTTGGAAACGCTGCATTCCCTTCAATGGCGACACTTTCAGATAAACAAAATCTCCTATGTTGAAGGCGAGGTCTCTACGTCTCTTGTCGACGTAACTCTTCTGTCGGGATTGGGCAGTCTTGAGGTGCTCACGAATCTTGTGAACCTTCTCTTCTGCTTCTCGTAGGATGTCGGGTCCGAAAATCTGACTCTCTCCAACTTCCTACCAGTTCAAGGGGGTGCGACACTTTCTTCCGTACATGAATTCAAATGGGGCCATTTGCAAACTGGCTTGGTAACTATTGTTGTATGAAAATTCTCCAAACGATAGACAGTCTTCCCACTTGGATCCATATTCTAACACACATGCTCTAAGCATATCTTCGAGTATTTGATTTACTCGCTCCGTTTGTCCATCGGTCTGAGGGTGATACGCGGTACTGAAATCTAGGCAGGTTCCTAAACCTTCTTGGACTTTCTTCCAGAATCTCGAGGTAAACTGAGTTCCTCGATCCAATACTATGTTCTTGGGGACTCCATGCAAACTAACGATTCTAGCGATGTACAACTCTGCTAGCTTCGAACTCTGATAGGTGGTTTTGACGGGCAAGAAATGGGCGACTTTGGACAATCGGTCAACTATGACCCAAATAGAGTCATTTCCCCTACTAGAAGTAGGTAGTCCAGTGATAAAGTCCATTCCTACAGAATCCCATTTCCATTCCGGAATTTGCAAAGGTTGCAACAATCCAGCGGGTCTTTGATGTCCGGCCTTGACTCGCTGACATATATCACACTTGGCGATATAGCTTCCGATTTCTCTCTTCATCTTATGCCACCAAAATTGCTCTTTCAAATCTTGATACATCTTAGTTCCTCCGGGATGGATAGAATAAAGAGTATCATGAGCCTCCTTCAAGATAACTTCTTTTAACTCAGAATCTGATGGTACACAAAGGCGTCCTTTGTACCACAAAACTCCTTCTTCGTCCTCGGTGAATCCGGGTACTTTTCCTGTACCGATACGACGCTTGATTCCGTCGATACTAGCATTTCTCTTCTGCGCCTCTTTAATCTGACTGATCAAAGTGGGCTGAAGTTCTATGCTAGCCAAAAATCCTTCACTTACTAATTCCATTCGAAAATCTTCCATCTCTTTGTGCAAACTTGGTTGCTCCTTCAAAATCATGGAGTTCAAGCGGCACGGCAATCTGCTAAGGGAATCAGCAACCACGTTGGCTTTACTAGGGTGATAGTGAATGTCCAGGTCGTAATCCTTGATTAGCTCAATCCATCTTCTCTGCCTCATATTCAGCTCCTTCTGAGTGAATATATACTTTAGGCTCTTGTGATCCGAATAAATCTCACAACGGTTTCCCATCAGGTAATGTCTCCATGTCTTCAGGGCTAGAACTACGGCTACAAGTTCGAGGTCATGGGTTGGGTAATTTTGTTCATGTTGCTTCAATTGTCGCGATAGATAAGATATAAATTTGCCTTCTTGCATTAGCACACATCCGAGACCAATCTTGGATGCGTCACAATACACATCGAAGGGCTTCGTGATATCCGGCATGATCAAGATTGGGGCTGAAATCAATCTCCTTTTGAGTTCTTGAAAACTCGCTTCACATTTGTCGGTCCATTCAAACTTCTTGTCCTTCTCCAGCAATTTGGTCATGGGTCGGGCGATACTCGAGAATCCTTCTACGAATTTGCGGTAATATCCCGCCAATCCGAGAAAAGCACGAACTTGGGTTTGAGTGGTTGGGGCTTGCCAATCTTCTACATCTTTCACTTTGGCAGGGTCAATGGCAATTCCTCCGGCTGATACAATGTGACCGAGGAATCCTACTTCCTGTAACCAGAATTCACATTTGCTAAACTTTGCATACAGCTGATGCTCTCTAAGGGTTCCAAGAATGGTCCTTAGGTGTAGCTCATGTTCTTCTTCTGATTTGGAATAAATCAGAATGTCAGCGATGAAAACAACGACAAACTTATCCAGGAAGTCCATAAAAATCTTATTCATGAGGTTCATGAAATAAGCGGGGGCATTGGTTAATCCAAAAGACATGACTGTGTACTCATACAATCCATATCTGGTGGTAAAGGCAGTCTTTGGAATATCCTCTGCACGAATTTTGAGTTGATGATAGCCAGTCCTAAGATCAATCTTAGAAAACACTTTGGCACCGGTCAACTGATCAAACAAATCTTCTATCTTAGGCAAGGGGTACTTGTTCTTGATGGTGACATCATTCAACTTCCGATAATCCGTACACAAACGGTTACCTCCATCCTTCTTGTCCACAAACAAGACAGGTGATCTCCATGGGGACACACTTGGTTGAATCAATCCGATTTCCAACATGGAATCCAGTTGCTTCTTCTGTTCTTCTAGTTCTGACGGGTTCATACTATATGGTCTCTGGGCTATGGGTCCTGTTCCGGGGATTAGTTCGATGATAAACTCGATATCCCGATCTGGGGGCATACCGGGCAAAACATCTGGAAATACATCGGGGTATTCGGAGACTATCCGGACTTGGTCAATGGTAGGTTGGGCTATACTCTTGTTACACTTGAATTGGCGAGGTAAGGTTTCAGATATATGCTCAACTGATATTCCGGTGGTACTGGTCATGGTGATGGCTTTCTTGGCACAATCAATCAATCCTTTATGTTTGGACATCCAATCCATTCCTAGTACTACTTCCAAACCTTTAGTTCCGAGTACTATTAGGTTAGCATAAAAATCTATGCCATGGATTCAGATAGGGACGGCCTTGCAAATTTGCCTAGCCTTGGTGGTTGATCCGGGAATTTGTACAATCATCACATGCTTCAATCTGGTTGGTTGAATTTTACTAGTGCAGGCAAATTCTTCGGTGACAAATGAATGCGATGCACCAGAGTCAAACAATACTCTTGCAAGTACTGAATTAACAGAAAACATACCCAGCACGACGTCTGGCGCTTCCTGAGCTTGTTCAACATGCATGAGAAAAAGACGGCCATTGCGTTTGAGTGAATTCCCTGGGGCAAATCTTCTCCCTGGCTGGACACGACGCTGCTGCTGAGCTGGGACATTGGCGTTGGGGGCTGTAGCATTCTTCTTGTTGGGGCACTCGTTGGAATAGTGGCCTTTATTTCCACAGTCATAACAGGTCACTTGTGACTTGTCCTTGGCTGCGACAGGCACAGCATTGCTTCCAGTCCTCGGGGCAGTGTTGGTGTTGGCGGTAGCATTGTTGGTGTTGAACTTGGGTGGGGCACGGGTGAAATTGCTAGAGTTGCCGGGGTTGTTGTGATTTCCTCCGGGTCTAGGGTTTCCATGGTTGGGGTAGGTCGGACGGGTCATAGGGGGTCTGTTGGTTCTTGGGGCAAATCCTGGAGATGGGTTGGGCGATACTTTGGGGTCTGATGGGTTCCTGGTTGATGCATCATGCGACGCTTGCTGTTATCGTTGGCCTAGTTGATCTTTCCTTCCATCTGGATAGCAGAGTCGACAAGGGCTTCAATATCAACAAAGGGGATATTGACTAACACTGTCTGCATCTCGTTATGCAGACCATTTAGGAATCTTTCTTTCTTCTTGGCTTCGGTATCTATCTCGTCCGGGGCATACCTAGCTAATGACAAAAATTTGTCACGGTATTCCACTACAGTCATCCTTCCTTGCTTCAACTCTCTGAACTCGTCTCTCATTCTCTTGATTAAACCTGGTGGCACATGGGTTCTGCTGAACTTGACCTTGAATTCCTCCCAGGTCATCATTTGGCCTCCGGTCATGGCGCGAACACTGTTCCACCATGCCCTGGCATCTCTGGCTAGATAATGGGTGGCGAATAGGACTTTCTCGTTGGCTTCCACTCCGGCGACTTCTAGGTTCTTTTCCATGGTTTGCAGCCAATCATCAGCATCTAGGGGTTCTTCTGACTTGGTGAAAACGGGTGGGTTGGTATTCTGGAAATTCTTGAGCTTAGATCCGTGGTTGTCCTGATTTCCTTGGCCTTGGTTGTTGTGGGCTAGCTGGGCTATCTGTTGCAGAGTGGCTAGGTTGGCTTGACGTTCCGCTCTTTCAGCTTCGCGGTCAGAAGTCAACATTTGCAGGATCTGCAACATCGGGTTCGGGGCTGAACCACTTTCTCCATGTGGCATCTGAAGATTGATATAGATCATGAGAAAAGAGGGAAATTTCTAAGGTTTTGGGTTTTTGAAAAGTTTTTAGAGTTTGACTCAGTTTTTTCTAGCAACTTGCTTTTTCATTCATTCAATCACTCGATACAACGCACACCACAACAAGGAAAAACATATGGTTTTAAGAACCATTCTGGAAACTATGATACAGTGGGACCAAATACTACTCACTACGCTAGTGCTCAAGTGCTACTACTCCTCGGAGTCTGTGGCTATATCATCTTCAGCATCATCGATGAAGGCGAAATCATCCTCATCGGTGAAGAAGTCCATGGCCTGATCCCCCAGAAAATCATCGTCATCGCTCAGATAGGAGTAAGGGTCTCCACGAAGATCCTCTCCAGCATTCTCCCTTTCCTCTAACTGCATGTCTCTCTCGTGGATGGTCTCCTCTAGAGATGAGATGCGATGGCGAAGACGGGCAATAATGCGATCCTTCTGGTCAAGCTGACGGCGGCGAGACTTGTGATCCTTTGCTATCATGGCGATGGTCTGGTCCTTCGTCTTGATGATGGCAGACTTGTGGTTGCAATAGTCACGGCAGTTGTCCAATTCTTGCTGACGATCATACATCATGAAGCTAAGGTGGTCCAATTGAGTCTTCAGCTCGGGGTGGTATGGGGCTTCCAATGGTTGTCCATTTGCATCACGCCTTGGGCAAAACTCAAAGCGAGTACCCTTGATCTGATTGATGCTCTGCCCACACAGACGGGAAAGAGCTTCCTGCATTGCTTTGGCAAGTCCATCAAGCCAGTTGTTTTCCCTCAAGGTAAACTGAATTCCCTCCGCAGTGGGAGGTTCAATCTTTCCTCGGAGACTTGCAACAATTAGCCACTGCAGATCTTCTCCTCCTTGATCATTGAGCTGAGCTCCGAAGAAATCGGGATGCGGACGTTCCAGAAGTTCCAAAGCTGATCCAGATCCCTCTCAAAGCTAAGGTCTCCTCCATTCCCAAGTTGGTAAAACTTGCTATACTTCATGTCCATCTATAAAAATAGAGGATGAGTAGCTTAGCAGAGTGATCAAGTGTGTCAAAATTTTATCTATTTTGCAAAAGTTTTTGAGGAACATGAAGTTTTATTAAAGAATTAAAGAGGTAAGAATGAGAATAAGTTTTCGTAAATATTTTTGTTCTTTGGTTTTGAAACTAAGTTTTTGGTTCAACGTCCAATCTAACTAGGGTCTCCTATGGTCAGGATGGCTCTGATACCAACTTGTCAACAGCCGGATTTTTCAATCCTAGATGCCTGTTATGCCATACATCGCAATCCCAGGATTACCATTTTTGCGAGACATAACAGAATTGGATACCATAGTACTTCATCCATTACAAACGATACATAAGTTCTTACACAAATAGGGATCTCATGATCCAATCCTTAATACAACATCAAGCAGCGGAAAACATAATAATAACGGTAGCGTAGGCAAAGCTCCATCTTCGGGGTCACAGGCAATGCTGACGATGGGAGATGATCCTAGTTGTCGTAACCTTCCTGGGGTCCATCTTCCAGGTACTCCTCTTCATAGTCTGGCCATGGGAATAGCCAGGGACAAAGCCATGAGTACTCTTTAAGTACTCGCAAACTAATACTAACAAGTAAAGGGGGTTTTTGGATAATAGGACACTAGGCTCTAGGGTTGTTTTGAAAAAGACAGATTTATCTCTACTAAGTTCTGAAGCTAGTCATAATTTTATAAATCCTAAGCGGGAACTTGTATTTCATATCACAACTCTGTTGTGGTCAAGTCAAAGTCTCAATTTGTTTCACAAGTCATTTTGAAAAGTCTGACGGGGGAACAGTATGGCCACTCCAACTGTCCATAACCGCGGGCGCGGCTATTCGAATAGTTTGACACTCTGCAGAGATTGTACACTTTCACCACAACATTCGATACATCCGTCAGGAACAAATCCTGAATTCACCATACTCAGTATGCGGATAATCAATCCTAACCTTTCAATTACACGCCCTAGTATAAGCACCTCTCCTGTGAGTTTGAACTCCCAACCATGACCAGCTGTCATCTTGGGTACTGCACAGGTGGACAATCTTCATAAGGTAGCCTCAGCTCAGACCTTGTCCGTGAGGGAACTAATACTAAGGTATATAAGTTTCCAGTCAAGCCCTACCCAATCTTCGGGTATTGTGGTTGTACGCTAAAATTGGAATAGTATCGCATCCAGACAACCATCAGTTTTATAAAGGGCTAAGGCTCATGCCTCAACATTTTTATCACCAGAATCATCAAGTGTTTGGAAACACATGTCCAAAACATTTCAATAGAATGATCCATCATTCCAAGGTTTTCATAACCATTTTTCAACCAAGTATTCCCATCTAAAAGTTGATCAAGTTTTATGCTTAGCACTAGCATCTACAGGTGGGGGTAGTACTAATGAGGGGTGGTAACTAGTGGAGTTTCACTAAGTCCAATCTTATATCTTAGGCTGATATCAAGGTTTCTAGCTTAGGACAAATTTTATGCTCTTTATGCAACCTTCAACATCTTTCCAAAATCTACCAGTCACTTAAGTAAACTCTAAGTAAGCTTTGATAAAGAAAATAAAGTGAGAAGCTTGCACATAAAACTAGGATTGGTTTATCAAATGGGTATGATCACATATGCTTAAGGCATAGTAACAAGTAGGGGTTTGTTGCATCAGTAGGGTATCTTGCAAGTGTTAGCTTGCATCAATGTCAATATAAGCTTGCTAAAATTGCAAGTGTTAGCTTGCAAGGTTACTAGCTTGCATAATCAACTAATAGCATTAGGATTGCCTTGTGCAGAGCAGTGGTTGAAGTTCTCCTCAGCTTCTTCTTCGTAGTATCCTCCTTCCTCCTCGTAGCATTGGTCGGTACTAGCGTCTATGAATAAATACGAGGTCCACAATCACCAAACAATACTTAACTACTTGCAATCATCACACACAAGGGTCTTATAGATGATCTAACATCATCTCTAACCTTACAAGGTTAAGCCTTGATTTGATTCTTTTAATTTTTAGAAAAGTAATTTCTACTCATTGAAAAACTACTTAAGATTTAATATTCTCCAAACCAAATATGGGATCATGTTGACAGATGTCATCACCACATATTGTAGTCCATGGGAATGTGATTTAAAGTGGTGTCACAATTTAATAAGGTTTTACCCTTTTATTTTAATTAATTAAAGTGGCTAGAAATGCTTATGTAGCATTCTTTTATTACTTGAACATTATTTCTGCAAGTAAACCTATATATTTTTATATATTATGAAAGGTATGGTTAAATGTGATTTTTGAGAGTTGGAAACAACTCAAAAGCTTTTATGGTTTAATTTTGAAAAATGTTTGAATGCAGAAAAGCTTCTGCCTTGTTATTTTTACTATGGGTGATCTACAGATCCAAATGACTTGAATCCAACGGGCTTGGATTCAGCATTCACAGACCTTTCCAACAAAATTGGTTTCATCCAATTTGATGCACTGAATCGATCTGGGTTGATTTTTGAAGTTGGGTACAGAAGTGTGTTTGAATTTAAAAAGAAAAAGGTTTAATTTGAATCGCTGGGCTGCGCGGGAAAAGTTACTGGGCCGGCCTGCTAAGCGCAGTGCTCCCGCGGGCTGCTTAAGTGGGTGTCCCCACTCGTCAGTGACACGGGGTTGGGCGAAGCGGTATGGGACAACGTGGATCGTTCGATCTAGTTCTAATCCAACGGCTGAGGGTCATCGTCGACGTGAGACAACTCCGGCGAGAACGAAACCTAGCGCGGCCAGTGAGGGGTGCTGGGGGCTCACCGGGGTACGGGCGAGGGTCGGCGAGGCGGGCGAACGACGAAGTCGACGACGGCGAATCTCCTGGTACTGGTGGCTCCTCCTGGGGCGGCTACAATCGCTGGCTCCCTTCTTCTCCAGAGGCGGCGGGCTCCGGCGAAATTCCGGCGAGGTGGTGCTCGCCTTGCTCTGAGAACGGTGTGGCACGATCAGTGAGGAGAGGGGAGTGAGATGGTGTGAAGAAATCGTGCGGGGGTGGCCTCTATTTATAGTCGAGAGAGGGGACCGTCGGGGCGCACGGTGAGCTCGTCGGGGGTGAGGTTACAGGCGGCTAAAGGCATGGGCAAGGGTAGGGGACGGTGCGGTGTCTCCTGGCGATGCTCAACGACATGGTCTCGAGGCATGGGGCGGTGCGGCTTGGTCTGGAACGGGCGGTGCTCTACGCGGAAGAGGCGGCGTCTTCGACGGCTGGCGGTGGCTATATGGCACGGGGCGGCAAACGGGGATGTCTGGCGGTCTCCTGGGTCGGTGGTGATCGTGTGTGCACGCGGTGAGGGCGGCACACGGTCTGTGGACGCTGGTCGAGGGTGGCGCTCTGGCGCATGCTCGGCATGATCTGGGCGCGGCTTGGGCGCGTGGTCCAGGGCTTGGCAACGCTCGCGGCTGGGATATGGAGTGGCGGTGGATGGTGGGCTGCCTCCCAGCCAAGGTTGGCACGGCTAGTTCTTCCTCTAGCCTGCTGTCCACAATGGGGTGACAAGGGTGGCTTCGGCTGTTCACCATTGATGGAAATGGCAAGCTCACAGTGGTGCTAGTGGTTAGTTAATCTTCCTAGATGATCTACTGAGCTGGTTGTGAGCTAACTAGGGAACAAGTTAGGCAAGAATCACTGCTCACAATAGTGTTTGATGTTTGTTTGATTTGTGTGTGCAACCTGTTTGATGAAATGGCCGCATGAAATCAAGTTTTGAATTTTGAAATGAATTTTGGTGGGTTTTCTAGATTGGTGCTGGTGAGTCTGCAGATGCTTGGGTTTTGAAAGTTGAGCTTGTTTGAGTGGTTTTTGAAAAAGTGGGATCTTCCCATATGATAAAGATTCAATTTTGAATTGTCCTTTAATCTATGCATTTGAAAGTTTCTGGATGATCACAAAGTGGGCCTTGATACCTTGTTATGAGTACATTCAAGGGGTGTAAAGATCCAGAAAAGTTTCTGTTAGGTTTTGAAAGTTTGAGACAGCCAAAGTAGGCATGGGAGTTAAATTAGTCAAAGTGACCATTCACTTCATATATGTGTTTTGATTTACTTGTCTTTAGGAAAAGTGTGGGAAATGTTTTAGATGATGTTTATTTCACCTAAGAAACATTTTACAAGCAATGAAACAAAAAAACAAGGTGGGTTTAAAAGAATTCAAAATCAATGCATACACATATGCATGCATTCATAATTTTATTTAGAAAAGTTTTTTGTTAACCCTAAATGTGAGGATTAGAATTTGATGATCCAAGTTTAGTATTTTTGGGATGTTACAAGAAGGCTCTTGCCTTTGTGCTCTCGTGGTATGAGGACATAAATCTCGATGTTCTTTGACACATAAGAGCCGAAGGCAAGTGGATCCATCAGCCTGAGCTCATCAAGAAACGCTAGGAGAGATACTATGCCATGGTGGAGTATGCGCTGGTGCACGCGTGGTGCGATGGGCCCAGCTTCCTCGACCTTGGCAAGTCGCTTGCTGAGACTCTCAACGATGAAGGTGTTGATAGCGAGGCCACCGAGTCAGACGGTCCCGCAGACTCGGCCACCGATGCACCTGACTCGCTAGACGCTCCAGATGATGCTCCCAGTTCCGGCCCCAAGAAGACTCCTCCGAGCCTAGATGCTTCTTAGGCTGCTTACGAAAAACACTTGAATTTCATGAGATCCCCGGTATGCCGGTGCAGATGTAACATACAGTGCACTTATTTTGGGTGTGTGCCTTTTAATAAGGCTTAAACTTCTATTCTTATCTGAATGTGAATCATCCAGGGGCAAGTCCCCTAGTTTCATTTTGCCGTTCCCCTTTTCCTTGACCTTGGATCTTGTCTACCTTTTTTGGCGTTCGACATTAGAGTCTCAAAGTTCTAAGGATTGAGTTAGTGGATATGAAACTTATACCACTTGACCTAGGATCACTCGACATACAAAGAAATATAACCTGCAGTGGGTTAGTTAAAAACATACATAGGGTCAATCGCGTTTTTCCCTTCACTTATCCGGTGTTCATGTTTACTCGTCATTGATCTTTTCCTCTTGCTTGACATGAAGCCATGTTTTCGAACAACAGCATAGTCGAAGAGTTGATTCTATCCGAGTAAACACTACTTGTTCTGAGATAAGTCTTAAGTGTCAATGCTAGCCGACATAGAATTGTGAAAGGATAATCATAAGGGGTAGTCCCCGAGTCAGTTTTTCGAGTCATACCATTTTATTATCAGCACATAGCCGGCATAAGCGTCCCACATATGAGAGTTCGAGAGATACATGCACTGCTTCTTCTAAGTGTACAAAGGAAGTAGCAGTGCCACATTCCATGGTCTCTTGGTCTCATCACCTGATCTGTCCGCCTTGTTCTTTTGTGCTTCGCGAGTATCTATTAGGTAATATGAGTCATTGTGCAATGCTTTGCTTACAATGAATGGTCCTTCCCATGGGGGTGATAGTTTATGCATTCCAGCTGTGTGTTGCACTAGTATCAACACCATATCACCTTCTTGGAAAACACGAGGTTGAACTTTCCGACTATGATAGCGTCGGAGACTTTGTTGGTATATGGCGGATCTGGACAATGCCAATTCTCGTGCTTCTTCGAGTAAGTCAACTCCATATTCTCGGGCCTCTTTTACCTCGGCTTTCGAGTATTTCCTTACTCTTGGCGAGTCATACTCTATGTCGGCAGGCAAAACTGCTTCTGCCCCATACACAAGGAAGAACGGCGTATAGCTTGTTGATCGATTCAGAGTTGTCCTTAAACTCCACAGCACTGAGGGTAATTCCTCTATCCAAAAACTAGGTGATCTCTGGAGTGGTTACATTAGACGGGGTTTTATCCCGGATAGAACTAAGTCGTTAACTCGTTCAACTTGTCCATTTGATTCTGGATGAGCGATTGATGCTACGCCGAGTCTTATTCGGTTTTCTCATAGAAGCGAGCAAAAGCTCCTTCGGCAAATTATGTGCCATTATCTTTGATCACACTGTGTGGGTAACCGTATCTCAAGATTATATATTTTAGGAATGTGACACCTATTTTTCCATCCAATTTTTTGACGGGCTTCACTTCTATCCATTTGGTGAACTTGTCAACCATTACTAGTATGTGAGTCATGCCACCCCTCGCTGGTTTGAATGGTCCTACCATATCCAGGCACCATACTGCAAATGGCCAAGTGATTGGTGTGGTTTTTAACTCGGATGCTAGCAGGTGTGACTTTGATGCGTAACACTGGCATCCGTTGCATTTTATCACCAGCTCTTGCGCTTCTGCCAGTGCACTTGGCCAATAAAATCCACGTCGGAATGCCTTGGCTACCAATTCTCTTGACGATGCATGATGCCCACATTCCCCTTGGTGAATGTCTAATAATATTTCTTGACCTTTCTCTAGACTTACGCAATGATGCAGTACATTTGTCGCACTTCTTTTGTACAACTGCTTGTTGATCATTGTGTATGCTTTTGCTCTCCTTTCTATTTTCCTTGCTAGTATCTCATCATCTGGCAAAGTTCTATCTTTCAAGTATTTGAATATTGGTTGCACCCAGGATGGTATCAGCGGTGCCGGATCTATTTTTCATCAATCTCCATTGGCTCAGCCAATATATGTTCTGCCGACATAACCTGAGGAGTCCCCGAGTGTTATTCGGCAACCCCTGAGGTGAGAGGGATAGTCCCCGAGTTACTCGAACTTGCCCCAGAGTCAATGTCCATTGGCACAACATCTGACTCATGATTTGTCGGGCTGATCCTAATTGACTCGGATTGTAGTGATGGCTTAATTGATGGTTTTCTGAGATTTTCCAATGCTACCCCTGGTGGGATTGCTTGCCGATATGAGCCTAAATTGGATAGTACATCCGCTGCCTCATTATCTGCTCTGGGTACGTGATGAAATTCACACCCTTCAAAGTATCCCGAAATTTGTTGCACATGAAAACGATATAGTCCATGTTTGCATCCAACACATCCCAATGCCCAGATACTTGCTGAATAACCAAATTCGAGTCACCAAAACACATGATCCTTTTCATGCCAATTTCCTTAGCCACTTTTATACCATCGACAAGTGCTTCATACTTACATTATTGGATGCAGCGAAGTGAATCTGCAAAACATACTTGAGTTGATCCCTCTTTGGTGACGTGAGCACTATTCTAGCACCTAGGCTCATTTTTTCTTGGATCCGTCAAAATGCATCTTCCAATAATTCAGGTCTGGTAGTGGTGGCTCATATTGCATTTCCATCCAATCCATGAAGAAATCGGCTATGGCTTGAGATTTCATATTGTGGAGTGTATGGTACTAGCTCTATGGCCCATTTTTCCATTCGGCCACTGGCATCTTTGCTGCCCAATATATCCGAGATAGGTGCCTCGCATATTACCGGATTGGGTGTTCTTAGAAGTAATGCTTCAGCTTTTTTGCTGCCATATACACCCGTACGTCATTTTCTGGTAATGGGGGTAATTTTGCTTTGATATAGAGAGCACTTCGCTCAAGTAATAAACTGGCCTTTGGACTGATTTGCCCTCTTACTCGCGCTCTACCACTATCACTGCACTTACAACTCTGTTGGTTGCGGTGACATAGAGCAACAATGGCTCTTTGGATAGTGGTGACAGCTAATATTGGTGTTGTTGCCAAAATCTTTTTGAGGTCATGGAAAGCTCTATCAGTTTGCTGTGTCCATGTGAATTCTTCTGATTTTTTTCATCAGTTGATACAGCGGTAAAGCTTTTTCGCCTAGCCGAATGATAAATCTACTCAACGAGGCCAGGCATCCTATGAACTTCTGGACATCGTTGAGGGTTTTTGGCAATTTCATTCTTTCGATGGCCCTGATCTTTGTCGAGTTAGCCTCAATTCCTCGGCTAGATACAAGAAATCCGAGTAACTTCCCAGCCGGGACACCAAATGTGCATTTTTTTGGGTTAAGTTTCATCCAGAATCTTCTTAAATTTGCGAATGTTTGACGCAAGTCCTCAATTAGAGTATGACTTTGTTTGGTTTTTATCACCACATCGTCGACGTATACTTGAAATTTTTTATCCAATTGATCTTGCAAGCATTTTCGCATGCACCTTTGGTATGTTGCACCTGCATTTATTAATCCAAACGGCATAGTACGATAGCCATAATCCCCATACGGGGTGATAAAAGCTGTCTTTATTTGATCACTCGAATTCAGTGGTATCTGGTGGAAACCAGAGTACACGTCCACAAATGACAATAACTCACACCCGACAGTAGAGTTTATGACTTGATCGATCCGTGGCAGGGGAAATGGATCTTTTGGACACGCCTTATTGAGGTTCGTGTAATCAATACACATGCGTCACACCACTACCACGTTCGGGTCATCTTTTTTCTTCTCGACCAATACTGGATTTGACAACCAATCTGGGTGCAGTACTTCCATGATAATCCCGGTAGCCAAGAGCCTGGCTATCTCAGTGGCTATCACTTTCCTCCTCTCTTCGGCGAAGCGTCAGAGGGGTTGCTTCACCGGCTTGCCATCTGGCCTTACATGAAGAGTGTGCTCAGCCAGCTCCCTCGGAACTCCTTGCAAATCCTGTGTGGACCATGCCTGATTCTCACGGAGGAAGCTGGTGAGCTCGCTTTCCTATTTTTCAGTTAGCCTGTCACCAATGGTAACTGTGCGCTCTGGGAAAGCCTCATCCACCTGTACCTTCTATGTTTCCTTTGTAGCTTGCAAAGATACACTGCCATGCGGGTTAGTGAGTACCGACATAGACATTTGTGCTGCCTTGTCCAGTGATGCAACGTCCATCATTTGATGCTTTTCTTGTGCTATGACCAGTGACTCGGCCAGCGAAGATTTGGCTGAGGCGCATGCGATAGATCTCTTGTAATCTCCATCAACTGTGATAATTCTGCATGGACCTAGCAGCTTCATCTTCAAGTAAGCAATATGAGGAGTGGCCATAAACTTTGCCATAGCCGGCCTGCCGAGTAAGGCATGGTATGAGCTAACCAGATCAACCACCTCAAACTCTATGGCTTCAGTGCGACAGTTTTCTCTGTTGCCGAATAAGACATAAACCCAGATCTTGCCAATTGGCTCACAGGACAATCCCTGGACAATGCCATGGAAAGTTGTCTTAGTCGGCTCCAACATGTTCATAGTGATGCCTAACTTGAGCATGGTATCCTTGTACATGATGTTGATGCTACTGCCATCGTCAATAAGTACCTTGGAGAATTTCACATTGATATCAGAGCCCATGAATGTTGGATCCAGGACAAGAGCATAACCTCCTAGTGTTGGCATGATATTGGGGTGATCCTTTATGCTCCAAGTTATCTCTTGTTTAGATCAATGCATGTACTTTGGAATTGCCGGGATTGTGGCATTAACTTCCATCATCCGTCTCTGCTGACTCTTTTTGTCATTCGGTTCCGTGACAAATACGACATAGCTCTAATGATGCTATATGTACTCATTCCTGGTTCCATGGCCGACATGAGCGTCATCACCTCTTGGGTTATGCACCTGATGCACAGACTCCCTTCTTTCCTAGTTATGATATCTCGGCTGCCTGTTCTCATACCTATGCTCAGCTCCAACAGCTTGAGAATTTCCTCCTGTGAGCGGTAGAGGGGGAGGTTGTGGTAACTGCTTAGTCGGCAAATCCACTCTGTCTCCCTTCTGAAACCAAGTGCCTTGTCTTGTTATGTGATTTGCAGGCTTACTCGAATTTGGCATGTGGAACTTACATGGTTGGTCCAACATCATTTCATAAGTATATTTCTGCCTGTCTTCGTATGGATTTGTTTGCTCATATGGCTTTTTGCCATCATTCTTTGGTATCCACTGTTGTTTCCCATTTGTCTTTTGACGTTGGTTACTTCCAGGATCTGGATGATCCTGACTCATAGCCGCAACTTGAGTAAAACCATATCTGTAATCTGGTCTCTCATCTCTTCTCTTGCTTCTATACTCGGCCCTTTCCTGGCGCCTTTGTGACCCGGAAGCATCATAGATCCGAGTCTCAGTCATCCCGTCTGCCGACATAAGCAGAGGCTGAGTCGGATATCCTAATGCATATGAGTCAGTGATTCTTATCGTTTCTGCCAAGCTTGCTGGCATATCCCTCTGTAACCTTTGCCACAGTACACTTCCATGTCTGCATCCTTGCGCAAACCATGCAATGGCCTGAGATTCGATTACCCCTTCACAAGAGTTGCGCATTGTGCACCAGCTTGTAAGGAATTCACTGTCTGTTTCATTCGGTCTTTGCTTGCACATTGCAAGCTGTTGTGGGTGATTCGGCCTCTTGTATGTGCTTGTGAAATTGTTCAAGAAAGCATCCTGAAAATCAATCCAGCTGTTGATGCTTCCGGGTGGCGAATTATTCAGCCACACCCTTGCTGGTCCTTCTAGCATCTGCGACACATACCGCACAGCCCATCTCAAATTTCCCTGTGCGATCTTTACCACAGTTCCATAATCTATGAGCCAATCTTCTGGTTTTGTGCTTCCATCATAGGTCTTTGTTCCTCTGGCCAGCTAAAAGTTTGGCACTGGCGGTTCCTTCATGATCCTTGGGCCAAAACATGGTGGACCCTGTGGACCTTGCGACTCGATTAGTTCTGCTATCTTTATCCGATCGAGCTTTAGCCTTGCATCATCCGGCTGAAGATTTCTGCCTCCGAGTCTGGATCCCATAGCTTGGTATGCATGATCCGGCAATTCATATCCGTCATTTACCATTGTCGAGTAACGGTCGTTGTATATGTTCGTGTTCGGGTCTGCAGGTTGTTGCACTGCTTTTCCCACGCTTTGCTGTCTCTTTTCGGGTTGAGCTGGTGCAGTATTCGGAGCTGGGTTTCCTTCTCCTGCCGAGTGAGTTCCACGCCTAGGCTGCGGTGCAAAGTTTTGCCCCCATTGTCATTTCTTTGTCATGCTTTCCTTTCTCGGCCAGCATTTTCCTGGTACTCATTTCCTTGAACCACATTCCTTCTTGCTCCCTGAGCACGGGTCGGATTTCCTTGAACCATTGTCAGGTCATAGGTAACCATTTGCTTATTTCTTCCTGAATCCACACTCTTTTCTTTTCTTTGTCTCGGCGCCACTCCGGGTGAGGAGGCTGTGTGGAATGCTGACCTCGCCGGGATGGGGGTTCCCGAGTGAACCGGCTGTGACCTCCCTGCTATACCCGGATTCACCATGTAGTATGCTTCATTCAGCATTCCTGATGCTCTTACCAATTCATTGACTTGTTCCTGTTGTTTTCTCTTTGCTTCACCTGTCAGATGGGGAAGCTCAGCCATTGCTGCCTCTACAGCTCTCAGATTTGCTGTTGCAGTGTTGTATGTCGGCCGCATGGCTGTTTCGTTGTTGTTTTCTGGTGTTATCTTTGACGTCGCGTCCTCTCAACCTTGTTGCATCAAGCCGGGTCTTTGCGCCCTTGACTCGATTTGCCAAGTTAAGCTCTCGAATCGTGATATCGATGTCTTGCTGTAACTACGCTAACTCCTTTGCCTTCTCCAAGACTTTTATCCTGGCCTCTTCTAACTCGGCTTGCACACGTGTCGGATCCGATGCTAGCTCTATTGGCTCTGCTAGCTTTTCTATCGCTTCTTGCAATTCCTTTGCTCTCTTATTCCTAGCTATATTCTCTGGTTTTTCTAGCGGTGCCTTTGCAGTTCTTGCTGCCCTTGGCGTTTCCTCTTGATTTCGTCCCTCAACATCCTCATTCACAGGAGCAACTGGTGGTGCTGGGGGGTTAGGAGCTGTCATCATTACCTCGACGGAGATGAGTTGGTGAAGTTTTCCTGCGGCAGGAACCATAGGTGGATCCGACGCCAGGACGACGCGCTCTGTGTATACGCGCTCCACGCGCACCGCGACGTAGACTTGGTGCTCGCCGAACTTGATGAAGCGACCGCCCCTAGGGAACGGCTTGGTCCCGAAGCAGCCTGCGTTGTCGCTGACGAAGTTGAGTGCTCCAAACCTCTGGATGAGGCCGTAATAGACGCGCTCGCCGGTCTTGGCGATGATGTTGCCCGTCCGGATGAAAACTCCAGCAAGCGCCTGCTTCTGCCCCACGGTAGGCGCCAACTGTCGTGGTGGTGTCACGGCAGATGCCATGGGTAGGCTTAAGTTGGGGGCCGAATGGACGCTTGTGGTAACCGGGGAGGGAGTGCACGGTTCGTGCATGAAGAACAAGATGAACTCTCCACACTTAGAAATTTTATTGATGCTAGTAGTTTACAAGTGCTCCTTGAGCTATTCGAGCATAGCCTATGGGTACTAGTTTCCTACTTGGTCCAACCTTTCCTAACCCTAGCTATTCCCCTCCTTATATAAGCGAAGGCAATAAGCGGATCAGTAATACCTTCGTAAGGCTTACTCCAAGCACCAAGGAAGGCCGAGTGTGATCACGCGACCCCTCATGCGCCGCATTTTCGAGCAACCAGAGATAGACCCCCATCTGTATTAATTTTGATGAATTCCTCATCAGGCGGTCGCCATCCATGGCCTGGCAAGGTCGTTGCACACCCCTTAGGAATATCTAGCACCGCAAGCGATTCCATGCCCATCTTCACTGATTGAACATGATTATAACTTTCCTTGTCATGCGTCCAGCTATTCCTTGAACTCCAAATCGCCCACAGTATAGTTATCATCTTAGCCCGATCTAAGTCAGAAAAGCGTGAGTCACAGGTTATGTCTCGCGCCCACATATGTGGATGAAGCTTAGGCAGTGAAAAATCCAGCCAACCTTGTGCTTCTTCCCATAATCTGCGTGTATGCTCACAATGAATCAATGCATGCATAATATCCTCGTCCACGGCTGAGCAGATCTTGCATCTGCGGATATGAGCAATATGTCTATGCTTCAAGATAGTTTCAACAGAGAGAATGCCGAATGCCGCGAAGAGCCTTCCACCAGAAGACACGCTACTTTTGGCATAGCATTTAGTTTCTAGAGAGTAGACCACATCTGTTTTTCAGAATCTGAGGTTTCGGTTACCGTCCTTCATCTAGAGCTAATTGCTCATTGTGATTCATTAGAGCACGATACGGTTGTTTTTATAGAATATATACCTGATTTCTCCAAAGACCGGGTATATGAGTCATCTCCCCCATCACGTCTCAAAGGAATGTTTAAAATAACATCAGCTTCAGGCGCAATAAAATTCCTCCTGACCATCTCAATCTTCTAGGAACCAATATCATGATCAATTAACTCACAGGCCATAGTAATTACCTCAGGGTCATCACCATTCGTAATTTGTACTGACGGTCTCATGCATAGATCGACACGCTGGTATCCACTGATCGTGCCAAACTGACACTGATTTGCCATTGCCGATACGCTTAATTAAACCCAATTGCAGAGCAGCTCTCCCTGCGACTATAGCTTAATTAAACCCAATTGCAGAGCAGCTCTCCCTGCGACTATCGCCATGTAGCTGACGAACGATTAGGTATTATTGCTTGCAGAAAGTCTAACTTAGGATAGTATCTTCCCCTAAATACACGAGCATAAATAGTATGAGGGTTAGTCATAAGACGCCACCCATGCTTAGCCAACATAGCTAAGTTGAAGAGCTCTAGCTCCCTAAACCCCATACCACCTTTACCTTTTGGCGCTGAGAGAACATCCCAAGAAACCTAGTGAAGAGAATGTCGGTCCAGAGAGCTGCTCCACCAATACTTCCCAACAATCGACATCAAGATCTTGCACACTTTCTTTGACAATCTAAAGCAGCTCATGCTATGTGTAGCCAAGGCCTGGATTACCATCTTCAGAAAAACTTCCCTGCCCGCACAAGAGAGCATGCGCCCACAACTCTGCAACTTACTCCGGCATCGTTCTGCAATATGATCGAAGGAGCCACTATTAATATGACCAACAGCCGTTGGCAAACCCAAATATCGCTCACTGAAGGCTTCAACTAGGATAGCCAAACTCTGTCGAATATGGTCTGGAGTATCTATCTATTTTATCTATTATATACTAAAAGTAATATAAGGATGTGTAAAAGAGCCACCATGTTAAGCCATATCATCTAAATTATCTTGATAGTTAGATCTAAAATTTATGGCTAGGATTTATCGAGGAATTAAAAGTTACATAACTTTGTGCGGTCTGTTTTGACATGTTCCTTTTTTTTTACATGACACGTTCCATATCTAATATGTATGTATTTTTAGCGGGTCCGTACGTGCAAAGTAAATAATGTGGTAACTTATTGGTCCTTTTCGATGGATTCTTTTATCGTGTACCAAGAGGACTCCTGCCCACCTCTTACCTGACAATACAGACAAAAAGTTACCACGTTGAGGCAATGGATAGAGCGTCTTTTCGTATATGTCTCAAAACAACGATCGTGCTGCTGCTTAGAACATAGGTTAGAAAACAATGGATAGACCTGTACACTGTAACAAGAAGTTGTCATATAGATATAGCTAATTGTATCTTCATAGGACTATTGGTTAAAGAAAACAAGGACTCTAGCTAATTGTCTCCGCTAAAAATAATGACTTGTTCGACTAGAGAAATTTGGAGTTTTACAATCAAGTGAAGGAGCAGTTCATCTCTATCTCTACTATATAATTTATGTTGAGGTGGTTTTTGTTTTCGTCCGTTCTAATGCTTGGTCCGTCGTATGCTGAGTCCGGCTGGAAACCCCGCGGTAGAGTCCGGCTATAACTAACCATCCTATATCCTACCGTATTGTCCACGCACGAGGCAAACCTTGTTTAACTAGACCGACTCACACCAATCCCTCGAGTTGCTTCGGTCGCGGCTTGCCATGGACATCGACGAGTTCTAGGACCCTTGACAAGGACGAGTAGGGATCGGAAGTTGCAGAGCGACAATACCAGGCTGCTCGAGGAGGCGACACCGGCCGCTGGCATGGAAAGCGCAACAGAGTCCTACAACTATGACGAGCGGGATGAGGACGATTACGGGCTGCTCGACGAGGCCACGCCATCCATCGCATGATTTTTTTCGAGACAAGCTACAAGAAGGGGATTTTGAGGAAACGGAGGAAGAAGAGAAATAGTGATGGAGATTTATTTTTCTGCTCCATGTGGTGCGAAGGATGAAGCTGTTGTACTGAACCGATGCATCGTGCTCGGGTTCAGCTATCCCTCCACAGAAGCTGGAGAGACTTTGTCCTGAGACGTGATTTGTGGAGTTGATGATGCCGGCCGGAGTTGTCGCCCCAACCACCAGACAACTCAAATTGCTCCTCGCCACCGCCCTGCACAGAAGCTACGGTAGTTTCAGCGTAACTTACTCCAGGACTTCCTCAGGAAAAAAAAGCATTGTTCTGCTCGGTCCCTTCAGAAATAGCTATTTCCATGACAAGTGACAATCGGCAAAATTCACCATAAAATTTCAACCTGTAGATGCATAGTTCAGGAGATGCTCGAAAAGATGGTGACCATGGACGAACGAGCATCAACCTCTGTTTTCCAGCAGATTCAGAAATCACATTCGATGCACGAGTAAGTACCGTAAAACTTTTGTACGATCTTCATTGCAAGTACTCTTGTTTCTGTCCAAAGTTAGGCATTTGGAGGCACGTTCGCAGAATTATCAAATAAAATATGCTGTAAAATCCTAATGAAGATCTGCATACATCAGATCATGTGATGCAGATTTTACACTTTCTCAAATACAGGAAGAATGAGGTCGGTCTGGAGATTAGAAGCCTGTTTCTCCAACACGTGGGTCAATGTTTTTGCCTTGTGGTGGTGAGGGGTTTTTATTCCACGTTAATCTCTGCACTGTGACTATCAGGATTAGTCTGTTAAATCTTTCATTAGTCCACTTTGGCCTCATCGATATTCAATTTAATTCTGAAATAGGGCCTTTGAACCACTTCTAAACCATATTGGTGTGATTTTTCAAAAACATTATGCAAAAGTGGTGTTACTTACACAAAATGGTCAGCTACTAAATACAAATAAGTATATATGGTTCTAGAATTGAGTTAGATCTTGCATTTCAAATTGTTCTTCTTTCACATCAGATCCGTAATTAACAATTCGTGTTGTCCTTCAAATGCATCACGCGATACACTGAAAGTCTTTATTATGATCTTATTTCTCTTTCCGTAAGCTTGTATGTATAGACATACAGTGAAACATGTATGCGAAGAATATAGTGGTGTAGGCAATATATTTTCAAGGGTGAATATGGTTATGTTGTACTGTCAATTTAAAAATTTAAACCCGCTGCAACGCACGGGCACTTTGCTAGTATAGATAGAGAGTCTATGTGAAGTATTGAGGTGTTAAGTATACATTTTTCATATTTAGTTCATACGCAAACAAAAAAGCACAATATTTTTAATAAGGATAGCGCTTAACTAGGTCATATGTCCACCAAAAATTGTGTTCAGCTCACATGCAAAAAAATTGTGATATTTCCAATGTGCTTTATTTTAACATAATGGCACATCAATTATTCGTCTCATTTAATAGAGAGGTAGTAGTGTGAAAAATATTTATTGCATCTTTGTCCCCATCTTTAACTAATGGAATAAAGGCAAGTCACATTAGGCGCATGAAGGTGTTTATGCGGTTGTTCCGAACTATGGGGAAACTAGACAACCTAAGATAACATTCTTGGAGGTGAAGGATAACAAGAGCTTTGCTTTATTCTCATTTCAAACTAATAGACTACTTTATTTGTTCCCACAACATGTCGTGTAAATTTACTAAACAAGGTTAGCCTGTTTTAAATTTTATCAAATATATAAAAGGGCATATAAAAATTATAGTATTGAATAATTACATTACAAAAATATATCTTATAAATTTTACTTATAATTATTTGCTATTGTAGATCTTCATTTTTTTTACAATGCAAAAGCCCCACATAAAATTTAGCTCATTATACAAACATAATTGCAAAATATACAAGAGAAAGGAAAATAAAAAAAGCTACCTACAGACATCCTTTTAATAAAAAAGCTTACATGAGGATAGCTATCCATGCTAACATAGCAGCATTATGTTTCTTATTCATCCTATACCCAAGTAAGGACACTTCATGAATAAAATTACTCCTTCATCCTGCAAAAGAAGGCTTGTCGCGCTAAAAAATAGTTCCATTCCTTTTCTTCCAAATGTTCCAACGGGCCATGATCACCACCTCCGTGGAACAAGGTTTACCAAAATCTTGCCAAGCTGAAGATGTAATACTTCCTCAGTCCAGAAATAATTGATTTGGATTTGTCTACATTTGTATTTATCTAGACGAGCTTTACTATATAGATATGTGTGAATCAAGACAAAGTCAAGTCACTTATTTCTGGATGGAGTGAGTAGATAGGATATGTTGACCCTTACTCAAATAAATCTGGAGGTAGTTTCATACCCTCGAACTCAAAGAAGAGATTCATTATGTCCTCATAGGCACAGATGGGACAAAGGACAAAGTGCTTATCATCTGTAAATATAGTTGGTAAACATACAAAAGGTTGAGTTTTGACTAAGTTTATATGCCTTGTATTTTGTGGAGGAGTGAGTACAATTTAATAAATTTAAAACTATGAATTAATATGATGTATGCATAACCTAAAAAGGGTTGACTTAATCACTCTAATAAGTTGAAACAAAACATAATATTGTTGAACATACCACCATGGTTAAGTGAATTTCCCTTTTGTCGGTGTTATGTTGAGACACTATTAATGTGACATATACTATTTGAATCTTAATATTATATATCCAAATGTTTTGAATTATCTATCTATCTATATATATATATATCAGGTGAAAGTAGTGGATCTCGATTAATACACTAATTTACCCACAATTGTGACAAAGTATCAAAGATTTTTTGTTTATTTGTCAATCTCCATATATTTTCTTTATCCCATAGAATTTAAGATAATGTGCCATTGAAATTATACATATTTTTTAATCTTGTGAATCAAATTAGTTCCCTGTGGCAGCATGAAGACACTACTGATAAAGGAGCGTTGGCGATCAACTTGTGTAAACTTTGGTAGTGGGGTAATGGGATTGATAAAATTTCATGTGAGGAAGCGAGTGAATAAAAATTAATATCAATTAATTTAAATGTAGGTGGAATAGTGTTGCATGGTATAAAATTACATATAAACACGAATGTAGAATGAATGCATCAAATGGTGGAAAATATCGGGGAACGAGGCAAAGAAAATAGATAAAAATATGACTACCTTCTTTTCTAACCATATCACGTGTAGAATATCTTAGAGATTAAGGAAAATAATATCATTAAGTTTAATAAAAAACTTATTGATTCCAATTATTTGGAATACATTTATAAAAAAGGTCGATGTTAAATCTTAAAGATGGTGCCTCCGTATAATATTTAATTTTTTTATAATGAACAGATAATATTAGTATTTTATAATAGTAATTCACGAGAAAAGATATTGAGTTTGATGAGATATAAATTTCGGTTAGAAAGTTCCCCTAGCAATCGATCGGATTTATTTTATTTACTTTGCTAACAAAGTATTTTTGTATTCCATTGAAAAGCTATTTAAATATGCAAATGGTATACAACAAACCAATAAGTTTTTCATGGTTTTCTATTTTAAACTTTTTTCACCATTAAATCTTATCATCAAGCACACCATAGAGCTTTTGAAGCACACATTGTGAACCAAAAATAGAGAATTAGTCTACAAAACCTCATGGTAAACCAAAATATTCAGTCATCTGACCACAATAGGTAGGTCTTTGTATAATTTTGTTGATTTCTCGAACCTAGCTATCAATATATTGAATCAATATTTCTTCTTAATAGTGCCTAACATAATATTAACTTTAATATGATATAAATTTATTAAATATATAAAATGACTAATTGATTTTAGTAACTGGGTAAGAAATTATTATCTACACAACATCATATAGGATTTACTAACTTTAAATTAATCAAAAATGGCGAGTATAAGATCTAACCTCACACTGAAGTAACATCAAGTAGATATATCTTATCATGTATTATAAATTTAATTCTATGTGATCTTATAATATCACCACGTACAAAGGCACATATAATCGGGCTTATAGCTCCTATGCGACGTCTTTATGTGGAATTGGAAGGAAAGCGACATCGTTACAAAGAATAGCTCGCATGCGACACTTCTGAAGCGGAAAATAGCTCCCGTGCGACACTTCTACTTAACCCCACGAGACCGTCAACGAATTCGAATCAGCTGAGCACAGTAGGACCCACAGCCTCTCCACGTCACGGCGGAACTCACCTGATGTCCACCTCATATCGTGGGATCCACCCTGTGGTTGAAGAGAGTCGTTGGCCTCGATCCGTCCCCGCACCCGAGCACTCCCGCCACCGTTCCAGCATCTCAACCCCATCCGTTTTCTTCTCTGGCAAGCAAGTGCGGCAACGCCGGCGAGGGATGTCGAGCTCTGCTTCCTCCCACCGCTCATGGTCTCGGTTGGTACGGTGCCAATGAGGAGGTGCCCCGATTGCCCCCGTACCGCGCCCCTGAAGCGGCTTGTCACATCCACCGACAAGAACGGCAACATTGGCCGGGAATTTGTGAAGTGTGAAAGCAAGCCCGAGCCGGGAAAGGTGAGATCTGAGTGTTCTGAGCGCCAATTTCTCGCTTTTTTCGAAATTTCATGCATTTCATCGAATTTGGGATTTAGGGTTCATCTCTGCGATTTCAGGAACTGCCAAAATGTGGGCATTTTGAGTGGCTTGATGAGTACATCGAACGAATATGGGTGGAGGTAGCATCCCGGGAGCTCGAAAACTCGTCTGTGGTGGAGCAATTGGGATGTGGCAACCCCATTTCCGCTGGTACTACGGTGGATGCGGAAGTGAAGGCCGAGCTGAAGAAGATGAACAAGCAGCTAAGGCAAATCATCGAATTGAAGAAGCAGGACAATCTGATCGCCGTTTTTTTATTTTTGTGTAATTTCTCTCGGATTAGTTTATCTCCTGATCGTTAGTCATTAGACAGCGCAGTCAGTGTTCGAGTGATGCTTTGTAATGGATGTAATGGTCTATGTCTTTGGCTTGAATAAAATGCAACACAAATTCGGGCTAATTTTGAGCTGCTCTGTTTTCGAAATCAGTGTTCCGTCAGTTTCGTCAGTGTTCCTTTTATCAGTGTGCAGGGGCGCCCGTGTGCAGGGGAGGGGGAGGGGTTGAAAAGTAAAAAAAAACAATTGACGAGGATTGAAAAAGGCCAGGCTCAAATAGAACTTAGCCAGGCCAAAATGGACGTATCCAGGCCCAATAGTAACTATATGTTGATTGGGCAAAAAAATGGTACTCACGTTACAATCTAAATAGGGACGTGTAGATTTGCAGATACCCGTGCTGAGGTTGCAATCTTTTTTTTGCGAAAGTAAATATATAAATGAAGTCCAAGGACATCCATTTAACTAACATAACTTGGGCGCTCCTTTAACTTATGTAAATATGTAAATATCTTGTTTGAAAATGAACCATGTGTTGTTTTGAAAATAATCAACCATCATTACGTTAACTTATTCTTCTTTTTGAGCTTTTCTAATTTCACTCATTTTATAAATATTGCACGAGTATTATATGAACTTGTTTTTCTGTCTTTTGTTTTATACACTTGTTGTTTTGGGTGTTTTGACAACAATACAATAAAACACAGATTACAATAAAATAAGGGGATAGATAATATTAGGATAACATTACTTATATTAGATAGCAGGATCGATAACATTATAATAAAAAGAAAAAAGTACAATAATATAGAAGGGAATAGGCGCCCCGCATAAACCCTGGGCTAGCCCCTAAACCCTAACCCTAGCTACCCTACTCCATCGGCGGTGGAGGCGGTGCCGGTGCAGCCGCCTTCGCGGCATTCCACGCCGCCAGCCTCTCCCGCTGCTCCCGCTTCCGCTGCTCCTCCCGGAAGGCCCAACCATTGGCCTCCCGTCTCTCCTCGTCCTCCCGTATGCGCCTTTTCTTCAAGGCGCGCTGGGCCTGCTTCTCCTCCCACCTGGCGATAGCAGCCTCCTGCTTTGCCTCCTCCTTCTCCGCCATAGCCCAGTACGCTTCGGAGGGGAGGTCGCCGCCATCGGGGAGGTTGGGGACTGGGTTGGTGACGATGGGGCCCTGCTCCCCCCAGGGGCAGGGTGGGACTTCTTCTTCTTGCCACGCTTGGGGTGCGTGGGCGCCTCCTGCTCCCACCACTGCTTTTGGTCCGGGTGGTTGTCCTCGTCGCTTACTTCGGTGTCGGAAGGGAAGCGGAAGGGGGAGGTCGTCATGGTCGCCGGAGTGTTTGGGGGCTGGGAGGAGGCAAAGGGACGGGCTCGACGTTGAAGATGAGGGGAAAGATGAGATGAGGAGGCAAAGGCGTTTTGCCTATTTATTGAGGGCGGGGCGTGAAGGGCGGCGTGGGAATCCAGCGTCGCGTTGGCGTAGACGCGTGCGCTGCGTTGCGTGTGGGCAGCGGGCGTGATCAATGTAAAAGAGACAAAAAAAATAGCTAGGATGTGACGTAACCCCTGCACCGCTGCCCCCGCCCCTGCATGCATGCATTAATGCGAATGAGAGAAAAAACTTCCAAGGTAGTTGTTCATTGGCAGTGAAAAATAAAAGGAAAAAAATAATTTGGCCTTGATTTACTTCGGTAATAATGCAGGAATCTAGTACCAAGGTACTTGTTCATTTTTACACACCGCATGCAACAAACTCGTTCGTTTTTACACACGCAAGAAAAATCGGTGGGAGTAATCAGAGGGATGTCAATTGGAGGGAATAGAGGGAGTATGAAACTAAGTTTATAATATTTTAGATTTTGATTTTTTTCTTATATACGTAGTCAAAGTTGATATTTTAGATTTATAAATTTTAACTTTTTGTATGGCGCATGAACCAGATGGGAGTAAGTTTGACTGAAGAAAGTTGTTCGACGTACACTTATTTAATGGGTAGCGTTGTTGCACGCAAAATAGCTAGACTGCGACGCTAGGGGCAGCTGCATGCATGGTGCAGCCCGCCCCGTCCAGCGCACTCGCATGCCACGCTCGATCCAACGGTCAATGGAGTGTGTCACGCTGTACGTTATATTTATTATATATTTTAGATTTTGATATTTTTTCTTAGGCTGGTCATAGTGACATGCATACTCCCTCTGTCCACAAATAAGCGTACGTTTGGCTTCAAAATTTATCCACAAAAAGTGTACTTCTACCTTTCCAATGCACTTAGATGTGATATCATGCATATGTTACTAGTCTAAGTTACTACTCCATAGTGCAAAATAACATAGATGTGGTATCATGCAAAGTCTTATTTATTACAATAAACCTGAGGGGAATAAGTTTGACTGAAAAAAGTTATTACACGTACACTTATTTAATGTGACGGAGGGAGTAAATACGCTGCAACGTTGTTGCACGTAAAATAGCTAGACTGCGACGCTAGGGGAGCTGCATGCATAGTGCATCCCGCCCCGCCCAGCGCCCTGGCATGTCATGCTCGGTCCAACGGTCAATGGAGTGTGTCACGCTCGCATCCCACGCTATTGCACGTAAAAACGATGAAGCCAATCAGATTCCAGAATCATCCATCCCACGGATCGCCAAGAGCTAGCCACGAAATCCTTATAAGAGACATCAACCAATCATGTTGCAGAACAAGCCCTTCCACGAATCGCCCAGAGCCACCCGCGGAGTCCTTCTAGAAGACGCGATCGGACGGCCACAGTGTCACGCTAGGGTTAGATCTACGTGTTGGAATTATGCCCTAGAGGCAATAATAAAGATGTTATTATTATAATTCTTGTTCATGATAATGTTTATATTCCATGCTAGAATTGTATTAAGCGGAAACTTTAATACTTGTGTGGTTTGTGAACAACACCGTGTCCCTAATACGCCTCTATGGACTAGCTCATTGATTAATGATGGTTAAGGTTTCCTAACCATGAACATGAGTTGTCGATTAATAATGAGATCATATCATTGGGAGAATGATGTGATGGACAGACCCAAACTAAGCGAAGCAATTAGATCGTGTCATCGTGTTCATCTTTGCGAAGCTTTTCTTATGTCAAATATTGTATTCCTTAGACCATGAGATAATACAACTCCCTGGTATCGGAAGAAAGCTTTGAGGTCATCAAACGTCATCCTATGAGAGGGTGATCATAAAGGTGTCTCTCATGTGATCGGAAAGTATCTGTTGGGTTGTATGTATCGAGATGGGATTTGTCCCTCCCAAGTCGGAGAGATATACTTCGGGCCCACTCGGTAATCGATATCAACACCGCTTGCAAGCATGTGGTTAAGGAGTTAATCACAAAGTGATATCGGATTACGGAACGAGTAAAGTACTTGCTGTGAACGAGATTGAACTAGGTATGACGGTACCGACGATCGAATCTCGGGCAAGTAAAATATCGCGAGACGAAGGGAATATATATATGGGATTGATTGAATCCTGGCATCGTGGTTCATCCGATATGATCATCGATGAATGTGTGGGAGTCAATATGGGTTTCCAGACCCCGCTGTTGATTATTGATAGAAGATCATGTCTGCATATTCTCGAACCCGCAGGGTCACACACTTAACGTGTCTCGACGCTAGGATAGATTGGATAATTGGTTTATGAGTTTTTTGTTCGGAGTCTCGGATGGGATCCGGGACATCACGAGAGGTTTCGAAGTGGTCCGGAGAATAAGATTCATATAAGGCAGTGCAGTTTTTGGAGTTCGGAATTGTTCCGGGTTAATCGGTATTGTACCGGAAGCTTCTAGAACCTTCCGGAAGGGGACCAACGTGGCCCCACCTTCCGGGAGGGGGCATGGGCCTATGAGGGAGTGCCCTGGCCGCATTGGGCCAGGGGCACAAGGCCCCATAGGGCCCAGCCGGCCAAAGAGGGTTTAAACCCTAGATAGAGCTTCTAGAAGGGGGGGTTTCCTTGCCCCCCACTCCTCCTCCTTTGGGGCCGCCGGTTTGGGCTTTGGGGAGGGGCTAGGGCTGCGCCCCACCCCTCTATACAAAGAGGGCTGGGGGAGCACCACCCCCCACACCTTCCCCTCCAACCCTAGCCGCCCTGCTGCCCTTCCTCTCTCCCTACCGACTGTTTGTAGGCGAAGCCCTGCTGCAGAAATTCTCCACCATATACACCACGCCGTCATGTTGTAGATCCAATCCGTCTCTCCACCATACTTTCTGGTCCGAGGAAGGAGGAGACGTCGAGGTGCTGCACGTGTGCATCTCACGGAGGCACCGCCACTTGTGGTGCTAGATCGGATCGGATCGCGAGGAGGAGAAGCGAGTACGACTGCATCACCCACGTTCCGACGAACGTTCCGCTGTGCGAATCTTCAAGGGTATGAAGATCTAATCCAATCTCTCTAGTTGTTTGCATCTCCTAGATTAGACCTTGGCTTTCCCTCTGTTCGCATCCGTAGAAAACTTTGATTTACTATGCCGCGAAACCCATTAGTGGTATCAGATCTAGATCTATGTGTGGATGTGTTTCACGAGTAGAACGGAACATGGTTGTTGCGGGCGTTGTTTTTGTTGCAAGCCTCTTGTTTGTGTTCTTCTTATGACGCGGGATAGTGAGATTGAAGCGGTCCAGGCCAACCTTACACGACGTCGTTCGCGAGACCGGCTCCGCACTTGACGTGTGGCTTGTTCCACACATGCGGCTGGTGGATGTCAGTTTCTCTCACTATAGTTTTAATGGGATTAACACCGGAGTTTGGCAACCATAATATCACCGTTGTGGCTTTCCGTAGGTAAGAATCGTTCTTAGCATCTACTCACATAAGCCACGTAAAACATGCAACAACAAAGTAGAGGCGTCTAACTTGTTTTTGCAGGGAGTGTTTTCTGTGATATGGTATGGCCCAAGATGTGATGTGTATAATGTATGCGATGATCATGTTTTGTAATGTTTCACGACTTGCATGTCGATGAGTACACAACCGGCAGGAGCCATATGGTTGTCTTTATAATTGTGTATGACCTGTGTGTCAACTTCTTATGCGCCATGAATAGTTTCACTTTATCGCTAAGTAGTTAGCAATAGTTGTAGTTCCTATTCGTGGTGGAGGCAATCATGGTGGAGTGATGGAGATCATGCCGGAACGCACAAGATGGAGATCATTGCGCGAAGATTGGCTATACCATGTCACATAATGTTATATGCATGTGATGTTTATCCTTTTATGTATCTTATTATGCTTAGATCGCGACGGTAGCATTATAAGATGATTCCTCACTTAAAGATCAAGATAAAAACCGTGTTCTCCCCAAGTATGCACCGTTGCGAAAGTTCGTCGTGTCCAAGAATCACGTGATGATCGGGTGCTATAGACTCTACGCTCACATACAACGGGTGCAAGCCAGTTTTGCACACGCGGAAATACTTGGGTCTAACTTGACGAGCCTAGCATGTACAGACATGGCCTCGGAACACATGAACCGAAAGGTTAAGCATGAGTCATATGAATGATATGATCGACACTTTGTTGTCCACCATTGAAACCACATCTCTTCTCGTGAAGATCGGATTAGGTGTTGTGAATTTGGATCGTGTTCACTAAACAACTTGAGGGATGTCGAATTTAGTGGGAGTTCATCTAGTAATTTGATTAAAAGTTGAAATAATTATCATGAACATAGTCTAATTTGTACTTGCAAATATTGTAGATCAAATGGCTAAGTCCAACTTCAACTTCAACGTTTTTGCTGAGAAGGAAAAGCTTAAAAACAATGGGTCTAACTTCACCAATTGGTTCCGCAATCTAAGAATCATTATCTTTGGCGGTCAAAAGGACTATGTCCCTGGGAAAGCGTTAGGTGACCCCCCTGCTGCAACTACGCCGGCTGATGAGAAAGCTGTCTATCGGTCGCGCAAAGATGATTATGGTGTGATTAAGAGCACCATGTTGTTTGCTATGGAACCGGAACTTCAAAATCGTTTTGAAGACTATCTCGGGCCCTTTGAGATTCTCGAAGAGCTGAAAACCATGTTTCAGACTCAGGCTCGTTCTGAGAGATATGAGATCTCTGAGAAGTTCTTTAATTGCAAGATGGAGGAAGGGAGTTCCGTTAGTGAGCACGCCATTAAGATGACGGGCTACACTCAACGCCTTGAGCAACTGGAATGCACGATCCCAGAGGATCTCAAGATTGACAGGGTTCTGCAATCACTCCCTCCCAGCTACAAAAGTTTTGTAGTGACTCACAATCAGATTGGTTCCACTGATACGATCACCGAGCTCTTCGCAAAACTGAAGGCTGCGGAGGTGGACATCAAAAAGGATAATCATGTGTTGATGGTCAACAAGCCCACCTTCAAGAAAGGTAAGGGAGGAAAGAAGCCCTTCAAGAAGGGCGGCGGCAAGCGCACTGCCCCTGCTGAGAAGAAGCTCAAGTCTGGTCCTAAGCCGGACACTGGGTGCTTCTATTGCAAGGAAAAGGGTCACTGGAAGCGCAACTGTCCGAAGTACTTAGCGGACAAGAAGGCTGGCACCATCAAAGGTATATTTGATATACATGTTATTGATGTTTTCCTTACTAGCCCTCATTGTAGTGCCTGGGTATTTGATACCGGTTCAGTTGCTAATATTTGCAACTCGAAATAGGAGCTGCGGAATAGACGGCGGCTTGCGAGGGATGAGGTGACGATGCGCGTTAGCAACGGATCAAGAGTTGAAGTGATGGCCGTCGGCACGCTCTCCTTAGTTTTACCTTCGGGATTAGTTTTAAACCTTAATAAGTGTTATTATGTGCCTGCGTTGAGCATGAACATTATTTCTGGATCGTGTTTATTGCAAGACGGTTATTCATTTAAATCGGAGAATAATGGTTGTTCTATTTATATGAGTAACATCTTTTATGGTCATGCACCTATTGTGAATGGTTTATTTCTTCTAAATCTCGAAAGGGATGAAACACACATCCATAACATTGAGGCTAAGAGATGCAAAGTAGATAGTGATAATACTACTTATTTGTGGCACTGTCGTTGTTGGAGATATGCCCTAGAGGCAATAATAAATATAGTTATTATTATATCTTTGTGTTTATGATAAATGTTTACATTCATGATATAATAGTATTAGCAAGGAAACATTAATACTTGTGTGATTTGTAAACTTAAATTGAAGTCCCTAGTAAAGCCTCTATATAATACTAGCTTGTTGGTTAATAGATGATTGTGGTTTCCCTATCATGAACATTAAGATGTTATTAACAACAAGATCATATCGTTAGGAGAATGATATGGTGGACATACTCCTATAGATAAGCATAGCATAAAGATAAAGTCATTTTAATAGTTCAATTGCTATATGCTTTCTGATACATAGTAATCTAATTCCTTCGACCATGAGATCATGCATATCACCTTTACCGGATGGATGCTTTGATGACATCAAACACCACACCGTAACTGGGTGGCTATAAAGGTGGCATTGAGTGTTCGGAAAGTATTGGTTGAAACACATGGATCAAGAGTGGGATTTGTCCATCCATATGACGGATATATATACTCTAGGCCCTCTCGGTGAAATGTCATCCAATTAGCTTGCAAGCATGTGACTGGCTCACAAGGGATCACATATCACGGGAACGAGAAAAGAGTACTTATCGGTAACGAGGTTGAACTAGGTATGCAGAGATACCGACGATCATAACCTCGGATAAGTAAACTATCGTGAGACAAAGGGAAATTGGTATCGTATGTAAGTGGTTCATTCGATCGCAAAGTAATCGTAGAAGTATGTGGGAGCCATATGAATTTCCATATTCCTCTATTGGTTATTGTTCGGAGAAGTGTCTCGATCATGTCCGCATAATTCACGAACCGTAGGGAGACACACTTAAGCATTCGACGTTGTTTGAGTAGTTATGGTATTATGAGAAAGAGACCGAATGTTGTTCGGAGTCTCGGATGGGATCCGGGATATCATGAGGTGATCCGGAATGGTCCGGAGAATAAGATTCATATAAGGAAAGTCCCGTTTCGGAGTTCGGGAATGATTCCGGTGTTTTCATCGGGAATGTTCTAGAAGGTTCCGGAATGTCCGGCACTCCGGGGGGGAAGGGTACATGAATGTGTTATATCAAGTTGGTATGATTGCATCATATACTCGGTGTCATCGCTGTTCAAAATAGAGGGTTTATTCAAATCCTAGTTTGAAAAGTCAAACGGCTAGTTTGAAAGTCAAACGGCGGTTTTTGGAAAGAGGAGGAGGAGTGGGAAACCGAGTTGGGGAGGAGTTCCCTCCTCCAACCGGCGGCGCCCACCCAAGCCGAGTTGGGGAGGGACTCCCCTCCCTCCCCTTGGCCGGCCGGCCCCTCCACCTATATAAGGAGGGGCAGGGCTCCCTCCTAGAGACACACAAGATCCTCTCCTCCAAACCCTAGCCCCAAGCCGCCGCCGCCTCCATAGCCGCCGCCGGCCGTAGGGCAAACCGCCGCCGCCTAGCTAAACCCTAGCCGCCGGCTTGCCCCTTCCTTGGTGTGTCTAAACCCTAGAACACCGAGGGACTCTCTCATACTCCACCATACTCGCTCCGGATTAAGGCGAAGCCCTGCGAGATCTCCCCTCTACTTCCGGTACCACGCCGTTGTGCTGCCAGAATCGCGAGGAGAGTACTACAACCTCCGCTGCCTGCTGGAACAAGGGAGAGGAAGGTCTTCGTCGAGTACCGAACGTGTGACCGACTGCGGGAGCGCTGCCGGAACGCAGCGCCGGAAGGATCGTCTACGCGATCTTGAGATCGGGAAGAGTACGACTAAATCACCCACAAGAATCCGCTCTCGTTAAACACTTTGGAATCTTCAAGGGTGAGTTATTCTATAGACTCGTTGCTACAATCTAGTAGATAGATCTTGGCTTGTTTGTTTGTATGCGATAGAAATTTTTTGTTTTCCATGCTACGAAACCCTACAGTGGTATCAGAGTCGTGTCTATATGTAGATCTGTTGCACGAGTAGAACACAATGGTCATTGTGGGCGTTGATGCTTTTATTGTCGATTGCTTCTTGTGTACTTTGCATCTTGCGGTATGTTGGGATGAAGCGGCCCGGGCTAACCTTACATGACATCGTTCATGAGACTTGCTCCATGCTTGACATGCAACTTGTATTGCATAAGTGGCTTTGCGGGTGCCTGTTTCTCCTAGCATAGTTAAGATCCAATTTACAATGGGTGATTAACAATACTAGTATCAATGTTGTGGTTCATATTCGTAAGTTAGAACGACACTTATTGAAAGCCCCAAACCACGTAAAACATGCAAAGAAAGTAGAGGCGTCTAACTTTGTTTTGCAGGGGTGTGCAGTGATGTGATATGGCCATGATTGTGATTATATTTGATGTATGCAATGTTCCTTATTGTAAGTTGGCAACCGGCAGGAGCCATATGGTTGTCTTTAATTTATGCTAAGACCCGCGTGTCTATTCAAAGTAGTTGTAATAGTTGATGCCGGTGGACGACAACCTTGGAGAAGCGTCATTGACCTTGATGCAATGCCGGTGATGATGGAGATCATGTTCGTGCTAGAAGATGGAGATCGGAAGCACAAAGAAGAAAGGCCATATCATATCACATATTATGAATTGCATGTGATGTTAATCCTTTATGCATCTTGTATTGCTTAGTAGACGACGGTAGCATTATAAGATGATCCCTCATGCACATGAATTTCAAATCATAAAGTGTTCACCCTTAGTTAGCACCGTTGCTAAAGCTTGTTGTTTCGAAGCACCACGTTATGATCGCGTGTGTTAGATTTCGCAAGTGTATACAACATGAGCAAGCCAGATTTGCTCATGCGGAAACTAAGGTTTGATCTTGACGAGCCTAGCATGTACAGACATGGTCTCGGAACACGGATCACCGAAAGGTAAAGCATGAATCATATAGTAGATATGATGAACATGTCGATTGTTCGCCATTGAAACTATATCAGCTCTCGTGATGATCGGTGTTGATGTGGTGGATTTGGTTCGTGTGATCACTAAAACAATGTGAGGGATATTGTTTTGAGTGGGAGTTCACCTAGATTAATTTTATTATTAATTTGAACTCAATTTGTCATAAACTTAGTCTAAACTATTGCAAATATGTTGTAGATCAATGGCAACCCCTACCATCAATTTTAATGCGTTCCTAGAGAAAGAAAAGTTGAAAAACAATGGAAGCAACTTCGTGGATTGGTTCCGCAATTTGAGGATTGTCCTCACAGCTGGAAATTTGACCTATGTGCTGGATGCACCGCTGGGTGACCCACCTGCAGCTGATGCTCCCGATGACGTAAAGAATGTTTACCTCACTCGGAAGACTCAGTACTCCACAGTTCAGTGTGCTATCTTGTATGGTTTAGAATCGGAGCTTCAGAAAAGGTTTGAGAATTCAGACCCATATGATATTGTCGAGGATCTCAAATTGATTTTTGAGACTCATGCGGCAATTGAAAGCTATGAGGCTTCTGAAAAGTTCTTTAACTGCAAGATGGAAGAGGGCAGCTCCGTCAGTGAGCATGTGCTTAAGATGTCTGGGCACGCAAACAAACTTCAAAGCTTGGGTATTGTGATTCCTAATTCTTTGGGGATTTACCGTGTCCTCCAATCACTACCACCAAGTTACAAGGACTTTGTGACGAACTACAACATGCAAAACATGAACAAGACGTTGCCAGAACTCTTTGGCATGTTGAAATCTGCAGAAGTGGAGATCAAGAAAGAGCACCAAGTGTTGTTGGTCAATAAGACCACCAAATTCAAGAAAGGCAAGTCTAAGCAGAAGGGACACTTCAAGAAGGGTGGTAAGAAAGTTACCACGCCGACGAAGAAGACCAAGGCTGGACCTAAGCCTGATACTAAGTGCTTTTACTGCAAGGGAGAAGGTCACTGGAAGCGGAATTGCCCAAAGTACTTGGCGGATTTGAAGAACGGCAACATCAAGAAGAAAGGTATATCTGATATACATGTTATTGATGTGTATCTCACTAGTACTTGTAGTAGTGCCTGGGTATTTGATACTGGTTCGGTTGCTCATATTTGTAACTCGAAACAGGTGCTGCAGAATAAACGGAAGCTAGCAAAGAACAAGGTGACGATGCGCGTGGGAAACGGATCAAAGGTTGATGTGATCGCGGTCGGCACGCTACCCCTTCATCTACCATCGGGATTAGTTTTATACTTAAATAATAGTTATTTGGTGCCTGCGTTGAGCATGAACATTATATCGGGATCTTGTTTATTGCGAGACGGTTACTTGTTTAAGTCCGAGAATAATGGTTGTTCGATTTATATGAGTAATATGTTTTATGCACATGCACCTTTGATAGATGGTCTATTCTTGTTGAATCTCGATAGTGGAAATACACATATTAATAACATTGAGGCTAAACGTTTGAAATCGAGCGATAACTCGACCTATATGTGGCACTGTCGTCTTGGTCACATTGGAGTGAAGCGTATGAAGAAACTCCATTCCGATGGACTTCTTGAATCACTTGATCTCGAATCACTTGATAGATGCGAAGCATGTCTGATGGGTAAAATGACTAAGACTCCATTTTCTGGTATGATGGAGCGAGCTACAGACTTATTGGAAATCATACATACCGATGTGTGTGGTCCAATGAGTGTAGCATCGCGCGGTGGTTATCGTTATGTTCTTACCTTCACGGATGACTTGAGTAGATATGGGTATATCTATTTCATGAAACATAAGTCCGAAACTTTCGAAAAGTTTAAGGAATTTCAAAGTGAGGTAGAGAATCAACGTAACAAGAAGATTAAATTTCTACGTTCTGATCGTGGAGGTGAATATCTAAGTTACGAGTTTGGCGAGCATTTGAAGAAATGCGGAATACTTTCACAGTTGACACCGCCGGGACACCACAGCGTAATGGTGTATCCGAACGTCGTAATCGAACTCTCTTAGATATGGTTCGTTCTATGATGTCACTTACAGATTTACCGCTATCATTTTGGGGTTATGCATTAGAAACAACCGCATTCACTTTAAATAGGGCACCGTCTAAATCCATTGAAACGACACCGTATGAATTATGGTTTGGGAAGAAACCTAGATTGTCGTTCCTTAAAGTTTGGGGGTGCGAAGCCTATGTAAAGAAGTTACAGCCGGACAAGCTTGAACCCAAAGCGGAAAAATGCGTCTTCATAGGATACCCAAAGGAAACTATTGGGTATACCTTCTATCATAGATCCGAAGGCAAAATCTTCGTTGCCAAGAATGGATCCTTTCTAGAGAAGGAATTTCTCTCGAAAGAAGTGACTGGAAGGAAAGTAGAACTCGACGAGGTTGTTGAACCTTCTCTCGAAATTGCGAGTAGCGCAGCACCGGAAGAAGTTCCTGTGGTGCCTGCACCAATAAGAGAGGAAGCTAATGATGATGATCATAAAACTTCGGTTGAAGTTGCTACAGAGCCTCGCAGGTCAACGAGAAATCGTACCACTCCAGATTGGTATGATCCCGTTATGAGTGTCATGTTGGTGGACAACACCGATGACCCTGAGACATATAAGGAAGCAATGATGAGCCCAGATTCCAATAAATGGCAAGAAGCCATGAAATCCGAGATTGGATCCATGTACGAAAACCAAGTATGGACTTTGGTGGACTTACCGGATGGCCGGAAGGCTGTCGAGAACAAATGGATTTTCAAGAAGAAAACAGATGCTGATGGTAATGTTACTGTCTATAAAGCTCGACTTGTCGCAAAGGGGTTTCGACAAATTCAAGGAGTTGACTACGATGAGACTTTCTCACCAGTAGCGAAGCTAAAGTCTGAGGATTATGTTAGCAATCGCTGCATATTATGATTATGAGATATGGCAGATGGATGTCAAAACAGCATTCCTCAATGGAGACATTGATGAAGAGTTGTATATGATGCAACCCAAAGGTTTTGTCGATCCTAAAGATGCTAACAAGGTATGCAAACTTCAACGGTCCATCTATGGATTGAAGCAAGCATCCCGAAGTTGGAATCAACGTTTTGATAAGGTGATCAAAAGTTTTGGTTTTATACAAACTTATGGAGAAGATTGTATTTACAAGAAAGTGAGTGGGAGCTCTGTAGCATTCTTAATACTATATGTAGATGACATATTGTTGATTGGGAATGATGTAGACCTTCTTAATAGTGTCAAGGAATATTTGAATAATAGTTTTTCAATGAAGGATCTTGGCGAAGCAACTTACATATTAGGCATAAAGATTTATAGAGATTGATCGAAACGCCAAATATCATTGTCACAAAGTACATATTTGGACAAAGTTCTAAAGAGGTTTGGAATGGAAGAAAGCAAGAAAGGGTTCTTGCCCATGTTGCCCAATACGACCTTGAGTAAAACTCAAAGTCCGACATCGGCAGAAGATAGAGAAAGGATGAGTAAGACTCCCTATGCCTCAGCCATAGGATCTATAATGTATGCCATGCTATGTACTAGACCCGACATTGCATATGATGTTAGTTTAACTAGCAGATATCAAAGTTATCCAGGAGTGGATCATTGGACAGCGGTCAAAAACATCCTTAAGTACTTGAGAAGAACTAAGGATATGGTTCTTTCTTATGGAGGTGATGAACAACTCGTTGTTAATGGTTACACCGATGCTAGTTGGACCACCGATCCGGATGATTCTAAATCACAATCTGGATACGTATTTATTTTGAATGGTGCAGCAGTTAGCTGGAGGAGTGCAAAGCAAAGCGTTGTGGCGAGATCTTCAACTGAATCGGAATACATGGCTGCTTCGGAGGCTTCACAAGAAGCGATATGGATGAAAGAGTTCATTACAGAGCTGGGTGTGGTTCCTAGTGCGTTGGACCCAATGTCTATCTACTGTGATGACATGGGCGCCATAGCCAATGCGCAAGAAGCAAGGTCACACAAGAAGCTGAAACATATCAAGCTACGTTTTCACGCTATTCGAGAACATATCCAAGATGGGGATATAAAGATTTGCAAAGGACACATAGATCTGAATGTGGCGGATCCGTTGACTAAACCTCTCCCGAGGGCAAAACATGACCAGCACCAAACTGCCATGGGTGTTCGGTATATTACCATGTAATCTAGATTAGATGACTCTAGTGCAAGTGGGAGACTGTTGGAGATATGCCCTAGAGGCAATAATAAATATAGTTATTATTATATCTTAGTGTTTATGATAAATGTTTACATTAATGCTATAATAGTATTAGCAAGGAAACATTAATACTTGTGTGATTTGTAAACTTAAATTGAATTCCCTAGTAAAGCCTCTATATAATACTAGCTTGTTGGTTAATAGATGATTGTGGTTTCCCTATCATGAACATTAAGATGTTATTAACAACAAGATCATATCGTTAGGAGAATGATATGGTGGACATACTCCTATAGATAAGCATAGCATAAAGATCAAGTCATTTTAATAGTTCAATTTCTATATGCTTTCTGATACATAGTAATCTAATTCCTTCGACCATGAGATCATGCATATCACCTTTACCGGATGGATGCTTTGATGACATCAAACACCACACCGTAACTGGGTGGCTATAAAGGTGGCATTGAGTGTTCGGAAAGTATTGGTTGAAACACATGGATCAAGAGTGGGATTTGTCCATCCATATGACGGATAGATATACTCTGGGCCCTCTCGGTGAAATGTCATCCAATTAGCTTGCAAGCATGTGACTGGCTCACAAGGGATCACATATCACGGGAACGAGAAAAGAGTACTTATCGGTAACGAGGTTTAACTAGGTATGCAGAGATACCGACGATCATAACCTCGGATAAGTAAACTATCGTGAGACAAAGGGAAATTGGTATCGTATGTAAGTGGTTCATTCGATCGCAAAGTAATCGTAGAAATATGTGGGAGCCATATGAATTTCCAGATTCCTCTATTGGTTATTGTTCGGAGAAGTGTCTCGATCATGTCCGCATAATTCACGAACCGTAGGGAGACACACTTAAGGATTCGACGTTGTTTGAGTAGTTATGGAATGATGAGAAAGAGTCTGAATGTTGTTCGGAGTCTCGAATGGGATTCGGGATATCACGAGGATATCCGGAATGGTCCGGAGAATAAGATTCATATAACGAAAGTCTCATTTCGGAGGTTGAGAATGGTTCCGGTGTTTTCATCAGGAATGTTCTAGAAGGTTCCGGAATGTCCGGCACTCCGGGGGGGAAGGGTACATGAATGTGTTATATCAAGTTGGTATGATTGCATCATATACTCGGTGTCATCTCTGTTCAAAATAGAGGGTTTATTCAAATCCTAGTTTGAAAAGTCAAACGGCTAGTTTGAAAGTCAAACGACAGTTTTTGGAAAGAGGAGGAGGAGTGGGAAACCGAGTTGGGGAGGAGTTCCCTCCTCCAACCGGCGGCACCCACCCAAGCCGAGTTGGGGAGGGACTCCCCTCCCTCCCCTTGGCTGGCCGGACCCTCCACCTATATAAGGAGGGGCAGGGCTCCCTCCTAGAGACACACAAGATCCTCTCCTCCAAACCCTAGCCCCAAGACGCCGCCGCCTCCATAGGCGCCGCCAGCCCTAGGGCAAACCGCCGCCGCCGCCTAGCTAAACCCTAGCCTCCGGCTTGCCCCTTCCTTGGTGTGTCTAAACCCTAGAACACCGAGGGACTCTCTCATACTCCACCATACTCGCTCCGGATTAAGGCGAAGCCCTGCGAGATCTCCCCTCTACTTCCGGTACCACGTCGTTGTGCTGCCGGAATCGCGAGGAGAGTACTACAACCTCCGCTGCCTGCTGGAACAAGGGAGAGGAAGGTCTTCGTCGAGTACCGAACGTGTGACCTACTGCGGGAGCGCTGTCGGAACGCAGCGCCGGAAGGATCGTCTACGCGATCTTGAGATCGGGAAGAGTACGACTACATCACCCACGAGAATCCGCTCTCATTAAACACTTTGGAATCTTCGAGGGTGAGTTATTCTATCGACTCGTTGCTACAATCTAGTAGATAGATCTTGGCTTGTTTGTTTGTATGCGATAGAAATTTTTTGTTTTCCATGCTACGAAACCCTACAGTCGTCTAGGTCATATTGGTGTAAAACGCATGAAGAAACTCCATTCTGATGGACTTTTGGAGTCTCTTGATTTTGAATCATTTGACACATGCGAACCATGCCTCATGGGCAATATGATCAAAACCCCGTTCTCCGGTATGATGGAGCGAGCAACGGACTTATTGGAAATCATACATACCGATGTATGCGGACCGATGAGTGTTTCGACGCGCGGTGGATATCGCTATTTTCTCACTTTTACCGATGACTTAAGTAGATATGGGTATATATATTTGATGAAACATAAATCTGAAACGTTTGAAAAGTTCAAAGAATTTCAGAATGAAGTGGAGAACCATCGTAACCGAAAGATTAAGTTTCTACGATCCGATCGTGGAGGTAAATATTTGAGTTATGATTTTCTCACGCATCTTAAAGCAAGCGGAATCGTTTCGCAACTCACGCCACCCGGAACACCACAGCGCAATGGTGTGTCTGAACGCCGGAATAGAACCTTATTAGATATGGTCCGATCAATGATGTCTATTACTGATTTGCCGTTATCATTTTGGGGTTATGCATTAGAAACCGCTGCATTCACTTTAAATAGGGCTCCATCTAAATCCGTTGAGACGACACCGTATGAACTGTGGTTTGGTGCTAAACCTAAGTTGTCGTTTCTTAAAGTTTGGGGATGGCAAAGCTTACGTCAAGAAGTTGATGCCGAACAATCTCGAACCCAAAGCGGAGAAATGCGTCTTCATAGGATACCCTAAGGAAACTATTGGGTATACCTTCTATCACAGAACCGAAGGCAAAGTGTTTGTCGCAAAGAACGGTTCCTTTCTTGAGAAGGAGTTTCTCTCGAAAGAAGTGAGTGGGAGGAAAGTAGAGCTAGACGAGGTTGTTGAACCTTCTCTTGAATTGGAGAGTAGCGCAGCACCTGAAATTGTTCCAGTGCCGCCTGCACCAACAATAGAGGAAGCTAATGACAAGGATCATGAAGCTTCAGACGATGCTGCTACTGAACGTCACAGGTCGACAAGGTCGCGTGCCCCTCCTGAGTGGTACGGCAACCCTGTCTTAACTGTCTTGTTAGTAGAAGATAGTGAACCTACGAACTATGAGGAAGCGATGATGAGCCCAGACTCTAAGAAATGGCTAGAAGCCATGAAATACGAATTGGGATCCATGAGCGAAAACCAAGTATGGACTTTGGTGGACCCTCCTAGCGACCGAAAGGCCGTTGAGTGCAAATGGATTTTCAAGAAGAAAACGGACGCGGATGGTAATGTTACCGTCTATAAAGCACGGCTTGTCGCGAAATGTTTTCGGCAAGTTCAAGGTGTTGACTACGATGAGACTTTCTCTCCCGTAGCGATGTTTAAGTCCATTCGGATTTTATTAGCAATTGCTGCGTTTCATGATTATGAAATATGGCAGATGGATGTCAAGACTGCGTTCCTCAATGGCAACATTGATGAAGAGTTGTATATGATGCAACCCGAAGGTTTTGTCGATCCTAAGGATGCTGATAAAGTATGCAAACTTCAGCGTTCCATTTATGGACTGAAGCAAGCATCTCAGAGTTGGAACCTTCGTTTTGATCAAGTGATCAAGAGCTTTGGATTTGTTCCAAATTGCTACGAAGCTTGTATCTACAAGAAAGTGAGTGGGAGCTCGGTGACATTTCTGGTACTATATGTGGATGACATATTGATTATTGGAAATGACATCAACATGCTTAATGATGCGAAGAGTTATTTGAACAAGTGTTTTTCAATGAAAGACCTAGGTGAAGCTGCTTATATATTGGGCATCAAAATCTATAGAGATAGACAAAGACGCCTGATAGCTTTAAGCCAGAGTACATACCTAGACAAAGTTCTGAAAAGGTTCATAATGGATAAGGCAAAGAAAGGTTCAGTGCCTATGTTGTCAGGTAAGATATTGAGCAAGGCTCAGTGTACAGCTACGGTAAATGATAGGGAAGCTATGAGCAAAGTGCCTTATGCCTCTGCCATAGGTTCTATCATGTATGCCATGTTGTGTACTAGACCGGATGTGTCCAATGCTCTTAGTTTGACGAGCAGATATCAAAGTGATCCAGGAGTGGAACACTGGACAGCCGTGAAGAACATCCTAAAGTACCTAAATAGAACTAAAGAAATGTTCTTAGTCTATGGGGGTGATGAACAGCTCGTTGTAAAAGGTTACGTCGACGCTAGTTTCGACACCGACAAGGATGATTCTAAATCTTAGACAGGATACGTGTATATTTTGAATGGAGGAGCTGTGAGCTGGAGAAGCTGCAAGCAAAGCGTGATCGCGGGATCTACAGTAGAAGCGGAATACATGGCTGCTGCAGAAGTGTCAAGTGAGGGAGTTTGGATCAGAAACTTCATCACTGAGCTTTGCGTGGTTCCAAGTGCATTGGACCCACTGGAGATATTGTGCGACAACACTGGCGCCATAGCACTCGCTAAGGAACCAAGATATAATCCAAAGACCAAGCATATCAACCGCAAGTTTTATATAATCCGAGATTATATAGCAGATGGAGATCTGATGATTAGCAAAGTACATACAGATCTGAATGTCGCAGATCCATTGACTAAACCTCTTCCACGTGTAAAACATGATCAGCACCTCAGTACCATGGGTGTGAGATTGTTGCCAAATGTAAACTAGATTATTGATTCTAGTGCAAGTGGGAGACTGTTGTAATTATGCCCTAGAGGCAATAATAAAGATGTTATTATTATAATTCTTGTTCATGATAATGTTTATATTCCATGCTAGAATTGTATTAAGCGGAAACTTTAATACTTGTGTGGTTTGTGAACAACACTGTGTCCCTAGTACGCCTCTATGGACTAGCTCATTGATTAATGATGGTTAAGGTTTCCTAACCATGGACATGAGTTGTCGATTAATAATGAGATCATATCATTGGGAGAATGATGTGATGGACAGACCCAAACTAAGCGAAGCAATTAGATCGTGTCATCGTGTTCATCTTTGCGAAGCTTTTCTTATGTCAAATATTGTATTCCTTAGACCATGAGATAATACAACTCCCTGGTATCGGAAGAAAGCTTTGAGGTCATCAAACGTCATCCTATGAGAGGGTGATCATAAAGGTGTCTCTCATGTGATCGGAAAGTATCTGTTGGGTTGTATGTATCGAGATGGGATTTGTCCCTCCCAAGTCGGAGAGATATACTTCGGGCCCACTCGGTAATCGATATACACACCGCTTGCAAGCATGTGGTTAAGGAGTTAATCACAAAGTGATATCGGATTACGGAACGAGTAAAGTACTTGCTGTGAACGAGATTGAACTAGGTATGACGGTACCGACGATCGAATCTCGGGCAAGTAAAATATCGCGAGACGAAGGGAATATATATATGGGATTGATTGAATCCTGGCATCGTGGTTCATCATATATGATCATCGATGAATGTGTGGGAGTCAATATGGGTTTCCAGACCCCCGCTGTTGATTGTTGATAGAAGATCATGTCTGCATATTCTCGAACCCGCAGGGTCACACACTTAAAGTGTCTCGACGCTAGGATAGATTGGATAATTGGTTTATGAGTTTTTTGTTCGGAGTCTCGGATGGGATCCGGGACATCACGAGAGGTTCCGGAGTGGTCCGGAGAATAAGATTCATATAAGGCAGTGCAGTTTTTGGAGTTCGGAATTGTTCCGGGTTAATCGGTATTGTACCGGAACCTTCTAGAACCTTACGGAAGGGGACCAACGTGGCCCCACCTTCCGGGAGGGGGAATGGGCCTATGAGGGAGTGCCCTGGCCGCATTGGGCCAGGGGCACAAGGCCCCATAGGGCCCAGCCGGCCAAAGAGGGTTTAAACCCTAGATAGAGCTTCTAGAAGGGGGGTTTCCTTGCCCCCCACTCCTCCTCCTTTGGGGCCGCCGGTTTGGGCTTGGGGGAGGGGCTAGGGCTGCGCCCCACCCCTATATATAAAGAGGGCTGGGGGCGCACCACCCCCCACACCTTCCCCTCCAACCCTAGCCGCCCTGCTGCCCTTCCTCTCTCCCTCCCGACTGTTTGTGGGCGAAGCCCTAATGCAGAAATTCTCCACCATATACACCACGCCGTCGTGTTGTAGATCCAATCCGTCTCTCCACCATACTTGTTGGTCCGAGGAAGGAGGAGACGTCGAGGTGTTGCACGTGTGCATCTCACGGAGGCACCGCCACTTGTGGTGCTAGATCGGATCGGATCGCGAGGAGGAGAAGCGAGTACGACTACATCACCCACGTTCCGACGAACGTTCCACTGTGCGAATCTTCAAGGGTATGAAGATCTAATCCAATCTCTCTCATTGTTTGCATCTTCTAGATTAGATCTTGGCTTTCCCTCTGTTCGCATCCGTAGAAAACTTTGATTTACTATGCCGCGAAACCCTTCACTACGTTCCTCATTCGTCCTTAGGGTTAGCTGGGTTTAGGATGGAGTCAATGGGGTTTCACAAGTTTGACCAAACATTCAAATGTACATAACTAATTCAAAAAAATCAAAAAAATACAAAACCTTCGCATGGTGTCATGTTATGTGACATAGTTGTGAGAAAAAATATCAAACTTGGTCTATTGATCATATTTCAAAAAACCCTTCATAAAATGACCTATCTCCTCCGAGGTTTTCTGGATTTTGGGTCAAATGACCATTGATATGGTTAGAATCAAGGCATACTTTGTGATAATGTGCCCATATTTGTCATGCATGTTTATAATGGGATGACTAACAATGTTGTAGCACAAAGTTTTCCTTTTCGACGCACAGAAAATTTATTTTCGGAGTGCCGAAAGAGGGGGGATTTGTGAAGCAACCACCAAATTGAATTTTCAAAATGGTAACATCCTATTTTTCAAAAATACTAGACCACCTAGCATGTACAATTTCCCAACTTGAGTATCTCAAACCTTTTATTCCATCCCTGGTGAAAAAGACAAATCTTGCCGAATCGGCTGGAAGTGGGTAAGATATGAACTACAGGTACATGATTTTATGCTGATGATTTTTTGTAAAAATCATTTTTAGGTTCACAACATGCTATTTCATCAGAGATCCAATGCTAGTTTTGTGAGCCTCATCCCCTAGCTAAGAATATTTATGAAAACCCTTCAAGTTTGACCAGACATTCAAATGTGCATAACTAATTCAAAAAAATTAAAAAAAATAAAAACCTTCGCATGGTGTCATGTTAAGTGACATAGTTCTGAGGAAAAATATCAAACTTGGTTTTAGAAATGGTCAAAAAAAACTTGCTTAGAAATGGGGTGGTTTACCCTAGCTTTGGAGCCCATTTCTACCCCATTTTGGGTGAGGGTGAGTTGTACTTTACAAAAGGGATCAGGGCGAGGATGAGTTGTATTGTACATATGAGAAAAACGTTGGAAGCTCATACACACATAGAAAAGTGACATAGCTACATTTGTTGGAATTCAAATTTACCATCATATTTGAATTTTGTCCAAATTATCAACAAGTGACAAATTATTATAATAACAAATGTTTACAACAACAAGTGCCAAATTATTACAATAACAAATATTTACAACAACAAGTGCCAAATTATTACAATAACAAATGTTTACAACAACAAGTGCCAAATTCAAAGTCTATTTCTTTTGGCTCTTCTTACCCCTTGTTTTCTTCTCCTTCACAAGTTTCACACCACACAACAGGTTTATGATCTTCTTTTTCTTACCATTACCATCTGGCCTCCCCACAGCACGTCCAAGAGTCTCCTTCACCTCCTGCACCTCCTCAACAACCTCATGATCATGATCCAGAGCCTCATCAACATGGTCAGTTTGCACCAGAGCCTCAACAACAGGCTCATTTTGCACCAGAGCCTCAACATCAGGCTCATTTTGCACCAGAGCCTCAACAACAGGCTCATTTTGCACTAGAGCCTCAACAACAGGCTCATTTTGCCCCTCGTTTTGCACCAGAGCTTCCAAATCAGAAACGGTGTGCCCTAAAGCCTCAACAGTTTGCACATCATCCTCCAAAACAAGTTCAGATTGCACCTCAGCAGCACCAAACATGATCTGGTTAGTTCTCTTCTTTCTTTGGCCATTCATTCTTGCCCTTTTCACTGGCCAGCATTCGTCAACAACAAGAGGTGGGCCTTTTTCTCCATGCTTCCTCCTGAAAACAAGCAAGTTAGCTAGGGGAGAAAAATCATCAACAAGAAATGGGATAGATTTTGGATGAACATACTTTGGCTTTTCAGCAGTGTATCTGCACTTGGTAGAGCCAGCTCGGTGTCCAAGTTCTTCACAGAGTTTGTATCTATTCTTGTTACCTTTTTGGGCCCTTTTTGGCTTGGCATCTTTCTTTTCATCTTTCTTTCCCTTCTTGCTGCTCCCATCTTTATCAAACCAGGCCTTGAATCTACTCTGCTTGGGCCTGCCAGCCTTTCTTTTCATCAAAGGAGGACACAAGGAGAATGTCCACTTCAGGCCACTAAGACTGATCTGTAAGTGCTGGAATTGGTGTTCCATATGCAGCCTTGAATTTTGCTACAGAATAATACTCATGCAAATATGGGTGCATATTTAGCTTGTGTTTGGAGGCCAAGAAAAGTATGGCATGCTCACAAGGCTTCCCAGTGTGTTGCAACTCAAGGCATGTGCATTCATGCAATTGAGTGTCAACAACATGCCTCCTGCCAGTCTTTGTATCTCTGACTTTAGCACCCCACAATGAGGATTTCTCAACACGCAAATGTGCAAGATTTCTGCTCCTGTTGACCACCTGCTGCACAACATCAGGAAGCTTATCTCCTTGAAGAACATCACCAAGCCTTCTTCTCAATTACCACAACCTCATGATCATGATCCTGATCTGGTCAACCATGTCATGGACAGGCAAGTCTTTTAACTCCTTCACTTTGTTGTTGAAACTTTCTGCCAAATTATTGTTGATATGATCACATTTGATGGCAGTGTTAAAACCAGACCTGTACCATAAAAGAGAATGGTAGGTTTCCAACCATGTACAAAACTTGACCCTATCCTCCTTAGAGCATGCTGCCTTAATCTTCTCAAGGTGATATGAATGTGTCTGCCTGGTGTAAGATCTTGCTGCTGGCCACATGCGTCCAAAATCATCTCCTCTGAATTTTTTGATCAAATTCATCCACATATGGCTGAAGCACTCCCTCTGCTCAGCATGAGGGAAAACAATCTTCACTGCATTTTCTAAACCTTTACATGCATCTGTGTGCACTGCCAATGGAGAGACTGGCCCTATGCATCTTTTCAACTACATCATGAACCATGTCCATGATGCCTCTGTCTCAGACTGAAACATGCCAATAGCTACAGGGAACATCCAATTGTGTCCATCTAAAACATTGCATGCTGCTAGTTGACCATTCCACTTTCTAGTCAAGAAAGATGAGTCTATACTCAAATATGGACGGCACCCTGCTTTGAAGCCATCGATGCAAGGCTTTAAAGCCATGAAGAATTTAGAGAAGAAGACTTTCCCATTAGCTGTTACCTCAGTATCTATCTCCACAACATTGCCAGGTGACCTCTTCTCTACTTCTGCTTTGAAGTTATAAAGCATTCGAAAGGTATTTGCCCAATCACCATATAGCTCTTTCATTGCCCTTTGCTTTGCCTTCCACACTGTAGTATAATTCAGCTTAATGGGGTACTGCTTTTCCAAGTCTATTTTCAGTCTCTTTGCAGTGTTGTTTAGTGTTGTGGCTAAAATGGGCTTGACCTTTTCTGCAACCCATAATTGTGATGTCATCTTTGTAACTGTTTGAGAACTTGTAATGCAAGTATGAGGTTTTGAAATTTGATTCACTCTTATTGTCCTTCCATCAGGTTGGCGTCTAGCAGATATATACCACTTGCAAGGCTTGGCACCACCATCATAACCTGTGCATTTTGCATAGAACTTATTTTTATCAGTCCACATAGTCTTGGTAGCAAACTCACGTTTGACTGCATATGTCCTGAAACACATCCTGAATTCATCCATGCTTGGAAACAATCTCCCAACTTCAATAACTGGGTCCTCTTCGTCATAAACTGTTACTAGCTCATCATCATGTGCATCATCTACATGAACTGCAGCATTTTCCAACAACTCTAGATCTATATATGCCTCTTCATCTCTTAAATGGTTGTCACCATCATTTGCAGCTTCATCCCTCTTCTTCTCCTTGTCTCAGTCATCTATAGGAATGCCAAAAAGCTTTGCCATTTCAATGTCATCTATTGGTGCAATGACCAAATCAGTCCGGTCATGTATCTCAACTGAATTCCAATCAACAGTTACAATCCTTTGTGCATTACCATCTGCAGCCTCCCCTTGTGCATTAGCATCATCATCTTCCACTGTTAACACTTCCAACTCAGTAAGTATAGGCATTACTTGCCTTTGTGCAGCCCAATCATCCTCGACCATCTGAGCAGCCAGCTTCGAGGCCACATATCCAACCCTCGAATCAGGTTTCAGATCAATGAATTCTGCTAAAAACAGAACAGTTTTGCTTGTCCAACCGTTTCGCTCATCGATTTCATCAACTATATGTTCCCCTGTCTCAACCCTAACATAGTCACATTTGCAATCATCAAATCGTAACAAAGAAACTTCTTGCTTTGGCCCCCAAACCACACTATCCCCAATTTTTTCCACCATTTTCCTCACCGCCTCCTCTCCCATGTTTATTAGCTCTTGGGGATCAACATGTTCTAATTACACCTCCCATTTAACAACCGTGTCTCTCTCAATGATCTGCGTGCTGCCATCAACTAAAACAGCCCTAGAGGGAAAGAAATTGATGCGAAATTCGAAGGTTTGGTGCGCAACATCGTCTCCCCTGTTTTTGGCGGGCACTGTGAGCTAGCGGAAGCGAACAAAGAGCTCAACCTTAGAGAAATTAAGTGCAGAGATATGGGATATACCGATTAGAAGTCCCCTCTCCATGCTCCATATCGTTCCCCCTCGCCCCGTTCAGCACACACTCGCCTCCACAATCTAGCATCAACGGGCACGCTCAGATCTCGAATTAAGAAGAGGGAGAGGAATTAGCTTTCAAATGGCACTCACCACCTTCGTCGTCGAACGAAAGCGCCGCCGCCTAAATTAATTGTCGTGCCGCCGCCGGCGCCGAGAACGATGGGTGAGGTCCGCCGCCGCCGTCGGGAAAGCTACAGTCAGTGTGACGCGCGCTCTCGATCGGAAGCGGTTGGTTTTACTGGCTTGACTGGCTGTCCCAACCAACCGGTTTGGCTTAACCCTAATCTTGGAACAAAGTTAAATGTGTCCTTACAACCGTTTTATGGCCCGTGTGGCCCTGGGATATTAGCTGCCTCACAACCGTCGCATGCGAGCTATTCTTTTAAACGATGTCGCTTTCCTTTCAATTCCACGTAAAGACGTCGCATAGGAGCTATAAGCCCCATATAATCATTGATACTCTTTTTTGTGGCAGCGTCAATTTCCTCCCAGAAATAACAAATGATCAAACATGTCTCTTTTGCATGACTAATTTTATTTAGCATTGTAGTTGTGTTGACTATAGAACCATGCTAATAATAATCTCATAATATAATTTTTTATAGAACTATAAAAAGCTTTGAACATAGTAAGATCTTGCTCTCGCATTGCGAGGGCCACCATGCTAGTTGGGGCTAAAGAAAATATAACTTTTATCTCTGTTATCACTTTGCCCTGAGCATTCTCCATATGCCCGCAGTATCTCATTTAACCTCTCTCTCCACTGCGGTTACAGGCCTTCATAAATATAAGGTTGTCATCCGCAAATAATAAATAGTTGATCCAAGGAGATTGAAAACTCACTCTTATTCTCCTGTCTATATAATTCCCATCAAAGTGATCCAGCAAAGCCGTAAAGCCCTCGGCACATAGCAGGAATAAATATGGCGATATGGGGTCACCTTGTCGTAGCCTCCACGACGGGGTAAAACATGGAAGGAGCTCGCCATTCACACGAATTGTGAACCTAACTGACGACACACACTTCAAAATCAGTTCCACTGTGTTTTCACTGAAACCAAGTTTAAGCATAATTGCCTTCAGAAAATGTCACTTAACCCGATTATATGCTTTCATCCTATCGAGTTTGACTGCACACAATAGTTTTTTCCTTTCTTTTTTTCTTCTCATTACATGGACACTCTCGTAGACAATCAAAACATTGCCCATTATGAGACGACCAGAAACAAAAGCACTTTGCTCTTCACTAATAACATCATCTTGGATTTTTTTTTCTATGCTACCTTCTTTGATGTATAGTGGCACCGTTTTCGCGCATAACCTGTCGTGAGGCTAGTTGGTGATGGTACCGCCGTCGGGAGAAACGCAGTTTTCGGGCAAGCTCGTTTCGTTTTCCTGGTCGTCCTCGCCGATCTTGTCGTCTTGGACCCGATCGACCAACGCTCTCTCCTCTCGACGTCTGGTGGCTGGCCGTTCGGACGCAAAACGCCGGAGAATGCAGGGTGCTAAAATCTGAACGATAGTACTACTAGTACTACGAATAAATCGGCTGAAAACTAAACCACAGGAAGCTAGTAGAAGAAAGATTCGTTGGCTTTGCGTGGCAAGTTGTAGCGGAGGATGCAGTGCCGGCGAGAAGCGCCACGAGCTACACGCCACGCCAGCCCGTCGGATCGACGGAAACGGGGAGGACGCTCGAGATTCTTCCACACTTCGCGGCTACGCTTTCTTTGGTGTTTTTTTTTTGTGCTAGAGAATTGGCTATTAGTAGTAGTACAGTACTTCTGTGAATTATCGCTAGTGTAGTAGCTTTTACGAAGTCTAATTGGCATGCAATGATCGAGCTGTGTTAAGACCATCAACGTGCGTGCGCACGTATGTACGTATCTGGTGAGGTTCCGACCACCGATGGTTGATGATCAGTGGCGGAGGACAAAAAACTTTTAAGGTCGGACAAACTATAAAACATAATAATCCCCTCAGTGTTATTATTGTACATGATCTAAAAGACATGGTTGAATTACAATTGCTAGGACAAAAACGACAAATGTCATCGGAAAACATGATTTGCTAATCCACATAACCCCACTATCACAACTCCCCATCGCCCACCATTGAAATCTGATATATCTCGTTCCAGAAATTGGCATATATGGAATGACCAATAGCTTCATTGTTGATGTGTTACTGGCTCAGCCAGATGCACCCGGCCACCAGCGTTGTTCCAACTCATCCCAAAGAAAGTCCAATGGCCAGCCCACCTCTACCTCTTCCCTTCCCCAGTTTTCTCCAAAAGAACGCCATGAAAAAGAGCAACTACCACCACTGATTTGGAACGAACTGGAACTGCTGCTCATGCGTAAGATGCATAATGTTTTGGCAAAATTCAAGGTAGGGCGCCCTGCCCAAAGATGGTGACGAATCGTCTACATCTACAGTAACGCGTGTTTCATGCCTCCCGCGTGTTGGTTCGATTCGTCACCATCCCACTCAAGGCGATGATGCCCTCCATCGACATGCCATTTTTTTTTGAGCATCATCGACATGCCAGCTCCGGATGACACCCACCGGGTTCAGAGCCGGGTTTGGCACTCACGTACCCGCTTCCTGTCCTTATCCGCCCCCATACCCGCCATCAGGTCCCCAAAAATCCACTAGACCCGCGACCCGGTGGGTTTGTGGGTACCCGACGGGTCTATACAGCGGCGGTGGCGCTGGGGCCTTCACGACAGTCCATGGATCTGGCGAGCTGCAGAAGCGGCGCTGAGGCATGCACGATCAGCCCCGGCCCTGAGCCTGTGCAACCTGTACGGCCGCACAGGGCCTCCGGTTGGTAGGGGGCCAACGCCATCCATTGTACGTACATCCATGCCCTTTTGCTTAGAAAAACGGTGAACGGAATCAGCCAACCGGAAGCTGAGGTCTTTTGAGCATGTGGCAATGCATACGGGACACAACTACTCCCTCTGTTTTAAAATATCCTGCATTATAGGTTTAGTCAAAGTCAAACTTTATAAAGTTTGATAGAATATATAGAAAAAACTATAAACATCTATAGCATCGAATGTATATATTATAAGACGATTCTAATAATACTTATGTTGTATTATAGGTGTACATCAATATATTTGGTCAAACTTTACAAAATTTGATCTTAACTAAACCCAGAATGCAGGGTATTTAGGTATTTCGGACAGAGGGAGTACCGAAGAAAAACAAGAACAGAGTGGTGAGCGCATCGATTCCAGCCAGAGAGAAATTGTGTTCATTATTTTACTCATATAAATTGCTATTAGAATATTAAAAGACTCATATTAAAAACACCTCTATTATGTGTATATAAGGGCCCCTTTTTTCTTCATGCACAGGGCCCTGATATGTCAGGGTCGGCCTTTGCGCGATGGTCCTAGGGATCTTGCGGGCTGCGGCAGACCTCTTCTCGTCGGACGAGCCTCTCTGGCTAGGGACGACGCCGGTCTCGTCCTCCTCAGAGCAAGTACAATAAGGTCCAGTCAGCTGGCTATAAGAACTAAATAACATATATGTGCTTAGTTGGAAGAAAGAGAATAGGAAAGAGAAGGAGAGTGGGCTCTCATGCAAGAGCCAGCTCTAGCACGTGTTCCTACGCATTATATGAAAGTGTCAAGTGGGCCATATTCATAAAGTAATACACTTTTATAGCAAACTATTGTATATGTTGGCTATAAGGTTGACTCTAGATGACGTGACATTATCTTATAGCCAGCAGCTGACTCTACTATTGTTCTTGCTCTCATCGAGCTCAACTGGAGGCCGATGGCTCGGCCTCCAGTTCTCCATGGCGGTGCTAGAGGGGACAGGGGAGGGACAAAGAGATGAGGGAGCGGGGTCGCCTGCGCATCTCTCTTGGCGCTGGTCGCCGGTGGCGCAAACAACGGAGCAGGGTTAGAGGGACGAGGGGACGAGGGAGTAGGATCGATTTGGGAATTGGGATTAGTCCTGTCGTTGGGTCATGTCATCGTGTGTGTGCGTGCCTGTGTGTTGCGTCTGGGTCGTGTGGCTATGCATGTGCATGTGTGGGTGTGCCTGTGTGTTGCGTCTGGGTCGTGTGGCTATGCATGTGCATGTGTGGGTTGTGTACTCGTGTGATGTGGCTGTGTGCGTATAGTGCGATACTTAGGGGTAGGTGAGATGACGAGCGAACAACAAGTGGGTTTTAAATATCGTAGCCCGGTACGCGGGTTTGAGATCCTTATGCCTGTCTCCGCTAGATCCGACGGGTCTGAGTTTTTACCAATAAACAGATCCTCGGTTTTTTAAACTTTCTCCATTTAATTCGGGTACCCATTGGATTAGCAGATATTGGGTATCCATTGCCATCCAGAATGCCAGCTAGTGACGCACGATAGAGGGGCGCTCGCCCTAGGCCCCCATGGTCTAGGGACCCATGGTCCATAGCTTGTTTGTGTACCTATATTTGTCTAATACTTTTGACATCCAACAATGTTGACTAATTTTAGAAAATATAAATGGTTGTCTAAAAAATAAATATAGATGGTTCAAGCTATAGCCTATCATGACTCTACTCTTACTCCTCCTAAAAAAATTTCGAATATTTTTTCTCGATGCCATGATTTTGTTGGCCTCTCCAAATATGCAGAATAACACCAGTCCTCACATTTCTTTACAAGGTTGTGAATATATTGATTAGTGAAGACTAAGCACATAATCGCATAACTATATCATTCCGTAACCAACTCTCCTATAATTCCCAACAATTCTACTCGTCCTCATCATATATATTTAAGAGACTATTCCATTCTCTTATTAATTCATTGGCTAATATGTTTACTCATGAACTCATTTTTTGCACAAGCATATATACACAAGCAGCAATTGATAAAATAACTATCATGGTGTATAGTTCACTCGATCAATAGAAATAAGTGGTTTCGAATGTCTTTACCGAGATTTCAAAAATCATGGATCTATCAAATATACAGATTTTTTAATTTTTTATTGCATTACAGTAATTTTTTTTATAAAATACTAATATTTTTAAGTCTTTTCCATGTGAATAAGTGGCGGAGCTTGATAGGATTGAGACGTCCAAGAACGTAATCATGATAAACTTAAGTATTCCTTAAAAGTTTAACATAAATATTAAATATATCTCTAATATTGTTTTGGAGTAGGGGGGTCATTGCCCTCCTTGATCCTAGGAAAGCTCTAACGCATTATACAAGGGGCTCTTAATTTCATGTTGCCATGGGGTCCCTAAAAATCTAAAAAATCTGTGGACCGTCCCTAGCCGCCTTTAATTTCTATCTCCGCCTCCTGCACGCCCACGTCCGTGCACGGTGTCTAGTTGTTGTTGTGGTTAAGGCTCGTTCATGCACAGTGTCTAGTCGTTGTTGCGGTTAAGGCTGGCACTAGTGATAATATCATAAGATATACTATCATGCATGCCACCTTAGTAAAATAGTGATGTATCACAAAAATTAATGAAGAGAGAGGTGCTAATGATATTATAAAATGATACGGTATCAAAGCACGTCTAACAAGAAAATTTAATATCATATACATCTTGTATATCAAATTATATTGAGATCCTACAAATAATTAAATATCATTGAACTATAATATAATTAGATAATACTAAACACTATAAGGATAGTATTATATGCTACTCCGGCCTTGATACTAACTCCGGCCTTGATGATAGCGAGACTAGCCGGCCATATGGAGACTATACGTTCAATTATTTCACTCGCTCGTTTCTCTGCAGGGGAACTCACATGTGACGCTCGTGAGTCATGGCGAAGCAAAGCACCCAACTAATCGAAGGCACTCGTGCTCGGAATTAAAAGGGTGAATTCGGACGTGCACAGAACGTTCAGCACGCTCCTTCAAAAAAAAAAGAACATTCAACAAGGACAGAAGGGTCATTTCTACATGATGCACATGCACCCCATGATGCCCTCTCGACATGCCAGCTCGTCACGCGTGCACGGGCAAGGGTCCTTTCTATCTCCGCCTCCTTTCTCCTTGCACGCCCATGCTCATGCACGGCGTCGAGTCGCTGCTGCGCTTAACTCCGACCTTGATTGATAGCACGAAGACCAGCCGGCGCGTTCAATGATTTCACTCCTTTCTCCGGCTACGCTTTCTTTGGTGTTTTTTTTGCTATAGAATTGGCTATTACAGTATGTTTTTGTGTGAACTATTGCTGGATTTCTTTTAACGTGCCTACATATGTATACATCCTTCCGAAAATAAGTGACTTTGATTTGTATAGATTTAGACATATTTAGACACGTTTTAGTGTATAGATTATCTGGGTCATTCAGTCCAGTGGGCTTCGACCGTGAATTCCAGCGATGACCTCGGTCACGCGGGTGATTCTACAACCAAGTACTTGTTAGCCCGCTCTCTTCTGTTGGATGGTGACCGGCGGCGTGGGAGCTGCGAGTCTTGCGAATAAAGGCGGGGGGTCCTAAGGTTCTTTCAGCGCAAAAACGAAGATATGCTTGTCACTTGCGCTTGTTGATCTGATCTGGACCAGCGTGTTCCGGAAGGCTCCTCCGACAAACTCCCATGACCGAATATGTCTGGAGATTGCTGGATCGGAAGGTATTCAGTCGTGCGTACCCATGTTTTTATGGCCGTTTGGTTTTAGCGAGAGCATTGCGAAGCTCTGCTATCCGTTACCATCATGTGTCATGTCTTGGACGATCCATGGTGAAGTCAAAGGCGAAGAATGTCAAGAAAGGAAGAACATGGGTGATGTGATGGTGGTTTAAGTCTTTGTGGCGTCGAGAAACTGGTTGCGTGATCTGTGACTCGCAGCAGTGACTGTTTGTAGGGGCGACAACAGGAGTTTCCAGTCTTACCTTGCAGGGTGAAATTTTAAGGTCTGGTCTTAATTGGTTGTGTCTGGCAATGACCTTGTTAAAATCATTGTTTTGTGAGTAAGGACTTTCTTCAGGGTGAAAACATATGATTTTTGATCGGCGACGATGACATTTGTGCACTGTTTCCTTCTTAAAGGCGTTGCTATTGGAGTAGTTGGACTACTGGTGTTATTCTGGTGTTAGTGTCGTTTCTCTGAGGAATAATTCTCCATAGCGAGACTTTTCTTTTTTGTATATTTTCTTCCTTTTTTTCTAGCTGTATGCATCCGTGAGTCCGCTAGGGCATGCGTTATTGCAGAGGCTAAGTGTAATTGATATCTCCATGATATTAATATATACTCTTTTCCAAAAAAAAAACTTATTTATACACTGAAGGAGTATGTATCTGGTGAGGTAACGACCAATGAATAATGATGGATCGTCTACATCTACACTAGCGTGTGTTTCATGCCTCCGGCGTGTTGGTCCGAGTCGTCACCATCCCACTCACGGCACGCCCATCATGCCATGGCCTCGACATGCCAGCTAGTGCTTAATCTTCCGAAGTAGACACCTTTTATCCTGTTTTTCTCCTTCTCATAGAAACATGGCTCCATATCCTTCAGAAAGTGTTTAATCTTAAAATTTATTATACAGAAAATACAAGGTTTCTCCGTTTCTGATAAATATTTGTTAGTGAAGAGGAAAAAATTACCAAAACCCTGAGTCAAACCAAGCAAAATATCCTCAAAAAACACTATGTAGAATAGAGCCATCAGTCCGTGGGCCTAGCTACTCGCGGACAGGGTGGGGTATAAGTCCATAAACCGCAGGCTCATGCGCTGACCATATATCTTCGACAAATGCATAACCATTCCAGGTCAGTTAAATTTAGTGTCTAAACCCTTCCATTTGCAAAGTAAAGTTTATAAAGATATTTGCACTTTAACGTGCGAGGTATTGTTCTACTCGTATTGATTTGATAAATACGACTGATTGATATGCTACCGTTCGATAAATTTAGAAATGAGTGAAATGTGAAAATTTAACATCTAATCAGGTTCCTCTTTTCGTTTTCTACCGTTTGACAAAGAGTTGACACATTCACCTTCAAGAGGTGGTCCGAGCTAACTTATTACTCGAGCACATAGTGAGTCAACACCTACCTTTTGGGATTGATAGATTGTGTCTATATAGACAAACGCCCGTTAGGGCATGATCATCTTGTCCAAAAATTTCTTTGGCCTTAATTGTGACGCGTCTAACCATTTGTGAGCATGTCTATTTTGGACAAACTTAACTTTATACTAAACATTTGTATTTTTTGATACATGCAAATTAAAATATTTTATGATTTATACGAAATATATGCTTATTTAAGCTTATTTTTTATCATACTATAGTCGTAATGAGTAATTTTCTATTACTGCAATGCCATAATTAAGCACATAACAAGTATATCACTACAAAGTTTGTTTGTTTTGATTTAAAATTGTATGTTGTTATAAACCCCTCCGTGAACAATATTCACGGTTACATAGAATTATATAGTGTATACAATTGTATTTGTGTCTATTTATGTTTTTTTGCCTATATATTTTAATATACCCAAATATCATGATCGTGGGTTGAGTAATAAGCTCATGGTAGTAATTTGCTATTGAAAATTCATTTCTTAGAGTAGTCATTGATGAACATAAACTTGTTGTGGATTATACCTTTTCACACACGCACACACGCACACACATGTATAGAATTTGATTATTTAATGTACTCATCTTGATTACGCTTGATTTCCTCTACTAGTGTATATAAGGCCTAGTTTGTCAAATAAAAATTTGTGCACAAAATTAAATATGGGAATCTAGTTAACATCGATTTTAGTACAACCTGTAAAACATTCACGAGAGAGAGAAAATGTAGTCCCGTGCATGTAGTACATACTATTGGTCTCTGGTGTGGACTTTGTCATGTAAATCAAGGCTTCTACATTTTTTACATATTCAATCATCTTTTGGACATGAAGGATAATAACATAGTGGTTACTAGTATATTTTAGTATTTGTACCCTCCTCTTCTCACATGCCGGGACACTATCGTTTTAATGAATTTGACATATTCACAAAATGATAGAAGCAAAAATGTTGGTGTTGATACATAAAGTTTAATGCACATCACTCCTTGTTTAATTTATAACGGTATGGAGTGTTTAATTTTTGCAACCGACCATCAAGTCTTGAAATAGGTGTTGATTTATTCGGAATAGGTGTCACCTGAGATAACAATAACTTCAACACACAATTTTTATGAACATGTGGATAAATCTGTTGGCAGATGTCACAATTAATCAATGATGTGGATAGTCAAAATGAGAGGCTTTTGGAACACTTACTATTATTGGTTTGTTAAATCTAGTAGTCAAAATCTCTACAACATGTGTATATGAAAAATAGAGCACATTTTGCAATTTGGAAATGAGCAATCTTTTACATGATTTGATATAATAGTTCATGCTTTTTAATCTATTTTTTTATTCAAAAGCCTATGATCTAATAATAAATGGTGATATCTTACATTCATGATTCACTGAACTCAATAATAATCTCAAGATGTTTTTAGTCAATGTTATATCAAATGAATGAAATCTAAACTATTAACAACTTTTTTTGAAGTAAACTACTCGCATTAACAACCTGTGTACATTGAAGACAACAAGTAATCACAAAGTGAGTTCTACTCCCTTCTTCACGGTTTGTAGGGCGCCCTACAAAAATCTCATGGACCTAGGCGTAAACCTATTGACTAAAAATTAGGAGCGTTACGTTGCAGAATCAGTAGGTGAATTAATTTAGCAGCGCCTAATTAAACGGATTTAATGATATTGGTAACGTTCCTGGCCTATTAGCGAGCGGTTAAGACGCATGCAGGGGTGGAGACCGATTCCACCAAATCAATCAAGCCCTTTTCTTAGGCATGAGACTGTTGCATGCATAGGAAGTTTTTTTACATAGAAAGTTGGGAGGAAAGCTGTCACATTAATTAATAATTAATTCGTGTGTGCCTAGGAACGTTGTAGTTTTGGAAAAACACAAATTTAATTAGTTGTCTTGCAAACCGTGAAGGAGAGAGTAGTAATTATAATGTTGATCGTTTACAAGGTATGCCCTAAAAAATAACAAATGAAAATCCATGTTTTCCTAATTGACAGGGGAAGCCCGCAAAAAAAAAATTGACAGGAGAGATTGTGTGTGAATTTAAAGTTACACTCACGCTGGGTGAGCCAGGCTGCAAGCGGGCCGTGATGTGGGAGCCCACGTATCTAAAGTTACAATCACGCAAGGTCGTTTCGTTTTGGAAAAGGGCAGTACTACGCGTCTCTCGGGAGATTTGAGTTTTTTATCCCCGGGTCCTCAGCCAACCACGTGTCCTCTTTTTTGGGTCAAAATCCCGCTTTTACTATAAACATACTTGTTTTTGCTACAAATAGTCCCGCTTTTGCTACAACGTAGCAAAAAACGGTTTGACCCCGAAATAAAAAAAAAGACTGGACCTCGCCGGAGAGTTCGCCGGAGACATCGCCGGCGACCGTGTAGCAAAAAAGTTGTGCTAACGTAGCAAACCCGACCTCGCCGGAGATCTCACCGGAGACCTCGCCGGAGACCGTGTAGCAAAATTTTTATGCTATTGTAGCAAGAGTACAAAATGTATGTAGCAAAAAAAATGTCATATTGTAGCAACGGTGAGCCTCGCGTGTAGCATCGGCAGAGCAACCGTCTCCCTTGTCGTCTCCCTTGTAGCAGAGTGTCGTCGCTGTTGTAGCAGGGCATCGCCGCCCTTGTAGCAGATGCCTCCGCCACTAGTAGCGGAGCATCGTCTCCCTTGTAGTAGAGTGTCACCGTCGTTGTAGCAGACGCCATGGCCGCTCGTAGCAGAGTGTCGCCGCCCTTGTAGCAGATGCCGCCGCACCTAGTAGATGAGCGTCGTCGCCCTTGTAGCAGAGCAGGGCTGGCCCTGTAGCAGAGTGTCGCCGATGTTGTAGCGGAAGCCATGGCCGCTTGTAGCAAAAGCGTCGCCGCCCCTGTAGAAAGTGCGCGAGATGCAGGCTGCGACGACGCGTGGCTGGACGCGAGGTGCAGGCGGCGCTCGGTTGGGGGCGACATGCCGTCGGTGTGCCTATGTAGCCATGTCGGCCGCCCTGAGTAGCAACGCCGCCGTGGCTCTATTGCAGGGTCGGCAACCCCTTGTAGCAGGGAACACCACGCGCCTCTGTAGCAGGGAGGCACAGGGCCGCCCGCCGCTTGCGGCACTGCAGGTCCCCATGCTCGTATCACGGTGGCGTTGACTTGCAGCGATGGGGACTGGGAGCTAGCAGTAGCGGCGTGTATTGCTGTGATGGTGGGAACGAGGAAGCCATGGCGGGCGTGGTGGTGCTGTGGAGAAGAACAGGGGGAGAAGAATGGCAGCCATGCGAGGTGGAGAGGACGAGCACGGCGTGATGTGGGGAAATCTGTGGAGGAGAGAAGGTAGGAGAAGATAAGGTAGGGGTCTGCAAGTGCGTTGTCGACGCGGAGTTGTAGCGCGTGTATGCTGGACTCGGACGATGTATTCTACGGGGCGTACGTACAGCTAGCGAGCGAGCGACCCGGAGGATCATTTCCTTCGATCCCCCGGGGGAAGCCAATGGAAAACGATACATATCACCTGGGGGATAAAACGTTTTTATCCCCCGGGTCCCGTCGCTAGCATCAACTGAACGGACTGTGCGTCTTCTTGGTCTACCTCGTCTCCAACTGCACATACCCCGCCCCTCTGCTGCCTCCGCGCGCCGCCGCTAATACGGCGCCCCTTCGACTGCCGCCGTACGCCGCCGCTGCTGCGGTGCCCCTCCGCTACTGGCATGCTGCCATGCGCTCCCGCCGCGGCACTTCCATCTGCTCCACTGCTCGCGGGCGGTCCAACCTCACGACTCGCCGGTCATCCTCCCAGCAGCCGAGTCGCTCGTGACATCCCTTTCCTCCGAGTTTCCTCCACCCGCCGCCATGGCCTGCTCATGTACGCCGTGTTTACTGCGATTGATTTTTGCTACCACCAACAGGTCAATTTGCTATAGACAGCAGGGATCGTTGCTATCAAAGACACACGTTGATTTGCTTCTCTAGATTTACCCTTTTGGGGATTTTTTTGCTCAAATAGGGATTTGGTACATATCAATAATGCTACAATGCCACAGTATTTTTGCTACAACTATTTTATGATCTTGCTACAATAGCACAAAGATGTTGCTACGTGATCTCCGACGAGGTATCCGGGAAGCTCTCTGGACGAAAAGTTTCCGGCGAGTCTCAGACGAGGTCGGGTTTCTGCTACATTAGAACATTTTTTCTGCTACCACCGTTCTCTGGTTTTGCTACAATAGCGTAAAACTTTTGCTACGAGGTTTTCTCCGGCGAGTCTCCGGTGATATTTTCTGGCAAAGTCGGTTTTGCTACATTAGAATAATTTTTTTGCTACAAGGTCGCTTTTATTTACTTCTGTTGATGTCCCGAACTGCTTAGCGGTTAGTTAAGGATAGCCATGCTATTGTCCATTCCGTCTAGCCGCTATTGTCCAATTATAGTACAGTGTCAGTTAGGACGGGCCTGCCCCCAAATTTTTTTAAAAAAGACATATTAGGGCTATACGGATTCGAACCGTAGACCTTCTCGGTAAAACAGATCAAACGGATTATTATCGAAATTGGCTATCGTCTTTTCAATATAAATTATTGCAATATTAAAATTGCAATATCAATGAATTACAAAAATTCATTTAAGTGAAAAAGAATACTATGCAATAACCTATTAAAAAAAAATGGTTCTTACGTCGGGAAATATTTGTTTTTCAAGACAAACAATGTCCGTTAGGCACCTAATCTTTATGTCATAATAGATCCGAACACTTGCCTCGCATTGACTTCAATATATAATTGCTCCAGTAAATAACTAAAAAAAATAGAAGAACGAGAATTCCTCGCTTCTTTCTCTCATGCAAAACCGTGCATGAGACTTTCATCTCGCACGGCTCCTAAGTGATAAAAGAAAGAAGAACTCGTCTTCTTTCTTTTTTGATTACCTTCCTCGCGAAAGAGACCATACTTTCACATACTGCCGATTAATAAGACATAGATGATCTTTTCCATAAGACATAGATGGATGATCTCCGGGTGGTTTAAAGAAAGGGTGTGCCCTAGCATCTGAGGTCTTACAGCACGGAAGAAAGAACTCACAGAGCCGGGATCGGTAACTAATAGAATAGTACTACTAACTAATACTACTAACTAATACTAATATATAGAAATAGATATCTAGAAATAGAAACGAACTAATATATAGATAATCGAAATTGAAAAGAACCACCTCATGACTAGCCAATTAGATAACCAACCCTGCTGCATTGTCTTGATCTCTCCCCCTTTGTATAAATATTTCACATTTCGAATGCAAGTTTGAAAGATTGCCCTGCTTCAAAAGATGTTTTTACAGGATCCCTATCCACAACAATTTTTACTTCTGGTTCCGGCGAACGAATAATCATTAAGTCCTCCTCTTTCCGGACAAGACATACAAAGAGACCCGCCAACTGTCTTTTTAGTGAATCTTTGAAAGATAGATTTTGAAAGATAGGCAAGAGGGGACCCTTTCTCGCCCAGCCCTACCTACATCAGTGAAGCTGGAACCGAGGAAGACAATGTTCAACACACATGAGACAAAATGAAGGTATGGGACGGCCAGTTCACCACGGAAAGCGAATTCGATCCTTTAGTTTAGTAGTAGTAGTCTTCTTTGTTCGAAAAATGCGCAGTGGAAAGGGATGCTAGTCGGCTTTGGCGAAGTTGTAGGCCCCAATAGATCAGATCAAGAGTGCTCTTTTCTTTAATTGATCGTTTTGCATTAATTATTTTGTCAAACGTTATTCTTTAATCTTTTTTTTTTTTGTTTCACTCCGATAATATAATAGAAAGACTCTAAAGTGTCGTAGAAAAAACTATATGTAGTTCTTTCTACCACACTTTAAGATTCCAACCAGATCCTTTCATTTAAGACTTGGATTTTTTTATTTAATCCCTTTTGCATTTCTTCAATGATTAATTGGAATTCCAACTAATCATTTTGGCTGACTGTTTTTACATAAATATTTCGCGCTCCAAAATCCGTTGCTTGTTTTGCTCTAACCAGCTGAGCTACCAGAACCACTTGCCTAACTTTTCTTCATCTATGAGCATCCTACCTGCAGTGGAGGAGCTTGCTCAAGAACCGAGAGCCGGCCAGGGACTGGACGGCCCTCGTTCGGGAAGGTCTTCTTCGCTATAGACGCCACCAAGAACAAGAAAGGGGCGCTCCGCTCCTAGTCACTAAGCAGTGCTATTCTGTCCGACGGCGGACTCCATCAATCTGAGGTTCTTTCTCTCACGTAATTTCGCCCGCCCGTTCTACTTCCGTGCCGGAGGAAATGGGATTCGAACCCATGATACAATCTTCTTGTATGTCGATTTAGCAAACCAATGCCTTAAGCCACTCAGCCATACCTCCAAGTTGTTGATCGGAATTGGAAAAAAGGTTGGTTGCCCGAAGATCCACTGTCCTCGTCCGATTAATCCACTTTATTAGATGTATAAAGCCCTTCCTTCAAATTTAGAAGGAGTTCCACTAACAACACAACGTAATTAACTCGATTCGTTAGAACAGCTTCCATTGAGTCTCTGCACCTATCCTTTTCCTTTGTATTCTAGTTCGAGAACCCCCCTCTCAAAACACGGATTTGGCTCAGGATTTCTTACACGAGAGGCCTCTTTCCAAGCCCTCCGTGCAATCTGAATAGGATTCGGAGTCTCCTGTACTGCCTTCATTCACTGCCAAGCTCTAGTAAATATCTGAGTGAGTAAGTTATGGATCGTGGGCTTTTCCATCTCCTGCTTACGGAATTTTGCCTAGGCAAGATATGCCCTATTTGCAAGATGGAACACATGTTGATATGGTCTTCAATCCCTTAATCCGACCTGGCTTCTCCTGTCCGCACTTGGGACAGATTGATACTCGTTTTTTGCTTTGAACTTGCTTAAAAAGAAAGGACTCAGCTTCCGCAAAAGTGATCGATGGAGAAGCTCAAAAGTCTCAATCCACCATTTCCAGTGAACCCACATGGGGCTGTGTTGTTCCAACCAATCCGCTCCCAATATCATATCATAAGCCCCGAAGTAGATGAACCAAAGTCGCTGTTCATAGCCTCCACACGCTCAAACAATCCGACTGAACAATCAGAGAATGGCTGCCTCTACCGCGCTTTCCCGACCAGTTGCGTCCATTTTCTCCAAAGTTCCGTATCGCCTTTGTTACGAGAAAGTACTAATGCTCTCCAATAAGCATTCCACCTTTACTGCCACTGGCTGGCTTGCAAAACCACTTGAAAAGCTTTCTGCCACCAATTGCCATTAACTCTTTATCTGAGAACTGTTCTCTCTTAGTTTCTTGCACGAGACAAAGTGAAGCAATAGAGTTTTCTTTATCTAAGAATTAGATCTACACCATATCTAAATAGAATGGAAATCAAAAAGAAAGGGAGTCGGGATTCCATTGGATGAATGCAAGATGCTCATTGAATGATAAGAAATTCATGCTCACTTATACAACACAACTCTAGATTTTATTCAAGTCAAGGAATATTTTTCCGTTCTCTTCCTAGATCAAACCGAATACCTATTTCTAATTAATTCCTATTATACAAAAGCAGTCCAGATAGACTGAGCAAAAAAGGGTTTTATTTCGATTCCCTATTTTGAAAATCAGATATTAATTTTCTTCAGTCAGAATGAACAGAAAAATAAGATGATTCAAAGAAGTTCTCTACCCGAACTTTGTATCGCGCGTATGACTTAGCACAACTGACGAGGTCTCCGGCGAACTCTCCAGCGAGGTCTGATATGTCTGTTCTTTTTTATAGCCCGAACCGTTTTTTGCTACATGTAGCAAAAGCGGACAATATTATAGCAAACTTGGTCCGTTTATAGCAAAAGCGGGATTAGACCTTGTTTTAGGGACACGTGGCGGCTTAGAAACCCGGGGGATTGAGGGAAATTATCCACTGAGGGAACGCCTAGCGCTGTCCTTTCGTTTTCGAGATCGTCCTCGCTGATCCTGTCGTCTTGGACCGGACCGGCGCTCACGCAAAACAACAGAGAATGCACGGTGCTAAAATCTGAACGATTGTACGAAATAATAGGCAGAAATTTAAACTACAGGAAGCTAGAAGAAAGATTCGTTGCCTTGCAAGTTTAGTGGAGGATGCAGCGCCGGCGAGAAGCGCCACGCGCTACACGCCACGCCAGCCCATCGGATCGACGGAATGGGGAGAACATTCCAGATTCTTCCACACTCTGCGGCTACGCTTTCTTTGGTGTTTTCTTTTGCCGAAGAATTCTTTTTTTATGGAAATATGGGCTTCCGATTAAACTTCAAGCACAGCAAAGTCACTGGCTATAATGTTTGAAATACAAATGGGGCATGTTCCTCTCAGAACGAGTCAGAGGACTCACAATTCACACCTACTTTTTCCAGCTCATGAGCAGCAGTATTACAGTTTCGTCTAGTGAAAGAAAACTAAAAAAGATCAAAGCTCGGAATGTATAAGCTTCTAGCTTCCTTCACCAAAACACCCATTGTCGATCTGTCGAAGTCATTGCTCTTCAGAGCTTGGACTAAGTTTGAAGCATCAGACTCCAGAATAACCTTGTTCGCGCCAATTCTGATTGCTCCATTGATAGAGGCAAGACAAGCAACCGCTTCAGAGTGCAAAGAATCCCTCAAATGCACAGATTTTCCTGACCCGGCAGCAACGAAATCACCCGCGCGCCTGGTCACGTATGACGTAACCCCAACCTCCAGAACCTGTGATATGGTTGAAGGCCCCATCAAAGGTTACCTTCACCTGATTGTCATGTGGCTTTACCCATTTGTGTTGGTCAGGTGGTTTTGGAGGAATAGCTAAAAGCTTCAGATGTATAAAGTCCACCATGTGCCTCTCCACACGGTGACAAACGTCCAGGTAGGAAGCCACGGCCACATGGATTGAATATGGAGTAGTGGTTAGTAGTATATTTTAGTATTTGTACCCTCCTCTTCTCACAGGCCGGGGACAGTAATCGTTTTAATGAATTTGACATATTCATGATGTGGATAGTCAAAATGAGAGGCTTTTGGAACACTTACTATTATTGGTTTGTTAAATCTGGTAGTCAAAATCTCTACAACATGTAGATATGAAAAATAGAGCACAATTTGCAATTTGGAAATGAGCAATCTTGTACACGATTTGATATAACACTTCATGCTTTTTAATCTATTTTTGTATTCAAAATTCTATGATCTAATAATAAATGGTGACATCTTACATTCGTGACTCATTGAACCCAATACTCCCTTTGGTCCAGTTTACTAGGCACGCACTTAGTTTAAAAAATCTTTAACCATCAATTTTGAGTAATAAAATATGCAATATATGTTCTAAAAAATATACCATTGGAAACTACTTTTAAAGATGAATTCAATGGTATAATTTTCGTGACATATTATGTAAAATTTGTTGACCAAAATTATTGGTCAAAGTTAATCTTAAACTACGTGTGTGCCTAAAAAATTATGTGTCGTGCCTAATAAATTTTTTGTAATAATCTCAAAATGTTTTTAGTCGATGTTATATCAAATGAATGAAATCTGAACTACTCCCTCTGTTCTGGATTATAGGGCTAATACGTATTTCGAGAAAATAGTTTAACCATAAATTTAGTCAATAATATATAAATCATATGTCACAAAAATTATATCATCGAAAATATAGTTTAAATATGAATCTAATAGTATAATTTTTATTAAATATAGTTTATATTTTATTGACCAAATTTATGATCAAACTATTTTCTTCAAGTACGTATTAGATCTGTAATCCGGAACGAAGGTAGTAGGGAGTATTAATAACTTGTGTACATTGAAGACAGCAAGTGACCACATACTCCTTAAAAACTAAAAAATAAAAATGCATGTTTCCTAATTGACAGGGGAGCCCACAAAAAAATTGAACGGGTGGGGGGTGGGGGTGGGGGGTGGGGGGGATCTAAAGCTACACTCACGCAAGCTCGTTTCGTTTTCCAGGCCGGTCCTCGCCGATCGTGTCGTCTTGGGCCAGACCGGCGCTCACGCAAAACACCAGAGAATGCATGCACGGTGCCAAAATCCGAACGAATTGTATATGTACGAAAGAGAATCGGCAGAAAATTAAACCACACGAAGCTAGAAGAAAGATTAGTTGCTTGTAGCGGAGGATGCAGCGCCGGCGAGAAGCGCCACGCGCTACACGCCACGCCAGCCCATCGGGTCGACGGAACGGGGAGAACATTTCAGATTCTTATAGCATCTCCACTAATTGGGCAAATCAGGCCGAAAACTGGATCAATTTTTGGCCGAAACAAGTTTTTAGCCTGGGTACGTCTAGTTTCCCATTCGCGTAACCAGGCCGAGTTTTCAAGTTCGACTAAATTTTATTAAAGTTGAGCGAATTTCATTAAGATGGACGGATATAGACGGATTACATTGAATTTAAATTGAATTTAAACTAAACTAGTACATGATAAACTAAAAAAGGCCGCCGCCGTAGCCTTCGCCGGTGCCTTCGCCGTTCTACATGCCGAAATTGTTGTAGAACGCCGTGTAGCCAGGATCGGCGCGGCCATCATCCTCGCCGCCGTCGTCGTCGCTCGGCGGCTGGTGCTGGCGGAAGCTCCCTGGCCTGGGTCGCCAGACCTTCATGGCTGGTAGGACGGGCTTTCGTCCTCGTCGTCGTCGAGAACGTAGAGCGGGGCGCCCTGGTAGACGAGCTCGTGCCCGGACATCGTCCGTCTCCGAGCCGCCTGCTCCTCGGCATGCTGCTGCAGGCGTTGGACGCGTTGTCGCTCCGTCTCCTCCCAGTCCATCCTGGACCATTCAAATCCGATGAGGACGGCTCCAGCAATGGCGTCTGCGGCGCCGAGTCGCGGAGCGACTGCTCCAACGCCATCTTCAAGGCGCTGTCGTCGGGCGGCGCCGAGCCTTCAATCTTCGGGCGCCAAAGACGTAGGAGGCCGATTGGTGACGCCGTCACGCGTGGCTCGCTGATGACGAGGCCACGCGAGCGTGTCCGCGGCGGCGAGCACACAGGCGAGACCGGCTTGCGCTTGACTGGCCCGGTCGGCGTAGGCAGATGCGTGGATCCAGAGGAGCGGGAGGCGGAGGAGGACGAGCTCATGCTGGCCATCCTCCTCGGCATCCAGTTCGCCGGAGGTCGCCGGCACGACCTGGACACCGGCACGGGTGTGCGCGGGTAGCCGAGACGCGGCGTGTTCCAGGCGTTGATGTGCTCCAGCACCGACCTGAGCGTCCGGCCCGGCACGCTCCAGAAACGCCGGCGGCCGGCCGAGTTGTTGCGCTTCGGCGGCGACTTGTTCGGCGGCCCCTCGTGGCGGGCGAGCTCCTGGGAGCGGCGGTTGGCGAAGAACTTATCCCAGTAGAGGAGGTTGTCGGGTCTCTCAGCGGCGGAGGGATCATCCATGCCGGAGATGAACTCCTGGATCTCGTATGACAGCTCCTCCGACATCGGCGCCGGCGGGATAGGAATGTCGTCGGCGCTAAGGTTCCACCCCGGCGGAGTCCTCGTATCCGGCGGCGCAACGTAGCCGGCCTCGTAGAGCAGGCGCGTCTCCCACGCCTGTAGAGTGCGCCGGCCGAAGCCATTCACCGTCGCACCGTCGCCGGGGTACCTCTCGGCCATGGCTGGGGGAGAAAAGCTGCGGGAAAGAGTTCGCCGGAGTTCAGGCTGGGGGAAGCTGTGAGAGAGTGTGAGGTACTCCGACGAGTGGTACGGCTTATAAAGGCCGAGGCGGGCGGCGAGGGCGGGAGGGGTGTAGTGGCGAGGGCGGGAGGGGTGTAGTGGTGAGGGCGGGAAAAGGGGAAACGGCGGAAAGTTAGTGTCCGCCGGTCCGTCGCGGGAGCCGAGGCGACGACGATGGCGCCGCAATTCGGCGACACGTGGCCGACGCGACGGGCAGTTAATGTCCGGCGGTCGCCGCGTGGTTCCGAGGATGACGACGACTCGGCTTTCGTCGCTGATTCGACGGGTCCACGCGCCATTTTGTTTTTTTTTTTTTGCCGTTTTCGCTGCGTCCGGCGTTCCTAGGGCGTACCCGGAAACCTAGGTTCGGCCTGGGTAGTCCGGACCAAAATTGACCCAAATTCGACCGAAAACATGTTCCTGAGTATGCGACTGGGACTATTTTCAACGTTTAGACCGAAATTCGACGTCCAAATCGACGTACTAGGTAGCCAAGTGAAGATGTTCTTATTCCACACTTCGCGGCTACGCTTTCTTTGGTGTGTCTTTTTTTTCTTCTAAAGAATTGGCTGTTACGTAGTACTATATACGTTTTCTTTGGTAGCTAGAGAGTTGGCATTGCAAAGCCCTGAACGGCCAAGAAATGCCCGATCGAGCTGTGTGATGCTACCCGCAGTTTAAGACCATCAACGTGCGTGCGTACGTATCCCGGATCGTCTACAGTAGCGCGTGTTTCATGCCACCATCCCACTCATGGCACGCCCATGATAGATGCCCTCCATCGACGTGCCAGCTAGTCACGCGCGCACGGGCAAGCCGCCTTTCTGTCTCCGCCTCCTTTCTCCACGCGCACGCTCATGCAGCACGGCGTCTAGTCGCTGCTGCGCTTGAGAGCATCTCGACTCCTTGCGCGAATTGAGGCCGAAATTCGGATTTTTTTGGCCGGACGGAACTTGATTTCGGCCTGGGTACGTCCAGTTCCCACTCGCGTACCCAAGCCGAATATCCAGGCGAACAGAAAACGGCGATATATTTGAGTTTTTATCGTTCCCGCCGACGAGTGCTCGACCACAAGGTGTTCGACAGAATTTACGCCCACAAGTTCGGCGACAGATTATTATAGAACGGGTAGACAGACTCGGCTATCTCTCAATCCTCGATGGGGATGGGCTCCTACGGCGTGGTTGTCCGTCTCGCTGACGGACGCCGCCGGGTTGGAGGAAGTGGAAGTAGAGCTCGGCGTGGGGGCGTTTGGTGTGGGGGTGTTCGGCGCAGAGGAAGGGGAAGGCGTGATCTCGCCCTGGAGGATGGCCTGACGTTGCGCCATGTACTAGGCCTTGACCGGCGAGCTCATCTTCGACGTGTCCTCGCCGTCCATCAGAAACTTGAGATCCGTGTTGCGTTTCTTGGCGGCGTAGTTGGCCTTCTTCTCGGCGAGGTTGGCCTTGATGAGGGCTCCCCTTTTCCCTTGGGTCTCGATCAGCTGCTTCCAACGCGTCGGTCTTCTCGTCCCTCTTCTCGGCCTGCGCCCTGGTGTCGGCGATGCATTTCTCGATCGAAGCCTGGAGACGCTCGGCGGGAGGTCCGGCGGCTTTGAGCATCTTCGCCTTTTTCTGGCCGACCTCTGGTCTTCCTTCGCCGGCAGAAGCGGGAGGGACCTCCGGGTTGTAGATGTCGTCCTTGGTCTTGGAGATGCTCAGGCGAGTGTCCCGCCACTTTTCGTAGTTCTGGATCTCCTCGAAGACATGATGGAACTTGAACTCCATCTTCATGTCCTCTCGAAACAAAGCAAGTGCACGACGAATCTGCAAAATGGAAGTGTGTCAACTGTGTCAAAATGGAAGCGAGTGCACGACAAAATGGAAGAGAGTGCACGACGTTCGGTACTCGATGAAGACCTTCCTCTCCCTTGTTCCAGCAGGCAGCGGAGGTTGTAGCACTCTCCTCGTGATTCCGGCAGCACGACGGCGTGGTACCGGAAGTAGAGGGGAGATCTCGCAGGGCTTCGCCTTAAGCCGGAGCGAGTATGGTGGACTATGAGAGAGGCCTTGGCGATATAGGGTTTAGAGGGCACCAAGGGGCAGAGCTTGGCCGGCGGCTAGGGCTTGGGGAAGCCCCAAGTCGGCGGCTAGGAGAAGCCCTAGGGGCGGCGGCGACTTGCAGGAGGCCGGCGGATAGGGCTAGGGTTTGGGTGGTGTTGGGTGTAGGGAAGAGGGGCAGCCCTGCCCCTCCTTTTATAGGTGGGAGGGGGTGGCTTGGGAGGAGGGAGTCCTCCCCAAAGTCGGCCTCCTTGGACGGCGGGTGGAGGGAGAGGAACTCCTATTCCGAGTTACAAATATGAGCAACCGAACCAGTATCAAATACCCAGGCACTACTACGAGTACTAGTGAGATACACATCAATAGCATGTATATCGGATATACCTTTGTTCTTGATGTTGCCGTTCTTCAAATCCGCCAAGTACTTGGGGCAATTCCGCTTCCAGTGACCCTCTCCCTTGCAGTAAAAGCACTCAGTATCAGGCTTAGGTCCAGCCTTGGTCTTCTTCGGCGGTGCGGTAACTTTCTTACCACCCTTCTTGAAGTTTCCCTTTTGCTTAGACTTGCCTTTCTTGAATTTGGTGGTCTTACTGACCAACAACACTTGATGCTCTTTCTTGATCTCCACTTCTGCAGATTTTAACATGGAGAAGAGTTCTGGAAACGTCTTGTTCATGTTTTGCATATTGTAGTTCATCACAAAGTTCTTGTAACTTGGTGGTAGTGATTGGAGGACACGATAAATCCCCAAAGCATTAGGAATCACTACACCCAAGCTTTGGAGTTTGTTTGCATGCCCAGACATCTTAAGCACATGCTCACTGATGGAGCTGCCCTCTTCCATCTTGCAGTTAAAGAACTTTTCAGAAACCTCATAACTCTCAACTGCCGCGTGAGCCTCAAATATCATTTTGAGTTCACGGACAATATCATGTGGGTCATGGTTCTCAAACCTTTTCTGAAGCTCCGATTCCAAACCATACAAGATAGCACACTGAACTGTGGAGTACTGATTCTTCCGAGTGAGGTAAACGTTCTTTACTTCATCGGTAGCATCAGCTGCAGGCGGGTCACCCAGCGGTGCATCCAGCACATAGGTCAAATTACCAGCATTGAGGACAATCCTCAAATTGCGGAACCAATCCGCTGTAGGGGTTCGTAGCATGGAAAACAAAAAATTTCTATCGCATACAAACAAACAAGCCAAGATCTATCTACTAGATTGTAGCAACGAGTCGATGGTATAACTTACCCTCGAAGATTCCAAAGCGTTTAACGAGAGCAGATTCTCGTGGGTGATGTAGTCGTACTCTTTCCGATCTCAAGATCGTGTAGACGATCCTTCCGGCGCCACGTTCCGGCAGCGCTCCCGCAGTCGGTCACACGTTCGGTACTCGACGAAGACCTTCCTCTCCCTTGTTCCAGCAGGCAGCGGAGGTTGTAGCACTCTCCTCGCGATTCCGGCAGCACAACGGCGTGGTACCGGAAGTAGAGGGGAAATCCCGCAGGGCTTCGCCTTAAGCCGGTGCGAGTATGGTGGAGCTTATGAGAGAGGCTATTAGTGGTCTAGTAATTAGACACACCAATTAGAAGGCTCTAAACCAATTAGAAGGCTCTAAACCGCTGGCTAAAGCAATTAGAAGCTCTAAACCAAAACGGCTCTAAACCGGAGATTAGAGGTAGAAAGTTGTGTGTCTAGGAGGGGAGCCCTGCCCCTCCTTTTATGTGTGGGGAGGCGCGGACAGGGGAGGGGAGTCCCTCCCCAAGTCGGCCTTGGGTGGCGCGCCGTCTTGGGGAGGAGACTCCTCCCTCAAGTCGGTTCCCAACTCCTCTTTCTTGTTTCCCACAGTTTCTTGTTTTAGCCGTTTGACTTTCAAACTGGACATTTGACTTTTCTGTTTTAGGATTCAATTTAATCCTTTATTTGGGACAGCAAGAACACTTAGTACATGATGCAATCATTCCAATATGTAATGACACATTCATGTACCCCTTCCCCCCGGAGTGCCGGACAATCCGGAACCTTCTAGAACATTCCCGATGAAAACACTGGAATCATCCACGAACTCCGAAACGGGACTTTCCTTATATGAATCTTATTCTCCGGACCATTCCGGATCACCTCGTGATATCCCGGATCCCATCCGAGACTCCGAACAACATTCGGTCTCTTTCTCATAATACCATAACTACTCAAACAACGTCGAATCCTTAAGTGTGTCTCCCTACGGTTCGTGAATTATGCGGACATGATCGAGACACTTCTCCGAACAATAACCAATAGAGGAATCTGGAAATTCATATGGCTCCCACATATTTCTACGATTACTTTGCGATCGAATGAACCACTTACATACGATACCAATTTCCCTTTGTCTCACGATATGTTACTTATCCGAGGTTATGATCGTCGGTATCTCTGCATACCTAGTTCAACCTCGTTACTGATAAGTACTCTTTTCTCGTTCCCGTGATATGTGATCCCTTGTGACCAAGTCACATGCTTGCAAGCTAATTGGATGACATTCCACCGAGAGGGCCCAGAGTATATCTATCCGTCATATGGATGGACAAATCCCATTCTTGATCCATGTGTCTCAACCAATACTTTCCGAACACTCAATGCCACCTTTATAACCACCCAGTTACGGTGTGGTGTTTGATGTCATCAAAGCATCCATCCGGTAAAAGTGATATGCATGATCTCATGGTCGAAGGAATTAGGTTACTATGTATCAGAAAGCATATAGCAATTGAACTATTGAAATGACTTGATCTTTATGCTACGCTTATCTATAGGAGTATGTCCACCATATCATTCTCCTAACGATATGATCTTGTTGTTGATAACATCTCAATGTTCATGATAGGGAAACCACAATCATTAATCAACCAACAAGCTAGTGAAGTATAGAGGCTATACTAGGGACTTCAAATTAAGTTTACAAATCACACAAGTATCAATGTTTCCTTGTTAATACTATTATAGCATGAATGTAAACATTTATCATAAACACAAAGATATAATAATAACTACATTTATTATTGCCTCTAGGGCATATCTCCAACAGTCTCCCACTTGCACTAGAGTCATCTAATCTAGATTACATGGTAATATACCTAACACCCATGGCAGTTTGGTGTTGGTCATGTTTTGCCCTCGGGAGAGGTTTAGTCAACGGATCCGCCACATTCAGATCTGTGTGTACTTTGCAAATCTTTATATCCCCATCCTGGATATGTTCTCGAATAGCGTGAAAACGTAGCTTGATATGCTTCAGCTTCTTGTGTGACCTTGGTTCTTGCGCATTGGCTATGGCGCCCATGTTATCACAGTAGATAGACATTGGGTCCAGCGCACTAGGAACCACACCCAGCTCTGTAATGAACTCTTTCATCCATATCGCTTCTTGTGAAGCCTCCGAAGCAGCCATGTATTCCGATTCAGTTGAAGATCTCGCCACAACGCTTTGCTTTGCACTCCTCCAGCTAACTGCTGCACCATTCAAAATAAATACGTATCCGGATTGCGATTTAGAATCATCCGGATCGGTGTTCCAACTAGCATCGGTGTAACCATTAACAACGAGCTGTTCATCACCTCCATAAGAAAGAACCATATCCTTAGTTCTTCTCAAGTACTTAAGGATGTTTTTGACCGCTGTCCAATGATCCACTCCTGGATCACTTTGATATCTGCTATTTAAACTAACAGCATATGCAATGTCGGGTCTAGTACATAGCATGGCATACATTAGAGATCCTATGGCTGAGGCATAGGGAGTCTTACTCATCCTTTCTCTATCTTCTGCCGATGTCGGACTTTGAGTTTTACTCAAGGTCGTATTGGGCAACATGGGCAAGAACCCTTTCTTGCTTTCTTCCATTCCAAATCTCTTTAGAACTTTGTCCAAATATGTACTCTGTGACAATGATATTTGGCGTTTCGATCTATCTCTATAAATCTTTATGCCTAATATGTAAGCTGCTTCGCCAAGATCCTTCATTGAAAAACTATTATTCAAATATTCCTTGACACTATTAAGAAGGTCTACATCATTCCCAATCAACAATATGTCATCCACATATAGTATTAAGAATGCTACAGAGCTCCCACTCACTTTCTTGTAAATACAAGCTTCTCCATAAGTTTGTATAAAACCAAAACTTTTGATTACCTTATCAAAACGTTGATTCCAACTTCGGGATGCTTGCTTCAATCCATAGATGGACCGTTGAAGTTTGCATACCTTGTTAGCATCTTTAGGATCGACAAAACCTTTGGGTTGCATCATATACAACTCTTCATCAATGTCTCCATTGAGGAATGCTGTTTTGACATCCATCTGCCATATCTCATAATCATAATATGCAGCGATTGCTAACATAATCCTCACAGACTTTAGCTTCGCTACCGGTGAGAAAGTCTCATCGTAGTCAACTCCTTGAATTTGTCGAAACCCTTTTGCGACAAGTCGAGCTTTATAGACAGTAACATTACCATCAGCATCTGTTTTCTTCTTGAAAATCCATTTGTTCTCGACAGCCTTCCGGCCATCCGGTAAGTCCACCAAAGTCCATACTTGGTTTTCGTACATGGATCCAATCTCGGATTTCATGGCTTCTTGCCATTTATTGGAATCTGGGCTCATCATCGCTTCCTCATATGTCTCGGGGTCATCGGTGTTGTCCACCACCATGACATTCATAACGGAATCATACCAATCGGGAGTGGTACGAGTTCTCGTTGACCTCCGAGGCTCTGTAGCAATTTCAACCGAAGTTTCATGATCACCATCATTAGCTTCCTCTCTTATTGGTGCAGGCACCACAAGAACTTCTTCCGGTGCTGCGCTACTCGCAATTTCGAGAGAAGGTTCGACAACCTCATCGAGTTCTACTTTCCTTCCAGTCAATTCTTTCGAGAGAAATTCCTTCTCTAGAAAGGATCCATTCTTGGCAACGAAGATTTTGCCTTCGGATCTATGATAGAAGGTATACCCAATAGTTTCCTTTGGGTATCCTATGAAGACGCATTTTTCCGCCTTGGGTTCAAGCTTGTCCGGCTGTAACTTCTTTACATAGGCTTCGCATCCCCAAACTTTAAGGAACGACAATTTAGGTTTCTTCCCAAACCATAATTCATACGGTGTCGTCTCAACGGATTTAGACGCTGCCCTATTTAAAGTGAATGCGGCTGTTTCTAATGCATAACCCCAAAATGATAGCGGTAAATCTGTAAGTGACATCATAGAACGAACCATATCTAAGAGAGTTAGATTACGACGTTCGGACACACCATTACGCTGTGGTGTTCCCGGCGGTGTCAATTGTGAAAGTATTCCCCATTTCTTCAAATGCTCGCCAAACTCGTAACTTAGATATTCACCTCCACGATCAGAACGTAGAAATTTAATCTTCTTGTTACGTTGATTCTCTACCTCACTTTGAATCTCCTTAAACTTCTCGAAAGTTTCGGACTTATGTTTCATGAAATAGATATACCCATATCTACTCAAGTCATCCGTGAAGGTAAGAACATAGCGATAACCACCGCGCGATGCTACACTCATTGGACCACACACATCGGTATGTATGATTTCCAACAAGTCCGTAGCTCGCTCCATCATACCAGAAAATGGAGTCTTAGTCATTTTACCCATCAGACATGCTTCGCATCTTTCAAGTGATTCAAAATCAAGTGATTCAAGAAGTCCATCGGAATGGAGTTTCTTCATACGTTTCACTCCGATGTGACCAAGACGACAGTGCCACATATAGGTCGAATTATCGCTTGATTTTAAACGTTTAGCCTCAATGTTGTTGATATGTGTATTTCCACTATCGAGATTCAATAAGAATAGACCATCTATCAAAGGTGCATGTGCATAAAACATATTACTCATATAAATAGAACAACCATTATTCTCGGATTTAAACAAGTAACCGTCTCGCAATAAACAAGATCCCGATATAATGTTCATGCTCAACGCAGGAACCAAATAACAATTTAAGTATAAAACTAATCCCGATGGTAGATGAAGGGGTAGCGTGCCGACCGCGATCACATCAACCTTTGATCCGTTTCCCACGCGCATCGTCACCTCGTTCTTCGCTAGCTTCCGTTTATTCTGCAGCACCTGTTTCGAGTTACAAATATGAGCAACCGAACCAGTATCAAATACCCAGGCACTACTACGAGTACTAGTGAGATACACATCAATAACATGTATATCAGATATACCTTTCTTCTTGATGTTGCCGTTCTTCAAATCCGCCAAGTACTTTGGGCAATTCCGCTTCCAGTGACCTTCTCCCTTGCAGTAAAAGCACTCAGTATCAGGCTTAGGTCCAGCCTTGGTCTTCTTCGTCGGCGTGGTAGCTTTCTTACCACCCTTCTTGAAGTGTCCCTTTTGCTTAGACTTGCATTTCTTGAATTTGGTGGTCTTATTGACCAACAACACTTGGTGCTCTTTCTTGATCTCCACTTCTGCAGATTTCAACATGGCAAAGAGTTCTGGCAACGTCTTGTTCATATTCTGCATGTTGTAGTTCATCACAAAGTTCTTGTAACTTGGTGGTAGTGATTGGAGGACACGGTAAATCCCCAAAGCATTAGGAATCACTATACCCAAGCTTTGAAGTTTGTTTGCGTGCCCAGACATCTTAAGCACATGCTCACTGACGGAGCTGCCCTCTTCCATCTTGCAGTTAAAGAACTTTTCAGAAGCCTCATAGCTTTCAATTGCCGCATGAGTCTCAAAAATCAATTTGAGATCCTCGACAATATCATATGGGTCTGAATCCTCAAACCTTTTCTGAAGCTCCGATTCCAAACCATACAAGATAGCACACTGAACTATGGAGTACTGATTCTTCCGAGCGAGGTAAACATTCTTTACTTCATCGGGAGCATCAGCTGCAGGTGGGTCACCCAGCGGTGCATCCAGCACATAGGTCAAATTACCAGCTGTGAGGACAATCCTCAAATTGCGGAACCAATCCGCGAAGTTGCTTCCATTGTTTTTCAACTTTTCTTTCTCTAGGAACGCATTAAAATTGATGGTAGGGGCTGCCATTGATCTACAACATATTTGCAATAGTTTAGACTAAGTTTATGACAAATTGAGTTCAAATTAATTAATGTAATTAAACTAGGTGAACTCCCACTCAAAACAATATCCCTAACATTGTTTTAGTGATCACACGAACCAAATCCACTACATCAACACCGATCATCACGTGAGTTGATATAGTTTCAATGGCGAACAATCGTCATGTTCATCATATCTACTATATGATTCATGCTTTATATTTCGGTGATCCGTGTTCCGAGACCATGTCTGTACATGCTAGGCTCGTCAAGATCAAACCTTAGTTTCCGCATGAGCAAATCTGGCTTGCTCACGTTGTATACACTTGCGGAATCTAACACACCCGATCATCACGTGGTGCTTCGAAACAACAAGCTTTAGCAACGGTGCTAACTAAGGGTGAACACTTTATGACTTGAAATTCATGTGCATGAGGGATCATCTTATAATGCTACCGTCGTCTACTAAGCAATACAAGATGCATAAAGGATTAACATCACATGCAATTCAATATATATGTGATATGATATGGCCTTTCTTCTTTGTGCTTCCGATCTCCATCTTCAAGCACGAACATGATCTCCATCATCACCGGCATTGCATCAAGGTCAATGACGCTACTCCATGGTTGTCGTCCACCGGCTTCAACTATTACAACTACTTTGAATAGACACGCGGGTCTTAACATAAATTAAAGACAACCATATGGCTCCTTCCGGTTGCCGACTTACAATAAGGAACATTGCATACATCAAATATAATCACAATCATGGCCATATCACATCACTGCACACCCCTGCAAAACAAAGTTAGACGCCTCTACTTTCTTTGCATATTTTACGTGGTTTGGGGCTTTCAATAAGTGTCGTTCTAACTTACGAACAAGAACCACAACATTGATACTAGTATTGTTAATCACCCGTTGTAAATTGGATCTTAACTATGCTAGGAGAAATAGGCACCCGCAAAGCCACTTATGCAATACAAGTTGCATGTCAAGCGTGGAGCAAGTCTCATGAACGATGTCATGTAAGGTTAGCCCGGGCCGCTTCATCCCAACATACCGCAAGATGCAAAGTACACAAGAAGCAATCGACAACAAAAGCATCAACGCCCACAATGACCATTGTGTTCTACTCGTGCAACAGATCTACATATAGACACGGCCCTGATACCACTGTAGGGGTTCGTAGCATGGAAAACAAAAATTTTCTATCGCATACAAACAAACAAGCCAAGATCTATCTACTAGATTGTAGCAACGAGTCGATGGTATAACTTACCCTCGAAGATTCCAAAGCGTTTAACGAGAGCAGATTCTCGTGGGTGATGTAGTCGTACTCTTTCCGATCTCAAGATCGTGTAGACGATCCTTCCGGCGCCACGTTCCGGCAGCGCTCCCGCAGTCGGTCACACGTTCGGTACTCGACGAAGACCTTCCTCTCCCTTGTTCCAGCAGGCAGCGGAGGTTGTAGCACTCTCCTCGCCATTCCGGCAGCACAACGGCGTGGTACCGGAAGTAGAGGGGAAATCCCGCAGGGCTTCGCCTTAAGCCGGTGCGAGTATGGTGGAGCTTATGAGAGAGGCTATTAGTGGTATAGTAATTAGACACACCAATTAGAAGGCTCTAAACCAATTAGAAGGCTCTAAACCGCTGGCTAAAGCAATTAGAAGCTCTAAACCAAAACGGCTCTAAACCGGAGATTAGAGGTAGAAAGTTGTGTGTCTAGGAGGGGAGCCCTGCCCCTCCTTTTATGAGTGGGGAGGCGCGGCCAGGGGAGGGGAGTCCCTCCCCGAGTCGGCCTTGGGTGGCGCTCCGGCTTGGGGAGGAGACTCCTCCCTCAAGTCGGTTCCCAACTCCTCTTTCTTGTTTCCCACAGTTTCTTGTTTTAGCCGTTTGACTTTCAAACTGAACATTTGACTTTTCTGTTTTAGGATTCAATTTAATCCTTTATTTGGGACAGCAAGAACACTTAGTACATGATGCAATCATTCCAATATGTAATGACACATTCATGTACCCCTTCCCCCCCGGAGTGCCGGACAATCTGGAACCTTCTAGAACATTCCCGATGAAAACACCGGAATCATCCCCGAACTCCGAAACGGGACTTTCCTTATATGAATCTTATTCTCCGGACCATTCCGGATCACCTCGTGATATCCCGGATCCCATCCGAGACTCCGAACAACATTCAGTCTCTTTCTCATAATACCATAACTACTCAAACAACGTCGAATCCTTAAGTGTGTCTCCCTACGGTTCGTGAATTATGCGGACATGATCGAGACACTTCTCCGAACAATAACCAATAGAGGAATCTGGAAATTCATATGGCTCCCACATATTTCTATGATTACTTTGCGATCGAATGAACCACTTACATACGATACCAATTTCCCTTTGTCTCACGATATGTTACTTATCCGAGGTTATGATCGTCGGTATCTCTGCATACCTAGTTCAACCTTGTTACTGATAAGTACTCTTTTCTCGTTCCCGTGATATGTGATCCCTTGTGACCAAGTCACATGCTTGCAATCTAATTGGATGACATTCCACCGAGAGGGCCCAGAGTATATCTATCCGTCATGTGGATGGACAAATCCCACTCTTGATCCATGTGTCTCAACCAATACTTTCCAAACACTCAATGCCACCTTTATAACCACCCAGTTACGGTGTGGTGTTTGATGTCATCAAAGCATCCATCCGGTAAAGGTGATATGCATGATCTCATGGTCGAAGGAATTAGGTTACTATGTATCAGAAAGCATATAGCAATTGAACTATTGAAATGACTTGATCTTTATGCTACGCTTATCTATAGGAGTATGTCCACCATATCATTCTCCTAACGATATGATCTTGTTGTTGATAACATCTCAATGTTCATGATAGGGAAACCACAATCATTAATCAACCATCAAGCTAGTGAAGTATAGAGGCTATACTAGGGACTTCAAATTAAGTTTACAAATCACACAAGTATCAATGTTTCCTTGTTAATACTATTATAGCATGAATGTAAACATTTATCATAAACACAAAGATATAATAATAACTACATTTATTATTGCCTCTAGGGCATATCTCCAACATCCGCGAAGTTGCTTCCATTGTTTTTCAACTTTTCTTTCTCTAGGAATGCATTAAAATTGATGGTAGGGGCCGCCATTGATCTACAACATATTTGCAATAGTTTAGACTAAGTTTATGACAAATTGAGTTCTAATTAATAGTTAAATTAATCTAGGTGAACTCCCACTCAAAACAATATCCCTCACATTGTTTTAGTGATCACACGAACCAAATCCACCACATCAAAACCGATCATCACGAGAGTTGATGTAGCTTCAATGGCGAACAATCGACATGTTCATCATATCTACTATATGACTCATGCTTTATCTTTCGGTGATCCGTGTTCCGAGACCATGTCTGTACATGCTAGGCTCGTCAAGATCAAACCTTAGCTTCCGCATGAGCAAATCTGGCTTGCTCACGTTGTATACACCCGCAGAATCTAACACACCCGATCATCACGTGGTGCTTCAAAATAACAAGCTTTAGCAACGGTGCTTACTAAGGATGAACACTTTAAAACTTGAAATTTATGTGCATGAGGGATCATCTTATAATGCTACCGTCGTTAACTAAGCAATACAAGATGCATAAAGGATTAACATCACGTGCAATTCATAATATGTGATATGATATGGCCTTTCTTCTTGTGCTTCCGATCTCCATCTTCAAGCACGAACATGATCTCCATCATCACCGGAATAGCGTCAAGGTCAATGGCGCCGTTTCATGGTTGTCGTCCACCAGCTCCAACTATTACAACTACTTTGAATAGACACACGGGTCTTAACAGGAATTAAAGAAAACCATATGACTCCTGCCGGTTGCCAACTTACAATAAGGAACATTGCATATATCAAATATAATCACAATCATGGCCATATCACATCACAGCACACCCCTGCAAAACAAAGTTAGACGCCTCTAATTTTCTTTGCATATTTTACGTGGTTTGGGGCTTTCAATAAGTGTCGATCTAACTTACGAACAAGAACCACAACTTTGATGTTTGAAATATCAAGTGCTCGTTGTAAATTGGATCTATACTATAATGGGAGAGGCAGACACCCGCAAAGCCACTAATGCAATACAAGTTGCATGTTGAGCGTGGAGCAAGTCTCATGAACGATGTCATGTAAGGTTAGCCCGGGCCGCTTCATCCCATCATTCCGCAAGATGCAAACTACACAAGAAGCAATTGATAATAAAAGCACCACCGCCCACAATGACCATTGTGTTCTACTCGCGCAATAGATCTACATATAGACACGGCTCTAATACCACTATAGGGGTTCGTAGCATGGAAAACAAAAAAATTCTACCGCATGCAAACAAACAAGCCAAGATCTATCTACTAGATTGTAGCAACGAGTCGATAGAGGAACTCACCCTCGAAGATTCCAAAGCGGTTAACGAGAGCAGATTCTCGTGGGTGATGTAGTCGTACTCTTGCCGATCTCAAGATCGCGTAGACGATCCTTCCGGCGCTGCGTTCCGGCAGCGCTTCCGCAGTCGGTCACACGTTCGGTACTCAATGAAGACCTTCCTCTCCCTTGTTCCAGTAGACAGCGGAGGTTGTAGCATTCTCCTCGTGATTCCGGCAACACGACGGCGTGGTACCGGAAGTAGAGGGGAGATCTCGCACGGCTTCGCCTTAAGCCGGAGCGAGTATGGTGGACTATGAGAGAGGCCTTGGTGATCTAGGGTTTAGAGGGCACCAAGGGGCGGAGCTTGGCCGGTGGCTAGGGCTTGGGGAAGCCCCAAGTCGGCGGCTAGGATAAGCCCTAGGGGCGGCGGCGACTTGCAGGAGGCCGGCGGCTAGGGCTAGGGTTTGGGTGGTGTTGGGTGTAGGGAAGAGGGGCAGCCCTGCCCCTCCTTTTATAGGTGGGAGGGCGCGGCTTGGGAGGAGGGATTCCTCCCCCAAGTAGGCCTCCTTGGCCGGCGGGTGGAGGGAGATGTTGGAGATATGCCCAAGAGGCAATAATAAAGTGGTTATTATCATATCTTCATACTTATGATAAATGTTTACATACCATGCTATAATTGTATTAACAGGAAACATTAATACTTGTGTGATTTGTAAACATAAAAGAGTCCCTAGTAAAGCCTCTTGTTAAACTAGCTTGTTGGTTAATATATGATCATGGTTTCCTGATCGTGAACATAGGGATGTTATTAACAACAGGGTCATATCATTGGGAGAATGATATGATGGATATACTCCTATAGTTAAGCGTAGCACAAAGATCAAGTCATTTAATATAGTTCATTTGCTATAAGCTTTCTCATACATAGTAACCTAATTCCTTCGACCATGAGATCATGCTTATCACCATCACCGGAAGGATGCTTTGATGACATCAAACACCACACCGTAACTGAGTGGCTATAAAGGTGGCATTGAGTGTTCGGAAAGTATGGGTTGAGACACATGGATCAAGAGTGGGATTTGTCCATCCATATGACGGATAGATATACTCTGGGCCCTCTCGGTGGAATGTCATCCAATTAGCTTGCAAGCATGTGACTGGCTCACAAGGAATCACATACCACGGGAACGAGAAAAGAGTACTTATCGGTAACGAGGTTGAACTAGGTATGCAGAGATACCGACGATCAAAAACTCGGATAAGTAAACTATCGTGAGACAAAGGGAAATTGGTATCGTATGTAAGTGGTTCATTCGATCGCAAAGTAATCGTAGAAATATGTGGGAGCCATATGAATTTCCAGATTCCTCTATTGGTTATTGATCGGAGAAGTGTCTCGATCATGTCCGCATAAATCACGAACCGTAGGGAGACACACTTAAGGATTCAATGTTGTTGAGTAGTTATGGAATGATGAGTAAGAAACCGAATGTTGTTCGGAGTCTCGGATGGGATCCAGGATATCACGAGGAGATCCGGAATGGTCCGGAGAATAAGATTCATATAAAGAAAGTCATGTTTCGGGGTTGAAGAATGGTTCCGGTGTTTTCATCAGGAATGTTCTAGAAGGTTCCGGAATGTCCGGCACTCCGGAGGGGAAGGGTATATGAATGTGTCATAACAAGTTGGAATGATTGCATCATGTACTAGGTGTCATCACTGACCAAAATAAAGGGTTTAATCAAATCCTAGTTTGAAAAGTCAAACGCCAATTTGAAAAGTCAAATGGCTATTTTGGGAGGTGGAGGGGAAGTAGGAAACCTACTTGGGGAGGAGTTCCCTCCCTCCACCGCCGGCCCACTTGGAGACCGAGTTGGGGAGGGACTCCCCTCCCCTTGGCGCGTCCCCTCCACCTATATAAGGAGGGGCAGGGCTGCCCCTCCAAGGACACAACACCTCTCTCCTCTAAACCTAACCCTAGCCGCCGGCCTCTACCCAAGTCGCCGCCTCCCTAGGGTTTACCCAAGCCGACAACTTGGGGCAATCCCCTTGCCCTAGCCGCCGGCCTAGTTCCCTCTACTTGGTGCCTCTAAACCCTAGATCTCCAAGCCTCTCTCATAGTCCACCATACTCGCTCCGGCTTAAGGCGAAGCCCTGCGAGATCTCCCCTCTACTTCCGATACCATGTCGTCGTGCTGCCGGAATCACGAGGAGAGTGCTACAACCTCCGCTGCCTTCTGGAACAAGGTAGAGGAAGGTATTCATCGAGTACCGAACGTGTGACCGACTGCGGGAGCGCTGCCCGAACGCGGCGCCGGAAGGATCGTCTACATGATCTTGAGATCGGAAAGAGTACGACTACATCACCCACGAGAATCTGCTCTCGTTAACCACTTTGGAATCTTCGAGGGCGAGTTCCTCTATCGACTCGTTGCTACAATCTAGTAGATAGATCTTGGCTTGTTTGTTTGCATGCGATAGAAATTTTTTGTTTTCCATGCTACGAACCCCTACAGTGGTACCAGAGTCGTGTCTATATGTAGATCTGTTGCACGAGTAGAACACAATGGTTATTTTGGGCGTTGATGCTTTTGTTGTCGATTGCTTCTTGTGTACTTTGCATCTTGCGGGATGGTGGGATGAAGCGGCCCGGGCTAACCTTACATGACATCGTTCATGAGACTTGCTCCACGCTTGACATGCAACTTGTATTGCATAAGTGGCTTTGCGGGTGCCTGTTTCTCCCAACATAGTTAAGATTCAATTTACAACGGGTGATTGACAATACTGGTATCAATGTTGTGGTTCTTGTTCGTAAGTTAGAGCGACACTTATCGAAATCCCCAAACCACGTAAAATATGCAAAGAAAATTAGAGGCGTCTAACTTTGTTTTGCAGGGGTGTGCTGTGATGTGATATGGCCATGATTGTGATTATATTTGATGTATGCAATGTTCCTTATTGTAAGTTGGCAACCGGCAGGAGCCATATGGTTGTTTTTAAATTCTGTTAAGACCTGCGTGTCTATTCAAAGTAGCTGTAATAGTTGAAGCTGGTGGACGACAACCATGGAGCGGCGTCATTGACCTTGATGCAATGCCGGTGATGATGGAGATCATGTTCGTACTTGAAGATGGGGATCGGAAGCACAAAGAAGAAAGGCCATATCATATCACATATTATGAATTGCATGTGATGTTAATCCTTTTATGCATCTTGTATTGCTTAGTTCAGGACGGTAGCATTATAAGATGATCCCTCAAGCACACAATTTCAAGTTTTAAAGTGTTCATCCTTAGTAAGCACCGTTGCTAAAGCTCGTTGTTTCAAAGCATCACGTGATGATCGGGTGTGTTAGATTCTGCGAGTGTATACAACGTGAGAAAGCCAGATTTGCTCATGCAGAAGCTAAGGTTTGATCTTGATGAGCCTAGCATGTACAGACATGGTCTCGGAACACAGATCACCGAAAGGTAAAGCATGAGTCATATAGTAGATATGATGAACATGTTGATTGTTCGCCATTGAAGCTACATCAACTCTCGTGATGATCGGTTTTGATGTGGTGGATTTGGTTCGTGTGATCACTAAAACAATGTGAGAGATATTGTTTTGAGTTGGAGTTCAACAGCAATATGATTAAAAGTTGAACACTATTTATCATAAATTAAATCAAAGTGAATTTGCATAGTTGTGGTAGTCATTGGCATCCGTTTACCACCTTGCCATTAGTTATAATTGAGATGATAGAACTATAGAATTCTGGTTAGTTACTTTACGAACTGGTATCGTATTGTTTTGAAGTGTTAATCTAAAGTTTAAAAGTCCTATTGCAAACTTTCAGTAAGTTCCGGTTACTCCATGAAGTTTAATAATTGGTATTAAATCAAGAGTGACAATTTCAAGAGTTAGTGTATGAGTATCATGTTTGTCTCCATGATTCTTGATATTCAAAGAATTGTCTTAATATCAAGGTTATCTAGGATCTGAAAGAGTTGTTTCAGAAACCATGATGTGTGGAAGATATTGTGATATCTGAAACGAAGTTTTGGTTGCAACATGATAGAGTATAATATGACAAAATTCATGTGCTCATATTTGATGAGAATTTGCAAAAGGTTGGAGACACTAATTGTCCTAATCCTCCAAAAGGTTTTGTAGAGCAACATTATACTCGCGATTCACCGCAATAAGCTAAAGTAGCTCGATCATGAATAATTCCATGGTAAGGGTGAATATTTGATGTAGGTAAAATATTTACTACACCAATAGATTACTAAAGAATGGAATTTGAAAGCACACCAAACATTTGATGATGGTGACCTACTTCAAAGTGCAAGTCCAAAGACATTGGTATTTAATTATACACGCTTTGGACTATATGTCATATGTATGACTCCACTATTGATGTTGATAGATTCTTTCAAACAGAAAAGGAAATACTGAAAGAGAATCTCAGAAATATATGGCAGAAAAGAAAAGACTAGAATTGTTCAGCTTGGGTATATAGAGGATATACGTGTTATGGCTGTATTATTTGCTTGTTAAATAATGTGGTTCTTAAGTACTGGATACTGAATTTGTTGGTATGAATCATCATACGAAACAACAGAATTCATGAACCACGATGGCCTAAGTAACTAGCAAAAGAATATGTGATGATGTTCATCGAGAACAAGTAAAGGGTTGTTGTGTTGCTCGTTAAACATCAAAGCTTGCCTTCAAGATTTGTTTGATTCGGTATTATGAGAACAAAAGGGTTGTTCAAATAATTGCCGTAATCCATAAAATATGGATGATTCACAAATCTCGTTGGATAAATCACATCCATAAAACTAGTGCTAAAAATATCGAAAGACAAATTGATTGAAAGATCACTTAGGAAGTGACATCGCCGTTTAAATTATATTAGAAAGAAAACATGAAGAAACTCCATGTGGATGGAATTTTGGAGTCTTTTGATTTTTGATCAAATGACGCTTGTGAAACTTTCCTAGAGATAATTAAAACTTCGTTCATAGGCCAAAAGGGAACGAATGACTAGCTTATTGGAACTTGTACATATTGTTGTATGAAGTCCATTATGTGTAGTCAAGAGCGATGGATTTCAACTTCATATGCTTTCTCCGAAAATTTGAGTGAATATATGAATATTTACTTAATAAGGATGAAGTATGAAACGTTTGAAAAGTTCAAAGACTTTCAAGATGAAGTGCAAAATCATTATAACAAGAATATAAATAGTTTATGATAAGATCATAAAGGAAGATATTTGAGTTACAAGTTTAGCATAATACCTAAGATTTAAGAAATCGTTCCGTGTATTTGCATTTCCCGAAACACCATAAAAGTATGGAGCGTTAGATATATGTAATTAAACCTTGTTTGACATGGTAAGATCGAAGGTGTAATTCATAAAAAACTGCCATTATATTTTAAAGATTAAAAGCTTTAGAGATTACCGTTTTTCCACTGAAAAGAGCTTCATCATAATCCGTTGAAATGACACCATATAAATTTATGGTTTGGGATAAAACCCAAGTAGTCCTTTCTTACACATTGGTATGCTATGCGTAAGAAAGATGTTTGCAACCAAAGTCGGATGAACCTGTCTTTGTATTACTGTTAAGTATTCCTCCATAACACCGGAGACAAAAGTGTTTGTCACTTAGAACGTCAAGTTTCTTTGAGAAGGAATTTTCGTGAAAAGATAAGTGGGAGGATAATAGAACTTTGATAAGGTTAAAAGAACCTTAGCTATATGTGCAAAGTTGCGCAGCGCCGAAAAGTGTTCCGGATGCAGCAACAATGCTCATGGCTCACGTGCCTCAAAGGTTGTGGTTACGAAGGTCAAAGTTTCTATTAAACCAAGTAGGTCGAGTAAACAATCAAATACCAAGATTTGAGGGTTGAATCATTATTTGAGAATAATGAACGTACTACATGCAAAGAAGCGATGATGGACCCTGACTCCGTAAAATGGCTTGAAGCTGTAAAATCCGTGATAGTTCCATGCACGAGAAATCAAGTTTTGAACTTTAAGGACCCTCGAGAAATGTGTAAGACCTTGCAGTTGTGTTTGGATCTATAAAGAAATAGACATGGATGTTGCACATCTATGAAATAGTCGACATATTGGGAAAGAGTTCACAACAATATTCAAAGGTTGACTATAACAAGATTTGATCTTTCATAGCGATATTTAGTCTAGACGGATTAATGTAGCAACCACTACATATAATTTTGTTATGTGGTAGTTGAATAAACAAAACAAGTTCTTCTAATATAATTGTTACCTAGGACATGTGCATAACACGGTCCATAGGGTTTTGTTAATTCAAAGGATGCTAAAAGCATATGAAAACTTGAATGGTTGAAGTGAGCATCGCGGAGTTGGAATCTTCACTATGATGAAACTGTTAAAAGAGTTTAATTTCATCAGAGACAATGAAGATGCTTGCATGCAAGAAATTAAGTGGGAGCGCTAAGACATGTTTCTAATACATTATGTGGAAGACATATTGTTGATTAAAATGATGTATCTTTTATTAACACATATTAAGAATTTCATCCCGATGAAAGACTTAGGCAAAACCCAACTATTTGGCATCAATAGATGCTAATATGGTTGTGCCAAAAGTACATAGATGATATATTGAATGAGTTCAATATAGAAACTACAAGAAAGGTTCTTGTCGCACAGAAAGGATTGAATGAGTTCAATATTGATGATATATTCAAGTGTATTGACATTTGGTAAGTGAAACAAAGATTCAAGTATAGATTGATACTTGATCTATGAAATCACAAAGAGTATTTATATCAATCATACTGTGATATGTACAAATCCAGATATGTCCTATGCTCTAAATGTTATGAGCATATACCAGAATGATTCATAAGATGATCATTGGACAATAGTAAGGATATTCTTATGATCTTTTGGAAGAACTAAGAGTATATTATTTGTAGAAGTGACAAATAGATGGTTAGTTCATTGTAAAAGTACTACATTGATACTCATAAAGTACAAATTAAGTTTATCTCAATCTAAACTAACGGTGGCACAATATGATGGAAAGTAAGTTCCATAATGAAATTGGATGAATTCCAAAGTTAAGACATTGTGACAGATACTACAACAAAAGGCTAAGTATATGACTGCTATTATAGCAGCAAAAGAGGGCATTTGTGTCAAATAGTTTGTTATCAAACTAGGTGTAGTTCACAGTGGGATAGTACTATGAAGATATATTGTACGGCAATATTATCAACATGTTTTAAACCCAAAGAACTAAAGGTCACACAAAAGGACCAAATTTGTACGAAGCCATCTCATTAGAGAATGAGTGATGAGTAGAGACGCAAAGACATGCAATTACACACGGACCTGGAAGTGTCAGATTCGGAGATCAGTTGACCACTAGCAATCGTGTACATACGACACCGGAAAGCCATAGGTGTTGAATACACAAAGGTTTGAAACCAGATTATTGGCTCTAGTGCAAGTGGGAGACTGTTGGAGATATGCCCAAGAGGCAATAATAAAGTGGTTATTATCATATCTTCATACTTATGATAAATGTTTACATACCATGCTATAATTGTATTAACAGGAAACATTAATACTTGTGTGATTTGTAAACATAAAAGAGTCCCTAGTAAAGCCTCTTGTTAAACTAGCTTGTTGGTTAATATATGATCATGGTTTCCTGATCATGAACATAGGGATGTTATTAACAACAGGGTCATATCATTGGGAGAATGATATGATGGACATACTCCTATAGTTAAGCGTAGCACAAAGATCAAGTCATTTAATATAGTTCATTTGCTATAAGCTTTCTCATACATAGTAACCTAATTCCTTCGACCATGAGATCATGCTTATCACCATCACCGGAAGGATTCTTTGATGACATCAAACACCACACCGTAACTGGGTGGCTATAAAGGTGGCATTGAGTGTTCGGAAAGTATGGGTTGAGACACATGGATCAAGAGTGGGATTTGTCCATCCATATGACGGATAGATATACTCTGGGCCCTCTCGGTGGAATGTCATCCAATTAGCTTGCAAGCATGTGACTGGCTCACAAGGAATCACATACCACGGGAACGAGAAAAGAGTACTTATCGGTAACGAGGTTGAACTAGGTATGCAGAGATACCGACGATCAAAACCTCGGATAAGTAAACTATCATGAGACAAAGGGAAATTGGTATTGTATGTAAGTGGTTCATTCGATCGCAAAGTAATCGTAGAAATATGTGGGAGCCATATGAATGTCCAGATTTCTCTATTGGTTATTGATCGGAGAAGTGTCTCGATCATGTCCGCATAAATAACGAACCGTAGGGAGACACACTTAAGGATTCAATGTTGTTGAGTAGTTATGGAATGATGAGTAAGAGATCGAATGTTGTTCGGAGTCTCGGATGGGATCGAGGATATCACGAGGAGATCCGGAATGGTCCGGAGAATAAGATTCATATAAGGAAAGTCATGTTTCGGAGTTGGGGAATGGTTCCGGTGTTTTCACCAGGAATGTTCTAGAAGGTTCTGGAATGTCCGGCACTCCGGAGGGGAAGGGTACATGAATGTGTCATAACAATATGGAATGATTGCATCATGTACTAGGTTACTTGGCTGGGCAAAATAAAGGGAGAAATCAAATCCTAGTTTGAAAGTCAAACGCCAATTTGAAAAGGTCAAATAGCAAGTTTGCTTGGTGGAGGGAGAGTAGGAAACCTACTTGGGGAGGAAGTCTCCCCCCTCCACCCGCCGGCCAAGGAGGCTGACTTGGGGGAGGACTCCCTCCTCCCAAGCCGCGCCCTCCCACCTATATAAGGAGGGACAGGGCTGCCCCTCTCCCTCACACCCAACACACCCAAAACCCTAGCCCTAGCCGTCGGCCTCCTCCAAGACGCCGCCGCCTCCTAGGGTTTCTCCAACTCGCCGAGTTGGGGCTTCCCCAAGCCCTAGCCGCCGGCCAAGATCCCCCCTTGGTGCCTCTAAACCCTAGATCACCAAGGCCTCTCTCATACTCCACCATACTCGCTCCGGCTTAAGGCAAAGCCCTGCGAGATCTCCCCTCTACTTCCGGTACCACGCCGTCGTGCTGCCGGAATCGCGTGGAGAGTGCTACAACCTTCGCTGCCTGCTAGAACAAGGGAGAGGAAGGTCTTCATCAAGTACCAAACGTGTGACCGACTGCGGAAGCGCTGCCGGAACGCAGCGCCGGAAGGATCGTCTACACGATCTTGAGATCGACAAGAATATGACTACATCACCCACGAGAATCTGCTCTCGTTAACCGCTTTGGAATCTTCGAGGGTGAGTTCCTCTATCGACTCTCTGCTACAATCTAGTAGATAGATCTTGGCTTGTTTGTTTGCATGCGGTAGATTTTTTTTGTTTTCCATGCTATGAACCCCTACACGTGGTTGATGTAGTCGTACTCGCCGTATCCTCCTCGCGATCCGATCCTATCCTACGCCGCAAGTGGCGGCGCCTGCGAGAGATGCACACGTACGGTGCTGCGACGTCTCCTCCTTCCTTGGTCCAGCAAGTATGGCGTAGATATAGATTGGATCTGCAGCATGACGACGTGGTGCTTATGGTGGAGAGTTTCTGCGGCAAGGCTTCGCCTACGCGCAGTCGGGAGAGAGAGAGGTGGAGGGGCAGTAGGACGGCGGCTAGGGTTGGAGGAGTGGGGGGAAGGGTGCGCCCCTACCCTCCTTATATAGGGGGCTGTCCGGCCCCCTTGGCCCCTCCTCCAAGCCCTAGGGCGGCGGCCCCAAGGGTGGAGTGGGGGTCAAGTCTCTCCCCTTCCTTCTAGAAGGCTCCCCTAGGGTTTCCCTAGGGCTGGCCGGCTGGGCCTTGGGGGCCTTGTGCCCCTGGCCCAAAGTGGCCAGGGCACTTCCCCTTAGGCCCACGCAAGCTTCCGACAAGTGGGCCCACGTTGGTCCCACTCCGGAACCTTCTAGAACCTTCCGGTACAATACCGATAAACTCCGAAACGATTCCGAAATCCAAAAACTGCTTTCCTTTATATGAATCTTATTCTCTGGACCATTCCGGAACCTCTCATGATGTCCTGGATCTTATCCAAGACTCCGAACAAAACCTCATAAACCAATTATCCATTCTATCCTAGCGTCGATGCACGTTAAGTGTGTGACCCTACGGGTTCAAGAATATGCAGACATGATCTTCTATCAATAATCAACTGCGGGATCTGGAAACCCATATTGACTTCCACATTCACCGATGATCATATCGGATGGACCACGGTGCTAGGATTCAATTAATCCCATATATGTAATCCCTTCGTCACGCGATATTTTACTTGCCCGACATTCGATCGTTGGTATCGACATACCTAGTTCAATCTCGTTCACAGCAAGTACTTTACTCGTTCCGTAATTCGATATCACTTTGTGATTAACTCCTTAACCATGTGCTTGCAAGCGGTGTTGATATCGATTACTGAGTGGGCCCGAAGTATATCTCTCCGACTCGGGAGGGACAAATTCCATCTCGATACATACAACCCAACAAATACTTTCCGATCACCTGAGAGACACCTTTATGATCACCCCCACATAGGATGACGTTTCATGACCTCAAACTTTCTTCCGATACCAGGGAGTTGTATTATCTCATGGTCTAAGGAATACAATACTTGACATAGGAAAAAGCTTCGCAAAGATGAACACGATGACACGATCTAATTGTTGTGCTTAATTTGGGTCTATCCATCATATCATTCTCCTAATGACATGATCTCATTATTAATCGACAACTCATGTCTATGGTTAGGAAACCTTAACCATCATTAATAAATGAGCTAGTCTATAGAAGCGTACTAGGGACACGGTGTTGTTCATAAACCACACAAGTATCAAAGTTTCCGCTTAATACAATTCTAGCATGGAATATAAACTTTATCAGGAACAAGAATTATAATAATAACATCTTTATTATTGCCTCTAGGGCATAATTCCAACAGCCATCTTCCTGGCCTGCTCCTTGGACGCCCACACGGCGTCGGACATGACCTCCGGCTTCTTCGGCGGCGCTCTCGGCTTCCTCGCCTTCTTCTCCGCCGGATACTCGCCGAGGATCGATCTGGGTTGGACAGAGCTGGCTCACGCCCGTTTTCGCTGAGTCCGGCGTTCCCAGGGCGTATCCGGAATCCTGTGTACGGAATGCCGGACCAAAGTTCACCCAAAATGGACGAAAACAGATTCCTGGGTACGCTACTGGACCGATTTTCGGCGTCCGGATCTAAATTCGGCCTTTGGATCCACGTCGTGGATAGGCGAGTGGAGATGCTCTAGCTCCGGCCTTGTTGATGATAGCGCGAGGACCAGCCGGTGGGTTCAATTATTTCACTGGCACGTCACGGTCGTGAGTCATGACGAAGCAAAATACCCCAGCTAATTGAAGGCACGCTTCAACGCGGGCGTGCTTGGAAGGTGAATTCGGACGTGCACGTACGGAACGCTCAGCACGGCACGGATGCCATATAATGCTCGCATGCATCGCCATGACATCTCCCTCTCGTTATCTAATAATCACGCAAGGCCACGTCCCCATCGGTGCACTGGTAACTACACGTAGTCTTTTGTTCTGTTGACACCGGAACGAAGAAAATCCTTCGAATTAGAAACCTATCACATTCTTCCTTCTCATCCAAACATGGACCCATATCCTTCAAGGAGTGATTGATCTTCAAAGTTATTATACAGAAAATACAAGGTTTCTTCGTTTTCGATGAATGCTTGTTGGTGAAGAGGAAAAAAACTAGCGAGTCAAACCAATCAAATTATCCTCAAATAAAAAAAGTAGGCCACCTATTATTAAGTGAACCGGTACCACAAAACCGGTGGGTGGGTGGGGGAGTGAGAGAAGAAACCAAAAGGCGATCTAGGGTTCCATCCCCTTGCCGGCGTCACCGCTGGTTCGCGCCGTCTCCAGTGGCCTTGGGGCCTCGAAGATGCGACAAAGCACGACCCCTTGTTCGCGAGAGGTTCCCGTTCTTTGGTTAAGGTATTTTTAGTATATTCTTCAGGATGATGAGGTGACGACTACATCCTAAAATTAGAATAAGATCCTCCGTAACCTACCCCTGCTCCGTCGGTGCAATCGACGGAGGGCGTGTGAAGTTGTATTCCTGATGGATCTCCAGGGATCCTCTCGGTATTCGTTTTGCTTAGTGTGGTTGCATTTGCAGGTTTGTCCCTTTTTATCTATGATTTTCATATTTGACGATGGTTGTTGCTCTAGTGCGCTGATCCTTTGAGGCATTAGCACAAGGACTTTACGTCTATTCTACTATAACAAAAACTCTACCATGACAAGCTTTGAACCCTCTAGTGAGGGATGGGCGAGGATGACGGCACGCCTTTAGCTTGCTCTAATGCTTCTAGTCTTCACTAGGTTGTCCAACGATCTATTTATAATTTTTTTACTTTTAGAATTTTTTTATACTGATATTGATTACTATTAATAGATCGATGATCCTTTTTGCAAAAAAATACTATCTCGAAAAACATTATATATATAATAAAGGCATTAACATCTGGGCTTTGATACTACATACATGATGGGTATTAGCCCATAGACCATAGGCTCACGGGCCGGCCCCATATATCTTTGACAGATACAAAACCATTCAACGTTAATTGAATTTATTGCGTATTTTAGTGTTTTATACCCTTCCATTTGCAAAATAAAGTTTCTAAACATATTTTGTTGATTTAATAGGTATGCTACTTTGCGACAAATCTACAAAAGTGTGAATTTTCTCCGAGATAAATTGTGATGTATCTAATCGACTTGGGGCAGACTCATGTTGGACAAACTAAACTTTATACTAAACATTTATAATTTTTTATACATGCAGAAAAATATTTATAATTTATATAAAAATTATAAATGAGTTATTTTTTATCATATTATACTCTTAATGAGTTATTTTTTATCTCTAGTTCCATAGTTAACCACATAACAATGTATACCATTGCAAATTTTGTTTCTTTTGATTATAAATTGTATGTTATAGTAAAACCTCTCCATGAAATTGAATACGCAGTTGCATAAATTGTGTAGTGTATAATGTGTTTGTGTCTATGTATGTTTATTTGCCTATATATTTTAATATACCTAAATATCATGATCCTGGTCTCTAAAGTGTATAGTTGAACAAATACCATAGTAATGGTTCCGGTGTATTATTGGGTAAGTAGTACCGGTTCCACTGTATTATTGGGAAAGTAAAATTCTAGGAACCTCTAGATTATAAATTAGACAATTAGAAACTATGTGTTGCAAGTTGGGTTCAATATTAAGTTATTTGTGAATTGTGGGTTGAGTAATAATTTCACTACATGTACATGCCAGTAATTTTCTATTGAAATATCATCTCTTAGGGCAACTCTAACGGTGTCCTGCAAATGGACGGAGACCATCCAAAACTATCTAACCGGATAGGCGGCAAGACCCAATGGTTCTCCACAAACGGTTACGACCAGTCCATTTTCCCGCATTCCCAACCCAAATTTGGTTTGTCTTTGCGGTCCTATGGATATCCCGCGCGTCTATTTGTCGAGATCAGGCCCTCCAGCCAGCCACACCAGTCCTCCATTCACATCACGACCCTCCACTCTTACCCAATTGCCACCCACTGTCGCTGAACCCTAGATCCATGGACGCGGCCTGCGGCTATGACGGCCCCTCTCAGACCATATGTTGCCCCTTCGGCCGACACGTCCTCGATAAAGTCTTCCTATCATAGATGAAGTGCCCAAGAGCCCTCGACGAGGCTCACTTGGAGCGCCTTTGCGAGGTGCGTGCAAACCTCGTGGTCGATCACGTCTGCCTCAAAGTAGCTCAGGAGGAGCTCGACAGGCAGAAGGTGACCATATGCTTACTCGAGAAGGAGTGGGGCCTCATTCCACCGTGGCACCCACTTAACGAGGCTGCCTTCCACTCCCTCGGCCTATGAGGGGTCTGTGCTCTAGCGACGATGAATACACTGCCTTCCTCTAGCACGAAAACTAAGGGTCTGCGCTCCACGGAAGATTAATAGCGTCACTGATCTATGGTTAGTGTTAGTAGAACTAGTAGACTAAGAAGAAGAATTTTGTGTGGTTTACGAAGTAACTTGTAGTGCTATTTTAATTTGCAACCATTTTCACTAAATTACTATGTGTGTAATCTGCAAAATAAAATATGGAAAAAATGTCCAGTTGGGTGTTGTGGCCTATCCTAGGAGAAAATGAGCCTCCGGCTTGTTCATGGACCACTGCAGACAGACTGATGCAGACATAATTGATGTCCGAAATAAGGGACACCGTTGGAGTTTCCCTTAGAGTAGTACTCGATGAACATAAATTTGATGTGGATTATTCGGTTTTTCTATATACAATTTGATAATTAAATGTAGTCATCTTGAATACACTTGATTTTCCCTATTATGTATAAGGCGCCCGCCAATTTTTCAAATAAAAGTTTGTGCACAAAGTTAAACATGGGATCTAATTAACATTGATTTCAGTATAACATGTAAAACATCCATCGGAGAGAGAAATTTAGTCCCACTGCATGTACTCCCTCTGTTCCAAATTACTCTGCATTTTAGATTTAGTCAAAGTCAAACTTCATAAACTTTGACTACCAATATAAGAAAAATATCAATATCTAAAATATATAATAAATATAGTTAGACTCGTCATAAAACATAATTTTATATTGTATACAATTGCTATTATAAATATTATTATTCTATCGAAGATGTTTAGTCAAGTTTTAACATGTTTGACTTTAACCAAATCTAAAACGCAGAGTAATTTGGAGCAGAGGGAGTAGCATATGCCATTGGACTTTCTCATGTTATCAAGTCTTCTCTTGTTTCACCGTAATCAATACATTTTTTCGGGTAATATTCAATAACATTTTGGACATGAAGGATAACATATTTAGCATCCGTAGACTCCTCTCTCAAGGCTCGGGGCTCAAGCCTCACGCCTTAGGAAGAATATCGTTTTAGGAAGGAAGAAGTTGGGAGACGTTTCCTTTTTCCCCCACGCGTGAGCCGCCGCCTCCAGATTGGGACTTTCCGGTTCCCCTTCTTCCTACTCCTCCAGCAGATAGAGGAGTAGGGACCCGTCCTCTTTATTATTTGCCTTTTGTAGGTCTTTTTTTGGGTTTTGTTTCCGTAGCGGCACCGACTAGGTGGACGTGACGATGTCGTGTTGAAATAAGGTCTATCTGGCCTCATCCTACCTCATGCACGTTCGATTCAGAGTCAACGAAGGGCTCGTGAGGGTTAGCGTCGCTGGTTCTGTTGATTATCTTCCGGTCTTAACAATTGGTGTGTCTATCAGGGGACTTCTTCTGGCGGTGGGTATCTATGGATTGTCAGGGAGCTTCATGGACGGTTACTTTTTCCCCTTCAGCAGACATATGTGATCTTCTAGGCCCGTTCGACAACTCTCGTCCACAGCCAACAACGTCATGCTAGCTTAGACAGGAGCGACAATGGCGGCGCGCCGTCGACACGGCCTGGAGGTGAAGATGAAGGGCATCTCGAGGACTTTCTTGGAATTTTTATTTTTATTGTGGCGCTTTGTACTTTTATATGTTTCTTCTGATGCTAGGGTCCTTTCTGCAAAAAGTATATCATTTTAGTGAATACAGCATATTCACGAAAATAATGCTCCTCGTTTAGTACATAACATTATGGTTTTTTGGGGATAATATTATGGATTGTTTAATGCTTGCAACCGAGCAATAAGTCTTGCAATGGACGATGATTTATCCGTATACGTGTCACCTGGCTGTTACTACTATAACAATAACTTAGACGAGAACAACGTGTGGTTGGATGGCTAAGAGGGTGATTGTTCCCAACCCATCAAAGTTCAAACCCCTGTGTCTTATAAAGATAGAATATTCTTTTAGTAAAAGACAATGTTCTTGTTGATAGCGAGACGTTCATGATGACTTCGTCAATCTTAAGACCCAATCTGTCGGCCGTTCAGTTTCTCAGAGGTGCTCACAGGAGTAGGGTGTGCATGTATGCATGCATTCATATAGATTATTGTATGCGCATTTGTATCGTGTTTAAAAACATACACACAATTTTAACAAGTATGTGGAAAAATCCTTTAGCAGATGTCACAATTAATCAATGGTTGGGATAGTAAAAATGAGCAATTATTGAAGCCTTAACTTTTTTGTTTGTTAAATTTGGAACTCAAAATCTCTAGAACAAGTGGATATGAAACATTAGAGTACATTTTGTAATTTGGAAATGAGCAATATTTTACACCATTGGATATAGTAGTGCATGCTTTTTAATCTATTTTTCTTAAAAGTCTATGGTCTAAAAATAAATGGTGGTACTACCTCTATTCCGGTTTATTAGAAAATACATATTTCAAGAAAATAGTTTTTAAATTTGATCAATATAGTACAACTATATTTAGCACAAATTATACCATTAGATTTATATTTAAAAGAGGCTTACAATAGTATTGACCAAATTTAGAGTCAAACTATTTTTTTGAAATACATATTTAGCTAATAAACCGGAATGGAGATAGTACCTTTGATTCATGATTCATCGAAATCAATAATGATTTTAAGACGTTTCTAGTAAATGTTATACTTTCTTTGTCTTAAAATAAATAGATGTCTAGGATTTATCTACATTTAAATGTATTTAGTATTGAATAGTGTCATTCAAATTTAACCAAGTTTACGACAACTATTTTGCAACGGAGAAAGTATAAAAGCCAACTGATTACCTGGGATCTGTTCAGACACCAAAACGACGAAAATCGGAAAACGGAAAACGGACCATCCTGAACAAATCGTGTGCAACTCGCAGATTCTCCGGTTCGTCAACGGCCCATCATGACCAGCATTCTTCTCCACCGCCCCACAATCAAAAAATGGCGGGAAAACTCCAGACTCCAGATGCGGACGGCGGGAAAACTCTTTTCCATTCCCCAATGCGCACCAATCCAGTCCCCTAGCTCCAAGCCAGCGCCGAGCTTAGCTCCGACGAAGCCGTCGGTTGATGGAGAAGCGCGAGGGCCCGTCGACCCGGTCCCGCTCCCGCAGTGCGGCGGCGAAACCACACGCCGCCGCCGCTGCACCCTCGTCCATCCCCGCCGCCGACGCGCCCCCCTCCCCCAATCCCGTCAGTTTTCATTGCCGCCCTCCGCGTACCACTCGTTTCGTTCCCCGCCCCCTCTCTGTTAATGTCCCCGTGTTTTGTGCTCGCAGGAGCGTGCCACCACCGGCGCGAGGAAGCGGAAGGCCGCGGCGAGGGCAAGGAAGCCTCGCAAGCCGCAGGTTACTTTTTTTTAGCCAGTACTGTAGCAGTAGCAGCCCCCCACCAGCTCTGCTTCCTTGTTCGACTCGTCTGAATAAATTGCATTTCATCCCATGTCGTGTCACTGTCTTGTTTACTCTGATGATTCGTCTGAACGAGTGATTCCGTTATGTTACATGAATGTGATGATATATATTGTGCCCACCGCCTGGTGCAGGATCAGGGAACAACGCAGATCGGCGTGTACTATGGGCGCAGACCATGGCAACAGAAATATGTGTACCCCAGGAAAGGTGAAGAACTGGATGGATGCAGGTTCGTGATGAGCGAGTTCCCAACCCAGCCGCAGTCGATGTCGCTGCTGGATCTGCAGCTATGGATCTTCAAGCCCTTCCGACTCCATCCAGAAACACATGATCTCCTTGTTAAGGGGTTCCATAAGGAATACGACTTTGGCCCGTTTGCATACTACGATGAATTTTTCGATCCATACCAGATTTTAGAGTGGTTTGATTGGGAGACCTATTTTATTCTAGAAGAAAAATCCTGGCGTTCCTTTGCCAAGAAAATAAGGAGCAGAAAAAACGTGGTCCAGAAGTTCATTCTATACGCGGACTCCTCTGAAATCTTGCACTACGATGTTCTGCTCAAAGCCACAAACGGTGATTACTCTCAGTTGGCACCAGTTGTGTTGCCTGGGACGAAATCCTTGTCAAGGTATAACTATCTCGAGAATCGATTCAGTACTACTTTTTATGATTCACACAACCATGCCCTGAGGTTCCTTCAAGAAAGAATATTTGGTGGTTTTCTGGACATCCAGGATACGGAGGTTCCAGGTTGTGAAGATCTCCGATCACCCTCCAGAGTTGGAGGATTCCATGATCCGGGCTGTGAAGATAACCAATTTCGAGTCCTCCACCGTGTGTTTTGGGCGTTTGCTCAATGTATACAAGCCTTTAAGTATTGCCGCCCTGTCCTCTGTATTAAAGACACACCGCTTTGCGGGAAATATCAAGGGGTTCTGTTGACTGCTGTAACAATAGATGCTAATGATTGTGCTGTTCTAGTAGCTGGTGCTGTGGTCGAGGGGAGACCAAGGAGAGCTGGCTGTGGTTTCTGAGGAATGTCAAGCGAGGAGTCGTGAAGGAGAGATCTGGTGTCTGCATTATACATGAGTACAGAAAGGAGTTGATCATTGCTATCGATAACATTAAGAATAACCAGCAAGAACCTCATCCATGGAGAGATGTTCAAAACAGGTGGTGCATGAAACACCTGGCTGAAAACTTTTTGGCGTGTTTTGGCGACAAAGAGTTGACGACGATGTTCAAGCTGCTTTGTCAGCAGAAGCGTAAGAGTAAGTTTGCTGATATCTGGAAGGAGCTAGACAGGCTGACATTGAAATATACAGCAGAGAAAGAAGGCCGTGCTAACGGGGAAACATGGGAGGAGTCGGTTGAGCATGGTCAGACAAGGCTAGAAGTACAAAGCTCACACAACCAACTTGATTCAGTGGAGGATAAGGAGGAAGGAGATGACACCAGCGACAGCGGCTACAAGATAGCAAAGTTCTCCGACTGGATCCGTCGGAAACCAATGGAGAAGTGGTCACTGTTGCATGACACGAATGGAGCTAGGTATGGTATCATGGACACCAATGTAGCTGATGTATATAACCTGGTCTTGAAGTGGATAAAGTACCTTCCTCTCAGAGGGATAGCCGAGGTGACATTCGAGCGCATGGAAGCGTACTTGAAAAATACAAGAGTTGCTAGTGATCCATCAATGAGATACCCTGTTCCTGTCCAAGAGGACTTGAATTCGGAACTGCAAAAATCCAAGAAGCATGATGTGATCAGTATGAACATTGATGATACAAATGTTTCTATTGGGGATTTTAAGGTTCAGTGGGGGCATAAGAATGCAATTGTACACCTGAACTCGGCATACATCCGTAGCATGGATCAGTCCAAAGGATACATGGTCTGGAAAAGTGGCAAATTCTCATGCAACAACAAGCCACAGCTGCTGCACAAGCCTAAGTCCAAAGGGTACATGATCAGGAAAAGTGCCAAATGCTCATGCAACAAGCCGCAGCTGCTTCACAAGCCCTGCTCTCATGTCATTGCTGTCTGCCGGCGCATTGGAGTTCCTGCTGCTACTTACCTTTCCCCGTATTACAGCCTATCTTATCTAGCCAAAACCCGGAATGAAATATCCGATGCATCTAAGGCGAGACAAGACGGAGGTATTAGTTTGCCATCCTCGACAACCTGGATCCCTGACAAAAAATTGGAGTGCTACCTTCCTGTTTCTCTAACACCGGACCGCACAGAAACTTCCATGGATAGGTATGAGAAACAGTGCATTGGTAAAAGTGAATCAATTGCACGTTTCGAAGAGCCTACCTTCTATTAGTATTGTTTTCCAAGTTTATCGTATGTTGTATCCTAAATATGCAGTAGCCTCTGAGTTTAGATTATCCTATGTAATGCCTAATTTCTATGAACATCTACCTTCTATTAGTATTGTTTTCCAAGTTTATCGTATGTTGTATCCTAAATATGCAGTAGCCTCTGAGTTTAGATTATCCTATGTAATGCCTAATTTCTATGAACATTTTTGGGTACTTCCATGCTCTCATGAAACCTTCAGGCAATATGGTCAGTAGGCCTGTTGCTGCGGGTGGATGCAAATTGATCCATTTGACATGTTTTAAGATCAGACCTGCATTTACATTGAACCGTTGTTTGTTTTCCAGTTGGTTCCCTTTTGTATATTTGAAATTGAGTACTCTTTGAATCTCGTACATATTTATTCTTTGCCAAAGACTCTGATATGCACCAGTACAAAATCAATCATCCCAAAAGACAGTACTTACGACCCCTTGGGCAAAATAAGTATAGATGACAGTCGCTGAATGGTGTACTTTTGTATTTGCCTGTCGTTATCTAACATGCCCGCAGATAAACCTAGATAAACACAATGACTAAAGAGTCGTCATCAGCCAAACCTCAAGGTCAAGCATCTGAACGGAGAATGGTTCAAAATTCCAATAATGCACAGACGAACGTTGTCTTTAGAATATTTTCACCACATAATAGTCAGTCTTTGCTTCAACGGACGTCACCTGTTTAAGAGTATTTGACCAGTAATAATCAGTTCAGGCTACTCCAAGTCCACCTGCTTAATATCTCTATTGTCATGCTTGTCTTCCCAAGGTTCCACCATTTCCCTTTGATGCAATCAGGTTATTCTCTTCTCCTTCTTCTCCCTCTGCCTCGCTAACCTGGTCTGAAACATCAGTAACAAATGAATCAGGAAAGACATCTGTGAGATCAGTAGGCTCTCCATAATAAGATTCTTGCTCCCTAAAGACAACATCCATACTCACAAACATCCTTTTTTTAGTAGGACTCCAACATTTATACCCTTTTTGTTTCTCTGAGTACCCAACAAATATGCATTTCACGGCTCTTGAATCTAGCTTTCCCACTGATGGCCTGTTATCTTTCACAAAGCATACACAACCAAAAACCTTCGGTGGGACAACATGTGTAGTCTTACCCGTTAGACATTCTATTGGTGTCTTGTTGTTCAGCACTCGAGATGGCATCCTGTTCATGAGGTAGGCAGCTGCCAACACTGCCTCACACCATAAGTATTTAGGAACATTCATTGCTATCATTAAACATCTGGTAATATCCAGTATATGCCTGTTCTTTCTCTCAGCCAAGCCATTTTGCTCAGAAGTACTAGGACAACTAGTTTGATGGATAATACCAAAGGTTGACAAATATTCATCAAATTGTTTGTTTACAAATTTTGTACCATTATCTGTTCCAAATATTTTTACCCGGGCATCATACTGAGTCATAATTAAATTATGGAAATCTCGAAAGCATTCAAACACATCATTCTTGTTTCTCAAAACATAGACCCAGGTGGTTCAAGTGCAGCAGTCAATAAAAGTGACAAATGACCGATATCCATTGAGGGACCAAACCCCACTTGGTCCCCAAACATCAGAGTGGATAACTTGAAGTGGTACAAAACTTCTACTCCCTCCGACCCATATTAGTTGACTTCAATTTGGATGTATCTAGACAAGTTTTTGTGATTTTGTCTAGATACATCCAAATTGAAGTCAACTAATATGGATCGGAGGGAGTATTATATTGCCTGTCGTTATCTAACATGCCCGCAGATAAACCTAGATAAACTCAATGACTAAAGAGTCGTCATCGGCCAAACCTCAAGGTCAAGAATCTGAACGTAGAATGGTTCAAACTTCCAATAATGCACAGACGAGCGCTGTCTTCAGAATATTTTCACCACATAACACTCAGTCTTTGCTTCAACGGACGTCACCTGTTTAAGAGTTATTTGACCAGTAATCGGTCCAGGCTACTCCACAAAGCGACATAGCCGCCTATATCTATACATATATATCAGTCGTATATTCAAATTGTCTAAGACATCGTGACGCGGATATATAGTCGAGCACTCCTCGTATCCCCATCTCCAAAACCAAAGCAAGCAGCAAGTCCACCTGCTCACCATTCCATGTCAAAGAACATGATCACCGCCATCGTCTTCGGCCTCCTTTCACTGCACGTTCTGGCGTGGCGTGCGGCGGCGACAGACACCATCTCAGCCGGGCAGGCACTCTCCGGCAACAACACGCTCGTCTCCAGCAACGGCAGGTTCGCGCTCGGCTTCTACCAACCGTTCGGTAAGTCCTCACACAAGTGGTACCTAGGCGTGTGGTTCAACACGGTCCCAAAGTTCACTCCAGCGTGGGTAGCCAACGGAGATACTCCCGCCATCAACCCCACCTCACCAGAGCTCATGATCTCCGATGACGGAAACCTGGTCATCATAGACCAGACCAGTAAGTCCACCATCTGGTCTACCCAAGCTACTAACACCACGGCAAACAACACCCGAGCCACGCTACTGGACACCGGCAACCTCGTCCTGCATAACAGCTCAAACTCTTCCCATATCCTGTGGCAGAGCTTCGATCACCCGACGGACACCCACCTAGCCGGCGCGAAGCTTGGCCGGGACAAGGTCACCGACCTGAACCGCCGTCTCGTTTCCAGGAAGAACTCGGTAGACCCTGCCTCAGGCACGTACGCCTACGAGCTGCACGAGACCAACGGCTCTGCCGAGTTCAGGCTCGCGGCACTGGAAAACCCGTCCGTGCCGCCGTACTGGTCCAGCGGAGAATGGAACGGGTACTACTTCAGTTCCATACCGGAGATGTCAGGCCGCCGGCTGATCGATTTCACGTTCGTCGACGACGAGCAGGAGGTGTACTTCACCTACACCGTGCTCGACAACGCGACGGTCGTGCGTTTCGCCCTGAACGTCTCTGGTCAGGCCAAGATACTCATGTGGGTCGACCGTGCGCAGGACTGGGTGCCGACCTACGCCAACCCCAATGACCAGTGCGACGTGTATGGCGTCTGCGGACCTTTCACGACCTGCGAAGAGAACACGCTTCCTTGCTGCAGCTGCATGGAGGGCTTTTCGGTGAGATCGCCTGATGACTGGGAGCTGGAAGATCGGACAGGTGGCTGCACAAGGAACATCCCATTGGATTGTGGTAGTAACACAAGTGTGACGAAAGACGGGTTCTACCTTATGCCATGTGTCGAGTTGCCTGATGGTGGCAGCGAGATAGGAGGTCCAGCGAGTGCAAGTGAGTGTGCGCAAGTTTGTCTGGGCAATTGCAATTGTACTGCGTATTCCTATGGTAGGGATGGATGTTTTGTCTGGGATGATGAATTGACCAATGTGAAACAGCAACAGTGTAGTGATAATAGTAAGCAAGCTACTCTTTACCTTCGTCTTGCTGCAAGAGAGTTGGATAAGCTGCAGAAAAACAGAAGAACGATCAATGGCATTGCCATTGGTGCTAGTGCTGTATCTTTTGGTCTAGTGTCACTGTTCCTGCTGCTGATGATCAGGAGGTTGTATGGTCAAAGAATGGAAAAGCTTCAAGGTGGTGGTGGGATTATCGTGTTTAGGTACGCTGATTTGCAACGCGCAACAAAAAACTTCTCGGACAAACTAGGGGCAGGTGGTTTTGGTTCTGTATTCAAGGGGTTTCTAAAAGACTCTTCTGTCGTAGCAGTTAAAAGGCTTGATGGTGCTTGCCAAGGGGAGAAGCAGTTCAGAGCTGAGGTGAGATCAGTTGGGATTATTCAGCACATTAATTTAGTTAAGCTAATCGGTTTCTGTATTGAAGGTGACAAGAGACTACTTGTTTACGAACACATGCCAAATCATTCTCTTAATTTCCATTTATTTCGTAGTGACGCTACCATCTTGAAATGGAGCATTAGGTATGAAATTGCTCTCGGAGTGGCTAGGGGGCTGGCCTACTTGCATGATAGTTGCCAGGACAGTATCATACATTGTGATATTAAGCCAGAGAACATACTCCTCGATGCATCATTTGTTCCAAAGATAGGAGACTTTGGGTTGGCACAATTTCTTGGAAGGGATTTCAGTCGAGTCCTCACTACAATGAGAGGAACTAGAGGATATCTTGCTCCCGAGTGGCTCAGTGGAACTGCTATTACAGCAAAAGTTGATGTGTACAGCTATGGCATGGTTTTGTTGGAAATTGTATCAGGAAAGAGAAATGGTATAGAATGTACAAGTGATCATGCATATTTTCCTGTGAAAGTTGCAAATAAATTACTAGAGGGGGGTGTGGAGACTCTGGTGGACAACAAACTACATGGTGATGTCCAGTTGGAGCAGGTGGAGAGAGCTTTGAAGGTTGCATGTTGGTGTATTCAAGAAGATGAGTTCGATCGACCCACAATGGGTCAAGTTGTTCATTATCTTGAAGGTTTTGTTGAAGTCGACATACCCCCGATTCCAAGACTACTTCAAGCTATTGTAGGAAATACAAGCTCAAAATGTAAGTAAGACTATATTTACGCAAAATATTAATCTGGGCATAACTTGCTGTAATTCTTAGAATATAAGCAGAGCCATGATAAAATCATCAGATTATGTCACGAGTACATTTTGTATAATAATGATAAGAACTATGTCAACGGTCACATCAACATATATCGTTAGCACACCTAATTGTGTTGTTTTTTCAATGTGCACGTAGCTGATTGGTACCTGGACCGAGCTTCACAAGAGGTGCGGAAACTGAAATATGCCAGAAGCAGCACACTGGACCAGGTGACCTTGTCATGAAGACAGTTCGATGGAATCGTGGATCAGAGTCTCCTTTCAGTGATACAAGTGCGAACTTAGGAGTTGTTTTGTCTAATTTATTTTTCTAGTCATCGATGAACTTATAAATGAGCTACCATATATTTGTAGTCTCTGCCTGTTAGAAATAAGTCCTAGTGGCAAATCACAGAGATGATCATATTTCATCGTATCCATGATTCACATAATGTTACATGAGTATTATCATTTGTATTTATTAGCAAGTATTTGACTAGTTCGTGAAACTCTGAATTCAACTTGAATGATTATTCTAAATTGGCCCCTAGGGGGAATTCATACAAGGACACATATAAATAATGGATTAGCATATGTTCTGATTGAAGGCCAGGTCATGGTCTCATGGACGTGGTCACGTGGAGATGTCGAAAATCTGATCTCAGCCTTCCGCAGACTAATTCATGAGGGCGAGCAGCAATCACCACTATCAACACATCTATTTATATCAAGATATTTAGCTGAGCTGAACTTATCGGAGACGAGTGCAGAGGTTTCGCGCTCTTCTGCAAGACAAGCTGAGAAGACTCGTTGGAAGCCACCTCCGGCTGGAATAGCTAAAATAAATTCTGATGGTGCGGTGGCGAGAAACCAGAAGAAAGGAGCAGTGGCCTGTGTTAGCAGGGACAGTAATGGGATTTTCTTGGGTGCATCCGCGACCGTCTATGACGGACTGATAAACCCCGAGGTTCTTGAAGCGCTGGCTGTTTCGGAAGCCCTTGCTCTTGGCACTGATATGCATGAGAGTAAACTGCTCGTAGCATCAGATTGCCTGAATGTGGTCAAGGAGATCAATGAAGGAGGCCGTTATGGGCAGTATTGCATGATTATTGAGGATATAATGGCGAGGAAGCAAGACTTTGTTGAGGCTACGTTTAGCCACGAACGACGAGAAGCTAACGGAGAAGCACATCGCTTGGCACGCTCATCGACTGCAGGCATGTGTGGTTTCTTAATCCCCCTAGCAATTTGGGAATTCCTGTAAACCTTTATGATGAATAAAAGCTTCCATCGTTTCTGCTAAAAAAAAAATCTGATCTCAGCCTTCCAACAGTGTATGACTAAGCATGTGTACCATATACGGCGGTCAGCTGTTACCTGAACGGCTGGATAACTAATCTTCAAACTGACATAAATATGGAAAAATAGTCAAATGGGTCAAATTTGAATGGTACGGTAGTCTATAGTTAATTTTCGTTTGTCCCAGCATCAATTCCTGTTCTAGAGCATGCACACATCATCAGTTCCTGATGTAGAGCATATGCCGTTTGAACTCTCTATTTCTACTCTACAGACCCAAGAAACTCTATAATATTTCCCAATTACTTCCTATTCTAGAGCATGCACACAGCATCAATTCAACTGTTACTCGTGAGTTCCTCTATTGGGCATGCACATAGCTCAGCCAATTTGAACGAGCATATTATTATGGACGAGATTGAACAGCTTATTAGTACGGTAGTTAAGTGGATGTCAGGTGCATAGTCAAAGAACACAAATTGGGAATCATTCCTCTGAGGAACTGGGTCGAGCAAGTTGTGGGCATAAAGCATACACATCAGAAGGGAGGTGCTTGACTCACTGAGGTATCAAGGAGGTCGCCGATGATTGGAGGGCGAGGAGAGTGGAGGCCACAGTGCTAATTTGGATCTGATCGTCTCACCTAGTTTCGCCTGATGCGCACAACGGGTGAGCCGTGAAGGCCACGGTGCTAATTTGGATCTGACCGCCGACGTGGTTTCAGTTGCCGCCTCCGCCGGGAGCCATCGCGTTTCCTCCTGCCACTCCACAGTAGCAATGCTGATCGATTGGTTGTCCTGGAACAGAGACATCTCGATTGGGCTTTTGACGTGTGCACTTTGTGCATCTTTAAGGAGAAGGATCATTCAGAGGAAAAAAAATGAGAAAGGGTAACTGGTGCAACCGGTGCATCCAACTTAAACATACACCAAAAAATTATATTCCCTCCGACCCATATTAGTTGACTTAAATTCGTTTAAATTTGTATGAATTTAGACACTATTTAGTATATAGATTCATTCAATTTTTGACAAAATCCAAGTCAACTAATATGGATCGAAGGAAGTAGAAAAATATCAAAAATATTTTTTAGTCAGATAGAATGTATATCTCTAACGACATAAAATTTCAATTTTAAATTCTACCTAAAACTCATGTTGGCAAAACAACACATTGTGAATAGTACTTATTTCAAGTTCGGCTGTGAATTGAGCCCATTAATTATAGGAGAGCCAAATTTGCCATTTTTGTTTCTCGAGGTATGTTCAAAATTTTGGTTTAAAACTTTGAGAAAATTAATACACATTCTACGTGTTAGATATTTTTTCCAAATATTTACATTTATGTTTTACGTTCGGTGCATCGGTTGCATATAAGATATGTTATCTCGGCACCCAACCACTCCATGACCAGGGAATGGACTCCCAGTCAAGTTAAATCAACTCAAGTAGTATGCTCCCGAAAGATTAAAACCCGCATAGAAGCAGGGCCTGCTACCCAGATCGGGAAGAGATGGGCCTAAATCTGAGCCGAGGCAAGCCCTTCTCCACCTGGGCCAGCTCTAGATGCAGTCATCGCCGGAAACAACTCCCTAACGCTCGACTGTTATGTACCACTTGTTTAGCTAAAGGACGAGTATTCTAGGCTAGTCGCATTTACTAGTTCACTCGCTACAAATCGATCACGTCGCTCCCGATCGTGCCCCCGATAAGGACCAACATGAGGACGTTATGCGTCGCTTGCGGGAGTATCAAGCCCTAGGAAACCACTGTTTCGGGAGGCAGTGGATGTTTGTGAACTAGCGGACCTGGGGTACTCAGGGAATTCATAGACCTTTGAGAAAAGGGTGGCGGGGGATCCTTTTGTCGAGTGTGTCTCGACAGAGCCCTGGCCATGTGTGCCTGGAGCATGTGTTTCCCTCTCGCGTCATTGAGTCACCTGACGGGGGTTACGTCGGACCATTGCCGGATCCTGCTACGCTGGCGAGATCTGGCAGGGAAGCGCAGGAGGATCAAGGAGAAAATCTTCCACTACAAACTGATGTGGGAGAAGGATGACTATTCTAAACCCCACCTCTCTAAGGCGTGGTAGGCGGAGGGCCTAACGACGACCATGTCACAGCTGCGCGACAAGCTGAGCCAGGTGTCGCGCTCGCTAGACATGTGGGGGAGACGGAGCTTTGGCCATGTCAAGAGCGAGATCAACGATTTATCATCTAGACTCGCCGCTTTGCATGCATATGTGACGAGACAAGGACCCTTCGTCGAGGAGACAAGGATTACCTAGCGACTTATCGATTTATTTGAGAGGGAGGAAGTCATGTGGAGACAACAATCACGGGTGCATTGGTTGGCCGAGGGGGACAAGAACACCCATTTTTTCCATCTTCGTGTCAGCCAGCGGAAAAAGTGGAATCGTATCGTCAAACTTAAGCGGCCATATGGGTCGTTTGTGGAGGATGATCTAGAGATGGCGGATGAGACAAGTGCTTTTTACAAGGGACTCTATCGATCTGAGGGGACTTCCAATATGGAAGAGGTGATCAACGTGATCCTGACAAAGGTCACGGAAGATATGAATAGTGCGTTGCTGAAACCTTTTTAGGAGGATGAGGTAAAGAAGGCGTTGTTTCAAATGTTCTAGACAAAAGCGTCGTGCCCCGGCGGCTACCCTGCGCACTTTTCCAAACTCACTGTGACATCTACGGCAAGGAGGTTGAAAGAACAATGTGGGCCCCCATGTGTGGTTTTGGTAATTAATGACAATCTCTATGGACTAATGCTTGTATCAAGTTGTACTTGTAGGAATTGTCCATAGGCAATGCTTGAACCATATGTTGGCTTCAAGGTTTGGAGAAGAAGAAAGTGAAGAGGATCAAGTGGTGACCAAGGTGTTCAAAGAGTGATCCAAAGATTGGTCATGTGAGAGTTAAACCTATGACAAATGTGCAATATCTAGAAGATCTCATGGTTGAAGCTTTCCATCCTCGGTGATCATGGATCAATGAAGACAAGGTCAAAGTAAAGGTTTCCCCATGTTGTATGGGGGAGTAACTTGCAAGTCTTCATCAAGAAAGTGCGTACAAGATCAATCAAGAAAGGTGTTCCATCTTGAGAAGGACAAGACCGTCTACATCATAATCAAGTGGAATATGTGCAAGGCAAAGGTATAATCTTGATAGGTTTTTTTCTTACCGGTCTCGTGATGTTAGTTGGGAAGACAAGTTTATAGGATAGACAATCGTACTATCAAGAGGGGCTCTCAAGTGAGTAACTCGATCGTATCTTTCAGAGAGAGCTCAAACCTTTGCATACTTTGTATCATCCTTTCTTGGTTGTTATTTGGATCTTATCCATGTGAGGTTATAGAGCTTGTGGAAATATTCATAACAAGCCCTAGTTCATAAAAAATGGATTTCCCCTTTATATCTTATTGCATTTTTGATCTTTGAGGTTTTTCGGTTTCTCACCAAGAGAGGTATCTCACTTTATAATACATGAAATGTTATCTCTTAGTGGTATCCAATATTTTCACTTTTTGTTGGGTACCTCTTGTTGTCCCCTTTCCAACAAAATTGGTTTCGGGTCAATCGGAGTTTCCAAACTCTAGATATCGCCTTTTGAAGTTTGCCTCTTATTTGGTCCAGACCGGAGTCTCCGGTCTGCATGTACCGGAGTCTCCGGTGTGGTCTGGAGTTTCCGGAACTGTCTCCGGTGGTGACTTCAGAATCAGGGCTGGGACATACTGTATGTGAAGGGTTTCGCAGCATAGTAAATCAAAAAAATTCTACGGATGCGAACGGGAAAGCCAAGATCTAATCTAGGAGATCCAAACAATGAGGGGGAAATAGATGAGATCTTCATACCCTTGAAGATTCGCACAGCGGAACGTTCAACGAACGTGGTTGATGTAGTCGTACTCGCTTCTCCTCCTCGCGATCCGATTCGATCCAACACCGCAAGTGGCGATGCCTCCGAGAGATGCACACGTGCGGCACCTCGACGTCTCCTCCTTCCTTGGTCTAGCAAGTGGGGTGGAGAGATAGGTTGGATCTACAACACGACGGCGTGGTGCAAGCGGTGGAGAGTTTCTGCAGCAGGACTTCGCCTACGCGCAGTCGGGAGGGAGAGAGAGAGGAGGGCAGCAGGGCGGCTAAGGCTTGAGGAGGACGTGTGGGGAGGGTGCGCCCCCAGCCCTCTTTATATAGAGGGGTGGGCGGCTGGCCCTTGCCCCTTCCCCAAGCCCTAGGGCCGGGGGCCAAGGAGGGAGGAGTGGGGGGCAAGTTCCCCCCCTTCTAGAAGCTCCCCTAGGGTTTCCCCTAGGCTTGGCCGGCTGGGCCTATGGGGCCTTGTGCCCCTGGCCCAATGAGGCCAGGGCACTCCCTCGTAGGCCCACGCCCCCTCCCGACAAGTGGGGCCACGTTGGTCCCACTCCGAAAGGTTCTAGAAGCTTCCGGTACAATACCGAACAACCCAAAACAATTCCGAACTCCAAAATCTGCTTTGCCTTATATGAATCTTATTCTCCAGACCATTCCGGAACCTCTCGTGACGTCCTGCATCTCATCCGAGACTCCGAACAAAAACTCATAAACCAATTATCCAATCTATCCTAGCGTCGAGACACGTTAAGTGTGTGACCCTTCGGGTTCGAGAATATGCAGACATGATCTTCTATCAATAATCAACAGCGGGGTCTGGAAACCCATATTGACTCCCACACATTCATCGATGATCATATCGGATGAACCACGATGCCAGGATTCAATCAATCCCATATATATATTCCCTTTGTCTCACGATATTTTACTTGCCCGAGATTCGATCGCCGGTACCGGCATACCTAGTTCAATCTCGTTCATAGCAAGTACTTTACTCGTTCCGTAATCCGATATCACTTTGTGATTAACTCCTTAACCATGTGCTTGCAAGCAGTCTTGATATCGATTACCGAGTGGGCCCGAAGTATATCTCTCCGACTTGGGAGGGACAAATCTCATCTCGATACATACAACCCAACAGGTACTTTCCGATCACCTGAGAGACACCTTTATGATCACCCTCTCATAGGATGACGTTTGATGACCTCAAAGCTTTCTTCCGATACCAGGGATTTGCCTTATCTCATGGTCTAAGGAATACAATATTTGACATAAGAAAAGCTTCGCAAAGATGAACACGATGACACGATCTAATTGCTCTGCTTAATTTGGGACTGTCCATCATATCATTCTCCCAATGATATGATCTCATTATTAATCGACAACTCATGTCTATGGTTAGGAAACCTTAACCATCATTAATCAATGAGCTAGTCCATAGAGGCGTACTAGGGACACGGTGTTGTTCACAAACCACACAAGTATTAAAGTTTCCGCTTAATAAAATTCTAGCATGGAATATAAACTTTATCATGAACAAGAATTATAATAATAACATATGTATTATTGCCTCTAGGGCATAATTCCAACAGTCTCCCACTTGCACTAGAGTCAATAATCTAGTTTACATCTGGCAACAATCTAACACCCATGGCACTAAGGTGCTGATCATGTTTTGCTTGTGGAAGAGGTTTAGTCAGTGGATCTGCGACATTCAGATCTGTATGTACTTTGCTAATCTTCAGATCTCCATCTGTTATATAATCTCGGATTATATGAAACTTGCGGTTGATATGCTTGGTCTTTGGATGATATCTTGGTTCCTTAGCCAGTGCTATGGCGCCAGTGTTGTCACACAATATCTCCAGTGGGTCCAAGGCACTTGGAACCACACCAAGCTCAGTGATGAAGTTCCTGATCCAAACTCCTTCACTTGACGCTTCCGCAGTAGCCATGTATTCCGCTTCTACTGTAGATCCCGCGATCACGCTTTGCTTGCATCTTCTCTAGCTCACAGCTCCTACATTCAAAATATAAACGTATCCTGTCTGAGATTTAGAATCATCCTTGTCGGTGTCAAAACTAGCGTCGACGTAACCCTTTACGACGAGCTGTTCATCACCTCCATAGACTAAGAACATTTCTTTAGTCCTATTTAAATACTTTAGGATGTTCTTCACGGCTGTCCAGTGTTCCACTCCTGGATCACTTTGGTATCTGCTCGTCAAACTAAGAGCATTGGACACATCCGGTCTAGTACACAGCATGGCATACATGATAGAACCTATGGCCGAGGAATAAGGCACTTTGCTCATAGCTTCTCTATCATTTACCGTAGCTGTACACTGAGCCCTGCTCAATATCTTACCTGACAACATAGGCACTGAACCTTTCTTTGCCTTATCCATTCTGAACCTTTTCAGAACTTTGTCTAGGTATGTACTTTGGCTTAAAGCTATCAGGCGTCTTTGTCCATCTCTATAGATTTTGATGCCCAATATATAAGCAACTTCCCCTAGGTCTTTCATTGAAAATCATTTGTTCAAATAACTCTTCACATCATTAAGCATGTCAACGTCATTTCCAATAATCAATATGTCATCCACATATAGTACTAGAAATGTCACTGAGCTCCCACTCACTTTCTTATAGATACAAGCTTCGTAGCAATTTGGAACAAATCCAAAGCTCTTGATCACTTGATCAAAATGAAGGTTCCAACTCCGAGATGCTTGCTTCAGTCCATAAATGGAACGCTGAAGTTTGCATACTTTATCAGCATCCTTAGGATCGACAAAACCTTCAGGTTGCATCATATACAACTCTTCATCAATGTTGCCATTGAGGAACGCAGTCTTGACATCCATCTGCCATATTTCATAATCATGAAATGTAGCAATTTCTAATAAAATCCGAATGGACTTAAACATCGCTACGGGAGAGAAAGTCTCATCGTAGTCAACACCTTGAACTTGTCGAAAACCTTTCGCGACAAGTCGAGCTTTATAGACAGTAGCATTACCATCCGCATCAGTTTTCTTCTTGAAGATCCATTTGCACTCAACGGCCTTTCGGTCGCTAGGAGGGTCCACCAAAGTCCATACTTGGTTTTCACTCATGGATCCTAATTTGGATTTCATGGCCTCTAGCCATTTCTCAGAGTTTGGGCTCATCATCGCTTCCTCATAGTTCGCAGGTTCACTGTCGTATACTAACAAGACAGTTAAGACAGGGTTGCCATACCACTCAGGAGGGGCACGTGACCTTGTCGACCTGCGACGTTCAGTAGTAGCATCATCCGAAGCTTCATGATTCTTGTCATTTGCTTCCTCTATTGTCGGTGCAGACGGCACTGGAACAATTTCTGGTGCTGCGCTACTCTCCAACTCAAGAGAAGGTTCAACAACCTTGTCTAGCTCTACTTTCCTCCCACTGACTTCTTTCGAGAGAAACTCCTTCTCAAGAAAGGATCCGTTCTTTGCGACAAACACTTTGCCTTCGGATCTGTGATAGAAGGTATACCCAATAGTTTCCTTAGGGTATCCTATGAAGATGCATTTTTCCGCTTTGGGTTCGAGCTTGTCTGGCATCAACTTCTTGACGTAATATTCGCATCCCCAAACTTTAAGAAACGACAACTTAGGTTTAGCACCAAACCATAGTTCATACGGTGTCGTCTCAACGGATTTAGATGGTGCCATATTTAAAGTGAATGCAGCGGTTTCTCAAGGACATAGTCCTTTTGTCCGCCAGCGAGAATGATTCTCAGATTGCGGAACCAGTTGGTGAAGTTAGACCCATTGTTTATAATCTTTTCTTTCTCAGCAAAAACGTTGAAGTTGAAGTTGGACTTAGCCATTGATCTAAAAAAATTGCAAGTACAATTTAGACTATGTTCATGATAACTAGTTCAACTTAATCAAATTACTAGATGAACTCCCACTAAATTCAACATCCCTCAAGTTGTTTAGTGAACATGATCCAAATTCACTACACCTAATCCGATCTTCACGAGAAGATATGTGGTTTCAATGGTGGACAACGAAGTATCGATCATATCATTCATATGACTCATGCTTAACCTTTCGGTTCATGTGTTCCGAGGCCATGTCTGTACATGCTAGGCTCGTCAAGTCAAACCCAAGTATTTCCGCGTGTGCAAAACTGTCTTGCACCCGTTGTATGTGAACGTAGAGTTTATAGCACCCGATCATCACGTGATGCTTGAACACGACGAACTTTCGCAACGGTGCATACATGGGGAGAACACAGTTTTATCTTGATCTTTAAGTGAGGAACCATCTTATAATTCTACCGTTGCGATCTAAGCATAATAAGATACATAAAAGGATAAACATCACGTGTTGTGACATGGTATAGCCAATCTTCGTGCAATGATCTCCATCTTGTGCGTGCCAGCATGATCTTCATCACTCCACCATGATTGCCTCCACCACGAATAGCAACTACAACTATTGCTAACTACTTAGCGATAAAGTAAAGCTATTACATGGCGTATAAGAAGTTGACACACAGGTCATACACAATTATAAAGACAACCATATGGCTCCTGCCGGTTGTGTACTCATCGACATGCAAGTCGTGAAATATTACAAAACATGATCATTGCATACAACATACACACCACATCTTGGGCCATACCATATCACAAAAACACTCCCTGCAAAAACAAGTTAGACGCCTCTACTTTGTTATTGCATGTTTTACGTGGCTTATGGGAGTAACAATCTAAGAACGATTCTTACCTACAGAAAGCCACAACGGTGATATTATGGTTGCCAAACTCCGGTGTAAATCCCATGACAACTATAGTGAGAGAAACTGGCATCCACCAGCCGCATGTGTGGAACAAGCCACACGTTAAGTGCGGAGCCGGTCTCGCGAACGAGGTCGCGTAAAGTTGGCCTGGACCGCTTCGATCTCACTATCCCGCGTCATAAGAAGTACACAAACAAGAGGCTTGCAACAGAAAACATCAACCCCTGCAACAAGCATGTTGCGTTCTACTCGTGAACACATCTACGCATAGATCTAGCTCTGATACCACTGAAGGGTTTCACAACATAGTAAATCAAAAAAATTCTACGGATGCGAACGGGAAAGCCAAGATCTAATCTAGGAGATGCAAACAACAAGGGGGAAATAGATGAGATCTTCATACGCTTGAAGATTCGCACAGCGGAACGTTCAACGAACGTGGTTGATGTAGTCGTACTCGCTTCTCCTCCTCGCGATCCGATTCGATCCAACACCGCAAGTGGCGATGCATCCGAGAGATGCACACGTGCGGCACCTCGACATCTCCTCCTTCCTCGGTCCATCAATTGGGGTGGAGATATAGGTTGGATCTACAACACGACGGCGTGGTGCAAGCGGTGGAGAGTTTCTGCGGCAGGGCTTCGCCTACGCGCAGTCGGGAGGGAGAGAGAGAGGAGGGCAGCAGGGAGGCTAGGTCTTGAGGAGGAGGTGTGGGGAGGGTGCGCCCCCAGCCCTCTTTATATAGAGGGGTGGGCGGCTGGCCCTTGCCCCTCCCCCAAGCCCTAGGGCCGGCGGCCAAGGAGGGAGGAGTGGGGGGCAAGTTCCCCCTGAAATGGATCGTATGGGAATCTAGAGGGGGGGTGAATAGGTGCTAACCAATTTTTAATACTTTTTAAATTTTAGGCTTGACACAAAGTAAATTCTCTAGATATGCAACTACGAGAATTTCCCTATATGTAACCCTAACTACCAAGCACGTAAAAGAGGAGTGAGGAAACCGTAGTAGAGCATGCGGAGACACATGGATTTGTTTTACCGCAGTTCCTTCCTTGTTAAGGGAAGTACATCTGCGTTGGAGAGGTGGGTGGTTCTAAGACCACCACGCCACAATAGGCCTCACCCTATTCTCCGATGGATCTCGCCACGAGAGGCCTGATCCACCTTCTCCACTATTGGATCCCTTCGAGGCGGGAACCGGTGGCTTTTACAACACTATCGGGGCACACACCCACAACCGAACTGGGGGCTCCCGAGATGACAACAAGCTGCCACAAGAACATGGTTTATCAATATAAACAAAAACGAGGATCTAGATATTTGCAAGAAATACTAGATCGGAGGTTCTCCAAATGAATGGAGAGGATATGAAGCGCTTGATTGCTGATGATGAAGATCGAGTCCTCCTCCTTTGATTCCCAAAGGGATGGGGCCTTTGGGTGGATCTAGGTGGAGCACTCTTGGATGGAGCTTTCAGATCTGATCTGGTCTTTTTCGTGATGAATCAAGAGTTCTGGCAGGAGGGGGAAGGCTGGCTTAAATACCCCCTCCCCAGATCTGGCCGTTGCACAACTTTGGGGGCGGATTATCCGCCCCCCACTTGGGGCGGATTATCCGCCCCTTGGGAAAACTCCGCCCCAAGGGAGGATTCTACGGGGGAAAGTCCGCCCCCCCTCTGGCGCTTGCGCTTGAGGAACTTAGTGGAAATCTTGGGTGGCGGATAATCCGGCCCCCTCCTGGGGCGGATTATCCGGCCATGCCGGAAAGTCCGGCAGAAACTTCGCCCCCTCTCTGGGGCTTGTGCCTTGGCGATGAGCAGGGGGGCGGATTATCCGCCCCCCTGAGGGGCGGATTATCCGGCGGGGCCGGAAAATCCGGCCAAAACTCCGCCCCCTTCTGGGGCTTGCGCCTGCTTGGGCAAAGGGAGGGGCGGATTATCCGCCCCCAAAGGCAGAGTTCTTTTCCCTTTATTCTCAAATAGAGCTGCAACACTTCAACACACATTAAATGATCTTTGGTGTTGTTATCTAACACACAAAACACTAGGGATTAAGAAATGTTCTTTCAATCTCCCCCTTTTTGGTGTTAGATGACAATACTAGGATTTGCAATGAAACCGGCTATCGCCACCTTAAGATGAAAGGCGCTCCCCCTAGATGTGTGCATATTTAAAATTTTGCATTTGAATACAACTACACACACTAGAGAGAGCACAACTTCCATGGCAAAGATAATTGGAACAAAAGTGGATTGAGGGACAAGGTCATACCACCGGGATGAGAATAGCCAAATCATACATAGATAATCCCATGAATCCATATGCCATCAAATATGTTCCATAATTCCAGAATTCCATGGGGTCCATAATAGATAAATCCAGAATTCCATGGATACCCAACATAGTACCAAACACAGTGGAGTACGACACAGTCTTACATAAGCACACACAAATAGCAAATGAGTTCACGCTAGAAAAGAGGCACAAGCAAGCAAATAAAAACGACTAAAATCGAAAAGCTTGTGCCCGACCCTTGCAAATCCACGAGCCCTAATAGAACTACTTCTACCCCTTTGGCATCGAAACGCCAAAAAGGAAGAAGAGCGAAGCTAACGCCCCTGAAGATCACTCAGCCTCATGTGAAAAAAAACTCTTCTCAAGGAAGAGGGCGGTGGCCGAAGCCACCATGTTGGAGCGCATGGCATGACACCGCGAAGATGTATCTTGAGTTCAAAACCAATGCTCATCGATGACCCACATATCACAAAATGATATTAAGGGAAATGATTTTACTTGCTTTCGGCATTATGGGGGGAGGGTTGGCCCAATCAATTAGGACCACACTCCCCCTATGTCTATGCCCGCATCTAAACCAAATACATGAATAAGCGCAAGTGAGTGTGCAAGGGTAGTCAAGCCAAGCTCCTTGAATCTATGATATTTAGCTCATTCCTCAAATAACAGAATCTTGCTTCATCAAGAGGCTTCGTTAAAATATCAGCAAGTTGGTTCTTCGTGCTTACAAAGGATAGAGCAATATCTCCACGAGCAACATGATCCCGAATAAAGTGGTTGCGAATCTCTATATGTTTTGTTCTTGTATGCTGCACGAGATTGTACGCAATTTTGATAGCACTTTCATTGTCGCATAATAGAGGCACTTTGTCACAATTGACACCATATTCCTTTAAAGTTTGCCTCATCCATAACAATTGTGTACAAGCACTTGCAGCAGCAACATATTCAGCTTCGGCGGTTGAGAGTGAAATACAATTCTGTTTCTTTGATGACCAACACACTAGAGACCTGCCCAAGAATTGACATGCACCAGAGGTTGATTTCCTATCATCTTTGTCACCATCGCAATCTGAATCAGTGTAGCCACATAGAGAGAAACTTGAACCCTTGGGATACCATAACCCAAAATTTGGGGAATGAACCAAATATCGGAAGATTCGCTTGACCGCCACTAAGTGGCTTTCTTTAGGAGCGGCTTGGTACCTTGCACACACTCCTACACTCAACACGATATCGGGCCTAGATGCGCAAAGGTAAAGGAGAGATCCGATCATGGATCGGTATACCTTTTGATCCACGTCTTTACCCTTGGGATTGAGCTCAAGATGACACTTGGTTTGCATTGGGGTAGCAACGCCATTGAGATCCGTCATCTTAAACCTTTTGATCATGTCTTGGATGTACTTAGCTTGATTAATAAAGGTTCCCTCTCTAAGTTGTTTGATCTCAAATCCAAGAAAGAACCTGAGCTCACCCATCGTGGACATCTCAAACCTGTCAGACATAAGCTTTGAAAATTCAACGTTAAAAGCTTGGTTAGTAGAGCCAAAAATGATGTCATCTACATAAAGTTGGCATACAAAAAGCTCCCCATTAACCTTCTTAGTAAAAAGAGTGGGATCGATTTGCCCAACTTCGAATCCACGGTCTAGCAAAATCTCTTTAAGGTGCTCATACCACGCACGTGGGGCTTGTTTAAGGCCATAGAGCGCCTTATCGAGTTTGTAGACATGGTTCGGAAATTTGGGGTCCTCAAACCCCGGGGGCTGCTTGACGTAAACTAACTCATGTAGAGGACCATTAAGGAAAGCGCTCTTAACATCCATTTGTTGTAATTTAAAATTATGATGGCTGCATATGCAAGAAGGATACGGATGGACTCAAGACGAGCCACAAGAGCGTAAGTTTCGCCAAAATCAATTCTCTCCACTCGAGAGAATCCTTGAGCCACGAGTCTAGCTTTATTCCTCACAACAATGCCATTTTCATCCTGTTTGTTCTTGAAGATCCACTTGGTGCCGATAACATTGCGGCAATCCTTTGGCTTTTCTACGAGCTTCCAAACTTTGTTGCGTTCGAAGTTATTTAATTCTTCATGCATTGCAACAACCTAATCGGGATCTTCAAGATCATCAAAAACCTTCTTCGGTTCAACCATGGAAATGTGAGCTTGATGATCATAGAAGCTTGCCAGTTCTATTCTAGTGGATACCCTTCATCGTAGATCACCAACAACCTTGTCAAGAGTGTGACCTCTTAGTTCAAGATTCCGATCAGCACGAGCCTTGCGACGAGCCTCAATGTCCTCATTGTTTCTAGAGGGAGTTGATTCAATATTTGTATCCTTGTCTTGATTACTGCCTTGCCCTTGATCTTGGTCATCGTTTCTGCCAGAAGATTGTTGCTGAACATTTTCTTCAGGGCCGGATAATCCGCGCCTTGGAGGGGCCGGACTATCCGGACTGGGAGGTGAAGAACCCGAGCCATCTTCTTGAGAATGCCTGATGAGATTTGGAGACCCAGGGCCGGATAATCCGCCCTCGGGGGCCGGAGAATCCGGCCTCGGAGGTTCAGAGTAGCTGACTTCTCCTTCGGATCCTCTGGAATGAGTTGGAGTGCCAGGGGCGGATTGTCCGCCCCTTGGAGGGGGCGGATAGTCCGGCCTGGGACTACCAACTTGTCCAGAGGACAGTTGATCTTCAGCAGATTGCGGTGTTGATGCAGGTTTTTCTCCAACAGTAGGAGCTTGTTGATCTTGTGTAGATGAGGGCTCCACATGTGTGGAGCATTGTCCTTCCCGATCCGCCACAAGGGGTTCCTCAATGGGGCGGAAAAATCCCACGCCCATTCTTCTTATGGCATCTTGGGGTATTTCAACATCTACATCACAAACATCAACTTGCCCTACAAAGGAGCCGTTATTTTCATCGAACTCCACACTACAAGATTCTACAACAATCCCAGTGAGCTTGTTGTAGACTCTATAAGTGTGGGATTCGGCACCGTAACCAACAAAAATACCTTCTAAAGCCTTGGACTCAAATTTTGACAAACGGACACCTTTAATAATAAAGAAACACTTACACCCGAATACCCTAAAGTATGAGATGTTGGGCTTGTTACCGGTAAGTATTTCATATGGGGTCTTGTCCAAGATCTTCCGAAGGTAGAGCCGGTTTTATGAGTGACAAGCAGTGGATATGGCTTCAGCCCAAAAATTATAAGGAGACTTGAATTCAGCTAGCATAGATCTTGCCATATCCATCAAAGTCCGGTTCTTCCTCTCGGCTACACCATTTTGTTGAGGCGTGTACGCAGCGGAATATTGGTGTCTAATCCCCTCTTCGCTAAGAAACTCGTTTAAAGTGTAGTTCTTGAATTCTGAGCCGTTGTCACTTCTAATTGCCAAGATGGGAACATTGTGTTGACGTTGAACTTCATTGGCAAAGTCGATGACAGTTTGTTGTGTCTCACTTTTCAGCTTGAAGAAATATACCCATGTATATCTTGAGTAATCATCGACAATGACCAAGCAATATTTCTTCCTACCAAGACTTGCATGAGAAGGAGGACCAAATAAATCCACATGAAGTAATTCCAAGATCCTCTTTGATGACACAATAGTCTTCCTCTTGTGGGGAGAGTCATGCATTTTTCCTTCAACACAAGCCCTGCAAACATGATCTTTGGCAAAAGAGACATTGTCTTTTAGTCCAAGGATGTGGCCACCCTTTTGGAGACTTTGCAAAGTTCTCATGTTGACATGGCCTAAATGGCGATGCCATAGCCAGCCCACGTCGGCCTTTCCGAATAGACACATCGGACCCGAAGTGGTTTTCCCGGAGAAGTCCACCACATACAGGTCATTTTCGACGTATCCAACGAAAGCGACCTTTAGAGACTTTCTCCACAAGAGTACCACCAAATCATCATCGATAAAAACAGCAAAACCCATCTTGCCAAGGGCACGAACAGAAAGAAGGTTGTAACCAAGGGTCTCAACAAGCATGACGTCCATGAGAGAGATATCGTGGGCAACCACAACCTTGCCAAGACCCAATACCTGAGATTTAGACTTATCACCATAGGAGACTGTGATATTATCATGATTTGGACGCATCTCCGTGATGATCTCCTTGCTTCCATTCATAGACTAGTGTAGCCACTATCCAGCACCCATTTTGACCCACCGGAAGCATAGCCCTGCAAGAGAATTACTTCTTGGTTTTAGGTACCCATTTTTCAATGGGTCCTTTCATGTTAGTAACAAGGGTCTTTGGGACCCAAATAGACCAAGCAATATATTCATCAAAAGGACCAACATAATAAGCATAAACATCGTCATAGTCATCACAAAAGAGTTCATAATTCGGATTGTGAGACCCTGCAAAACCAATATTATTAGTCTTGTCTTTTGTGACAATCTTCTCAGCAGTGCTTGTCTTTAATTCCACATTCCTGGTCTTCTTCTTCTTGGACTTGGTGACATACCCAAGTCCCTCTTTACTATGATTTGACCTTTGCTTGCCAAGGACTTCATCAAGCACACCTTTGTCCTTGGTAGTGATGTCCTTGATCACTTCTTTTTCCACATTAGCATTTTCCTTGTTACTATATGTTGAGTTTGACGAGCTAGGAGTATCATATTTGGCCAATCGACTTTGAAGCTGATCATGTGACTCACTGAGAATAGAGAACTCGTTTTTCAACGCCTTGTGAGCATTGTCAAGTTTCTCCAATTCCTTGGAGAGTCTGTCATGAGCAGCCCCAAAGTCACTCCTTTCCTTCTTTAACTTCTTTGCCTTGGTGACAGCATTGTCACGTTCCTTAACGAGTTTAGTCACAATTTCTTCATGTGACTCTTCCATAGACTCAAGCCTCTCTTCAAGAGAGACCCGAGATTCTTCTTCTTCTTCAAGAGCATTTTTTAGGGATGCAATTTCCATTGCATCCTCCCTTTCAATTCTGCCCTTTTCTTCGAGGAGTGCTTCGTTTTGGGCCAGCTGATCCATATGAGCCTCAAAATGAACTTTGTGCTCACCTTGCAAGTTAGTATAGAAATAATCCAAAGCAATAATCTCTTCTTTAACCTTAAGACTAGCAGGATCATCCATGTCTATCATAGCCTTGGGAAAAGAAGAGTTAGAAGAAGTTACCTTGGAGCTTCCTGCCATGAGGCAAGTAGCATTCTTGTTGATGATGTTTTCGTTCGGAGAGTCGAAGAGAGATGTTGATGTAGATGTGGTGGCTATAGCAGCCACCTCTTGAGAGCTATCGTCCTCGTCCTCATCTTCACTCCCCGATGAATATTCTTCTTGAGCCACTAGAACAATCTTTGGTTGCTTCTTGAAAGGAGCATTCTTCTTTACAAACTGTTTCTTACGTGGAGCTTTTGATTTGTCCTTGAAAATGAGTCTTCCTCCATTATCCTCCCTACTTTGATATGGACACTCAGCTACGAAGTGCAGCCGGTCACCACAATTGAAGCATGTTCTCAGCTTGGGACCATTTTCTTTTCTTCCATAGGCTCCACTCTTGCGATCTAGTTCAGCTTTGGCCTTGGCTGGATCTTTCCAAAAGTTTCTTGCATAAAGAGCCAAGTATTGTCCGTGGATCCTTTTTATATCCTCGGGACAGTCCAGACCTTCTACCGCATATTCATCATGATCAATCACACTAGTCTTCAAGGCCATGTTGACCCCCTTTTGCATCCCCATAGCTCGAGCACGAGCATCTTAGGCATTCTTGGCAGCCACTTTGAAAGCGGCCATTTCTTGCATTACCTCATTGGATGACATGAGGTGATAGTTATGCCTACCTTGGAGACTTTTCAAATCTGTGGGCTCAAATGGCATAAGAGCACTGACATACTTGCGCTTGATCCAAGCATCATCAACATGAGCTTCACCGTGGTTTCTGAAGGTTGTAGCTATTGCCTTGAGCCTCCTATACATGTCCTCGTGGTCTTCTCCATCCATCATATAAAATCCTTCAGCTTCATTGCTCAAGGCATCATATCTATTCCTTCTCATACTTTCATTTCCGATGAAGAACTCGGTGAGGGCATCCCAAGCTTCTTTAGCTGTGCTAAGATGCTGAATGTGTGGCATGTCTTTGTCACCCACACCAAGTTGTATCATGTGTAGAGATGTAGCGTTGAGTTGGCTATCAACCACTTCTCTTCTTGTGAGATTGTTGGGGTTTCCAACATGAAGACCATTTTCGATGATCTTCCACAACTCTATGGAGGAACTGCACACATGAGATTTCATCAAAAATTGCCATTGAGAGAAAGTAGATGCTGAAAGTTTGGTGGATCACCCCTATTATGTATATGTGGGTGAGGGATAGGAGGATCAGGGGAATACACATGAGAAACCTCATTGTATCCATCCTTACCGCTATCCTTTTTCGAGGAGGAGCTCTTGCTAGTATCATCACCTACCACTTCGTTATCTTTGGAAACAGTTTTACCCATTTCCCTGGATTGCGGAGTGGTATCCTTAGAGTTAGATGGAGGTGATGCTGCGGATGTGGAGAGACGCATTATCAATTGACGCATCTCTTCCATCTTAGCCTCCATTGAACTCACCAAGGTTGTTTCCAACGTCTTGAGATCGTTCATGGTGACTACCTCCGGAGCATCACTCCCATCTCCCTTGGAACCCATACTTCTCTTAGGCGGTTAAGCCCGAAATAAGAGCCGAGGCTCTGATACCAATTGAAACGGATCGTATGGGCACCTAGAGGGGGGGGGGGTGAATAGGTGCTAACCAATTTTTAATACTTTTTCAATTTTAGGCTTGACACAAAGTAAATTCTCTAGACATGCAACTACGAAAATTTCCCTATATGTAACCCTAACTACTAAGCACGTAAAAGAGGAGTGAGGAAACCGTAGTGGAGCACGCGGAGACACAGGGATTTGTTTTACCGCAGTTCCTTCCTTGTTAAGGGAAGTACATATGCGTTGGAGGGGTGGGCGGTTCTAAGAGCACCACGCCACAATAGGCCTCACCCTATTCTCCAATGGATCTCGCCACGAGAGGCCTGATCCACCTTCTCCACTATTGGATCCCTTCGAGGCGGGAACCGGTGCCTTTTACAACACTATCGGGGCACACACCCACAACCGAATTGGGGGCTCCCGAGATGCCAACAAGCTACCACAAGAACAAGGTTTATCAATATAAACAAAAACAAGGATCTAGATATTTGCAAGAAATACTAGATCGGAGGTTCTCCAAATGAATGGAGAGGAGATGAAGCGCTTGATTGCTGATGATGAAGATCGAATCCTCCTCCTTTGATTCCCAAAGGGATGGGGCCTTTTGGTGGATCTAGGTGGAGCACTCTTGGATGGAGCTTTCAGATCTGATCTGGTCTTTTTCGTGATGAATCAAGAGTTCTGGCAGGAGGGGGAAGGCTGGCTTAAATACCCCCTCCCCAGATCTGGCCGTTGCACAACTTTGGGGGCGGATAATATCCGCCCCCTCGGAAAACTCCGCCCCAAGGGCGGATTCTCCGGGGGAAAGTCCGCCCCCCCTCTGGCGCTTGCGCTTGAGGAACTTAGTGGAAATCTTGGGGGGCGGATAATCCGGCCCCCTCCTGGGGCGGATTATCCGGCCATGCCGGAAAGTCCGGCAGAAACTCCGCCCCCTCTCTGGGGCTTGCGCCTTGGCGATGAGCAGGGGGCGGATTATCCGCCCCCCTGAGGGCCGGATTATCCGGCGGGGGCCGGAAAATCCGGCCAAAACTCCTCCCCCCTTCTGGGGCTTGCGCCTGCTTGGGCAAAGGGAGGGGCAGATTATCCGCCCCTGGTGGGGCCGGATTATCCGCCCCCAAAGGCAGAGTTCTTTTCCCTTTATTCTCAAATAGAGTTGCAACACTTCAACACACATTAAATGATCTTTGGTATTGTTATCAAACACACAAAACACTAGGGATTAAGAAATGTTCTTTCACCCCCCCTTCTAGAAGCTCTCCTAGGGTTTCCCCTAGGCTTGGCCGGCTGGGCCTATGGGGCCTTGTGCCCCTGGACCAATGTGTCCAGGGCACTCCCTCGTAGTCCCACGCCCCCTCCCGACAAGTGGGGCCACGTTGGTCCCACTCCGGAAGGTTCTAGAAGCTTCTGGTACAATACCGAACAATCCAAAACAATTCCGAACTCCAAAATATGCTTTGCCTTATATGAATCTTATTCTCCGGACCATCCCGGAACCTCTCGTGACGTCCTGGATCTCATCCGAGACTCCAAAAAAAACTCATAAACCAGTTATCCAATCTATCCTAGCGTCGAGACACGTTAAGTGTGTGATCTTCGGGTTCGAGAATATGCAGACATGATCTTCTATCAATAATCAACAACGGGGTCTGGAAACCCATATTGACTCCCACAACTTCATCGATGATCATATCGGATAAACCACGATGCCAGGATTCAATCAATCCCATATATATTCCCTTCGTCTCGCGATATTTTACTTGCCCGAGATTCGATTGTCGGTACCAGCATACTTAGTTCAATCTCGTTCACAGCAAGTACTTTACTCGTTCCATAATCCGATATCACTTTGTGATTAACTCCTTAACCATGTGCTTGCAAGAGGTATTGATATCGATTACCGAGTGGGCCCGAAGTATATCTCTCTGACTTGGGAGGGACAAATCCCATCTCGATACATACAACCCAACAGGTACTTTTCGGTCACCTGAGAGACACCTTTATGATCACCCTCTCATAGGATGACGTTTGATGACCTCAAAGATTTCTTCCGATACCAGGGAGTTGCATTATCTCATGGTCTAAGGAATACAATATTTGACATAAGAAAAGCTTCGCAAAGATGAACACGATGACACGATCTAATTGCTCTGCTTAATTTGGGTCTGTGCATCATATCATTCTCCCAATGATATGATCTCATTATTAATCGACAACTCATATCTATGGTTAGGAAACCGTAACCATCATTAATCAATGAGCTAGTCCATAGAGGCGTACTAGGGACACGGTGTTGTTCACAAACCACACAAGTATTAAAGTTTCCGCTTAATACAATTCTAGCATGGAATATAAACTTTATCATGAACAAGAATTATAATAATAACATCTGTATTATTGCCTCTAGGGCATAATTCCAACAGTATGGGGGTCCGGAGCCAGGTGTATAGGTTACCCCGGAGTCTCCGGTGTTGGCTTAGTCCGCAGTCTCGGGTGTTGGAAGACCGGAGTCTCCGGTGTTGGAAGACCGGAGTCTCCGGTCTTGTTGGGTCAGGGATGGCCCAGGTCATTCAGATGGGTGGTCCGGAGTCTAGCCCAGAGGTTGGGCCGGAATCTCCGGTGTAGACCGGAGTCTCCGGTCTAACTTTTCCCCAACGGGCAGAAAACGGTCAGAAATCTGTGGGTCTATAAAAAGGGGCCCTTCTTCCCCAATGGAACTGCTCGAGTTTTACAGGCTTTCTCCTCCATTCTTGACCCTCTTGAGCTTGCTCCCCCTTCAATCCCTCCCTTGATTCTTGCATATACTTTAGGGATTTGAAAGAGGAGATCTAGATCTACAATCCCACCAATCCATCTCTCCTCTAAGTGAGGGGAACATCTTGGGATCTAGATCTTGGAGTTTTTGTGGATTTCCTCCATTGTTCTTCCTCTCTTATTCCCCCACAAGCTTTTGTAGCTTGGGTGGAATTTGGGAGAGAAGGATTTGAGCACTACCTATGTTCTTGCCATTGCATTTGGTGCATCGGTTTGAGTTCTCCCCGGAGGATTTGGTGAGTGAAAGTTGAGAAGCTTTTTACTCTTGGGTTCTTGGAACCCTAGACGGTTTTTTGGTGTTGCAGGTTGTGGCCTTGGTGGTGTTTGTTGGGAGCCTCCAATTAAGTTGTGGAGAAGTGCCCCAACCTTGTGAGAGGTTCGGGTTGCCACCGACAAGTGCACCGATAGTGGAAGTGTGGATCGATCCCATTGGGGTGAGATTCACCGGAGAATAAGGGAGGCCTTTTTTGGCGTTGGTGGTTTGATACCACCCCCTCTCCAAACGAGACGTACTCCATGTTGGGAGGAACTCGGTAAAATATCGTTGTCCCCGCGTGCCTCGGTTATCTCTATACCCGAGCTCTTTACTTATGCAATTTACATTGTGATAGCCTTCGTGCTTGAAGTAATATATATCTTGCTATCACCTTGTTGCTTGTATTGCTTAGCATAAGTTGTTGGTGCACATAGGTGTACCTTAGTTGTTCTAGGTTGTGCTTTACAAAGTAAACACTAGTTTTATTCCACCTTTGTCGAGCCACTCTAGGAAAAGTTTTAATCGCCTATTCACCCCCTCTAGGCGACATCCATATCCTTTCAGAGGTCACATTGGCGGTGCTTCGGGTTCTCAAAGGGGAGGACAACTAGTGTAGAACGGGACTTTAGTCCCGGTCCTAGAGGGTCTCTAGTCCCGGATTTGCAACCGGTACTATAGAATCGCGACTAGAGGTGCCAGCATAGAGGTCCGTAACAGACCCGGGACTAGAGGCTCTACATGTGGCCGCGTAGGGTAGCAGGGGGTGGAGGACCTTTAGTCCTGGTTCGTAGTATGATCCGGGACTAGTTATTCTTTGCCACGGTAGCATTTTACCAATTCGGCTGCTGCAGCAACCGATGGGGGTTTCTGCCGCGACAGAGTTTTGGGGCCTTTTTCTGCCGCGGCAGCCGATGGGGGTTTCTGCCGCGGCAGAAATTTGGGGTCGTTTTCTGCCGCGACAGGCGATTGGGGTTTCTGCCGCGGCAGAAATTTGGGGTCGATTTCTGCGGCGGTTGCCAAATGGGGGGGGTTCTACGGTGGCAGGAGGATAGGTAGAGGAGGGGTTACGTTTGGCATAAAGTAAAATGCAATGATGGAACCCATTACACACAACATCATCATGATTATATAGATATAATTCTACATTACATGTATATACAATTTGATATGGAGATCACACCCCATCTATTCGATTACACAGAGATCATTAAATCACGGGAGTCCCGAGGTATGGTATTTTCCTTCTGGGTGTATGACATTGTCAACAATAAATCCCGCCAATTCCTCTTGAATTGCTACCAGGCGCTCCCTTGGTTGGAGATTCTCCCGCAATCTTTCCAACTATATATAAAAGAAGGAGATCAATATGAATATCAATAGTCATAACAAATATTATGAATGAAAAGTTATGAATGATCAATATGAATATCACGTACTTCTACAAATGTCCCTCCGTCCCGCTCACTGACCTCCGAGCGAATGTACTCGCACACGAAGTATCCGCACAAGTTAGTCCCTGGTGGATGCCTCTCGCACTTTACGAGAATAGAATTCAATCAAAATAATCAAGCATGATATATAATGGTATTGAAACTAGAATTAAAGAGATGCGCGGATCTAGCTCGTACTACTTACTTTTACACGATGAAAACTAAGCTCATCTTTAAATTCACCAACTGTAGCATTGGTGAAAGCTTTCCAAACCCTGCCTGGCAAAAAATAAATAATACATGAGTTATTAGTTACTTGATATCTCAGGATATATACGAACTAATAAGACCGATATAGTGCGGTAATTACTGAAATTACCTCTGGAGCACATCTTTAATGTATGCGTACTCTGATTCGTCTCTCATTAGTGAGTCCTTGATTTCAACTCTTCTTGCATCAACTTCAATGATTAGAAGAATATAGTGATAGTTGTGGGTATTTATATACGTCAGTAACTCATCAATTACACTTAATAGAATCAAGTGAATGTGTACAAGGCAGTAACACTCTCACTTGTAGTTGTAGGGAAACAATATTCTTTGTTTGTAATGTTGCCTCAATAAGACCCTTAGCAAGTTACGCTCCATGTCCTTGGGGTATTCCTTTAGCAATGCTTGATTAAACCGGTGTGGGTCCATGAACCCAGTGTCAAAGATTTTCTTTCGGTCACATTCATCGCTCTTCATTCTGCATAATAGCATAGTGAAGATAATTACATGCAATGAACGAGCTGAGTTAGAGACTTTATCATAGAAATAAATGAACCACTTACAGACAATAGGTAGCGAGGAGACTCAAGTCGAGGGCATCTTGTTTGAATAACATATAGAATTCCTCAAAATAAATTTGCAACTGGTCTTCACCATTAAAATGCTCACTTGTAATTCTCACAAGCAGCGTTGACAATCAATCTTCTTCATTGCATGTAGAGACTTTCTCGTATCACTCATGCAATCTTCGCATTTGAGTTGGTAGAAGGTTGACCTCATTAGGTCTGACCAGAGTCTTTCGTATTCATATCTCCATGCAAATTCCTCTTGTTTGGGGATATGTCCGCCTAGCGCTTGATCAACTGTAATACTAGCACCTTTGGAAAATTCTATTGCTATAATATTTTGATGATCAATATTGGATAACACTTGAGCGGGGCGATCGATTTATTTGCCTGCATTCCGAGTTGCGCAACATCTATTTTCCCGCTGCTTGCAGTATTACTTCCTGGATTCTTCCTATGAATTCTCATCAGACAACGTTTGTAGTCATTGGCCTTATTTATCTCATATTGCGATGGTTGCTCAAGAAAACCCTTAACCCAATTTTTGGCTTTCGGATCAAATATTTGCTTTGGCTCGGGAACTTTGGGTGCAAAGAAGGCTCTTACTTGGGCATCACTGATCGCTTTGGTTTCCTCATCAGTCATCTCGTAAGGTAACTTGGGAGGAGGCGGCAGGATTTTCTTCGCCTTTTTACCTTTGGCTTTCTTCTGAGTAGTATTACTAGTTGACTGAGAGACTGCCTTCTTCGTCTGACACAACGGCGGTGGAGTGGGTTGACGCGGTGGCGGAGTGGGCTAACACGGCGGTGGACTCGTGCTATGGTGGTCGTCCCACTCCTCATGTGGACTTGCTGGAGGCGGCAGACTCGGCTGACGCGGAGGATACGGTGGTGGCCTGGGTGCAGATCCTGGAAACACGATGCATTTCTTGCGCCATAGAATGATAAAGCCCCTGACTTCTCCTAGCGTGCTCTCATCTTCAGGTCCAGGGATGTCAAGTTGTAGTGATTCATATTGAGGTAGAACCTCATCCACCCGACATGAGCATATCCATCTGGAATCTCTTTGCAATGCCAGCGTGCTTCAGGTTCACAAGATAAAGCATAGCCGAGAGACGCCTTGAATGATAAGTTCATCACTCCCACATCATCTCACAGCTTGTCTTCTCAGTGATATTATCAATGGGATAGTGATCTATCATATCGGCCGTCGTGGAAGCGACACTGCTTCTCTGCTGAGATGGGCCACCGACACTTTCTTCTAGCCGATGATGAGTTGGCCCTTGCTGGCGCATTTCGTCTAGTTGCTTCTTTTGGTCCTTTAGCATGGCATATATTTCCTAGTTCTTGAAGGGTTTCGCGGCATAGTAAATCAAAATTTTCTACGGAGCGAACAGAGGGAAAGCCAAGATCTAATCTAGGAGATGCAAACAACGAGAGAGATTGGATTAGATCTTCATACCCTTGAAGATTCGCATAGCGGAACGTTCGTCGGAACGTGGGTGATGTAGTCGTACTCGCTTCTCCTCCTCGCGATCCGATCCGATCTAGCACCACAAGTGGCGGTGCCTCCGTGAGATGCACACGTGCAGCACCTCGACGTCTCCTCCTTCCTCAGACCAGCGAGTATGGTGGAGATATAGATTGGATCTACAGCACGACGGCGTGGTGTATATGGTGGAGAATTTCTGCTGCAGGGCTTCACCTACAAACAGTCGGGAGGGAGAGAGGAAGGTAGCAAGGCTGCTAGGGCTTGGAGGAAGGTGTGTGTAGGGGAGGGGGCGCACCACCCCTCTATATATAGAGGGGGGCGGCCAGCCCTTGCCCCTCCTCCAAGCCTATCTCTAGTTTAAACAATTTAAACTCTCCCTTATCTAGAAATTCTATCCCGAGATTTAAACGAGTCAAATCTCTCTAGAATCGGCTGGGCCCTATGGGGCCTTGTGCTCCTGGCCCAATGCGGCCAGGACACTCCCTCAAAGGCCCATGCCCCCTCCCAGAAGGTGGGGCCACGTTGGTCCCCTTCCGGAAGGTTCTAGAAGCTTCCGGTACAATACCGATTAACCCGGAACAATTCCGAACTCCAAAAACTGCACTGCCTTATATGAATCTTATTCTCCGGACCATTCCGGAACCTCTCGTGATATCCCGGATCCCATCCGAGACTCCGAACAAAAATTCATAAACCAATTATCCAATCTATCCTAGCGTCGAGACACGTTAAGTGTGTGACCCTGCGGGTTCGAGAATATGCAGACATGATCTTCTATCAATAATCAACAGCGGGGTCTGGGCACCCATATTGACTCCCACACATTCATCGATGATCATATCGGATGAACCACGATGCCAGGATTCAATCAATCCCATATATATATTCCCTTCGTCTCGCGATATTTTACTTGCCCGAGATTCGATCGTCGGTACCGTCATACCTAGTTCAATCTCGTTCACAGCAAGTACTTTACTCGTTCCGTAATCCGATATCACTTTGTGATTAACTCCTTAACCACATGCTTGCAAGCGGTGTTGATATCGATTACCGAGTGGGCCCGAAGTATATCTCTCTGACTTGGGAGGGACAAAATTCCATCTCGATACATACAACCCAACAGATACTTTCCGATCACCTGAGAGACACCTTTATGATCACCCTCTCATAGGATGACGTTTGATGACCTCAAAGCTTTCTTCCGATACCAGGGAGTTGCATTATCTCATGGTCTAAGGAATACAATATTTGACATAGGAAAAGCTTCGCAAAGACGAACACGATGACACGATCTAATTGCTCTGCTTTGTTTGGGTCTATCCACCATATCATTCTCCCAATGATATGATCTCATTATCAATTGACAACTCATGTCTATGGTTAGGAAACCTTAACCATCATTGATCAATGAGCTAGTCCATAGAGGCGTACTAGGGACACGGTGTTGTTTACAAACCACACAAGTATTAAAGTTTCCGCTTAATACAATTCTAGCATGGAACATAAACTTTATCATGAACAAGAATTATAATAATAACATCTTTATTATTGCCTCTAGGGCATAATTCCAACAGTCTCCCACTTGCACTAGAGTCAATAATCTAGTTTACATCTGGCAACAATCTCACACCCATGGCACTGAGGTGTTGATCATGTTTTACACGTGGAAGAGGTTTAGTCAATGGATCTGCGACATTCAGATCCGTATGTACTTTGCTAATCTTCAGATCTCCATCTGCTATATAATCTCGGATTATATGAAACTTGCGGTTGATATGCTTGGTCTTTGGATGATATCTTGGTTCCTTAGCGAGTGCTATGGCGCCAGTGTTGTCACACAATATCTCCAGTGGGTCCAATGCACTTGGAACCACGCCAAGCTCAGTGATGAAGTTTCTGATCCAAACTCCTTCACTTGACGCTTCTGCAGCAGCCATGTATTCCGCTTCTACTGTAGATCCCGCGATCACGCTTTGCTTCCAGCTTCTCTAGCTCACAGCTCCTCCATTCAAAATATAAACGTATCCTGTCTGAGATTTAGAATCATCCTTGTCGGTGTCGAAACTAGCATCGACGTAACCTTTTACGACAAGCTGTTCATCACCCCCATAGACTAAGAACATTTCTTTAGTTCTATTTAGATACTTTAGGATGTTCTTCACGGCTGTCCAGTGTTCCACTCCTGGATCACTTTGATATCTGCTCGTCAAACTAAGAGCATTGGACACATCCGGTCTAGTACACAGCATGGCATACATGATGGAACCTATGGCCGAGGCATAAGGCACTTTGCTCATAGCTTCCCTATCATTTACCGTAGCTGGACACTGAGCCTTGCTCAATATCTTACCTGACAACATAGGCACTGAACCTTTCTTTGCCTTATCCATTCTGAACCTTTTCAGAACTTTGTCTAGGTATGTACTTTGGCTTAAAGCTATCAGGCGTCTTTGTCTATCTCTATAGATTTTGATGCCCAATATATAAGCAGCTTCACCTAGGTCTTTCATTGAAAAACACTTGTCCAAATAACTCTTCACATCGTTAAGCATGTTGATGTCATTTCCGATAATCAATATGTCATCCACATACAGTACCAGAAACGTCACCGAGCTCCCACTCACTTTCTTGTAGATGCAAGCTTCGTAGCAATTTGGAACAAATCCAAAGCTCTTGATCACTTGATCAAAATGAAGGTTCCAACTCCGAGATGCTTGCTTCAGCCCATAAATGGAACGCTGAAGTTTGCATACTTTACTAGCATCCTTAGGATCGACAAAACCTTCGGGTTGCATCATATACAACTCTTCATCAATGTTGCCATTGAGGAAAGCAGTCTTGACATCCATCTGCCATATTTCATAATCATGAAACGCAGCAATTGCTAATAAAATCCGAATGGACTTAAACATCGCTACGGGAGAGAAAGTCTCATCGTAGTCAACACCTTGAACTTGTCGAAAACCTTTTGCGACAAGCCGTGCTTTATAGACGGTAACATTACCATCCGCGTCCGTTTCTTTTTGAAAATCCATTTGCACTCAACGGCCTTTAGGTCGCTAGGAGGATCCACCAAAGTCCATACTTGGTTTTTGCTCATGGATCCCAATTCGGATTTCATGGCTTCCAGCCATTTCTCAGAGTCTGGGCTCATCATCGCTTCCTCATAGTTTGTAGGTTCACTGTCTTCTACCAACAAGACAGTCAAGACAGGGTTGTCGTACCACTCAGGAGGGGCACGCGACCTTGTCGACCTGCGACGTTCAGTAGCAGCATCGTCCGAAGCTTCATGATCCTTGTCATTAGCTTCCTCTATTGTTGGTGTAGGCGGCACTGGAACAATTTCAGGTGCTGCGCTACTCTCCAATTCAAGAGAAGGTTCAATAACCTCGTCTAGCTCTACTTTCCTCCCACTCACTTCTTTCGAGAGAAACTCCTTCTCAAGAAAGGAACCGTTCTTTGCGACAAACACTTTGCCTTCGGTTCTATGATAGAAGGTATACCCAATAGTTTCCTTAGGGTATCCTATGAAGACGCATTTCTCCGCTTTGGGTTCGAGCTTGTCCGACATCAACATATTGACGTAAGCTTCGTATCCCCAAACTTTAAGAAACGACAACTTAGGTTTAGCACCAAACCACAGTTCATACGGTGTCGTCTCAACGGATTTAGATGGAGCCCTATTTAAAGTGAATGCAGCGGTTTCTAATGCATAACCCCAAAATGATAACGGCAAATCAGTAAGAGACATCATCGATCGGACCATATCTAATAGGGTTCGATTCCGGCGTTCAGACACACCATTGCGCTGTGGTGTTCCGGGTGGCGTGAGTTGCGAAACAATTCCGCTTGCTTTAAGATGCGTGAGAAAATCATAACTCAAATATTCGCCCCCACGATCGGATCGTAGAAACTTAATCTTTCTGTTACGATGGTTCTCCACTTCATTCTGAAATTCTTTGAACTTTTCAAACGTTTCAGATTTATGTTTTATTAAATAGATATACCCATATCTACTTAAGTCATCGGTAAAAGTGAGGAAATAGAGATATCCACCACGCGTCGAAACACTCATCGGTCCGCATACATCGGTATGTATGATTTCCAACAAGTCCGTTGCTCGCTCCATCATACCGGAGAACGGGGTTTTGATCATCTTGCCCATGAGGCATGGTTCGCATGTGTCAAATGATTCAAAATCAAGAGACTCCAAAAGTCCATCAGAATGGAGTTTCTTCATGCGCTTTACTCCAATATGACCTAGACGACAGTGCCACAAATAAGTAGTATTATCACTATCTACTTTGCATCTCTTAGCCTCAATGTTATGGATGTGTGTTTCATCCCTTTCGAGATTTAGAAGAAATAAACCATTCACAAGAGGTGCATGACCATAAAAGATGTTACTCATATAAATAGAACAACCATTATTCTCCGATTTAAATGAATAACCGTCTTGCAATAAACACGATCCGGAAATGATGTTCATGCTCAACGCAGGCACATAATAACATTTATTAAGGTTTAAAACTAATCCCGAAGGTAAAACTAAGGAGAGCGTGCCGACGGCCATCACATCAACTCTTGATCCTTTGCCAACGCGCATCGTCACCTCATCCCTCGCAAGTCGCCGTCTATTCCGTAGCTCCTGTTTCGAGTTACAAATATTAGCAACTGAACCGGTATCAAATACCCAGGCACTACAACGAGGGCTAGTAAGGAAAACATCAATAACATGTATATCAAATATACCTTTGATGGTGCCAGCCTTCTTGTCCGCTAAGTACTTCGGACAGTTGCGCTTCCAGTGACCCTTGTCCTTGCAATAGAAGCACTCAGTGTCCGGCTTGGGACCAGACCTAAGCTTCTTCTCAGCAGGGGCATTGCGCTTGCCGCCGCCCTTCTTGAAGGGCTTCTTTGCTCCCTTACCTTTCTTAAAGGAGGGCTTGTTGACCATCAACACATGATTATCCTTCTTGATGTCCACTTCCGCAGCCTTCAGCTTTGCGAAGAGCTCGGTGATCGTATCAGTGGAACCAATCTGATTATGAGTCACTACAAAACTTTTGTAGCTAGGAGGGAGTGATTGCAGAACCCTGTCAATCTTGAGCTCCTTTGGAATCGTGCATTCCAGTTGCTCAAGGCGTTGAGTGTAGCCCGACATATTTATGGCGTGCTCACTAACGGAACTCCCTTCCTCCATCTTGCAGTTAAAGAACTTCTCAGAGATCTCATATCTCTCAGAACGGGCTTGAGTCTGAAACATGGTTTTCAGCTCCTCGAGAATCTCAAAGGGCCCGGGATAGGTTTCAAAACGATTTTGAAGCTCCGGTTCCATAGCAAACAACATGGTGCTCTTAATCACACCATAATCATCTTTGCGCGACTGATAGACAGCTTTCTCATCAGCCGGCGCAGTTGCAGCAGGGGGTTACCTAACGCTTTCTCAAGGACATAGTCCTTTTGTCCGCCAAACAGAATGATTCTTAGATTGCGGAACCAGTTGGTGAAGTTAGACCCATTGTTTCTAAGCTTTTCTTTCTCAGCAAAAACGTTGAAGTTGAAGTTGGACTTGGCCATTGGATTTACAGTATTTGCAAGTACAATTTAGACTATGTTCATGATAAATAGTTCAACTTAATCAAATTACTAGATGAACTCCCACTAAATTCAACATCCCTCAAGTTGTTTAGTGAACACGATCCAAATTCACCACACCTAATCCGATCATCACGAGAAGAGATGTGGTTTCAATGGTGGACAACAAAGTGTCGATCATATCATTCATATGACTCATGCTTAACCTTTCGGTTCTTGTGTTCCGAGGCCATGTCTGTACATGCTAGGCTCGTCAAGTTAGACCCAAGTATTTCCGCATGTGCAAAAACTGGCTTGCACCCGTTGTATGTGAGCGTAGAGTCTATAGCACCCGATCATAACGTGATGCTTGGACACGACGAACTTTCGCAACGGTGCATACTTGGGGAGAACACAGTTTTTATCTTGATCTTTAAGTGAGGAATCATCTTATAATGCTACCGTCGCGATCTAAGCATGATAAGATACATAAAAGGATAAACATCACATGCATATAACTTTATGTGACATGGTATAGCCAATCTTCGCGCAATGATCTCCATCTTGTGCGTTCCGGCATGATCTCCATCACTCCACCATGATTGCCTCCACCACGAATAGCAACTACAACTATTGCTAACTACTTAGCGATAAATTAAAGCTATTACATGGCGTATAAGAAGTTGACTCGCAGGTCATACACAATTATAAAGACAACCATATGGCTCCTGCCGGTTGTGTACTCATCGACATGCAAGTCGTGAAACATTACAAAACATGATCATCGCATACAATATACACATCACATCTTGGGCCATACCTTATCACAGAAAACACTCCCTGCAAAAACAAGTTAGACGCCTCTACTTTGTTGTTGCATGTTTTACGTGGCTTTATGGGAGTAGATTCTAAGAACGATTCTTACCTACGGAAAGCCACAACGGTGATATTATGGTTGCCAAACTCCGGTGTTAATCCCATGACAACTATAGTGACAGAAACTGACATCCACCAGCCGCATGTGTGGAACAAGCCACACGTCAAGTGCGGAGCCGGTCTCGCGAACGACGTCGCGTAAGGTTGGCCTGGACCGCTTCAATCTCACTATCCCGCGTCATAAGAAGAACACAAACAAGAGGCTTGCAACAGAAAACATCAACGCCCGCAACAACCATGTTGCGTTCTACTCTTGAAACACATCTACGCATAGATCTAGCTCTGATACCACTGAAGGGTTTCGCGGCATAGTAAATCAAAATTTTCTACGGAGCGAACAGAGGGAAAGCCAAGATCTAATCTAGGAGATGCAAACAACGAGAGAGATTGGATTAGATCTTCATACCCTTGAAGATTCGCACAGCGAAACGTTCGTCGGAACGTGGGTGATGTAGTCGTACTCGCCTCTCCTCCTCGCGATCCGATCCGATCTAGCACCACAAGTGGCGGTGCCTCCGTGAGATGCACACGTGCAGCACCTCGACGTCTCCTCCTTCCTCGGACCAGCGAGTATGGTGGAGAGATAGATTGGATCTACAGCACGACGGCGTGGTGTATATGGTGGAGAATTTCTGCTGCAGGGCTTCGCCTACAAACAGTCGGGAGGGAGAGAGGAAGGTAGCAAGACTGCTAGGGCTTGGAGGAAGGTGTGTGTAGGGGAGGGGGTGCACCACCCCTCTATATATAGAGGGGGGGGGGCGGCCAGACCTTGCCCCTCCTCCAAGCCTATCTCTAGTTTAAACAATTTAAACTCTCCCTTCTCTAGAAATTCTATCCCGAGATTTAAACGAGTCAAATCTCTCTAGAATCGGCTGGGCCCTATGGGGCCTTGTGCCCCTGGCCCAATGCGGCCAGGACACTCCCTCATAGGCCCATGCCCCCTCCCGGAAGGTGGGGCCACGTTGGTCCCCTTCCGGAAGGTTCTAGAAGCTTCCGGTACAATACCGATTAACCCGGAACAATTCTGAACTCCAAAAACTGCACTGCCTTATATGAATCTTATTCTCCGGACCATTCCGGAACCTCTCGTGATATCCCGGATCCCATCCGAGACTCCGAACAAAAATTCATAAACCAATTATCCAATCTATCCTAGCGTCGAGACACGTTAAGTGTGTGACCCTGCGGGTTCGAGAATATGCAGACATGATCTTCTATCAATAATCAACAGCGGGGTCTGGGCACCCATATTGACTCCCACACATTCATCGATGATCATATCGGATGAACCACGATGCCAGGATTCAATCAATCCCATATATATATTCCCTTCGTCTCGCGATATTTTACTTGCCCGAGATTCGATCGTCGGTACCGTCATACCTAGTTCAATCTCGTTCACAGCAAGTACTTTACTCGTTCCGTAATCCGATATCACTTTGTGATTAACTCCTTAACCACATGCTTGCAAGCGGTGTTGATATCGATTACCGAGTGGGCCCGAAGTATATCTCTCTGACTTGGGAGGGACAAAATTCCATCTCGATACATACAACCCAACAGATACTTTCCGATCACCTGAGAGACACCTTTATGATCACCCTCTCATAGGATGACGTTTGATGACCTCAAAGCTTTCTTCCGATACCAGGGAGTTGCATTATCTCATGGTCTAAGGAATACAATATTTGACATAGGAAAAGCTTCGCAAAGACGAACACGATGACACGATCTAATTGCTCTGCTTTGTTTGGGTCTATCCACCATATCATTCTCCCAATGATATGATCTCATTATCAATTGACAACTCATGTCTATGGTTAGGAAACCTTAACCATCATTGATCAATGAGCTAGTCCATAGAGGCGTACTAGGGACACGATGTTGTTTACAAACCACATAAGTATTAAAGTTTCCGCTTAATACAATTCTAGCATGGAACATAAACTTTATCATGAACAAGAATTATAATAATAACATCTTTATTATTGCCTCTAGGGCATAATTCCAATAGTTCTTTCTTTCCACGCTATGCAACCAGTATGCCTCCTCTATCTCCTTCCGCTTCTTTGCCCTTACTCGCCTTCTATAGGATTCAGTGTCCTCAGGAAACCCAGTCTTCCATGACATAGAAGGTCCAAAGCCTCGTGTTCGTCCTGGTTTTTCAGGATTCCCGAGGGCATTTGTCAGCTCGTTGTTCTCTCTGTCGGGTTTGAAGTTACCATTTTTAACCTCCTCGATTGTTTAAACAATTTCTCCATGGGGTGTAGCAACATTGGACTTTTCATCAAAATTAAATCCCCCGTTTCCATGTCATACTTTGCCCCATGCGCAAGTAACCAATTCCTTACTCTGATGGGCCAGTCCTGTGTAGCTGGAGTGAGCCCTTGGGCACGCAAGGCTTTCTCGGATTCCTCCCACTTAGGAACGGAAGTCCTTTTGCCACCTGTCCCCATCTTATGGTGATATTTCTTTTTTGTAGCATTTTATTTATTCTTTTCGGACCTTTGTTTTGCTATTGTTGTTTTCTTGTAGTCCAGAAATCTTTCCCAGTGAAGCCACTGCATCTCTAGTGTGCCAGTGAATTCTGGAATTTTTTCTTCCTCGAGATATTCATTGTATAATCTTTTCTTATAGTTATTGAGATGTTCGACCATCTTCTTAAGAGCGAAACGCTTGACTTTGGACCCCATATCATCTGTAGCCTTCTTAGACTCTAAGACCAGTAGGGTGAAATGTGAAATGAGCTTCTCCCATAGTGTGTCTTTGTAGACAAAACTCATAGAATTTTCATCTCCCTTTGCGGGCTTATTCCAGTTGATAATGCTGATCGGGCCGTTGTCCCTAACAACAAATCCAAATTGATGAATAAATGTGTTTGCGTTACTTATGGGAAGTAACGGTTTGCCCTCTGGAGAGACCTCATCAATTGTGAGATGCGCATCTTCAGCCATCCCTTTGGTTGGTCTTTGTTTACTATTTTTAACTGACTTGGTCGATGTGGAGGTATAAGATAAGAAACAACGTTCGTTAATATATATATACACACAAATCAATTAATGCATCTATCTAGTGATCAAGTGGCTTAATAATATACCTCGCCAGACTTTATCAAGGCTGGTCCATCATTTTCCAAGCCATCATCGAAATTAAAACTAGTTTGCGCTTCAACTAGAGGTTCTATCTCTATTTCCTCACCTGACTCATTCAGAAACTGGGAGCCATCTTCTGCTTCACAGTCTTCTTGTCCACCCTGATCGACGAGCGCATCATCCTGATAAGGGAGCGCTCCATCCTGATAGGGGAGCGGTTCATCACCTCGTATCATATTGAATAAAGACTCTTCACCTTCTCTACCGTTGAAGTCCATAGAATAACTGATATGACATAATGTGCATATGAGTAATAAAATTAAAAATGTATCATATATATCACAACAAGTAGTAATAATACATCTTGAATGGCAACAAAGTATTAATATCATATAACATCTCGAATAACATCTCAAAAAACAACAAACTAGTCATAATACATCTCGAATAACGACAAAGTAGTAATATCATATAAAGAACAACACCTCGTCTGATAACATCGCTCAAACTCAACGTCGACTCCCGCTTCCTGAGCCGCGGGATGTGACCAACGAAATAGTCGGAACCATCACAAGAGTATAGCTAGGGTGAGATCCCTGAATAACCTGCCAGATATGGGGGGCCACCCTCGCGTCCAACATCACCATATAGCGATGGACGTGCTCGTCCTCCTCCCTGACACGACGTCGTACCACCTCCTCGGGGGCCGGCTCCCTCTGTACACTTCCTAGACCACGTGACCTCCACCAAAGAAGATCTGGGCCGACGACGACACCAGGATTCCTCACCAAGCTACGCATCCCTGGCGGTAGCACCTCCTAGTGCCTGCCCGACGGAGCCCAGTCTCGTACAACTCTTATTACTTTTATTAAAATATATATAGTTACTTACCATTATTTCGGTCAAATCCATGCCTACTTTAGGATATGCCTAAATAATAACAAATATTATATACAAATCCCTAAATATCGCTAAACTAAATAATAATATGTCTAAAGAAAATTATATATCAAACTAAAATATCCTTAAATCTCTATATTAAAAATATGTAACAATATATATGAAACTAAACAATATACTAAGAAATTTATATCTAACTAAAATATTGAAACTAAATAATAATAAATTTATATCTAACTAAACAATATACTAAAAAATATTAAAAATATACTAACACAATTATATCTAACTAAACAATATACTAAACCATATTAAAAATATACTAACATATTTATATCTAACTAAATTATATACTATACTATATTGAAAAAAAGAAAAAAAAAGAGGAAGAACACTTACGACTTGGGCGGCAACCACGGGCGGCGACGACGCACGGGAAGCTTGAGGACGGGGCTATGCGGTCGCGGCGCGGGGATGGGCGAGGGGTGCCGGCGATGAGAAGACCACAGGCAGCAGGGTGAGGGGCGGCGACGGAGCACCACGGGTGAGAGGCAGCGACGAGAAGACCACGAGCGGCAGGGACGGGTGAGGGGCGGCTGCTCTGCAGAGTGGGGCTACGACGACAGCAACGAGCGCGGCTACGGCTCGACGACGACGAGATCACGCTCCATGGGCGCAGGCGCGGGGTGGCCTGGCGGTGTCGATTTGGAGAAGAAGGCGTCCCGGGCTGTTGCTCAGGCTGGGAGGAGGGCGGTGGGTATTTATACCCACCTCCTCTAGTCCCGGTCCTAGCCTCCAGTAGGGACTAGAGGGTGGGCCTCTAGTCCCGATTCTAGCCACGAGCTGGGACTAGAGGTCTTTTTGGCCAAAAACCTCTAGTCCCGATTTATGGTATGGGTCGGGACTAGATATTTTAATTAATTATATTATTAATTCAATATCTTTTATTCTGTAATGATGAGAAATATGTATCATATATCAAAATTTGCAGAAAAAATATCTATAATATAAATCTATTAACATACTCTATTATAAAATTAATATTTTGTTGAATTAAATAATATCGTTTGTATACTAGAGTTTGAATTTTTTATGCCCGTTTCAAATTTTTCCCGTTTCGGAAAATGGAAAATGGCTTTTCTGTGCGACAAAAAGGAAAACTTAATCCTGCAACATTGTTCTCCATCCCAATATCTTTAGTCCCGGTTCATATTTAGTCCTGGCGAGCTCCCTTTCCTGCCGGTTACCCTCGTACCTGGCGAGCTTCCTTTCCTGCCGGTTAGCAAAGAAGGTATTCCAGGTGTCATAGTTGTCGGGATCCCACTCGGGATCCATCCTCTGCTCCGGCATGAGCTCGTGGTAGAAGTGGTTCGTGATGGCCGCCTGGCGTGCGAAACCTTGAGGGACAGGAACCCCTCCAGCGCTCAGCATCCAGCCGGCGGGCAAGGGTAGCTGGAGGCGCATAGCGCCTCGGTCTCCTCAAGGGTTAGAATGGCCCAGTAGGCGTTGTCCATTATTGTGAGAGAGGAAGGTGTGTGGATGTGTGGATAGTCATGGCACGATTGGCCTAAATATAGAGGGAAAGGGCAGGAAAACATGGCGGGAAGCGATGGGAAATAGCGGGAAATATCTTTAGTCCCGGTTAGTGGTTACAACCGGGACTAAAAACTTCAGTCAGAGGGAAAGGGCGGGAAAACATTACGGGAAGCGGTGGGAAATTGCGGGAAATATCTTTAGTCCTGGTTAGTGGCTACAACCGGGACTAAAAGCTTCGGTCAGAGGGAAAGGGTGGGAAAACATGGCGGGAAGCGGTGGGAAATGGCGGAAAATGTCTTTAGTCCCGGTTAGTGGCTACAACCGGGACTAAAAGCTTCGGTCAGAGGGCAAGTTAGTACTCCCTCCGACCCATATTACTTGACTCAAATTTTTCTAGATTCGTATGTATCTAGCACTAAAACATGTCTAGATACATCCAAATCTAGACAAATCCAAGTCAACTAATATGGGTCAGAGGGAGTATAATTATTTTTATAAAATAGAAAAAATAACAAACTTGGTAAAATCTTCACAAAATGATGTACATATGTACATATTGATTGCATCTAAAAACCGCTAAAGCAAAATTCAGAATACATCATATGACTTTCTTATGACCGTCTGGCCTTAACCATGGAGCATCTTCATCAAGTAACATGATGCTTGGGTCATCCTTCACTACAAATGGCGGAATTTTATGAAACTTGTCATAATCTTCTGACATCTCTATCTTATCCTCCACTCCTACGATGTTTTTCCCCTGAAAGAACTATGTGGCGCTTTGGCTCATCGTTTGATGATGTATTCGTTTGCTTATATTTTCTTTTTCTTGGTTTGGTAGACATGTCCTTCACATAGAAAACCTGAGCTACTCATTGGCTAGGACGAATGGTTTGTTTCTATACACATTATTGTTGAGATCCACTATTGTCATTCCGTATTTTTTGTCCACCTCAACCCCGCCTCCTGTTAGCTTGACCCATTTGTACCAAAACAAAGGGACCTTCAAAGCAGATCCATAGTCAAGTTCTCATATCTCCTCTATGTAACCATAATATGTGTCATTTGACCCATTGTCGTTTGTTGCATCAAAGCGGACACCACTGTTTTGGTTGGTTCTCTTTTTATCTTGGGTGATCGTGTAAAATGTATTCCCATTTATCTCGTACCCTTGGAAAGTCCATATAGTCGAAGATGGCGAGCTGGCCAACAAGTACAGCTCATCACAAACAGTGTTGTTATTCATGATATGTGTTTGCCACCAATCGCCAAAAGTCTTCATGTGTTCATCTCTAATCAAGGAGTCGGGCTTTCCCGGGTTGTTTGAGCGTACAATATTCTTGTGTTCCTTGATATACGGAGCTTTCAAGGTGGAATTTTGCAGAACCGTGTAGTGTGATTGAGTGAAAGAATGTCCGTCCCTACATATTATTGATTTCCTTCCTAGTGTGCCTTTTCCACTCAGTCTCCCCTCATGTCGTGATTCAGGAACACCAATCGACTTAATGTCAGGAATAAAGTCAACACAAAACTCAATGACCTCCTCTGTTCCATAGCCCTTCGAGATGCTTCCTTCTGGCCTAGCACGGTTATGGACATATTTCTTCAAGACTCCCATGAACCTCTCAAAGGGGAACATACTGTGTAGAAATACAGGACCCAAAATGGTAATCTCGTCAACTAGGTGTACCAGCAGATGTATCATAATATTGAATATGGATGGTGGGAACACCAGCTCAAAACTTACGAGACATTGGACCACATCATTTTGTAACCTCGGTAGAACCATTTGAAAGTGTTTACAAAGCATTTTAATATCATTAGAAGTTCTTTCCATAATATCTTTCAACTCATTGATAGCTCTAGAGTTTTCAATAAATGATTCTGAACTTGTTTATTAAAATTACCTTGTTTAACAATAAAAATGTCAAGTTCCTCTAAGCATTGATCAGGAGGCTTACTATAGGGAATATCACCTTCATCAAAGTGTTGGAGAGAGTGTACCTCAATAGTAGATGAGTGGGGAATTGGCTTACGTAATTCTTATATAGGAGGTAGATTCTTCACATCTTCAGCTCTAATACCTTTCTCCTTTAGACACTTTTTAGCTTCCTTCATCACTTCATCATTTAATGCAATAATTCCTCTCTTCTTTGGTGTTGGTGTTGGAATTGGTTTAAGAATATCTGGTTCAGGAGTAATAGGCTCAGGTGTATTCAGCTCAGTTGAAGTCCAATCATCATAATTCTTGCTTATCTTAGCCATTAATTCTTCAGCACCTGTAGGAGTTCTTTTCCCGAAAACACAATCAGCAAAGCTATCTAGGTATGTCCTAAAATCATCAGTTAGTCCATTATAATAAATATCAAGCAACTCATTCTTAGGTAATGGACATCCAGGATAAGCATGAATCAAGGCACAGAACCTTGTCCATGACTCAGGCAATTTCTCTTCTTCTCCCTGTTTAAAATCAAAAAGTCTCTGCAAAGCAGCATGTCTAGCACTGGGAGGAAAATATTTCTGGAAGAAAGAAGCAATCAAGCAATCAGGGCTATCAATGGAACCAGGAGGTAATCTATTAAACCAAGCCCTAGCTTCTCCTTTTAGTGAAAAAGGGAAGATCTTAGAAACAAAGTACTTGCGCATCTTAAAATCATCAGAGAATAAAGCACTCATAGTAGAAAGCTCATTCACATGAGCCACAACACTCTCATTTTCAGTCCCACAGAAATGTTTTTTCTCAACAATATCTAAATAAGACAAATCAAGAGAGAAATCATAATATTTATCTTTAATATATATATGGGAGAAGTGGCAAACTTAGGATCAGAGGACAACTTAGGCATAATAGTACGTCTAGCAAGGAGACTCTTAATAGCAATAGTACCATGTGTGTTTCCACACTCTTCAACAAATTCATCAGTGAGCTCAATGTAACCATCATTAATATCATAACTTTCACTAGACTCAGGTGAGCTAACAGGTGTAATAGTGTCTTCACTAGGAGTTTTGGTATTTCCTAGACTAGCCATAGTAGCATCTCGAAAAGGACCTAATGAACCACTCGCATCAAGCACAGTAGAAGTAACATCATGAGTATCAAAAGCAGTTTCAGATTCAGCAGTAGTAGCAGTGTGTGTAGCATGATCATGTGGTGGTGGTGGTGTAACAAGCTTACTTATAACAGACGGTGAATCAAGAGCAACATAGGTGTTTAGGACTATACCTCTTCTTATAGTGGATGGTAGAATAGGGAACTTTCCATCACGAGTCTTCCCCATGATGAAAGGAGTAGCAGTGAACAATAATAGATCCAAGTGAACTTACAGATAAAGCTATGCTCCCCGGCAACGACGCCAGAAAATAGGCTTGATGACCCATAAGTGTAGGGGATCGCAACAGTCTTCGCAGGTAGTATTACCCAATTTATTGATTCGACATAAAGGGAGCCAAAGAATACTTGCAAGCCTTAACAATTGAGTTGTCAATTCAGCTGCACCTGGAAATAGTTCTTGCTCACGGAAGTTTATCAGTAGCAACAGTTTGTAGTAGTAACATCAAAGCAACAGCAGCAGTAACAGCAACAGTGAAACATGAGCAACAATAACAGTAACGGTAACAGTAGGATTCGAGTGCGGTAGGCATAGGGATGGATGGACGGGCGTTGCATGGACAAGTCTAAACATGTAACTTCAAGATCTAGGGCATTGTAGATAAATAATAACAAGCATCCAAGTACTAAACAATCCTAGGCATGTGCTCCAAATATAGTCATACGTGCATGCAATGAGAACTTGCACAACATCTTCTGTCCAGCCAGCCCGTGGCAGCGAGGCCTCTAGGGAACTACTGGCAATTAAGGTGCTCCTTTTAATAGAGCACTGGAGCAAAGCATTAACACTCCGTGAACACATGTGATCCTCACACCACAACAATCCCCTCGGGTTGTCCCAATTATTGTCACTTTGGGGCCTTTGGATCCGAACAATGATATGTGTACACAACTTGCAGATAAGATCACAAACAATACTATCATAATGATTCAATAATAAGTTCAGATCTAAGATCATGGCACCCGGGCCCTAGTGACAAGCATTAAGCACAACAAGTTGCAACAAAGTCAAATAGCACAAGAGATACTAGGCACTATGCCCTAACAATCATATTCGATTACATGATAGAACTCATCTAATCCCTACCATCCCCAAGCCTACAACAGGGGATTACTCACTCATGGATGAGGGAAACATCGGTGGTTGATGGAGATGAGTTGGTGATAACGATGGCAATGATCCTCTCCAAATTCCCCGTCCCGGCAGGGTGCCAGAACGAAGTTTTTAGATCCGAATCTTGGTTTCTGGTGGCGACGGCGTAGCGGAACTCTTTCTGGAAAACTATCGCCCCCCTGGTTTTAAGGTCGAAAGGCAACTTATAGGCGCAGAGGGAGGCCGAGGAGCTGCCTGGGGAGGTTGCACCCCCACTAGGCGCGACCAGTGGTGGGCCCGCGCCTGGGGTGGGTCTGGGCCCCCCAGGACTCCCCCCGTCTCTTCTTCTGGATCCGTGGATCTTTTAGTGAAATATAATTTTTGGCATATTTTCCGGGATTTTTCCTGATAGTTCATTTTCTGCACAAAACACAAGACACCAAGGTAATTCTACTGAAAACAGCGTCAGTCCGTGTTAGTTGCATCCAAATCGCACAAGTTTATAGGATAAACAATAGCAAAGTTTTCGAGAAAGTAGATACGTTTTGGACGTATCAACTCCTCCCAAGCTTAGCTTATTGCTTGTCCTCAAGCAATTCAGTTGAAAACTGAGTGCGATAAAAAAAATTCACGAACACATTGCTTCATATGATGTAAATATTCTCAGCACAGGAGTAGATGCTTAGACAATTCATAATAAAGAGTATGCAACTAAGTCTACTCAATAGCCAATGAAAGCTATGAAGAGGAACCAACTCAATAATAATAAGTAGCATGAAACATAAACATAAGCAACATTGCAATGCTCATAATAAGGTATGATAGAGTGGTATCGCTTGCATTTGTTTGAGGAGCACAATATAAATGCCAAGGCACCTCTGAAGTTCACATGAAGACTAGAGATAAAGATATCAGAGATACAAACATCAAAGTCATGATATAATTAACCAAGTTTTGAGACAAACACAAGAATGACAACTCTCAAGAAGGTGCTCATAGAATAGATGGTGACTCAACAAGGTGGTGAAAACGGTTTTTGAAAGTTTGAAAGGCTTCCAAATGCCGAAAGAAAGGTACTCATTAGCTTTGAGCTCTCATTGCCCCTATCATAAGCATCTTTATGTGGTTAAGGTGAAATTGAGGTCCACTCTGAATTATATGCTTGACAGACCATATACTGGAAATCCTGAGTCCCTTGAGTGTGAGGGCCACTCCGCATACTACTCAACTTTGGGTCCAGGCAAGTTCTTGTCATTGTAAGTATTTGCATATCATCGAGAAACGCCAACGGGGTACCCCTTGCACATGGTACAGGATCTTTCCTGTCGGTTAGCAAAGAAGGCGATAGAGATCGATGGCGGCAGCGACACTCAGCTGCTTCCTCGTAGAGGAAGACGACGAATAGAGGGAGCGAAGCGGTACTAGGCTGGAACAGGCCACCGCTGGGCCGTCTGCGGGCGCGCGTGGGCGACAGGAAGAGAGAAGAGGAGGGTGGATTTGCTGGGCCGTGGCCTGGTTAGCTCTCTGCTGATATTTTTTTATTTCCAAAAGCTTTTCTTTTCTGTTTTCATTTCTCCTTTTGCAATTTCATTTAAAATCTGTTTTGGATAATTTTAAAAATACTAGAGGCTTTATGAAATATGTGAAATACTCAGGGGCCCTTTTAGTCCACTGGGCTCTATACATTTTGATACTTTTCAAAATATCAAAACCATTCGAATGTGTTTCAAAGATAGGGGAGAACTAGGGTTTTAGGGTTTTGCTTTATTTCTTCAATGCATGCATTTTAAAAGATTATGCTGATGGATGCACATCAAACCCTAATTAGTATTAACTAAAACTGGGGTGTTACACCGATGTATAAGGTCCTACCGTCGTCAATTTCTTCGAAATAGGCTTTCGCCCCGCTTTATAAATAAAGCCACATCGGCCGAACTGATATAAGATGGAGAGGAGACCCCTTACGAAGCAGATCAAGATAAAACAAGAAAACGCAAAAGACCACAACTTGGCACCGAAGACAACAGTCTGAGAACAGGACGAACCGGGGCTCCACGACGACACTCCCAATAGGGTAACAACATGCCGCGTCGTCGCCGCCGTGACCGAGGGTCAAGGGTTTTCACCCGGAGCCCTATCGCGGAGAAGGTAGTCTCAGCGGCGTCCCAATAGGGCAACGATCCCCGCAGACATCACCGCCGTTGGTGCCAAAGCACAGGACTTTCGCCCGGAAAAACCTTCGTGCCGCTCCCCGTCTTCCGCCCGTGCCCGCTAATCCCGCTACCGTCGTCAATTTGACATATATAATAAACTACATTGCGCAAAATTTATATTATTAAAAATATAACACCTGAAATTTCTAATAATATATTTTTAATATTTTTTGAGGAATTAATATATTATCTTATACTCAGGACGTATTATGTTGCTCAAATTGACAAACTACACAATTTAAATAATTAAAAATCTATACCTAATTTATACCTAATAATAAAACACGACCCGGTCCAATACTTTTTTGGACAACTTTGCCCCTAATAGTTTAGGTATATTACCCACTATGCCACACATAAGTCACGTAATCTCCCCTAGATTTTTATCCGTCGCTCATCATACTCGGCCCATATGTCCGCGAGGTGATCCCTGCTATGTAGTCTGTATGTGCTGGAAACATAACCGAGCAAGCTACATAACCTTGATCGATCGATTACATTACGTGAAAGAGGGATCATCGTCCGCACGGCTCATGTCTCGTAAACTTCCCATGACAAGTATGATCATGATCCTCTCTCTTCTAAAATAAGGACCACCGCCGCTCGTTATGACCGCCGCGCGCCTCCTTCGCCGGTGGAGGAGTAGCTGATCATGGTGCTCAACTAGCCACGATCCCCGACAACCCGTCCTTGAAATGCGCTGGCCCGCATGGTATTCTGGTCAGTCCCGAGTATCCTTGTCTTGTCGTAACAGCCTCCTCTTGTTCTCTTGTCGTTGAGGCCAACCACTTCCTCCGGGAGTTCTTCGCCTTCAACCCCGAGGCATCACGGGACGTCCTCTGGGTGTGCTTGTTCTTTGGTTGAGGTTCTTCTGGGAGCTCCCACATGAGATGAGACGCAGCTGGAGAACCGACGCACGTATATGGGGTTGCAAGCAGTGGCGGAGTACGGAAAAAATCTGAGATAGGGCGAACTCCAATAAAAGTAAATACAACTCGTTTTTGATGATTTTTGCCATTGACAAAACCCTTTCAACTGTTTTCACTATGAGTAAAAGCAATGCCAACTCAAGAAGGCGATAAAGGATACGAAGCATGATGTATCATTCAAATATTAACATAATCTCCAAAATCTTTAATTCTTTGCATATGTATAACGAATATCTTAAGGTTATATTATATAGGCTCATGCTTATAATAAGATAAATCTCCGTGAGCTTAGAAATCTCATTCACATTGAAACTACAAAATGAGTTACTTAAGTCAAAACAAAAAGTTCTGAAGAAACTCTAACGACAACTCATCAAAGAAATGGTCAAAATCGGTTGTAATAGATTCTACATAATAATAGAAAGTGTACATACTCCAAAATAATCAATAGTGACCCAGTGACTTCTCACTTTTAATGACTTTTTACTCATTTTGTTACCATTTTGTCCATACTTGGGATTATGATATCATTTTTGCGCGAATTCACATCTTTTAGGAGGGATTTAAACTATAATTTTCTCCAATTGAGCCAGAATGTCAATTAGAACTTTAGATCAATAGTATATACAAGCTAAAATAGAAACATAAACATCATATAATTAGAGTTGGTTCTGGCCATATGCCATAAGGTGGCCAAATTACTCTTGGATCCTCCTTAGATACCCCATCTAGGACATTGTTTAGAGTCTAATTTTATTAGATTGAGAATTAGATGTTTCAAAGAGAAAGAATTGGTTTAAAACTAGACTATATATAGACCTTATTTCACTCCAGAATATCAGTTTTGCGCAGTGTTCACTAAAACAAGTATAACTTTCTCATACAAAGTCTGTTTTCAGCGTATGACCACTCAAAATATTCAGAAAACACATACGCATCTAAAACTTCTTACCAAAAATCAAGGTAGGGCGGCTGCCCTACCTTGCCCTACTGGGAGCTTCGCCCCTGGTTGCAAGCTCAAGTTCTGATAAGGTCACGATTGTTCCACAACCAGCAGGGTGTCATGGTCGTCGGTCGTAGGAAGATCCTGCAGCAGTGAGGAACTTCGGAGGTGCGCACGGGTCGATCAGGCGAGGCCGACCTTGGGGGAGAGGAGGCGCACGTCTGAGCAGGTGGGACCGAGCTTCAGGGCGAAGAGATGAGAGGAACTGCCTGGTCGATTCGGCACGACGGCGATGAGCATCCAGCATGGAGGAGCGGTCAACTTCATATAGGCCACCACCGCGCCAAATCGACACGGTTGCATATCGACCAAAGGCTGCACATGTATGGCCATCCCACATCCTCTCTATTTCTTTAGCCCCTTGCAAACACGAGAGCCTGCTACCCTTGCCTGATAGATTAGTGTTCTAGGCTGCTCCTTGCCAATCCACCACTTTCTAAATTTGTCTCTGGCAGTAGCTGATTATTGGGCATATGCACCGTGAATTGATGCCATCCCAGCTGTGTGTTCTTATGTTTCTTACAACTTTCAGATTTCTCTTGCAGTTGGTAACAGCTAGAGCAAACTTTAAGGTATTTTTATGATAACTGAAAAAGTTTTTGAGGACTAAATGCGGACTTTCGCGGGCTCTGATTTTGCATGCATGCATAGAAGTTAATGAGTGTGTTCGGCGATGGAATCAACTAGATTTAGTCTATGCGGGACATTCGTGCGTACAGATGCACATGGCCTCTTGGTCTAGCGGTTAAGCTTTTAAAAAAACTACCAGATCGGCCCTAACTTTCTACACATAAGAACTATGGCTATAATCGGAATGCTTTTCAAGAGAACTAAAGTCTTAATTTCTTATGAATACAATATCTTTATATTTTCATACACTTGGATTTTACATGTATTATGTCTTTATAAACGGCGAACGAAAGTAAAATACCGTAGCAACACACGGGCATTCTGCTAATCTATACCTAATAATAATAAAGGAAGGAGTGTTTCTTGTAGTACCTACACTTTTTTGGACGGATTTACCCCTTATTTTTAAAAATAATATTACCCACCATACCACCCATAAGTAAGAAAACCGTTCGTTAAAAAAACACTCTCCGGTCACCCGACAATCATGCCAATCTTTACCGATAAATCCTTATTCGTTGTGTTCCTTGGCCCTTCAATCCAATCGGCGGACACAACAGGAGAGCTCGACGAGGCCTAACACCTGGGTTGCCAAGGCGCCGAGTGGAGCACGTAGAAGGGAAGATCGACGAGGCCTCACGCGCTCTCGATGTGGACGCTGGAACTTGGTGTGTTACCGTCTGCTCTGGCAGATGGCTGCTTTAGTTGCTGCTAGAGAGAGCACATCGATGAAGTAGGCGGCTTTCAAGCTGCACATGCACCTGACGCAGGCGGAAGGGAATCAAGGTTTTGTGTTCCCTGGATTTTTTTTGGGCAAGGATGTTCTCTGGACCGGTATGGTAGCTAGGTTGGCTATAAAATTTTACCGGTTGGGGTATCTAAATTAGGAGTAATTGGGCCTCACGCTGTCTTTTTTGGCTGAATTTAGGTGAGACTGGTTCTGAAATTCTACCGAAAATACCACGTACGGGCGTGCACCTCTTTGGAATTTCTTAAATTCTTATTGGTATGTGCATCTATTTGGATTTATTTTTTCACTTTTACTGGTGCACTTGTGCAGATAGTGTATTTCATCTTCCTACTATACAAACAAAGACATATATAGTATCATGCTTCACAAGTGTATATGTGCAAAATTGGCAGTTCAGAAAAAAAGGTCGCTACTTCACTCGCCAAGCAAACAAATGCAGGTTTTTTGTTCCAAAATTTCATTATTGTTTTACTAAGTTTGTTTTATATCACGTGGAATTTCATTTTGTTTCTATTTTGAACAAATTAGATGATTACATGAAAGTACGTAATATGCAATGGTCTAAAAAGTTAAATTAGAGACAACCCATAGCAAGGCCAGTTAAAGGTGAATCGTGTGAATGTTAGATATATCCAATCATGTTTTGATTTAGAGATGTAAGAAAGACAAGTTTTGATAGGTCATTTTCATTCAACAATAAAAGGAATCAACATGTTTTGCTTAAAATATGTGTTGAAGAAATTGATCTTGTTCAGTTTTTTATATATGACATTTTGGAGAAGGTTTTCTTATGACGAATTAATTGAAGATTATGTCTCAAGGAAAGGCTAGAAGGATGACACACCGCTAAAATAGTAGTACTTTTGAATTATGATAATTGCTTGTTGTTAAGATGTAATTTCTTCCAAAAATAGTATCGCCAGATTAGTTTGCTACATGGACTCTTTGGTGAAAGTTCATACATGTTTTTTATTTTCTTCTCTTTTATTTTTTTATTTTTTTATTTTGCAGAAAAAAAGAAGGGTTTAGAAAAAGGAAAAGATATGTATGCGCCAACGCATTACGTGAAATCAGGTACAATATTTTGAAAAATGTTTATCTATAAATTATATCAATATAGTTAGTGGAAATAATTTCTAAGTTGCGACATAGCTCCGTAACCCGTGTGAATAGGTTTGTTCAAGATAAGAAAAACATCCAACTCATGACCGGTGTCATCAGGCAAGATAAAGAAAATTTCATATAAATTGGAGCAACGCACGGGCACTTTTGCTAGTAATAATAAAGTACGAAGTGTTTTTCCCGGTCCAACACTTTTTAGACCGTTTACCCTTCCATTAAACCATATATTACAACCAACATAAGTCAAGGAAAAAAAAAGATTCACCTTCAGCCAATGCCTACAACTCGGTTCCGTGAGTTCAAAGCAAACGTCATGTTTGGCTAAGTCGATTCTTTATTCGTAGTTAGCTTTGCATCTACGTAATTATCCAGGAGCCTAATCAATCAATCGTTCCGCTAGCTATATCTAGCTTAGATCATGCTATAGGCCCGCAAGTACTCGGCCAGGAGCCTAATCAATAAATCCATCAGCTATATCGATCATCTATCCCCTAATTAATTCCAGCGACGTGCAGAAGGCCCTACTTCTTTCTTTTTAACAGTCACTGGTTCAGGGAGAACGCGTTGAAGAAATTGGGCAGTTTGGTTTTTCTTTCTAAACTTGCCTGAAGCTCAGTCCGTGTGAGCTTGAAGCTCACTGTCAGCAACGACGGACGGGAACCGATGATGTTCGTCGGACAAGTCCTGGTGAGGCCCTACTTCTTTGTAAAATTAACTGGTTCAGAGAGAATGCGTTTTGTAGCGAAGGCACCGCAGCAGCTTACCAGTAAAAAATGCAGTTCAACAAAATGCGGCGCATCATAATTTTGTTGGTCTAAAGTTCAATTCGTCAATGGCAGCGGCCCATTGTTTTGTTGGCAAGAATGTTCGGTATATTTTATCGGGGTTTAACTATGTAAAGAAGTTAGGTCAGCGGTTCAATGTGTAGGCGAGCATAAATTTGCGGCACTAAGAATTTGACCGCGACATGTCTTTAAATCGTGAAACAGAGATATTTAGCAGTAGTATAATCTCAATATAAACAAGGAGTATGATTATCTGAATATAAGCACGAGGAACGAGTCAAAGGATCCTTTTTATTAGGTATAGATGTATCACTCGACTGTCCAACAAATTCGAGTTTACTCGTCCGAAAATTCATTATTTCTTTTCGGAGAGTTTGTTTTGAACAATAACAAAATTAAATTTTTGTGGTATAAATAATATTCAATTAAATCAAATAAATCGATCGATTCACTGGTCAACCATCTTGCTCTTGACGCAGCAACACGCGGACACGTTTCCTAATTTTATTAAAAGTAAAATAAAGAAAGATAAATCTTCGAGATATACTCATAAATGGATATACCGAGAGAGTACCTGGGTCTATTCTCATCCCCACTAAGCGCCACAAACTCCCCTCTGCAAACTCGATACCAACGCCGAGATTCCCAACTAAGCCCTGCTCCGACGAAGCCGTCAATGGCGGCGGTGGAACCCCACGCCTTCGCCTCTTCCCCCTCCTCCACTGGCACCGACGCGCTCCCGCCTCCCAGCCCGGTACATTCTCCTCACCGCCTTCCGCTGCTCCGCGTACCACTCGATCCATTCGCCGCCGCCGCCGCCGCCGCCCCTTTTATTGAGTTTTGTGTGTTCTGAGCTCGCAGGATGCCGCCACCGGCGCGAGGAAGCGGAAGGCCCCGGCGGCCGCGGCGAGGAAGCCTCGGAAGCAGCAGGTATGTATGCACACCGTACTGTGCTGTACTGTAGCAATAATCCACCGCTGCAAGCTGTTTGATTCGTCTGTCTGAACCTGCTGCATCCATGCATCGTGTCATTGTTTGCTGTAGGCTCAAGAACCGATTCAGATCTCTGTGTACTATGGACATAGAAAAGAGTTCTATTGCGTTGGAGGCGATGATTTAGTTGATTGTTCATATATTTCTCCGAGAGAAAAAGATTGTGCACGCGTAACGGGCGAGCTGCCGCTGCAGCTGTAGAAGATAATTGGAGATTGCACAGCATCAATTGGGCCGGCGTCTCATGTATATATAGACGGACACATGTACAAGTACGGGTATAACCCTGACAAAACACGGGGACCTATACGTAGTACAATATGTTACTCAACACCCCCCGCAGTCGAAGGGTCGGCACCGACACATAGACTGGAGCGAAACTCAGGAAAAGTCGTGGACGGTAATCCCTTCGTCATGATATCGGCAAACTGCTGAGACGTTGGTACGTGAAGAACTCGAACGTGACCGAGAGCAACTTGCTCACGAACAAAGTGGATGTCCAACTCAATATGTTTGGTGCGTCGATGATGAACGGGGTTGGCGGAGAGGTAGACAGCCGACACGTTGTCGCAGAAGACCACCGTGGCCTTGTCAACAGGACAAGAAAGCTCGGAGAGAAGCTGGCGAAGCCATGTACACTCGGCCACAGCATTAGCCACGGCGCGGTACTCGGCCTCGGCACTGGAGCGAGACACGGTGGGCTGCCTCTTGGAGGACCAAGAGACGAGCGACGAGCCAAGGTAGACGCAGTAGCCACTGGTGGAGCGCCGCGTGTCCGGGCAGCCCGCCCAGTCCGCGTCCGAGTAGGCGACGAGGTCAGTAGAGGTCGATGGCGAGGCATGCAGCGACAGCCCGTAGCCCATCGTGCCACGGATGTAGCGGAGAATCCGCTTCACCGCAACCCAATGGGCGTCCCGAGGAGCATGCATGTGCAAGCACACCTGCTGCACAGCGTACTGGAGCTCCGGACGTGTCAACGTCAAGTACTGTAGGGCGCCGACGATGGAGCGGTAGAACGGGGCATCGGAAGCCAGCGAACCATCAGTAGCGGAAAGCTTGGCCTTCGTGTCGACAGGAGTGGGCGCGGGATTGCAATTAAGCATCCCGGCACGCTCGAGAAGCTCACGTGCATACTTCTGCTGATGAAGAAAGAACCCGTCCGCGTGCCGGACAACCTCGATGCCGAGGAAGTAGTGGAGCGGGCCGAGGTCCTTCAATGCGAACTCAGCACGAAGACTGTCGGTGAGCTGTCGAAGAAGACCGGCGGTGGATGCCGTCAAGATGATGTCGTCGACGTACAGCAGCAGGTAGGCCATGTCGGAGCCTGTCCGGAAGACGAACAGCGATGCATCGGAGCGCGTGGAGCGGAAGCCGAGCTGATGCAGAAACGCGGCGATGCGCTGGTACCAGGCGCGGGGCGCCTGCTTCAGTCCATACAAGGACCGAGAGAGCAAGCACACGTCATTGGGGCGCTCGGCGTCAACGAAGCCAATGGGCTGCTGACAGTAGACCTGCTCCGACAGGTGGCCATGGAGGAAGGCGTTGGAGACGTCCATCTGATGCACCGGCCATGCGCGAGAAGCGGCGAGGTGCAGGACCGTGAGGATCGTGCCCGGTTTGACGACCGGGGCAAACGTATCCGTGAAGTCAACACCCGCGCGTTGCCGAAAGCCGCGGACGACCCAACGCGCCTTGTAGCGCTCGAGAGTACCATCGGAGCCGAGCTTGTGCTTGAAGACCCACTTGCCGGTGATGACGTTGGCGCGAGAGGGCCGGGGCACCAGCTCCCAGGTCCGGTTGCGCTGCAGCGCGTCGTACTCCTCCTGCATGGCGGCGCGCCAGTGCGGGTCGCGCAGAGCGGCGCGAGCCGAGGTGGGCACCGGCGAGGGGGCGGAGGTGGACGGCGCGCTCGGCCGCGAGGAGGACGCCTCCCGCTCGTGGGACGATGGCGCCCCGCCGTCATGCGGCAGGACACTGTTCCCGCTAGCCCAGAAGGCCCACTGGTCGGCGGGGTAGCGCGTGGACGGCCGCCGCACGCCCGCACGTGCTCGGGTGAGCATGGGCGCAGGAGCCGCAGCGACGGGCGGCGAGGGTGAGCCTGAGGTGCTCGAGCTGGTCGACGGCGCCGGGGGCGCCGCAGGAGGGGGCGCCGCGGACGACGAGGGCGCCGCGGGCGACGGAGGCGCCGCGGGCACCGCGGGCGTCGGGGGCGCCGCGGGTGACGGCGGCGCCGCGGGCGTCGGGGGCGCCGTGGGGGACGGCGCCGAGGGCCCGGCCGGGGCCGACGCAGTGGTGGCCGCTGGGGTGTAACACCCTCAGAATCGACCCTATGCAAGTTTTAGCGAAAACCCGCCAAACCCGCATAGAAACGATTCAAAGGTGCCCACCAGGCACTTTCGTGCGGGTGGAAAACGAAGTAATAATATTACACAACAGTCCTCGATGGGACCCACAGAACATATATATATATATATACAACAGCGACTCAATGAGTCAAGAATACAGATATAATATACAAAGATCCAAATCACCATAAAATGATAGAGCGTCCGACTACGGACAAGATGCAAATGGGGCTAAGAGCCCTGAAGAATAACCAATGGCGTCCATAACCCTGCCCAGGCCAAGCCGGAAGGGTAGCCCTGCTAACGACGTCGATCTCAAAACCTGCTTAAACAAAAGGGGTGCCGACAAAGGGCAAAGGAAAAAGAGGAGCGTCAGTACTGAGGCCAGTACACGGCGAGGCTAGAATTCGGCGGTCCTCGCCTACATAGGTATGGTGGACTGAAGCGGCAGCGGCAGCAGGCACTAAACAACCTATAGAGACTCGGTACAACTGGCGGCAATCAGAGAGGGGTAAGAAAGACCTATTCGGAACCAACCTGATACTACCACCAATCAAACCCATCCTGGCGTTTCCCCCTCGGTGAGAAAGTCAACCGAGAAACTCACACAGTTGGCAGTTTTATTTATTCGGTTATCGTTGCAGCAATTGCTAGTCAGGTATAGGTAGTCATCCTGATAAAATAAGCAGTGGGCACTTTTAGTTAATCATTCCGTTATAGTTGCAACACTTACTAATCAAATACAATTAGCATGAGATAACCCAAAACCCAGCAGTTGTTGGTACTTTTATTTAGCCATTCCGTTGTAGTTGCAATATTTACTAGTCAGGTACGATGGTCGCAAGCGACAACCCAAGCAAGCAATTGTTGGCAGTTTGATTTAGCCATTCCATTATAGTGAAGCTGATTACTAGTCATTATAAAGTCAAATTTATAGCACTACTTTAGTTATAGTTGTCTATGATCGAGATACTGTGCTCTAAGTCGTCCATAACCGCGGACACGGCTTTCAGAAAGTTTTAACCCGGCCGGGGTGCACAAATAGCAACACACACACGATCAACCTCGGAAAAACCAAATCAAAACCCAACGAGGTCTTCACGACAGAGCAATCACAAGATTCAGAAATATTTCAGGGGGCCATCCCATTGAGTAGACCCGCAACGAAGTAAGCAAGCTCCGAGACGGACTCAAGGTTTGCGTCAGTGGCTGTAAACGACTGGGAACCCGAAAGTGTGACTGGGCTTGTCGATACCGCGAAAACACTCCGCTACCTAAACAGTACAGTGTGCTCCTCGCACAATCGTAAATAAACAGTAGCATGGCATAAGTACAGGATAGTAAATAAAACCTCAAACTAGTTTGTGGCCCCAAGAAATAAGAATGAATCAAGCTCTGGCTAAGGGGGCCCCATAATTCCCCGTATGTGGATAGCGCGATAAATCAAGGAACAGGTATCAAGTACTCGGGGTCCTACGGGACACAAGTGGGCGGTCGGAAACCAAATGTGATCTATCACCCACCGATGCCTCTGCTTACTTACTTCAATTTTAGTTGTTAAACAGGAATTAAAGTGAACGATAAATAAAGCCGAGATCATCTCCAACATCGAACATGTGGCAATACTCCAACAACTGTGGTACATGGCGACACGCAACAGCACTTGAGCAAGCGACTACGACGCGCAAGTCCAACTATCTACCAAACAACAGGTATTGGGAGGTGGCCATGGCAATATATGGCTGTAAGGGATATCACGGGTACGAAACTAGAGCATCGCAACACAGATAGCAATAGATCAACAGGAGGGAATAAATACTATAAAAGTAAGATAGGTAGAAAGGGGGAGATGCTCGCCTGAAAACATTGTCGAAGGTTCATCCGAAGAACGGGGCGAAGCTCACATCAACTCAACGGCCTTATCCGCGAAGAAGCAAAACACTAGGATAAACACCGGATACAATATTTAATACAACGGCAGAAGATCGGCATGATGCATGTATGAGGTATGGCATGGCAAAGATGCGATGCAATTAGGCAGGATTAAGCGGAACCGGGGTCCCGACAATTAATTAAACGGTTCAAGTTATTTATCTACCCCGCAAATTAAATGTTGTTTTACATGGCAAACGGTAGTACCGGTTCGCTACACAAAGTTAAATGAGGCCAATATGAGACTAGATTTGCCCGCATATGGGCCCCATATTTAATTATTAGGTGAATCGGCATAAGGCCCCCAACCCACATGACAATATGCATGCAACATGAATGATTCAATATGCAACAAGTTTATATTTCATTTATAAAAATAGGGCTCGAGGAAAAGGGGTCACACATTAGGGGCTCGACGGTCTTGAGGTTCCGGGGTTCGGGGTTCGGTCTCAGGGTCCAGGGTTCGACGGGGTCGTTCTCGGATAACGGCGTAGGTCTTGGCGTGTCGAGGGTTCGGTCTTCAATCCCGGGAAGGATGCCTTGCGGTTTCTCGTGAAGGCGATCTTGACGCGCGGTGCCCGTGAAGTAGAACTTGTTGTTCTGTGTGAATCTTGTCGTCACGAAGATCTTGTCGGGTCCTTGAATCCGATTGAAGATCTTGGCGTTCGGCGGGATCGGTCTTCGGGTCTTGGTCGGGTCGCCGGTAGTTCTTGGTGTCCAGGGATGTTCCGGGTCCGGGGGTTCGCCGCTCCGTGAGGTAGATCTTGTCGATTCGGCGTCATCGCCCCTAGTTCCCACGACGAAGTACTCGGGTTCCCACACGATTGTCGGTGTCGAGCTTGTTGTCACAATTATCTTGAAGGGTTCATGGCCTCGACGGGATCGGTCTTCGGGGCTCCGACCATCGGATCCGTGAAGAAGAGCTCAGGCCTTCGGTCCGAGAACGAGGTCTTCGCATACTATGAAGAAGTTCTTGGGGTTCCGAAGAAGAGGGCTTGCGGTATGCATGAAGGAGATCTTGGAAACAGGCATCGCCATCTTCAAGTGTCGTGTAGATGATCTAAGCACCTCGGGTTCGTTTGGTCGGTGGCGAACTTGGTTGATGTATCATACCCGAGTCGCAACATCATCGCCACCACCATCATTGGTCACGGGCACCTTGTTTGCCGAGGAGGCTCTGGTGACACCTCTCTACATCGCAGTATCGGGCAATCTCCAAAGCAGTACCACTTCAAAAAAGAACTAGGGACACGTCTAGGTAAACCGAGAAGATGGAGCCACGAGGAGATTCCTCTGGCCTGCAGCAAGAAAAACCCGAAACGCACGCATGTGGGCTGCTGCACGGAAAGGAGGAGGCCCGACGGCCGGCGAGGCGAGGCGGGAGGCAGGCGCCGGAGGTTGACGGGGAGGCAGAGGGGAGGTCGGCCCTGCGGTGGCGGATTGGTGAGGGGCGACCCCGGCGACGGCCCAGAGAGGAAAAGGGGAAGGGCGGCGCGGAGCAGGTGGGGAAGGCGAAGGGTGGAGCTCGGGGATGCGACCAAGGGCGGCGCCGCGCCGGAAGGAAGGGGCCCTGGCGGCGGGGCGAGGAGGACGTCCGGGCGGAGAAGGGGGCGACCTTGGTGGTGACCGCGGTCGGCGACGGGACAGGGCCGAGGACGTCGAGGGGGAGGGCAGCAGGCCGCAGGCGGTGGAGGAGGGGGTGCTGGGGCCGCGGGGCGCGCGGAGCAGCGAGCGTCTAGGGCGAGCTCGAGGGCGGCGCCGGAGGAAGCTGCGGGGTAGAGGGCGCGGCGAGGAGGCGGGGGCCCGCAGGGCGGCGGCGGTCGGGCGGAGGAGGGCGGCGGCGCCGGCGGAGCGAGGGCGAGCGGCGGAGGGAGCTCCGGCGAGGAGGGAGGAGGCAGGCGGTGGGTGCGTGCGGTTCGGGGAAGAGGAGTGGGTCTGAGCGGTAGCGGGTCGGGCGGGGTGAGTGGAGGAGGGGGCGGGGCCAGGGTGCGGGGTCCACGCGGGTTGGGGCTGGGGGAGTGAGTGGCTGAGGGGTGGGCCGCGTGGGCGAGTGGGACCCGGGGCAGAGAAAGAGGGGGTGGGTACTGCGTGGTTGGGTGTGTGGTGGCTGGGTGTGGGGTGGGGTGTGTGGTGGTTGAGAGGAGGTGAGGTGAGGTGGCAGCAGCGGATTGGAAGGGGAGAGGGAGAGAGGTGAGGTGGCGTCTAGCTATTGGGTGGGGTGATGTGGAGGCTGGGTGGGTAGACTAGGACAAGGTAGACTAGGGATTTTGGTAGACCGGTTGGTTGGACCGATTTGTTTTGGGGTGGTCGTCCGGGTCGATTCGGCCCGTTCGACTGCCCCACAAAAATAATTTAATATTTTATTTGATTAAAACAAAGCCTCTGTAAACCGATAGCAGACAAAACAAAATAATCCGGAGACCCGGGTTTGCGTGTTTGAATGAAGATGGGGCGTTTTAGAAACACAAAATAGGTTTTGCGAAAATAGTTTTATGCGAACAGATGCAAGATGATGACAATGCTCAAATGCAATGTGGCATGATGACATGAGCATATGGTCATGATGATGCAATGCACAAAAACAACGCGATTTTCTAATAGTGGTTTTTGCGGGATGCCACATGGGGCCACCAGGCGCAGTCGGCGGCGCGCGGGGCCGGCCACAGGAGGGCTGGTGGGCGCCGGGGGCGTCGTCGGAGGTGTCGCCAAAAGACCCTGCTGAAACGAAAAAGACAACTCGTCAAAGTACACGTGCCGGGAGGTGAGTACGCGATGGGAGACCGGGTCGTAGCATCGGTAGCCCTTGGTGTTGGCGGGGTAGCCTAAAAACACACAAGGGAGAGAGCGAGGCGCAAGCTTGTGCGCGGCGGTGGCAGCAGTGTTGGGATAACACTTGCAACCGAAGACGCGGAGGTCATCAATACGTGGGCGGCGCACCGTAGAGAAGGTGGTGCGGCGTGTAAGACCAACGCACGCGACACGGGCGGATGTTGACGAGGAGAGTCGCCATGGCAAGGGCATCCGGCCAGAAACGTGGGGGCATATGGGAGTGGAACAGAAGGGTGCGGACACAGTCGTTGAGAGTACGTAGCATCCGTTCAGCACGACCATTCTGGGGAGAAGTGTAGGGACACGTGAGGCGGAAGATAGCGCCATGAGCGGCGAGAAGGGAGCGAATAGTGATGTTGTCAAACTCTTTGCCGTTGTCAGTTTGTAAGGCGTGAATGGGGCGACCGAACTGAGTGGAAACGAAAGCGAAAAATGCGGTGAGAGTGGCGGCAACATCGGATTTACGACGGAGAGGAAACGTCCATACAAAGTGAGAGTAATCATCCAGAATCACAAGATAATAATTATAGCCAGAATTACTGGGAACCGGCGAGGTCCAAACATCACTATGAATAAGTTGAAACGGAAAAGACGCCACTGTGGAGGAGGAACTAAACGGGAGGCGAACATGTTTGCCTAGACGACATGCGTCACAGGAGTGGGCATCCGTTTTATTACAAGTAAAAGAAAAGCCTTGCATTATTTGACGGAGAGCGGCGTGGCTAGGATGGCCGAGGCGAGCGTGCCAGAGATCAACACCGGTGGAGAGGGCGAGTGAGCTGCTGGCGGTGGTGGAGGCCGAACCAACAGGGTACAGATCGCCGGGACTGTCACATCGGTGGAGGAGCATCCGAGTACGACCATCCTTGACAGAAAAACCAAAAGCGTCAAATTCCACAGTCACAGGATTATCACGACAGAAAGATTTAACAGAAACCAGATTTTTAATCAAGGCAGGAGAAACAAGAACATTGTTGAGAGAGAGAGGAGTGGAAGTGGAGGGAAAAGAGACGGAACCGGTGTGAGTAATGGGAAGCGCATGACCGTTGCCAACGATGATGCAAGAGGAGGTGGAGGAGGGTGTAGAAGAAGAGAGGGTACCGGGGTGCGCAGCCATATGCGCGGAGGCGCCGGTGTCCATGAACCAGTCGCCGCCGCCACCATACGCCCCAGCGGTGGGGGCGCTCTGGAGGGCGGTCAGGAGCGCGGGATCCCACGGGGCCGAGCTCGGGGGGGGGGCGACGTAGGCCGGGGCGGAGTAGGGCGCGGCACCGTAGCCTGGGACGGTGTCGTAGCTCGGCATGACAGCGGGTTGGGGCGCCGCGTAGAAGGCCTGATAGGTGGCCGGACGCGGCCCCATGATGCCCGGGTAGGGGGCGCGCGGCAGAGGCATGGAGTAGGCGTGGACGACCCCGGTCCACGGGTTGGGACCCGCGAGCCATGGCGGAGTAGGGGCGGCGTGCGGGGGTGGACGAGGCGCGGGGGCGGTGGCGCCACCATGGCCGCCGCCGTTGCCACCGCCGCCACGGCGACGGCGCCCACGACGACCACCGCCGGTGCCAGTGCCGCCGGTGGCGGGAGGCGGAGGCGGGTGCGGCAGGGCGTAGAAGCCCGGAGGCGGCCCCATCGGGCGAGGCGCGGGGGCGGGGGGGCGAGTCGCCGGTGCCGGGGCGCCGCGGGAGAGGCCTGCGACGAAGGCGGTGTGAGCCGCCCGAGCCCGGAGATGCTTGAGGCGGCACTCCTCAAGGCGCAGGTAGGCGGCGGCCTGCTCGAAGGAGGGCGTGGTGAGGAGCGTGAGATTGGAGGCGGCGTTGCTGAGATCCTCGCCGAGGCCGGCCGACAGGGTGGAGAGCATGATCTTGTCATCGATCGGAAACTCCAAGTCGCGAAGCTCGTCGGAGAGGCTCTTCAGCTTGAGAACGTACTCGTCGAGAGAGTGGTCGTTCTGGTGGGTGCCGAAGAACTCCTGCTGGAGGAAGGTGACCCGCTAGATCTTGTTGTCGGTGAAGAGGCCGGTGATTTTCTCCCACACCGTGTGTGCGGTGTCGCCGTCCCGGACGACGGTGCGGAAGATGTCGTTGGAGACGGTCTGGTAGAACCAGCGGATGATGGTGGCGTCGATCGCGAGCCACTCGGGGTCGTGCGGCATGGCGAGGAGGTCGATGGTGCCATCGACGTGGTCGAGGAGATCGTACTCGCGGAAGAGCAGCCCGAAGTACGTCTTCCACGGGAAGAAGTTGGCAGCGGTGGTGGAGAGCTTCACCGGTACGCGCTCGGCGATGGGGATGTCGCGGATGACGGCGACGGAGGGCCCGGCGAAGGGGTTGCTGCTGCCGAAGCGGGAGGAGTTGAAGGCGTCGGAGGGGCCGGAGGAGGAGAACCCGGCCATGGCGGAAGGTGGTGGGTGGTGGCTAGGGGCGGCGGCTGGAGGGAGGAGCCGGCGGCGCCCAAGGTAGGGGAGGGAAGGGGGGTGGGGGAGTGGCGGCGGGAGGAGGGGGAGCCGGCGCGCCCGAGGGAGAGGAGGGCGGAGGCGGCGGCTGGTGGGAGGAGGCCGGCGGCGCCCTAGGGTAGAGGAGGGGGGCGGCGGCTAGGGTAGGATCAAGCGGTGTCTGATACCATGTAGAAGATAATTGGAGATTGCACAACACCAATTGGGCCGGCTGCTCATGTATATATAGACGGACACATGTACAAGTACGGGTACAACCCTGACAAAACACGGGGACCTATACGTAGTACAATATGTTACTCAACAGCAGCCACAGTTGATGTCGTTGGTGGATCTGCAGCTCTGGATCTTCAAGCTGTTTCGGCTCCACCCAGAAACACAAGATCTCGCTGTTCAGGTTTTTTTCAAACAACGCACAACTGACTTATCTGACGATTTCGAACCTGACTGGTATATGGAGTACTGCCCGTGGGAGAACCGTCATTTCTATGCTGACAAGTGCTGGAGAGCCTTTGCCAATAAATTGAAGAGACGAAGAAATGTGACACAAAAGTTCATGCTGTATGTGGAATCCTCTGAGATCAAGCACCACACCATTTTGCTCAAAGCCGTACATGACGATTACTCGCACATGGCACGGATTGTGTTGCCTGGGACGAAATGCCTGAGTACTTTTAAGTACCGCTTCATCCGCCTCGTAGAAGACCTGGCAATGACACCTAAGGATATTATAGCTTATCTCGCTAAACACTATGGCGAGCAGATGAGCCCCCCAGAGGCATGGAGGGCAAGACAGAAGGCTCTGGAGAGGGAGTTTGGTACATTTTATGATTCACACAACTTGGCACCGAGGTTACTCAAGGACATGGCAAGTGAAAACCATCGTGTTTTTCTGGACATCAAGGATGCAGAGGTTCCAGGTTGTAGCGGTTTTCGAGTCCTGCACCGTATATTTTGGGTGTTTGATCAGTGCTCACAGGCCTTCCATCATTGTCGCCCTGTGCTATGCATTAAGGGCATGCCATTATGCGGGAAATACCATGGAGTTATTAGAAATAATCGGGCTAATCCATTTAGGCCCATGAGTATTTCAGATTTTCTCTAAATCTCAAAGCCCAAATTTGTGGCAGCCCATATGTGTTTGGGCCCATGTTTGTGGCAGCTCACATGGGAGTGGAGCGGGAGCTAAAGTTTAGTCCTACATGGAAAGTTGGAGGAGAGTTGCACCACCTTATAAGGTGGAGTGTTGGACCACTTTGTAAGTGAGTGGGAATAAGAGAGATACACACGCGCGCTCCTCCTCCGACGACGCCGCTCGCACGCTCGCCTCGTCACGACACGACACGCGTCCCGCGGGTTACGACACGACACGACACGCGCGCCGCGGGTTGCGGGAATCTCGCCGAGCCGAGCTTTATTTTGCTGCTCAGAAAAATTGAAAATTGACAGTATTTGGGTCGCTCCCGGATCGCTGAGCCGCTCTATATAAAGTCCTGCGAGGCTACCGCCAACACCACCGAAAAACCAATTTAGGGTTTTGCCATCCTCTCTACTTGCCGGCGTGCACCGGCGGACGGGAGAGCAGGTCTACGGAACCACTCGCCCGTGTGATCCTGTACGGGAGAGGGCGAATAAGGTTTTTAGGAAGCGCTCTGCGCGACTGCTCGAGTTCTTCATCACGGGTCGTCTTCCATCCAAGTCAGGCGGTGCTGCCTATCGCGTCTTCATCGCCATCTGCTGCGATCACTCTTCCCCAAAGTTTCTACTACGACAACCGAACGGTACGTGCTACGTGATCCTGTTTGGTTATTCATCATGTTCTGCGAGTACATGTTAGGCTGCTGTTTGTTTCCGATCATCCTGTTGTTTAGTACATCTAATATGTTCGAGTTACATGAGCTAGTAGCTGGTTTTGTCATGATTTATATTCTGGAATTAATAGTGGAAATTATGCCTAATAATCCAACAGGAGTGTTGTTGACTGCTGTAGCATTAGATGCTAATGATTGCTCCATTCCAGTAGCATGTGCTGTCGTTGAAGGGGAGACCAAGGAAAGCTGGATGTGGTTTCTTAGAAATTTGGAGCGAGCAGTTTGGCATGAATCTGCTGTCTGCATTATACACGACTACAAAAGGGAGATGATCCATACCATAGAGGACTTCTTAAATTCCAGTCAACGACAATGGCCAAAAGCAGAAAGCCGGTGGTGCATGGAACACCTTGCTGATAACTTTTCTGCATATTTTGGTGACAAGAAGCTGGTGGTGATGTTCAAGAAACTTTGTCAGCAGAGGCGAGTAAATAAGTTTGTTAAAATCTGGAAGGAGCTTGATGAGTTGACAACCAAATATACGGCGGACAAAGAGCTGGCGGCACAAAGTCCATGCAACCAACCCAATTCACTGGAGTATGAGGTGGAAGGAGATCATGCCGATGACAACAATAGAAAGATAACCAAGTTTTCTGACTGGATCAATATGAAACCAATGGAGAAGTGGTCATTGGCGCATGACAGAAAGGGAGCAAGGTATGGTATCATGGGTACTGATATAACTGATGTGTATAAGAATGACCCCGTGTTGAAAGGGATAACATGCCTTCCTCTCAGTGCGATAGTGGAGGTTACATTCCTGCGTTTGGTAGAGTGCTTCAGAAACACAAGTGCTGCAGCAAATGAAGCAATCGGCAACCCATCAGTGAACTTCCCTGAACATGTCCAGGTTGACATGAATTCTAAAATGCAGAAATCCAAGATGCATCGCGTGATTCGCATTGACACTGATACCGGAAAAAACTTTCATGGGAAAGTGGTTTGGAGATTTAAAGTTCAGTCTAGGCAGAAGACTGAGGTTGTTCACCTGAATTCGGAAGATACCCCTAACACTAATAAGTTTGAAAGATCCACAATTCGAGGAAGTGCCACTTGTTCATGTAACAAGCCGCAGCTGCTTCACAAGCCCTGTTCTCATGTCATTGCCGTCTGTTGCCAGATTGGGGTTAGCGCTGCTACGTACATGTCCCCGTACTACAGCCTGACCTATCTAGGTAGGACCTGGAGTGGAAAATTTGATGAATCTAAGATCTCACTCGACTACAGGTACAGATATATCATGCCATTTGAGGACAAGCCAACGACTTGGATCCCAGACAAAAGATTGGAGAGTGACCTTCCTTCTTTTCTAACATCGGACTGCCTAGAAACTGTTGCGGAGGAGGCAGAGCAACAACGCAGCACTGGGGATGTATCAATTGAAGACAGTCAAGTAGCTACAACACGCACAGAAGAACCTAATCAAATTTAAACTTCTATTATCATCTGTCAAGCTCCAAGCCATCCATAGTTTGGACCCTAAATTTGCAGTAGTTGCTGCCAAGCATATTCTATGAAAAACTTCAAGCTATTAACATATGTCAAACTTCAAGCTATTCATAGTTTGTACCTTAAATATGCAGAGGTACCTGTCGAGCCCATCCTATGTAAAACTCCGAATCTCTAGTGTTATTTGCAGTGCTCATATGAAAACTGCATCTGGAGACAGCATTGTTACTACGCCCATGGTACAGTGCAGTTAGTTACAGTTTTATAATTTTCTTGGAACTCCTCTACGCTCAAATGCCAAATCATTTCAGAAGACATCATTTCTTGTTTAAATATGTTTCTATCTACAAGCAAAGATGCTCCCAAGATATATGCATCCTGAACAATTTCTCTGAATCCATTATTTTTCATCACAACTACTCCCTCTGTTTTAAAATATAAGATGTTTTAGGTTTGTAAAGAAAATGTATCTAGACTCTTTTGATGTATAGAAACCTACCTATTAAAAGAAGTCTAGATACATTTGCTTCACAAAGCTAAAATATCTTATATTTTAAAATGGAGAAAGTAATATTTACATATTCTCCCTCATTTCTTCATGTGATTGCCGACTTGCAGTGTCTCCGGAGTTGCAGTATATAAAAACAACGACTCTACAGACTAGAGAGACCTGCCACTAAGGGTTGACACGACACCTGACATGCGGCTTTCAGTCTGCTTTAGCCTTTATGCCACACTGGTCTGTGAAAAACAGAGCAAATGTTATTTGTTACATGTTTTTATGTTTGGAGAAATTGTAGGAACTCTGCGCATTATTCATTAAATCGAAAAAGAAAAATAGGACATGTACAAAGATAATGTTCCTTTGTTGGTCAACTCTTTGGTATGTGGGAAATGTATAGGTTGAAGCTTCTCCCATCGATCAAACTTTTTTCTGGTTATGGAAGTTAATTCTCCCGTTGCAATTCTACTGGGTGTTTGATGATGAAACAACTAAGAAACAATCATAATATTGATTTTGCTAAGTGTTGGCAAGGGCGCGTTGAGTCGTGTGTCTGGATCCGGTCGTTTCTTGTGTTCGTTTATGTGGTTTCAGATCAGTCTATTCCGATCTAATGTTGTCGCTACTAACAATTTGCTGCTCTGATGTGCTGGTTCTTTAGATCCTTAACACGATGATTTACCGTTTGTCTAATACAACAATCCCTACTACGACAAGCTTTGCTCAGTTCCGGTCTGTTAAGAATACAATACACGCCTAGCCTTTTCATCAGTTCAGACTTTTGGTCTAGATGGTTAGTGTATGCAATTCAATATGGTATCAGAGCCAAGAGGTCTCAAGTTCAAGACCCTACCCATGCAGTTAAAAAAAAATTGTGTCCGCACCGAACCCACGCTAAGGACTAAAATAACGTAGACGTGAGGGGAGTGTTAAGAATATAATATACGTCTAGCCCTTTTCATGAGTTCGGACTTTTGGTCTAGATGGTTAGTGCATACAATTCAATATTTCGTTGGTGTGGTCTGAGGTCAGCCTCTTCCGATCTACGGTTGTCGCTAGTGGCGATGATTGCTACTGTGGTGCACTAATCATTTGATGTCTTAGCATGACGACTTTCTATCTATCTATTGCAACAAACCCTACTACGACACGCTTTCTCTCGCTTCGGTGATGGAGAAACAAGGATGACAACGCGTCTTCGGCTCATGCTAATGTCTGTAGTTATCGCTAGGTGGTCCAAAGACCTATTTGTATTTATTACTTTTAGGACTCTTTGTATTACTTTTGGCGCTCTATGTATAGTTGTTGATTATTATTAATAGAATGGTGGATTTTTTTCTAAAAAAACTATATTTCACCAAGAGCTGTCTAAACTTGAACCTCATTATGTTTACAAAAGGATGACCATTACTAACGTCCATTTGTATGCGGTGAAATACGAACTTGAACTTCATTAGGAATGGGAGATGCTCTACACCGATAGGTGTGACCGGGAATCCCGCGCTGCACACCCCACCCAGATGTTTTTGGTTGGCCCACGCTGTCATTTTCTTTCTTTTTTCCCTTTTTCTTTTTTGGGTATTTTTTTTGATTTTTTTTATCTTTCAAAATCTCAAAATCCTTTTCAAACATTATTTTGAAAAATTGAACATTTTTAGAAATAAATAAATTCAAAGTCTGAATATACGTGCTTATGATGTGAACTCGTTAAGGCAATCAAATGCCTGGTGGGGGGTTTCTAAAAATGGGGGTGGGGGGTTTCTAAAAATGCAGTTCAAAATGTAGCTAGTTACTCCCTTAGTTTCAAAACATAAGATGTTTTAGGGTTTTGAATAAAATATATCTAGACTTCTTTTAGCGTGTAGATTCACTTCAAAACTGAGTGATCCTATATACTAAAAGAAGTCTACGTATATTTTGCTTAATGAAGCTAAAACATCTTAACTTTTTTTACCAGAACTGTTACCTATTTGAAAACGGACTCTGCAGATTCCTGACTTTGGTTTTTAATAAAAAAATTTGGAGTCACCACTTGAATAATATCAATATCTTCATTATAAGAATCTTTAAAAATATAATGTTTGAGAATTTGACCATTCTTCATCTCATTACATCATTCTCTCCCAACACTTAAAAATTCTTTCCTACAAAACTTCACACAATCTTCATTAGCAACATTAGTGTATGCAAGATAATATACCTATGGGTTCAGTTTCAACTGAAGTAAAACATCCATCAAAATATAAGCTACTGTAGCAACTCCCTTTAGAATCTCAAGTGATCAAAAGAACTCAAAAGGAAACCGATTAGAGGCAAAAGCAAATAATGGCAGAAATCTGTCAAAACAGACCTACGGATAAAGATCGATTTTTTTCAGAAATCTTCTGTTGCTCAAATTGAAAAGTGCAAAACTAACGAAAGTTAGATAATAACCTGGGGCATGCACACAAAAGAATTACAGATCAGTACGACGTCCTGATATTTTTCATGATTTTTTACAGTGAACCATAGAAATATGATACGGGACAACAACTTTCCCAAATCTTACCTCCCTCTCATTAGAGGCTAATCTTGGCACAAAAACCAAACAAAAGGATAAGGAGAGGTTATTACAGAGGTAATACCTTTCAAGACTCAAATAAATGGGTTGTCTCCCAAAAGCTCTTTCTTTATAGCCATTAAGATATGCATGATAATTTCGATGATGCTTACATAAGAAATATGAATTGAAGTAAAAGAGAGCATCCAGAAGCAAATATCCAACCCATTTAAGTCTAACCCACTTCCTATGCAAAGGAATTTTGTAAGAAAACAATTTATTGAAACAAGAGGCTACTAGCATATGAAGGCAAAACAAGTGCAACATCAAAAAATTAACATAAAGAGGGGAAACTTAATATTATTAAGATGCATAAAACAATGTTTCCCTCTCTCATAATAAGTTTCAATAGCATTATGAATAAAATTAACAATGTAACTATCACATAAAACATTCTTATCATCAAAATAAGCATATTTAAAATCATCAATTAGAGGTTTAAGATCGAAAACTGGATCAATAGAAGCACGTTGTTCAACTCTAAAATCCTTATTAGGCAATTCATTTTCATAAGGAGCTTTAGCAAATTTTGAAAAATTAACTCATAAGATTCTCCATCAAATTTAGTCAAAATTTTCTCCTTCTTACAATCTATAATAGCTTCATAAGTGTTCAAAAAGGTCTATAAAAATGATAGGACAAGTTTTACTAGCAGTTGAACCAAGTACTAGAAAATCAGCAGGATATTTAGTTTTACCACAAAGAACTTCCACATATCTTACAATGCCAATTGGAGATATGGTATCTCTATTAGCAAGCTGAATAACCACATCAATTTCTTCGAGTTCACAAGGACCAATTTCATGCATAATTTCTTGTAAAGCTCATAAGGAATGGCACTTGAACTTGCACCAATATCACATAAATCATAATAGCAATGATCACCAATTCTCATAGAAAGCACAGGGTGTAGGGGTTCTTAGCATGGAAAACAAAAAAATTCTATCGCATGAACACATATAAGCCAAGAACTATTTACTAGATTGTAGCAACAAGTCGATAGAGTACTCACCCTCGAAGATTCCAAAGCGGTTAACAAGAGCAGATTCTCGTGGGTGATGTAGTCGTACACTTGTCGATCTCAAGATCGTGCAGACGATTCTTCCGGCGCCGCGTTCTGACAGCGCTCCTGCAGTCGGTCACACGTGCGGTATGAAGGCCTTCCTCTCCCTTGTTCCAGCAGGCAGCGGAGGTTGTAGTTCTCTCCTTGCGATTCAGGTAACATGACGGTGTGGTGTCGGAGTTAAGCCGGAGCGGGTTATGGTGGAGTAGTAGGGTTCCCGACATCTAGGGTTTAGAAGTCGGAGAGGAGGAGGTGGGGCCGCCGGCGGCGGCTTGGGTTTGTGGTGGTCTTGGGGGGCACCCCCTCCCCTCTATTTATGAGAGGGAGGGGCAGCTAGGAAGAGGGGAGTTTGAATCCTTCCCCAACTCCCTCTCCTTCTATGCGCGTGGTGGATGGAGAGGAGGTTTCCTCTCCACCCTCCACCAGGAAACATTGTCCCAATTTGACTTTTCAAACTTGCCTTTTGACTTTCAATTTTGGAGTTTAATTTATTTCTTTCAAACGCCAAGCCAAGTGACCAAGGACATGATGCAATCATTCCACTTTGTCATGACACATTCATGTACCCTTCCCCTTCCGGTCTGGTGAACCTTCTAGACCCTTCTAGATCATTCCGGTGAAAACACCGGAATCATTCTCGAACTCTGGAATTAGACTTTCCTTATATGAATCTTATGCTCCGGATCATTCCGGATCTCCTCGTGATATCCCAGATACCATCCGAGGCTCTGAACAACATTCGGTCTTCCTACTTACATTCCATATCTACTAAACAACATCGAATCTTTAAGTGTGTATCCCTACAGTTCATGAATTATGCAGACATGATCGAGACTCTTCTCTGATCAATAACCAACAGAGGAATCTATAAATTTATATGGCTCCCACATATTTCAATGATTACTTTGCGATCGAATGAACCATTTACATACAATACCAATTTCCCTTTGTCTCGCGATATTTTACTTATCCGAGGTCTGATCGTCGGTATATCTACATACCTAGTTCAACCTCGTTACCGATAAGTACTCTTTACTCGTTCCTGTGATATGTGATCCGTTGTGATTGGATGACATTCCACCATGAGGGCCCAAAGTATATCTATCTGTCATATGGATGGACAAATTACACTCTTGATCCATGTGCCTCAACACATACTTTCCAAACACTCAATGTCACCTTTATAACCACCCAGTTACGAAGTGGTGTTTGATGTCATCAAAGCATCCATCCGGTGATGGTGATTAGCATGATCTCATGGTCGAAGGAATTAGGTTACTATGTATCCGAAAGCTTATAGCAAACGAACTATTGAAATGACTTGATCTTTATGCTACACTTATCTATAGGAGTATGTCCATCACACCATTCTCCTAATGATATGATCTTGTTTTTAAATAACATCTCAATGTTCATGATCAGGAAACCATGATCACCTATCAACCAAGAAGCTAGTATTATAAAGAGGCTATACTAGGGACTCTAACCAGTTTACAAATCACACAAGTATTAATGTTTCTGGTTAATACAATTATAGCATGAATGTAAAAATTTATCATAAACACAAAGATATAATAATAAGTACTTTTATTATTGCCTCTAGGGCATATCTCCAACAATCTCCCTCTGGGGATTATCTATAGGTGCTGGTCATGTTTTGCCCTTGGGATAGGTTTAGTCAATGGATCCGCCACATTCAGATATGTGTGTACTTTGAAAATATTTATGTCACCATCTTGGACATGATCTCGGATAGCGTGAAAACGTAGCTTGATATGCTTCAGCTTCTTGTGTGACCTTGGTTCTTGCGCATTGGCTATGGAGCCCATGTTATCACAGTAGATAGACATTGGATCCAGCGCAATAGGAACCACACCGAGCTCTGTAATGAACTCCTTCATCCATATCGCCTCCTGTGAAGCCTCCAAAGCAGCTATGTATTCCGATTCAGTTGAAGATCTCGCCACAACGCTTTGCTTTGCACTCTTCCAGCTCACTGCTGCACCATTCAAAGTACGTATCCAGATTGAAATTTAGAATCATCCGGATCAGTGTTCCAACTAGCATCGGTGTAACCATTAACAACGAGCTGTTCATCACCTCCATAATAAAGAACCATATCCTTAGTTCTTCTCAAGTACTTAAGGATGTTTTTGACCCCTGTCTAATGATCCACTCCTGGATCACTTTGATATCTGCTAGTTAAACTAAAAGCATATGCAATGTCGGGTCTAGTACATAGCATGGCATACATGATAGATCCTATAGCTGAGGCATAGGGAGTCTTACTCATCCTTTCTCTATCTTCTACCATAGCAGGACTTTGAGTTTTACTCAAGGTCGTATTGGGCAACATGGGTAAGAACCCTTTCTTGCTATCTTCCATTCCAAACCTCTTTAGAACTTTTTCCAAATATGTACTCTGTGACAATGATATTAGGCATCTCGATCTATCTCTATAAATCTTTATGCTTAATATGTAAGCAGCTTCGCCAAGATCCTTCATTGAAAAACTATTATTCAAATAATATTTGACACTATTAAGAAGGTCTACATCATTCCCAATCAACAATATGTCGTCCACATATAGTACTAGGAATGCTACAGAGCTCCCACTCACTTTCTTGTAAATACAAGCTTCTCCATAAGTTTGTATAAAACCAAAACTTTTGATCACCTTATCAAAATGTTGATTACAACTTCGGGATGCTTGCTTCAATCCATAAATGGACCGTTGAAGTTTGCATACCTTGTTAGAATCTTTAGGATCGATAAAACCTTTGGGTTATACCATATACAATTCTTCATCAATGTCTCCATTGAGGAACGTTGTTTTGACATCCATCTGCCGTATCTCATAATCATAATATGCAGCGATTGCTAACAAAATCCTCACAGACTTTAGCTTCACTACCGGTGAGAAAGTCTCATCGTAGTCAACACCTTGAATTGCACTACTAGAGAAAAGGCTATAGGAGACATGCTTATAGGAGGCACATTTAGACCATATGCGCCTCCTATAAAATATGGGAGGCACACTCCTTCTCCATGCGCCTCTAGTATAAAAATAGGCGAGACACATATGATAAGAATGCGCCTCCTATAATCCATGTACGGACGAAATCAAGCAGCCCCAGAATATGCGAGGCGCATTCTAGTCATATGCGCCTCCTATATATCAGATATGCGAGGCGCATATGGGCAGAATGCGCCTCGCATAATCTGTGTGGGCCCGCGTGTTGGTAGGTGCTCGAATATGCGAGGCCCATATGTTCATATGCGTCTCCTATATTTCACAATATGCGAGGCGCATATGGTCATATGTGCCTCAAGTAACTCCTGCGGGCCCGGATGGAGGTAGGTGGCCGCATAGGCGAGGCGCATATTTCTATATGCGCCGCCTATAGTTTAAATTATAGGAGGCACATATTGTGCAATATGCGCCTCCTATAACCTGGCACCACCTTTTTCCAGCTTTTTGCACATGGAGCCAACTACCACCCCACTCACTTGTCTCACTTCTTCCTCCTCCACCAAGACAAATTTGGTCGCCCCCTCCTCCTCCCCACCTCATTTCCCCCATTGATTCACCATAGAAGCTCAATCAACCTCCGTTGGTTGACACTCATATGTAAGTGAAGTCTCTTGCTCCTCTAGAGTGTGCCTCAAGTAACTCATGCGGACCCATGTGGAGGTAGGTGGACGCATAGGCGAGGCGCATATGGTCATATGTGCCTCCTATAGTTCGAAGTATAGGAGGCACATATGAAGCAATATGTGCCTCCTATAGTTTGAAGTATAGGAGGCACATATGGAGCAATATGCACCTCCTATAACCTGGCCGGATTCAAATTCAAAACAGCCACCTACCACACCTATATAACACCTACCACCTCTCCTCCTTCTCATTCTCCTTCTCCTCCACCTCTCCACCTTCTCCTTCTCCTCCATCTCTCCTTCTCCCCTTCTCCTCCTCCTCCACTCTCCTCCTCCTCCTCTTCCTCCAGCAACCTTCTCCTCCTCTGATGACCTCCTCCTCCGATGATGACCACTCCGGCCATGGCCTCCACAACCACACCGACCATCTCCTCCTCTACCTCCGGTGGCATCATCCTCCTCCACCATCTCCGGTGATACCCATGTACATGACCTCCCACACATGCCTTCGGTGGTAGGTTGCTCCGACAAAATTCTGGCCAGATCTAGATCTAGATCTGGCCGCTTTTTTTTTGAAATTCAAAAATAATATACGAGGCGCATTCGAATCAATATGTTCCTCGCATATGCAGAATATAGGAGGTTCATATGTAGAATATAGGAGGCGCATATCGATATGCGCCTCGCATATGTGAAGTATAGGAGGCGCATATCATATGCGCCTCACATAAAAAATAGGTGAGGCTCAAAGCTAGAGGCGCATACGATATGCGCCTCGCATATGCTTTTAGGTGCGCCTCGCATAAGGTTTTCTCTAGTAGTGTTGGTCGAAACCCTTTTGCGACAAGTCGAGATTTATAGACGGTTACGTTACCATCAGCATATGTTTTCTTCTTGAAAATCCATTTGTTCTTGACAGCCTTCTGGCCATCCGGTAAGTCCACCAAAGTCCATACTTGGTTTTCGTACATGGATCCAATCTCGGATTTCATGGCTTCTTGCCATTTATTGGAATCTGGGCTCATTATTGCTTCCTCATATGTCGCAGGGTCGTCGGTGTTATCCGCCAACATGACACTCATAACGGGATCATACCAATCGGGAGTAGTACGAGTTCTTTTTGACATGTGAGGTTCCGTAGTAACTTCAACCGAAGTTTCATGATCAACATCATTAGCTTCCTCTCTTATTAGTGTAGGTGCCATAGGAACTTCTTTTGGTGCTGCGCTACTCTCAAATCCGAGAGAAGGTTCGACAACCTCGTCGAGTTCTTCTTTCCTTCCAGTCACTTCCTTCGAGAGAAACTCCTTCTCTAGAAAGGATCCATTATTGGCAACGAAGATTTTGCCTTCGGATCTATGATAGAAGGTATACCCAATAGTTTCCTTTGGATATCCTATGAAGACGCATTTTCCCGCTTTGGGTTCAAGCTTGTCGGGATGTACGTCTTTACATAAGCTTCGCAACCCCAAACTTTAAGGAACAACAATTTAGGTTTCTTCCCAAACCATAATTCATACGGTGTTGTTTCTATGGATTTAGATGGTGCCCTATTTAAAGTGAATGCGGCTGTTTCTAATGCATAACCCCAAAATGATAAAGGTAAATATGTAAGTGACATCATAGAACGAACCATATCTAAGAGAGTTCGATTACGATGTTTGGACACACCATTACGTTGTGGTGTTCCCGGCGGTGTCAATTGTGAAAGTATTCCGCATTTCTTTAAATGCTCGCCAAACTCTTAACATAGATATTCACCTCCATGATCAGGTCATAGAAATTTAATCTTCTTGTTATGTTGATTCTCTACTTCACTTTGAAATTCCTTAAACTTCTCGAAAGTTTCGGACTTATGTTTCATGAAATAGATATACCCATATCTACTCAAGTCATCCGTGAAAGTAAGAACATAACGATAACCACCGCGCGATGCCACACTCATCGGGCCACACACATCGATATGTATGATTTCCAACAAGTCCATAGCTCGCTCCATCATACCATAAAATGGAGTCTTAGTCATTTTACCCATTAGACATGCTTCACATCTTTCAAGTGATTCAAAATCAAGTGATTTAAGAAGTCCATCAGAATGGAGTTTCTTCATACGCTTCACTCCAATATGACCAAGACGACAGTGCCACATATATGTAGAATTATCGCTCAATTTCAAACATTTAGCTTCAATATTATTAACATGTGTATTACTACAATCGAGATTCAACAAGAATAGACCATCTATCAAAGGTGCATGTGCATAAAACATATTACTCATATAAATCGAACAACCATTATTCTCGAACTTAAACAAGTAACCGTCTCGCAATAAACATGATCCAGATATAATGTTCATGCTCAACACAGGCACCAAATAACAATTATTAAGTATAAAACCAATCCTGATGGTAGATGAAGAGGTAGCGTGCCTACCGTGATCAAATCAACCTTTGATCCATTTCCAACGCGCATCGTCACCTCGTTCTTCGCTAGTTTCCATCTATTCTGCAGCACCTGCTTCAAGTTACAAATATGATCAACCGAACCAGTATCAAATACCCATGCACTACTACGACTACTAGTAAGATACACATCAATAACATGTATATCGGATATACCTTTCTTCTTGTTGTTGTCGTTCTTTAGATCCGCCAAGAAATTAGGGCAATTCAGCTTCCAATGACCTTCCCCCTTGCAGTAAAAGCACTCAGTATCAGGCTTAGGCCTAGCCTTGGTCCTCTTCGTCGGTGCGGTAGCTTTCTTACCGCCCTTCTTGAAGTTTCCCTTTTTCTTAGACTTGCCTTGCTTCTTGAAATTGGTGGTCTTATTGACCATCAGCACTTGGTGATCTTTCTTGATCTCCACTTTCGCAGACTTCAACATGGAGAAGAGTTCAGGAACGTCTTATCCTTGCGCTGCATGTTGTAGTTCATCACAAAGTTCTTGTAACTTGGTGGTAGTGACTGAAGTACATGATGAATCCCTAATGTGTCAGGAATTATTATGCCCAAGCTCTAGAGCTTATTAGCGTGCCCAGACATCTTAAGCACATGCTCACTGACGGAGCTGCCCTCTTCCATCTTGTAGTTAAAGAACTTCTCAGAAGCTTCATAACTCTCAACTGCCGCGTGAGCCTCAAATATCATTTTGATTTCACGGACAATATCATGTCGGTCAAAGTTCTCAAACCTCTTTTGAAGCTCTAATTCCAAACCATACAAGATAGCACACTGAATCGTGGAGTACTGATTCTTCCGAGTACGAAAAACATTTTTCTCATTATCGGTAGCATCTTCTGTAGGTGGGTCACCCAGCGGTGCATCCAGCACATAGGTCAACTGACCAGCATTTAGGACAATCCTAAAATTGCGGAACCAATCCGCAAAATTTCTTCCATTGTTTTTCAACTTTTATTTCTCTAGGAACGCATTAAAATTGATGGTAGGGGCCGCCATTGAATTACAACATATTTGCAATAGTTTTTACTAAGTTTATGACAATTAATAGTTAAATTAATCTAGGTGAACTCCCACTCAAAACAATATCCCTCACATTGTTTTAGTGATCACACGAACCAAATCCACTACATCAAGTCCAATCATCACGAGACATAATTTAGTTTCAAAGGTGAACAATCAACATGTTCATCATATCTACTATATGACTCATGCTTTAACTTTCGGTTATCAGTGTTCTGAGACCATGTATGTACATGCTAGGCTCGTCAAGTTGTAACCTTAGTTTCCGCATGAGCAAATCTGACTTGCTCCCATTGTATACACTCACAGAATCTAACACACCCGATCATCACGTGGTGCTTTGAAACAACGAGCTTTGGCAACGGTGCCTACTAAGGACGGACACTCTATAACTTGATATTTTGTGAGAGGGATCATCTTATAATGCTACCGTAGCAATCTAAGCAATACAAGATGCATAAAAGGGTTAAAATCACATGCAATTCAAAATATTTGATATGATATGGCCTTTCTTCTTGTGCTTCCGATCTCCATCTTCAAGCACGAACATGATCTCCATCATCACCGGCGTGGCGTCAAGGTCAATAGCACCGCTTCATGGTTGCCGTCCACCATCATCAACTATTACAACTACTTTGAATAATAGACACATATGTCTTAACTAAATTAAATGACAACCATAAGGCTCCTGCCGGTTGCTGACTTACAATAAGGATCATTGCATACATCAGATATAATCAAAATCATGGCCATATCACATCACAGCACACCCCTGCAAAACAAAGTTAGACGCCTCTAATTTCTTTGCATATTTTATGTGGTTTGGGGCTTTCAATAAGTATCACCCTAACTTACGAATAAGAACCACAACGTTGATGCTTGAACTATCAAGTGCCCATTGTAAATTGAATATTTACTATGATGGGAGAGACAGACACCCGCAAAGCCACTTATGCAATACAAGTTGCATGTTGAGCGTGGAGCAAGTCTCATGAACGATGTCATGTAAGGTTATCCCGGGCCGCTTCATCCCATCATACCGCAAGATGCAAAGTACACAAAAGGCAATTGATAATAAAAGCACCACCGCCCACAATGACCATTGTGTTCTACTCGTGCAACGGATCTACATATAGACATGGCTCTGATACCACTGTAGGGGTTCGTAGCATGGAAAACAAAAAAATTCTATCGCATGAACACACACAAGCCAAGATCTATCTACTAGATTGTAGCAACGAGTCAATAGAGTACTCACCCTCGAAGATTCCAAAGCGGTTAACAAGAGCAGATTCTCATGGGTGATGTAGTCGTACACTTGTCGATCTCAAGATCGCGTAGACGATCCTTCCGGCGCCATGTTCCGGCAGCGCTCCCGCAGTCGGTCACACGTTCGGTACTCAATGACGACCTTCCTCTCCCTTGTTCCAGAAGGCAGTGGAGGTTGTAATTCTCTCCTCGCGATTCCGGTAGCACGACGACGTGGTGTCGGAGTTAGAGGGGAAATCCCACAGGGCTTCGCCTTAAGCCGGAACGGGTTATGGTGGAGTAGTAGGGTTCTCGGCGTCTAGGGTTTAGAAGACGGAGAGGAGGAGGTGGGGCCAGTGGTGGCTAGAGTGGCGGTGGCGATGCGGCGGCGGCGCTGGTGGCAGTGGCGGTGACGGTAGCTTGGGGCTTGGGTTTGTGGTGGTCTTGGGGGCACCCCCTCCCCTCTATTTATGAGAGGGAGGGGCAGCTAGGAAGAGGGGAGTTTGAATCCTTCCCCAACTCCCTCTCCTTCTAGGCGCGTGGTGGAGGGAGAGGAGGTTTCCTCTCCTCCCTCCACTAGGAAACATTGTCCTAGTTTGACTTTTCAAACTTGCCTTTTGACTTTCAATTTTGGAGTTTAATTTCTTTATTTCAAATGCCCAGCCAAGTGACCTAGGACATGATGCAATCATTCCACTTTGTCATGACACATTCATGTACCCTTACCCTTCCGATCCGGTGAACCTTCTAGACCCTTCTAGATCATTCCGGTGAAAACACCGGAATCATTCCGGAACTCCGGAATTAGACTTTACTTATATGAATATTATTCTCCGGACCATTCCGAATCTCCTCGTAATATCCCAGATCCTATCCGAGGCTCCAAACAACATTCGATATTCCTACTTACATCCCATATCTACTAAACAACATCGAATCCTTAAGTGTCTCCCTACAGTTCGTGAATTATGCAGACATGACCGAGACTCTTCTCCGATCAATAACCAATAGAGGAATCTAGAAATTCATATGGCTCCCACATATTTCAACGATTACTTTGCGATCGAATGAACCATTTACATATGATAACAATTTCCCTTTGTCTTGTGATATTTTACTTACCCGAGATCTGGTCGTCGGTATCTCTGCATACCTAGTTCAACCTCGTTACCGATAAGTAATCTTTACTCATTCCTGTGATATGTGATCCCTTGTGAGACAGTCACATGCTTGCAAGCTAATTGGATGACATTCCATCGAGAGGGCCCAGAGTATATCTATCTGTCATATGGATGTACAAATTCCACTCTTGATCCATGTGCCTCAACACATACTTTCCGAACACTCAATGTCACATTTATAACCACCCAGTTACGAAGTGGTGTTTGATGTCATCAAGGCATCCATCCGGTGATGGTGATTAGCATGGTCTCATGGTCGAAGGAATTAGTTTACTATGTATCTGAAAGCTTATAGCAAACAAACTATTGAAATGATTTGATTTTTATGCTACGCTTATCTATAGGAGTATGCCCATCACACCATTCTCCTAATGATATGATCTTGTTGTTAAATAACATCGCAATGTTCATGATCAGGAAACCATGATCATCTATCAACCAACAATCTAGTATTATAAAGAGGCTATACTAGGGATTCTAACCAGTTTACAAATCACACAAGTATTAATGTTTCCGGTTAATACAATTATAGCATGAACACAAGTATTATAAAGAGGCTATACTAGGCTCCCAACAATAAAACCACAAAAGGCTACAGCGCCACAAAAGGCCATGATATGTCGGAAACGTATCTATAGTTTTTGATGTTCCATGCTTATTTTATATCATTTGTCTTATGTTTTGTCTACACTTTGAGGTATTTTTATACGCTTTCTGGAATTAACCTATTGACAAGATGCCACAGTGCCAGTTGTTTGTTTTCTGTTGTTTTTGGTTTCAGAAAGCTAAAAAATGAATATTCTCGAAATTGGACGGGACAAAAGCCAAAGTTACTATTTTTCCCTGAATGATACAGAAAATCGAAGACAAGATGGAGTAGGGCACCAGGGTGGCCACCCCCTAGGGTGGCCACCCCCTAGGGTGGCGCGTGCCCACCCTAGGCGCGCCACCAGGGGGTGGGCCTCCACCGACCTTGCCTCCTTCGCCTATAAGAAGCCCCCGACTCAGAAACCCTAAATAATCTGGCGGAAATCCACGAAAACCTCCACAGTGCCACCGCCACCGAAGGGGAGATTCGGGGGATAGAAAGTCTCTATTCTGGCACCCTGGCGGGACGAGAAGTGCCCCCAGAGCCATCTCCATCGATCTCCACCACCATCTCCATCGCTGTTGCTGATTCCCATGATAAGGGGGGAGTAGTTATCCTCGAGGCTAAGGGCTCTACTGATAGCTATGTGTTCATATCTCTCTCTCTATGCGTGATTATGTTGTGGTCATGAGCTTTGTAATCAAGTAGATCTACTCTGTTACTCAAGTGCTTTAATAGATCTCCGGCTCTCCCCATGTGTGTGAAAGTGACAGCGTGCATACCGTGGTGGCACTTAGGCTAGAGGTTCCATAAATACTCAATTGCTTTAATAGATCTATGCTTTTCCCCATGTGTGTGAAAATGACAGTGTGCGCTCCGTGTATGGCACTTAAGCTAGATTATATATATTTTTATTATGAGTTATATTTGGAGTTGTATGTCTCTATGAAATTGTGGTGTTTGTTGGAACCATCTAGTGCTCAAGGTGACAGTGTGGGGTTATCTAGATGGGGAAGGCAGACTTTGAGGTGTGCTTTTGTAGCCCTACCATGGATTAGAGTGTCCAATCGGAGAGTAGTTCAGGGTAATATCATGAAGAGGATATATTTATTGAGAGTGTTCACTAGTGAAAGTATGATCCATAGGCCTTGTTTCCAAGCATTGAAACACCGTTTGCATCTAGATTGTTACATGTTTGCTTGCTTCCATATATTTGCCTTTAGTCTCTTCCACGTCGCCAGAAGCTCTTTTCTAGCACCGTTACCACTTATAATCATCTATACCACTTGTATTTCACTATCTTTTTGCCGAACTAGTGCACCTATACACCTGACAAGTGTATTGGGTGTGTTCGGGACACAAGAGACTTCTTGTATCTTGATTGCAGGGTTTCTTGATAGGGATACCTTTGACCACTTCCTCCCTGAGTTCGATAATCCTTGGGTAATCCACTTAAGGGAAACTTGCTGCTGTTCTACAAACCTCTGTACTTGGAGGCCCAACAACTGTCTATAAGAATAGAAGTGCGTAGACATCAGGCCAACCAAGCCACAAAAGGCTACAAGACCACAAAAGGTCACAAGAAGTCAACAACCCAACCACACAACCGTCTAGGGTTCCAAGAACCCAAGAGTAACAACCCCACAAGCTTGAACTCACTGAATCTCCGAAGAGAACTCAAACCTATGCACCAAATGAAAGGGCAAATCCTTCACTCCTAAATTCCAAAAAAGATACAAAAGCTATTGGGGGAATAAGGGAGGAAGAACACAAGAGGAGAACACAAAACTCTCCAAGATCTTGATCCCAATGATTCCTTCACAAAGGAGGGATTTGGCTTGATAGTGTTGTAGATCTAGATCTCCTCTCTCAAATCCCTCAAAGATATGCAAGAATCATGGGAGGAAGAAGGGGAGAGGGCAATATTTTTAAGGTCAACAATGGAGGAGAGAGAGTGGAAGAGCTAGCAAATATGGCCTCAAAATATGGGGAAATAATAGGGAAGAGGAGGCCCTTAAATAGGGCAAAAGAAATCTGCCCGTTTGGACCAGATTCGCGCACCACCGGAACTTCCGGTAAATAGAGACACAAAATACAGAAGAAAACAGATGTTCACCGGAACTTCTATCAGAATTTCGGCCGAAATTTCGGCCGGAATTTCCGCTTAAGCAAAAACGCTGAACAACATTGCACGAAAATTTCAATAACTTTTGATTCTAGACTCTGTTTTTGATGATCTGGGACTCATTTTGAAGAGAATGAAAAGCTCTATGTCGTGAGAATGACCACGGCAGATGCTGCAATCGGCAGCGAGTACTAGAACATGGGGCAAGGGCGGCCAGCCATCTGCGATGCGAGATGAGGGCGGAGACACAAGGATTTACCCAGGTTCGCCCCCGGAGGGTAAATACCTACTCCTGCTAGATTGTATTATGGTGGAAGTACAATGGGGCGAGCTCGTCGGCTAGGCAGCGAGTCGCTGGGTGTATGATGGAATGTATCCTCTACGTGCCCTCTAGGGAGGTTTATATAGACTCACCCCCTAAGGTTTACAGATCTCAACCGAATCAGTTAAGGTTTCAGCGAACGTTTAACCTAATCCGACTGGGCGTATCTACGCTTATGGACCTTCAGTTTCCAGTCGCTTGAGTCCACGCCAGGCCTTGATCCAGTCGCTGTCCCGCAGGTCCACTCGCCAGCATCTGGGCCAGTCGGAAACGTCCTGCTGGGTATACCCCGATAGGCATATCCCCATCAGTAGTCCCCGAGGCCGTCGTTGATTGGTCGCAGGTGGTCGCTGGCAGTCGGTATATACGGGTCTAATGTGGACGCCCAGTCGAATCGGCGGCGGGCTCCTGAATAAAGGAAAAGCTAGTTATTTTAGTCGCAATAACAGCGACCAATAAGGTCGCAGCTCGGCGAATACTCAGTCACTGTCGTAGTTATCGGGTCGGCGAATAGTCGAGTCGCGCGGAGCGACGAGTCGAGTGGATGAAGTTGGACCATCAAGTGGGGCCAAAACTAGCCGTTGGGGCAATCCAATGGTAACTTTCGGCGTAATCACCGCGTAGTAACGGCTCCCGAAATTGGCGGGTAACAACCGCTATATAAGGAGAATGACAGGTGAGCGAGGAAACACTCCTTCATCTTTCCTCCGATCTCGCCCATCTCCGCTTCCACTCCGCATCGCGATCCAACCGATCTAGAGAGCCCCGACCTCCACAAATCTTCCAACCAATGGCCCCCTCCACCGAACCATGGGGCCGATCCAAGTGCACCAGGGCGCTACTGGCGTCGTTCGAGGAGGCCGGGATCCTGCGCGCCGGCAGATGGCGCATCCCCGCGGCCGGAGAGGTGACTCCGGACCTGCGCAAGGGAGAATTCATTTGCTTCCCCAGCCACCTGGAGCGGGGGCTGGGATTTCCCACTTCTCTCTTCTTCCGGCGCTTCTGCGCCTTCTACGGGATCCAGCCATCGGACCTGGGCCCGCATAGCATCGAGCAGCTCGCCATTTTCGTGGCGTTCTGCGAGTGCTATATGGGCTGCAGGCCCTACTTCCCCCTGTGGCAAGATCTATTCCATGGGAGGATTAGTCACGAAGAATCAGGCGGCCCGATGCTGGCTGTGGGTGGCCTGACATTTCAGATGAAGTCGAAGGCATCGTTCTTCGACCTGATACTGCCAGCCAAGGCGACAAACGAGTGGAAGAAATCCTGGTTCTACGTCACCGAGGCGACTCCAGATGGCGAGGTGGCGCTTCCAAGGTACTCCGCCAACCGGCCTGAACCGCGTCGGCAAGCTCCCGCTGGACCAAAGGATGGTTGTCGACGAAATGTTGCAAACCATCCGCGGCCTAAAGAAGAAGGGCCTCCAAACCATCAATCTTTACAACTGCTGGCTCGGGCAGCGGCTCGTGCCTTTGGCCCGCCGCGACCACTATATGTACGAGTATGCGGGTAGGGACGATCAAACAAAATCCTGCCTCGTCGAGTGGAAACTCGAAGACTACATCCTGGCCCTGAATAAGATCACCCAGGCGGCGTACCTGGACGCAAAGGCCGGGGTCGCCCCCTATATCGCAAGGCGCCCAGCTCCAATGGTAAGTCACCATTTTCGTCATCATTCGCAGTCGCAGATGATGCAGTCGCGGTTATGCTGACGTTGTTTCTTTTTTATTGTAGCTGTTGAAGGGAATATGCCCGAGAGGCAATAATAAAGTGGTTATTATCGTATTCCTTATTTATGATAAATGTTTTTTTGCTATAATTGTATTAATATGGAAACGTTAATACATGTGTGTTTAATAAATAAAAAGGAAGTTCCTAGTTATGCCTCTCTCATAAACTAGCTCGTTGATTAACAAGATGATCAAGGTTTCCTGATCATGGACATTGGATGTTGCTAATAACGGGGTCACAACATTAGTGTAATGGTGTGATGAACATTCATCCGAAGTATAGCATTACGATCAAAGTCATTGAGTTTATATTGCTATAACAACTTACGAAGTGATCCTAATCCTTAGACCATGAGATCATGTCAATCACTAACACTGGAAGAGTTTCTTGATAACATCAAACGTCACACCGTAACAGGGTGATTATAAAGATGGGTTCAGAACTAATAAAGTGTTATGTTGAGGCCCATGGATCGAGAGTGGAATTTGTTCATCCCGATGACATATAGATATACTCTGGGCCCTCTCGGTGATATCACATTGGTTAGCTTGCAAGCAAGTGATTTGATCACTAGAATGTTATATCACGGGAACGAGAAAAGAGTGCATGTCAGTAACGAGATCAAACTAGGTATGGAGATACCGATGATCGAATCTCGGACATGTAATATATCACGAAACAAAAGGATTAAGATACTAGCGTAAAAGGTTCCGACGATCACAAGAAAGTCATTGTTGAATGTGTGGGAGTCAGTATGGGTCTCCAGATCCCGCTTCTGATTATTGATCCGAGAGGGGTCTCGATCATGTCTGAATTATTCACGAACCGTAGGGTGACACACTTAAGAGACACCGACATCCAATTGGAGCAAAAGTTTCATGCCGAAAAGAATAACAAGCGCAGGAATTTATTTCACTAGATACCGAAACGGGTTTTCGGGTGAAATTGCAGAAAGTGTTTCTTCATGTGAAATGAAATACTAGCAAGGGGTTATATGTGAATGTTTGTCATTAAAGTAATTGACAAAATTATGAATAAATAAAAGGAGTTTTATTTAATGAGAGTTTGCATTAAATTTGGTGGAAATTTAATGGGAATTTGAGTGGGTTTTTGAGTGGAGGGAATTGAAAGGCATTTGAGTGAGTGGAGTGTCCACCCACATGAATGTGGAAGAGGTGGGGGAAGCCCCATGGCTGGGCGCATGGCCCCTTGGGTGCCCCCTCTCCCTATAAAAGGAGCCCCCTCCCTCTCTCTCACTCACACCTCCTCGTGAAGGATCTCTCTCCCCCTCTAGAATTTATCCCCCATGGTCTCGGACTAGCGAGATACATGTTCCCGGTGGCTATTCGGCAAGAAAGGGCTGTGCTTCCGCTGCATCGCTGGAGCGAGGAGGCGGAGGTTGCTCGGTGCCTCGAACGTGTGTGCGAGCACGGATGCGCTGCTGTTTTGCGGCGCTAGGACTTCCTCTCGATCTTGAGATCGGCAAGAGATCGTCTACATCAACCACGAGTTTGGACTCGTTAAGCTTTGGCGGTCTTCAAGGGTATGTTCTATACGGATATACATCCGCCCGTTGTTTGTATCTAGTAGATAGATCTTGGTACATAGTTGTTCCCATCGTAGGAAATTTTTTGTTTTCTATGCTGCGAACCCTACAGCTGTTCCAAGTGGTGGAAGGATGGCTCCCACCCGCATACGACAAAAACTCGAGCTCATCCGTTCAGGACGGGAGCGATTCGCCACCCGCCAAAGGCGACGTCGGGAGTGAAGCGAGCGATGACGACGATGATGACGAAGACGAGCCCGTGGAAGACGCCGCCCCGATGGTTCGCAAAACTCGCGGGCAACATTAGCGTGAGCTCGAGGCGAGTAAGATCCTCGAACGTCACGATGACGATGACGATGAGCTCCCCGAGCACACCTCGTGTCGTGATGCTACGCTGTCGAAGAAGAATAAGAAGGAGGTGAAGGCTCCGCCAAGGAGGAAGACGAAGCCGGCGAAGCAGGCATCTCCGCCTCGTTCTACGACTAGTTCCGACGCCAGCAGCTCGGCTAAGGGTGAAGCGGCGCATACGACAGCAGCATCGGACGCCGCCACCCTCCTGGATGAGGTACCTCTGGACTTCCTTCCACCCCCATTCGCCCCGGTGTCTGGGTTGGGGGCTATTCCAGCCGCAGCGGCTTCGCCTCCCAGGAGAGCTCCCGCAGACGTCATCACGGAGACTCCTGCCGCGGCCTCGTCTTCGAAGAGGCCCTCTGTGTCTTGGGCACATGATGTGTTTGAGATGGGCCTCAGTTGGAAACTGGGCCCCGAGATGGAGAAGCCGACCAGCATCCGCACGGGACTGCGGTTCATACCAGTCGCCAAGTAAGTCTTGTTCGTCTGCTTGCCTTCCGTTGTAATCGGATAATTTTTCTCATATCATTGTTTCACAGGACTGGAGTTAAAAAGACCGGCCACCCTTCCATGGACAAGGTTCCGCCAGTCGTCGCTGAGGAGGACCCCTCGCGGAAGAGGAAAGCTGATGAAGTCGCTGCTCCCGTAGACAGCGCTAAGAGGGCGAAGGGCAACGATGTCGTCGCGGTTTCTGACGACACGGTAGTTGCTCCACACGATCTTCCGACTGCGGCGGAGGTGGCTTTGAAGAACAAGGAGGATGTTTCCTCGCCAGGAGTGACTGAGACGACTCCTAGTGGCGCTGGGGCGTCTGCTGCGACCTCCCCCCGTTTCATGGCCAAAGCGTCCACAGCGAGTGGCGCAATGCCAACGAGCCAGACGCCTGGGGTCGTCGAGACGGAGATCGAGCAGCGTCGCGAACACACTCCAGCCCTGCTTGCGTCTGTGGACGCGCTACAGCTCCACGGCATGCTGGGCGTAGCCATCCAGGTATGTCCAGGCCCCGAGGATCCGGCCACTGAATTTCAGTGGTCGAATTCTTTTAGTACTTTTGTAGCGTACAGTCCCCGAGTGCCTAGTCGCTGAATTTCAGCGGCTGGGCACTTAGGATTTTTGGCCTCCAGTCCCCGAGTGCCTAGTCGCTGAATTTCAGCGGGTGGGCACTTAGGATTTTTGACCTCCAGTCCCCGAGTGCCTATTCGCTGAATTTCAGCAGGTGGGCACTTAGGATTTTTGACCTCCAGTCCCCGAGTGCCTAGTCGCTGAATTTCAGCGGGTGGGCACTTAGGATTTTTGATCTCCAGTCCCCGAGTGCCTAGTCGCTGAATTTCAGCGGGTGGGCACTTAGGATTCTATTGTTGTTGACAGTTTGATTTGTGTGTAGGGCTTGCAACGTGAATCGTCCGATCGGCTTTCTGCAAAGTGTCGCGTGGAGAAGGAACTTGTTGCCTTCCAAGAAACGAACAAGGGATTCCAAGCAATCGCTGCCAAGGCAGAGGAGGTCCGCCAGGGCCTTGTCCCGGCGGGTGAGCTGACGGCGGCTCAATCTGCTTTGAGTACGGCTGAGAAGCGGATCGCTGATCTGGAGCGCGAGCTCAAGGAAGCGAAGGAGGAGGCGAGCTCGGCGGATGGGCGAGCAAAAGCTGCTGTTACGGCTGCCGCTGAAGAGCGAAAGGTCTCTGACGCCCTCGTTGTTGGGCTGCAGAACGACTTCTCCTCGCTTCAAAGTTTCATCACGGGCCTCTGCCATCCTTTGATTGGTAAATTTTCTGCCTCTGCCTGTATTCGCTGCATTGTGAAGTCGTTGTTGTACTCACTGCCGCCCTCTGTCCACAGGTCGGATTATTGACAGCTCGGAGGAGGCGTAGTCGTACGACGCGCGGTAGTGTGTGACCACTCTGGTCAACTCCGCCACGTTGTCCGCGGCTTGCATTCGAGCATATCTTCAGGAGATATAGCCCACGAAAGTGATGCCCAGCGACCTCGTCGAAATATGGCGGTATCTGGAGAAGGCGCCGTCAGTCGTCGAGTTCATGACGCGGTCGGCGTTCCGGCGCGGGGCGGCCACGGCTCTCAGCCTTGGGCTTGCCCACTTCCCGGAGGACTTCGACCTTGACGACGTGATGAGTGGCTACCCCTCGTCGATGGGCTCTGTGGAGATCTCCGAGGTGCTGAAGCTGACGGACCGGGCCGCGGTGTACTCCGATCGCGTCTGGGCGATGGGCGACCTCCTCCCCTATCAGGAGACGACTGTCGCCCCCAACGATCCTGAGCCGGAGCATCGGGACTTCAAGGTCGAGCAGCCATTCCGTGCGGCGATGGAGGGTGAGTTGACGACGTACCCGTCGAACCCGTACACGCCCTTCATTCGCAACCTGTGGCATCCCGCAAAACCACTACTAGAAAATCGCGTTGATTTTGTGCATTGCATCATCATGACATCATCATGCATATTATTTTTTTACTTAAAACTATGTTGCGAAAGACTATTGTTTTCTGAAACCAGCCCTCCTTCTATTTCAAATTAAACCCCCGAATGTTTCCAGATATTTTGTTTGTCTAAAACTAATTACAAAAGTTATTTTAAATTAAATAAAAACCTATATTATTTTTTAGGGGGCAGTCGAACGGGCCGATCCGACCTAGTCGACCACCCCCAGAATAAAATCGGTCCACCCTAAACCCCTTTTTACACACAGACCTAGTCTACCCACCCAACCAGCCACATCACCCCTCCTATCGCGAGACGCCACGTCACCCTGCCCCTTCCCCCTAACCTATCCCAGGCCGCCACCTAATCTGTAACACCCTCAGAATCGGACCTATGCAAGTTTGAGCAAAATTCGCCAAACCCGCATAGAACGATTCAAAGGTGCCCACCAGGCACTTTCGTGCGGGTGGAAAACGAAGTAATAACATTACACAACAGTCCTCGATGGGACCCACAGAACAGATATATATATATAACAGCGACTCAAAGAGTCAAGAATACATATATAATATACAAGATCCAAATCACCTTGAAAACGGTAGAGCGTCCGACTACGGACAAGAAGCAAATGGGGCTAAGAGCCCTGAAGAATAACCAATGGCGTCCATAACCCTGCCCAGGCCAAGCCGGAAGGGTAACCCTGCTAACGACGTCGATCTCAAACCTGCTTAAACAAAAGGAGTGCCGACAAAGGGCAAAGGAAAAAGAAGGAGCGTCAGTACTGAGGCCAGTACACGGCGAGGCTAGAATTCGGCGGTCCTCGCCTACATAGGTATGGTGGACTGAGCGGTAGCGACAGCATGCACTAAACAACTTATAGAGACTCGATACAACTGGCGGCAATCAGAGAGGGATAAGAAAGACCTATTCGGAACCAACCTGATACTACCACCAATCAAACCCATCCTGGCGGCTGTGAACGACTAGGAACCCCAAACGGGGCTTGTCGACACTGCGGAATCGTGCCACTATCCTAAACAGTACAGTGTGCTATCTGTCGCACAATCGTAAATAAAGCAGTAGCATGGCATAAGTACAGGATCGTAAATAAAACCTCAAACTAGTTTGTGGCCCCAAGAAATAAGACGGAATCAAGCTCTGGCTAAGGGGGGCCCATACTCCCCATATGTGGATAGCGCGATAAATCAAGGAACAGGTATCAAGTACTCGGGGTCCTACGGGACACAAGTGGGCGTTCGGAAACCAAATGTTATCTATCACCCACCGATGCCTCTGCTTATTTCAATTTTAGTTGTTAAACAGAAATTAAAGTGAACGATAAGTAAAACTATGATCATCTCCATCCTCAACATGCGGCAATACATCAACAACTGTGGCATTTGACGACACGCAACAGCACTTGAGCAAGCGACTACGACGCGCAAGTCCAACTATCTACCAAACAACAGGGAATAGGGTGTGTCCAAGGCAATATAGGGCTGCAAGGGATATCACGGGTACGGGAAACTAGAGCATCGCAACACAGATAGCAAATAGATCAACAAGAGGGAAGTGAATAGTATAAAAGTAAGATAGGTAGAAAGGGGGAGATGCTCGCCTGAAAACATTGTCGAAGGTTCAACCGAAGATCGGGGCGAAGCTCACATCAACTCAACGGCCTTATCCGCGAAGAAGCAAATCACTAGAAGGAACAACGGATGCACTATTTAATACAACGGCAGAAGATCGGCATGATGCATGTATGATGTATGGCATGGCAAAGATGCGATGCATTTAGGTCATATTGGGTGGAACTGGGGTCCCGACAATTAATTATTAGGTGGTTCGTGTTGTTTAGCTACCCCGCAATTTAAGTGTGGTTTGAGCATGGCAAATGATAGCACCGGTTCGCTACACAAGTTTATATGAGGCCGATATGAGACTAGATTTGCCCGCATATGGGCCCCATATTTAATTATACGGTGAATCGGCATAAGGCCCCCAAACCACAGATATGCATGCGAGATGAATGATTTAATGCAACAAGTTGTTATGATATTATAAAATAGGGTGTCGGGAAGGGTTCACACATTGAGGGGTCTCGACGGTCTTGGGGTTCCGGGGTTCGGGGTCGGTCTCAGGGTTCGACGGGGATCAGATCTCGGGGTTCAGGGTTCGACGAACTCGAGGTTTGGACTTCGGAATCGGGCTTCGGATCTCAACATAGCCGGTCTTGGTGACGATCTTGTCCGATGGAGATCCTGGTTCAACATCATCGCGGCCTTCGGGTCCGAAAGGTAGATCTTGGCGTCCGAGGAGAAGATCATGTTGTTCCATGGCGATCTGGGCGTTCACCGAGAGGGCTCGACAGGGTTCGGGTCTTCGGACGTCGCGAGGAAGATCCTGAGGTACCGTCGGGTTCGTTGTCGATCTTCGGGGTTTCGGCATCTCGTGATGAAGGCCTTGAGGTACCACCGTACTCGCCGGTGGCGAACTTGGGGTCGGCGCCATGGTTCGGGTTCGGTCTTGAAACCGTGAAGAAGATCTTGAGGGTGGACATCGCCGTCTTCGGTTCTTTGGGTTTTCCATGTGGCGGTCTTGAAGTGGCCTTCGGATTACACGTGGTTGTTTTTGGCGTTCCCTTGCAGAGTACTTGTCGTCCGTGAAGGAGGACTTGCCGGTCCAAGCCGAGGGTCGACCTTCGGGTATGGGGTCTCGGCCTCGGTAGATCTTGTAAGACGCAGAGCCCCCTGGATGAAGAGGATCTGGCCGACTCATACAAGCCCAACATGGCACAAAAAAATAGAAGCACACGAACTAGCACGCTGCTTCACAGAAACTGGCCATCAGGGGGGCTCGAGGGCGCCAGGGGCGAGGCTCGCCGGCGAACGGACTGGCCCGTGGTCGACTGTTCTTGCGGCGGCCGGAGGGTGAAGCAGACGACGGGGACGGCGACGACTGGCAGAGCTCGCAGGACGGGAGGGGGCGGCTCGCGACGGGCAGAGAAGGGGCGCAGAGGACGCGGCGGCGGCGAGGTCCGGAGGTCGCGCGGTGGAGCCCGGCGGACGGCGAGGCCCCGCGCCGGCGACGCTGGCCAGGAGGAGGTGAGGGCCGCGCGAGGACGCGGGCGCGCCGGCGGTGGCTGCTGGCGCAGGCGGGGCGGCGGGGTCGTCGGGAGCGCGGCCGGCTCGCGACGGGAGGCGAGGAGGAAGGTAGGGCCGCCGGAGAGGAAGGGTAAGAAGGGGGCAGGACGGTGGGGCGGTGCTCGGGAGAGGGGCAGCGAGTCGAGCGGCGGCGCGGAGCGGTGGCAAGGGACGCGGGGGCGCGCGCGGGGAAGGGCCAGGGGCGGCGGACGGCGAGGCGGCCACCGGCGACGGGGAGTGAGCCGGCGCGGTGGTTGCTGGGCGGGGTCGGGAGGAAGCGAGGTTGGGCGCGGGGCACGGGCGTCGCGTGCGGGAAGAAGATGGGGATGAGGGCGTCGGTGGGGGTGGGTTTAGCTTAGGAGAGAGAGAGGGAGTGGCTGGGCCACGTGGCCGGTTTTGGTTGGTGGGGGAAAGAGGAGAGGGTGAGGTGGCGCAAGGGGAGTGGCCAGGGTGAGGTGGAGGGTTGGGTGTGGGTAGATTTTCGGGTAGCTTTAGGATTGTCTGGTGGACCGTTTTAGTTTTCCTGGGGCGGTCGTTCGGGTCATTCGGCCCGTTCGACTGCCCCGCCAAAAATAACTTAATATTTTATTTACTTTATTTGGAACGTTTGCAAACCGAAAGCGGACAACAAAACAATCCGGTGACCCGGGGTTTGATATTTGATTAAAGTTGGGGCGTTTTAGAAAACAAAACGGGTGTTGCGAAAATAGTTTTATGCAAACAATGCATGATGATGACGATGCAATGCACAAATTCAACGCGATTTTCTAGTAGTGGTTTTGCGGGATGCCACATAATCCTACCCCTTTCCCCACCTCTGTCCACCCCACCCGCCCTCTCTCCACCCCGCGCCCCCTCCCTGTCCACACCCTCACGCGCCAGCCCCACCCGACCCCACCTGCCCACTCCCGTCGCCCAGCCCCACCCGCTAGCCCCATCGTCCTCGCCTCTAGCTGCCTCGCTCCCTCCCCATCCCGCGTCCCCACCCTCAACCTCCGTCGCCCCACCTCTCTGCTGCAAGCTTTCCGCCGGCGCCTCCCCCTCGCCCCCTCTCTCCTCGTCGGCTCGCTCCGCCGCCGCCTCTCAGCAACCCCGAGCGCCGCCACCCGCCGCCCCAGGGCCGGCCCCGGCCGCGCGGTCCCGCCGCCGCGCCGGACTCCTCCGACTGCCACCCTCCGGCTCGCCGTCCCCGCGAGCTCCGCCGACCCCGCCTCCTCACAACCTCTCCGGCCGACGCGTCTCGCCACCGACCCCCTCCGCCTCTGCTTCCCCGGTCGCCGTCGGCCACCGCGTCCCAGTCGCCTCCGCGGCCAGCGACCGCTGCAGGCCGCCCCGTCCTGCCGTCTCCCCGAGTGCGCCGCTCGCCCGCTGGCCCGCTTCTTCCCGTCCCGAGCACCTGCCGCCGCGGGACCTCCCTGGAGCTCGCCTCCTCGTCGACCTAGCCCTCCAGCGCCACCGCGGCCCCGTCACCGTCGCTGGTGGTTGCGCCCGAGCTAGCCCGAGCCTCGTGTGATGCTGTTCCTCTGCAGTGAAGCTGGCTAGCTTTTGGTCTTGTTGTTTCCCTGCGCGCGTGTGTAAGAGGGTGCATGTGCCCGTGTATGTGTCTGTTTGTCTAGTCTCTATGTGCTAGCAACACGAGGCCGCTCCAAGTTTTTCCGAGGACCCAGCTACCAGATCTGTGCCAATCCAAGCCATCATCAAGGAACGAAACAAGTACCACAACACCAACGACAGGGAACCGAACAAGATCTTCTACACGGAACGCCAAGGTCTCCGTCCCGGACCCGAAGACCGTACCTTCGCGGAACAAGTTCGCGGCCAACAACCAAAGTCGGAACCCCAAGGTCGTCAACACGGACTCGGAGGATCCCCGGACGACGAGCCCTTCATCTCGGACGCCAAGTTTGTCGAGAACCCGGACGCCAAGGTCGCCGATGCGAATACGACAAGTACTTCATCCCGAACGCCATGACCGTCGACATGACCCGAAGACCACGGATGCGCCAAGACCTACTCTGTTATCCGAGAACGATCCCGTCAAACCCTGAACCCTGAGACCGACCCCGAACCCCCGGAACCCCAGGATCTGCCGAACCCTAATGTGTGACCCTTTCTCCCGAGCCCTATTTTATAAATGCCATCTATATAATTGTTGCATATTAAATTGTCATTCTCGCATGCATATTGTCATGTGGTTTGGGGGCCTTATGCCGATTCACCTCATAATTAAATATGGGGCCCATATGCGGGCAAATCTAGTCTTATATTGGCCTCATTTAAATTTGTGTAGCGAACCGGTGCTATCTTTTGTCTTGATAATGCAACATTTAAAATGCGGGGTAGTTAAGTAACTTGAACCTTTTAATTAATTGTCGGGACCCCGGTTCCGCTTAATATTGCCTAATCGCATCGCACCCTTGCCATGTCATACATCATACATGCATCATGCCGATCTTTTGCCGTAGTATTAAATATTGCATCCGGTGTTTATTCTAGTGTTTTGCTTCTTCGCGGATAAGGCCGTTGAGTTGATGCGAGTGTCGACCCGATCTTCGGATGAACCTTCGGCAATGTTTTCAGGCGAGCATCTCCCCCTTTCTACCTATCTTACTTTTATAGTATTTATTCCCTCCTGTTGATCTATTGATATCTGTGTTGCGTTGCTCTAGTTTTCGTACCCGTGATATCCCTTGCAGCCTTATATTGCCTTGGACACATCCTATTACCTGTTGTTTGGTAGATAGTTGGACTTGCGCGTCGTAGTCGCTTGCTCAAGCGCTGATGCGTGTCGTCAAGTACCTCAGTTGTTGGAAGACTGCCATATGCTTTATGTTGGAGATGATCATGACTTTAATTACTGTTTAACAACTAAAATTGAAGTAAATAAGCAGAGGCAAAGGTGGGCAATAGATGTTATTTGGTTGTTAACCGTCCACTTGTGTCCCGTAGGACCCCGAGTACTTGATACCTGTTCCTTGAATATTCGCGCTATCCACATCCGGGAGGATTATGGGACCCCCCTGAGCCAGAGCTTGATTCATTATTATTTCTTGGGGCCACAAACTAGTTTGAGGTTTTATTTACGATCCTGTACTTATGCCATGCTTTACTGCTTTATTTACGATTGTGCGAGGAGCACCTGTACTGTTTAGGTAAGCGGAGTGTTTTCGCGGTATCGACAAGCCCAGTTTTGGGTTCCCAGTCGTTTACAGCCATTGTCGCAAACCTTGAGTCCGTCTCGGAGTCATCCAGCTTCGTTGCGGGTCTACTCAATGGGGTGGACCCCTGAAATAATTCTGAATCCTGTGATTGCTTTGTCGTGAAGGCCTCGTTGGGTTTTGATTTGGTTTTTTCGAGGTTGATCGAGTGTGTGTTGCTATTTGTGCACCCCTGCAGGGTAAAACTTTCTGAAAGCCGTGTCCGCGGTTATGGACGACTTGGAGCACAGTATCTCGATCATAGACAACTATAACTAAAGTAGTGCTATAAACTTGACTTTATAATGACTAGTAATCAGCTTCACTATAATGGAATGGCTAAATAAAACTGCCAACAAGTGCTTGTTTGGGTTGTCGCTTGCGACCATTGTACCTGACTAGTAAATATTGCAACTATAACGAAATGGTTAAATAAAAGTACCAACAACTGCTGGGTTTTGGGTTATCTCATGCTATTTGTATCTGACTAGTAAGTGTTGCAACTACAACGGAATGGTTAACTAAAACGGCCCACTGCTTATTTCAGCAGGATGATTACCTCTACCTGACTAGTAATTGCTGCAACGATAACTGAATAAATAAAACTGCCAACTGTGTGAGTTCCTCGGTTGACTTCCTCGTTTGGTCTCGAGGGGGAAATACTAGGATGGGTTCGTTTGGTGGTGGTATCAGTTTTGGGTTCCGAATAGGTCTTTCTTATCCCTCTCTGATGGCCGACAGTTATATCGAGTCTCTATAGGATATTTAGTGCATGCTGCCGCTGCCGCTTAGTCCACCATATCTATGTAGGCGAGGACCGCCGAATTCTAGCCTCGCCGTGTACTGGCCTCAGTACTGACGCTCCTCTTTTTCCTTTACCCTTTGTCGGCACCCCTTTTGTTTAAGCAGGTTTTGAGATCGACGTCGTTAGCAGGGTTACCCTTCCGGCTTGGCCTGGGCAGGGTTATGGACGCCATTGGTTATTCTTCAGGGCTCTTAGCCCCATTTGCATCTTGTCCGTAGCTGGACGCTCTATCATTTTCAATGTGATTTGGATCTTTGTATATTATATCTGTATTATTGACTCATCGAGTCGCTGTTGTATATATATCTGTTCTGTGGGTCCCATCGAGGACTGTTGTGTAATGTTATTACTTCGTTTTCCACCCGCACGAAAGTGCCTGGTGGGCACCTTTGAATCGTTTCTATGCGGGTTTGGCGAGAATCGCTGAAACTTGCATAGGGTCGATTCTGAGGGTGTTACAGAGTGGTATCAGAGCTCAGCAGTTACGATACCCCACAAGTCCAGCCTGTAGGATAACCTAGCTAACGGCCAAAGTAGAGTGTCAAAACTATTTTGCAAAATCGGTTGGATAGTTCAGATTAGGTCTGATTTTACTCCTTACCCCTCTGCTGCACTCCTCTCACCTCTGCGTGTTTTGAATCCGCTCTCTTCTGTCTCTTCGAATCCAGGATTTCTCGTGGTTTGGTTTCCTTCGTACCTTCAGGGTTTCGCTTTCTTCCTTTTATAACGGAGGTGCTACGATCATCCAAAACCGCAACTTGTCTGTTGTAACCTTCATCCAATCTTTTGTTCTTGAACTCTTTATCTATATGTGTACCTTGCTGGATATCCGTGTCGTTGAAAAACATATGAGAAGGACGAGCATTGGTGAAGTTGGAGTATACCTTGAGCATGTGTTGTTCATGCCAATGGAACCATCGCGGAACCTAAACATTGTGTCTTTCATACGAGTTCTGTTGTATCTTCCAGTGTTTTCCGATGTGATGACCTCATCTACATCAGATCCAATGCAGAGCTGGCATCATCCCTTTGTTCCGGATACCGCTTATGAAGATCTTCATTCTAAAATTTCGAGAGTTGAGTTGCCTGATTTTCCTATTCATGTATAGAGTTGATAGTTTGGGTACGGAATGGACTGATCACCCTACCCGACTCTTACTGTTCGCTCTGTACATCGAACTGGTGGATCAATGTAACTTTTCCTCGTCTAATGGAAGTTAGAGGTGGCCTTATCGTTTGATACCTCTACCTTCGTCCTTTGTTTCTCCGGAGTGTTCTCTCGACGGTCAGGAACAACGACCCTTTGTTGGTGGTGTCGCTGATTTCAAGATGGAGGATGAACCCTTGTTAGTGGTGTCGCGAGGATCTACACGAAGCGAGAAGACGCAGATCGCCGACCTTCTTTCCGGTACCATGAGGCGGATCTCGAGGGCGAGATCCATTGTTAGTGGTGTCGAATTGTGGCATCCCGCAAAACCACTACTAGAAAATCGCGTTGATTTTGTGCATTGCATCATCATGACATCATCATGCATATTATTTTTTTACTTGAAACTATGTTGCGAAAGACTATTGTTTTCTGAAACCAGCCCTCCTTCTATTTCAAATTAAACCCCCGGATGTTTCCAGATATTTTGTTTGTCTAAAACTAATTATAGAAGTTATTTTAAATTAAATAAAAACCTATATTTTTTTTAGGGGGCAGTCGAACGGGCCGATCCGACCTAGTCGACCACCCCCAGAATAAAATCGGTCCACCCTAAACCCCTTTTTACACCCAGACCTAGTCTACCCACCCAACCAGCCACATCACCCCCTCCTATCGCGAGACGCCACGTCACCCTGCCCCTTCCCCCTAACCTATCCCAGGCCTCCACCTAATCCTACCCCTTTCCCCACCTCTGTCCACCCCACCTGCCCTCTCTCCACCCCGCGCCCCCTCCCTGTCCACACCCTCACGCGCCAGCCCCACCCGGCCCCGCCTGCCCACTCCTGTCGCCCAGCCCCACCCGCTAGCCCCATCGTCCTCGCCTCTAGCTGCCTCGCTCCCTCCCCATCCCGCGTCCCCACCCTCAACCTCCGTCGCCCCACCTCTCTGTTGCAAGCTCGCCGTTGGCGCCTCCCCCTTGCCCCCTCTCTCCTCGTCGGCTCGCCCCGCCGCCGCCTCTCAGCAACCCCGAGCGCCGCCACCCGCCGCCCCAGTGCCGACCCCGGCCGCGCGGTCCCGCCGCCGCGCCGGACTCCTCCGACCGCCACCCTCCGGCTTGCCGTCCCCGCGAGCTCCGCCGACCCCGCCTCCTCACAACCTCTCCGGCCGACGCGTATCGCCACCGACCCCCTCCGCCTCTGCTTCCCCGGTCGCCGTCGGCCACCGTGTCCCCGTCGCCTCCGCGGCCAGCGACCGTTGCAGGCCGCCCCGTCCTGCCGTCTCCCCGAGTGCGCCGCTCGCCCGCTGGCCCGCTTCTTCCCGTCCCGAGCACCTGCCGCCGCGGGACCTCCCTGGAGCTCGCCTCCCCGTCGACCTCGCCCTCCAGCGCCACCGCGGCCCCGTCACCGTCGCCGGTGGTTGCGCCCGAGCTAGCCCGAGCCTCGTGTGATGCTGTTCCTCTGCAGTGAAGCTGGCTAGCTTTTGGTCTTGTTGTTTCCCTGCGCGCGTGTGTAAGAGGGTGCATGTGCCCGTGTATGTGTCTGTTTGTCCAGTCTCTGTGTGCTAGCAACACGAGGCCGCTCCAAGTTTTTCCGAGGACCCAGCTACCAGATCGGTGCCAATCCAAGCCATCATCAAGGAACGAAACAAGTACCACAACACCAACGACAGGGAACCGAACAAGATCTTCTACACGGAACGCCAAGGTCTCCGTCCCGGACCCGAAGACCGTACCTTCGCGGAACAAGTTCGCGGCCAACAACCAAAGTCGGAACCCCAAGGTCATCAACACGGACTCGGAGGATCCCCGGACGACGAGCCCTTCATCTCGGACGCCAAGTTTGTCGAGAACCCGGACGCCAAGGTCGCCGATGCGAATACGACAAGTACTTCATCCCGAATGCCATGACCGTCGACATGACCCGAAGACCACGGATGCGCCAAGACCTACTCCGTTATCCGAGAACGATCCCGTCGAACCCTGAACCCTGAGACCGACCCCGAACCCCCGGAACCCCAGGATCTGCCGAACCCTAATGTGTGACCCTTTCTCCCGAGCCCTATTTTATAAAGGCCATCTATATAATTGTTGCATATTAAATTGTCATTCTCGCATGCATATTGTCATGTGGTTTGGGGGCCTTATGCCGATTCACCTCATAATTAAATATGGGGCCCATATGCGGGCAAATCTAGTCTTATATTGGCCTCATTTAAATTTGTGTAGCGAACCGGTGCTATCTTTTGTCTTGATAATGCAACATTTAAAATGCGGGGTAGTTAAGTAACTTGAACCGTTTAATTAATTGTCGGGACCCCGGTTCCGCTTAATATTGCCTAATCGCATCGCACCCTTGCCATGTCATACATCATACATGCATCATGCCGATCTTTTGCCGTAGTATTAAATATTGCATCCGGTGTTTATTCTAGTGTTTTGCTTCTTCGCGGATAAGGCCGTTGAGTTGATGCGAGTGTCGACCTGATCTTCGGATGAACCTTCGGCAATGTTTTCAGGCGAGTATCTCCCCCTTTCTACCTATCTTACTTTTATAGTATTTATTCCCTCCTGTTGATCTATTGCTATCTGTGTTGCGTTGCTCTAGTTTTCGTACCCGTGATATCCCTTGCAGCCTTATATTGCCTTGGACACATCCTATTACCTGTTGTTTGGTAGATAGTTGGACTTGCGCGTCGTAGTTGCTTGCTCAAGCGCTGTTGCGTGTCGTCAAGTACCTCAGTTGTTGGAAGACTGCCATATGATTTATGTTGGAGATGATCATGACTTTAATTACTGTCCACTTTAATTACTGTTTAACAACTAAAATTGAAGTAAGTAAGCAGAGGCACAGGTGGGCAATAGATGTTATTTGGTTGTTAACCGTCCACTTGTGTCCCGTAGGACCCCGAGTACTTGATACCTGTTCCTTGAATCTTCGCGCTATCCACATCCGGGAGGATTATGGGACCCCCCTGAGCCAGAGCTTGATTCATTCTTATTTCTTGGGGCCACAAACTAGTTTGAGGTTTTATTTACGATCCTGTACTTATGCCATGCTTTACTGCTTTATTTACGATTGTGCGAGGAGCACCTGTACTGTTTAGGTAAGCAGAGTGTTTTCGCGGTATCGACAAGCCCAGTTTTGGGTTCCCAGTCGTTTACAGCCATTGTCGCAAACCTTGAGTCCGTCTTGGAGTCAGCTAGCTTCGTTGCGGGTCTACTCAATGGGGTGGCCCCCTAAAATAATTCTGAATCCTGTGATTGCTTTGTCGTGAAGGCCTCGTTGGGTTTTGATTTGGTTTTTCCGAGGTTGATCGAGTGTGTGTTGCTATTTGTGCACCCCTGCAGGGTAAAACTTTCTGAAAGTCGTGTCCGCGGTTATGGACGACTTGGAGCACAGTATCTCGATCATAGACAACTATAACTAAAGTAGTGCTATAAACTTGACTTTATAATGACTAGTAATCAGCTTCACTATAATGGAATGGCTAAATAAAACTGCCAACAAGTGCTTGTTTGGGTTGTCGCTTGCGACCATTGTACCTGACTAGTAAATATTGCAACTATAACGGAATGGTTAAATAAAAGTACCAACAACTGTTGGGTTTTGGGTTATCTCATGCTATTTGTATCTGACTAGTAAGTGTTGCAACTACAACGGAATGGTTAACTAAAATGGCCCACTGCTTATTTCAGCAGGATGATTACCTCTATCTGACTAGTAATTGCTGCAACGATAACTGAATAAATAAAACTGCCAACTGTGTGAGTTCCTCGGTTGACTTCCTCGTTTGGTCTCGAGGGGGAAATACCAGGATGGGTTCGTTTGGTGGTGGTATCAGTTTTGGGTTCCGAATAGGTCTTTCTTATCCCTCTCTGATGGCCGACAGTTATATCGAGTCTCTATAGGATGTTTAGTGCATGCTGCCGCTGCCGCTCAGTCCACCATACCTATGTAGGCGAGGACCGCCGAATTCTAGCCTCGCCGTGTACTGGCCTCAGTAATGACGCTCCTCTTTTTCCTTTGCCCTTTGTCGGCACCCCTTTTGTTTAAGCTGGTTTTGAGATCGACGTCGTTAGCAGGGTTACCCTTCCGGCTTGGCCTGGGCAGGGTTATGCACGCCATTGGTTATTCTTCAGGGCTCTTAGCCCCATTTGCATCTTGTCCGTAGCTGGACGCTCTATCATTTTCAAGGTGATTTGGATCTTTGTATATTATATCTGTATTCTTGACTCATCGAGTCGCTGTTGTATATATATCTGTTCTGTGGGTCCCATCGAGGACTGTTGTGTAATGTTATTACTTCGTTTTCCACCCGCACGAAAGTGCCTGGTGGGCACCTTTGAATCGTTTCTATGCGGGTTTGGCGAGAATCGCTGAAACTTGCATAGGGTCGATTCTGAGGGTGTTACACAACCGCAGGGGTGGCGGCGAGTCGTCGTCGAAACCCGCGGAGTAGAAACATTGTGCCCTGGGGCGTTGGTAGAAATTGGCCATTGGACTCAACTTGTATTTTGGAACGACTTTGTTCTGCTGTAATGAAACTCCATGTTATTTTGTGAATTGTTTCGTGATTTTGAATGCTAATTGGACGAGTCCCCGAGCGCGTCCGCCCTTTTTATGGGGTTTACCTCGTTTGTTATGTGTTTGTGATTTTGAATGTTTTGGTCAATTGTTTTGCTATTGAGGTCGACTCCCCCGAGCTCGGAGAGCCAGTCGCAGGGCGACTCCCGTGGGTGCTCTTTACTTGGCCGTTTTCCCTTGCGCGTACGAGGTTGGGTGGCCGAGTCCCCGAGCGTGGTACTTGGTGGTTCTAGTCGCAGCTCCAGGGTGGGTGAGGACTGAGCGCGTTAGAGTAAGCGCGTCACTCCTGCCTGATCCGAAGGATCAGCCGCATGGCGAGTCCTGGGCATGCTCTCATACCTAGCGTTTTTCCCTAGTCGCTCGTGCTCGACTGGTCGTTAGTCCCCGAGCGTGGTACTTGGCCGTTCGAGTCGCTGTGCCGAGGATGCGGAGGACCTTGGTCACTGTGAGGAACGAGGGCAGTTGTCTTGGCTCGTCAAGCCAGTCGAGCTAGGAGACTCCAATGGGGCTCCAGGTTGGCGTTTTTCGTGGACGTTGCGAGTCCTGGGGTAACCCAGTGCCCTCTGAACGCACTACTTGGCCGTGTCGGTCGCTGTACCACAGGTTGACTTCTGTGGTTAGCTTGACGCTGTTATTACGAGTGCGAGTGGCACAAGACACGGAGAGTAGACGCAATTTGCGGTAACCAATCTCTTTTAATTCATAGCAGGTGAAGAGTACATGTATGGAATTCTAGGAGTAGAATTTCCGTAGGAGGTTTACATTCCACGGTCGCTTGACGTCGAGTTTCCCGTCTCCTAGGACGTCGATGAGGTAGTAGGCGTCGTTGTCGAGGACTCGCCCGATGGCGAATGGTCCCTCCCAAGGGGGGATAGCCTGTGCATGCCCTTCTTGTCCTGGATGAGGCGTAGCACCAGATCGCCTTCCTGGAAAGTGCGAGTTCTTACTCGCCGGCTATGGTAGCGGCGGAGCCCTTGTTGGTAGATGGCGGTGCGGGAGCGATCTAGGTCGCGTGCTTCGTCGAGTTGGTCGACTCCATCCTGGTGTGCGAGTTCGTTTGCGGCCTCCGTGTAGTGGACAACCCTGGGCGAGTCGTGCTCTAGGTCGGTGGGCATGACTACCTCGGCGCCATACACCATGAAGAAGGGGGTGAACCCTGTCGACCTGTTGACGGAAGTGCGGATGCCCCAGATGACGAAGGGTAGCTCCTCGACCTAGCACCCGGCGGTGCGCTCGAGTGGTACTTGGAGCCGTGGCTTCAGGCCATGGAGGATGCTCTGGTTGGCTCGTTCCGCCTAGCCGTTTGACTCCGGTGAGCGACTGAGGCGAGGTCGAGTCGGATGTGATGTTCCTCGCAGAACTCGGCCATGGCTCCTTTGGCGAAGTTGGTGCCGTTGTCCGTGATGATGCTGTTTGGGAACCCATAGCGATAGATGAGCTCGTGTAGGAACTTGGTGGCGGTCTTCCCGTCGCATTTCTGGACTGGCTTGGTCTCCACCCATTTTGTGAATTTGTCGACTGCGACTAGGAGGTGGGTGAAGCCGGAGGGGGCCTTTTTGAAAGGGCCTACCATGTCCATATCCCACACGGTGAACGGCCAGGTGATGGGGATTGTCTTGAGCACCGAGCTCGGCACGTGGGTCTGGTTGGCGTACTTCTGGCACCCGGCGCACCGCTGGACAATGTCGACAGCGTTTGCGTGCTGCGGTGGGCCAGTAGAAGCCATGTCGCATAGCCTTTGCGACCAGAGAGCGGGCGCCGGCGTGGTGGCCGCAGTCACCGGAGTGGATGTCGTGGAGGATTTTGCGTCCTTCAGCGGGTTGGACGCAGCGTTGGAACACGCTGGTCACGCTGCGCTTGTGGAGCTTTCCGTCGATGATGATGAAGGACTTGCAGCGGCGTGCAATCATCCGGGCGTCTGTTTCGTCTGCTGGCAAGGTGCCTCCCTCTAGGTAGGCGATGTACGGAGTAGTCCAGTCCTCTAGCTCGGCGATGAGTGCGACCAGGGCTGCCTCTGGTTGCAGCGGGACTCCGATGTCGATATCCCTTGGGGGAGAGACGGAAGACTTGGTGATGGTGTCGAGGAAGACACCGGCGGGTGGTGCGAGTCGAGCCAAGCCGATACGAGAGAGTGCGTCGGCCTCCTCGTTCTTCCGCCTGTCGATCCACTGCGAAGTGTCCGCCCAGCTTGTCCACTGCTTGGTGGTATGCCGCCATGGTGGGGGAGACGGCGTCGCAGGTGCCAGCGACTTGCCCAGGGACGAGGTCGGAGTCTCCGTAGCAACGTAGTTGGTTGACATTCATCTCCTTTGCGGCTCACATGCCGTGGAGTAGTGCCTCGTACTCGTCCATGTTGTTGGTGCAGGGGGTGAAGTCGAGGAAGAGGACGTAGCGTAGCTTGTCGCCCTTCGGAGAGGTTAGCACGATCCCTGCTCCTGCGCCGTCCGCATTCTTGGAGACGTCGAAGTGTAAACTCCAGTAGTGGAGGTATGGCAGCTTTTCTGGCTGCTGGGCCTCCTCCCAGTCGGCGATGAAGTCCGCGAGATCCTGCGACTTGATTGATTTGCACGGCTCATACTTGATGTTGTGGACGCCGATCTCGACGGCCCAGTTGGCGACTCACCTGGTCGCCTCACGGTTGCGGATGATGTCCTGCAACGGTGCTGAGGAGACGACCGTTATCGGGTGCTCCTGGAAGTAGTGTGGCAGTCGGCGCTATGCTCTGAAGACCGCGTATACCAGTTTCTGGTATTGCGGGTAGCGCTGGCGTGACTCGGTGAGGACCTCGCTGATATAGTACACTGGTCGTTGCACTGGGCGCTCCTTTCCTTCCTCTGGTCGCTCAACGACCATGACGGCGCTGACGACGCGCTCGGAAGCCGCGACGTAGACCAGCATGGGTTCCTTGTCGACGGGGGCGGTGAGTAGCGGTGCTGCGAGTATCACCTTTATGAGGTCGCGGAGCGCATCATCCGCCTCCTTGTCCCACTGGAAGGTGGGGTTCTTGCGCATCAGGCGGTATAAGGGCATCGCCTTTTTGCCCAATCGGGGTATAAAGCGACTGAGAGCCGCGACTCGCCCGGCCAGCTTCTGGATGTCGCACGGGCACTCGGGTTTGCCGAGTCGAGCGATCGTGTCGATCTTGGTGGGATTCGCCTCGATCCCGCGCTTGGAGACGACGTATCCCAGTAGCTTCCCTGCTGGTACACCGAAGGTGCATTTGCCTGGGTTTAGCTTTATCTTGTATTTCCGCAGGTTGGCGAATGTTTCCGCCAGGTCGGCGAGTAGGTCGCTCTGGCGAGCGGACTTTACTACCACGTCGTTGATGTAGACGTGGATATTGCGGCCAATTTGGTTCGCAAGGCACTCCTGCATGCACCGCTGGTAGGTCGCCCCGGCGTTCTTGAGGCCGAAGGTCATGGCAGTGTAGCAGAAGGCTCCGAATGGCGTGATGAACGCCGTCTTCTCTTTGTCCTCAACAGACATTTTGATCTGGTTGTACCTAGAGTAGGCGTCGAGGAAGCATAGCGACTCCAAGCCCGCGGTGGAATCGATTATTTGGTTGATCCGCGGGAGGACGAATTGCTCCTTCGGGCAGGCGCTGTTTAAGTTTGTGTAATCGATACACATCCTCCAGGTCCCATTTTTCTTCTCGACCGGGACTGGGTTTGCCAGCCACTTGGAGTATTTGATTGGCCGGATGAAGCCTGCAGCGAGTAGACGCTGCACCTCCTCGGCGATTGCACGGCGGCACTCTTCATTGAAGGGCCGCAGCGACTGCTTGACAGGTCGCACTTTGGGGTCGGCGTTGAGTTTGTGCTCAGCGAGTTCCCTAGGGACACCAGGCATGTCAGAGGGCTTCCATGCAAAGATGTCCCTGTTCTCAAGGAGGAACTCGATGAGCGCTCCTTCCTATGCTGGGCTCATGCCCGTCCCGATCGTCACCGTCTGGTTGGAGTCGCCTGGGACTAGCTCGACGGTGCGGGTATGCGTTGTTGCCTCGAAGGCTGAGGTATTGCCGCCCTCCGAGTTGGGCTTCTTGAGTATGGTGGGGTCATCGTTGTTGACCCCACTCGCGTATTTGGCGAGCTCGTCGGCGTGGTTGGCCTCTGCCGCGATGACGGCGTCGGCGAGTTCGGGTCCTTTGGCCTCGCACTCGGCGGCCATGTCGGGGTCGCCGTGGATGGTGATGACGCCACGTGGTCCGGGGAGCTTCATCGCGTTGTACGCGTAGTGGGGCGCCGCCATGAACTTGGCGAACGCCTGACGCCCCAAGACGCAGTGGTAGGGGCTGTCGAAGGGCACCAGCTCGAAGACGATCCGCTCGGTGCGGAAGTTTGCCGGTGTGCCGAAGGTGACTGGCAGCGTGACCTTGCCGATCGGGTACGCCTTCCGACCGGGGACGATGCCGTGGAACGTGGTGTAGGTCGTCTCGACCATCGACTGCGGGAGCCACAGTCGCCTGAAGGTGTCCAGGTACAGGATGTTGATGGATCTGCCGCCGTCCATCATTGTCTTGGGGAGCCAGTAGTCTCCTACCTTGGGCTTGACCACCAGGGCGACTCGGCCTGGGTACTCGATTCGTGGCGAGTGGTCCTGGCGGCTCCAAGTGATTGGTTGCTCCGACCAGTTGAGGAACTGGGGAACGTCCACCTGGGCCACCGCGTTGACGGCGACGACGCGGGCTATGACCTTCTTATCGCGCGGGCTATGACCTTCATGTTGATGGATCTGCCGCCGTCCATCAATGTCTTGGGGGAGCCAGTAGTCTCCTACCTTGGGCTTGACCACCAGGGCGACTCGGCCTGGGTACTCGATTCATGGCGAGTGGTCCTGGCGGCTCCAAGTGATTGGTTGCTCCGACCAGTTGAGGAACTGGGGAACGTCCACCTGGGCCACCGCGTTGACGGCGACGGTGCGGGCAATGACCTTCTTCTCGCGCTTCGTGTTGAAGCTTGTGAAGGTGTGGAGCGAGCCGGCCACGCTGCCAAATTTTCCGCCGTTTGGAGGGTTGTTGTCGGGGTCTTCCCGCACGTGCCGTGCCTTCTCGATCTCCTTGAGAGAGTGGCAGTCGGCGGTCGTGTGCGTAGAGGGCTTTCCTTCCCTGCTGTGAAATACACAAGGTTGGTTAAGGAGGGCCGCGGGGTCGATCCTTGGCTTCGCCTTGTAGTTGCCGCCGTCGTGGCGTTGCCCCCATCGTGGCGGAAGCTCTTGGGCTCACGCTGCGCGTACCCAGCATTGGCGACGAAGTCGACTCGCCCATCACTGCGGCGCTTGCCGGTGAGGCGAGTGTTGTTGTAGCGTAGATCGGATCGTCGTCCATTGTCATTGCCGCTCGTGCGGCGTTGTCCTCCCGACTCGTCATCCGTTTCTTGGTTTGGGTCTTCCTTCGCATATCTTTTGGCGATCTCTAGGAGATCCGGTATGTTGTCGAGTGTGCGGTATGCTTGTTTGAGCTTGGCGGCCAGGGGCTCGTAGCGGCACGAGGTCTTGAAGCAGTGGATTGCGGTGTCTGGGTGGATACCGACCGCGTTGTACCACAATTCTTGCCACCGTTGGACCCAGCTGCGGGTCGACTCGCGAGGTCCCTGGACGCATCGTTCTAGGTCCTCGATGGTGGTGGCACGGGTGTATGAACCCTCAAAGTGCCTGACGAAGGCGTCACGCGCTCGGCCGGGTATCTTTCTCCTCAGATCATCGGTCCGAAGCACCGGGGCCCGAGTCGACTAAGCGACCCCCTCGGCTCGCCGTCGCGGCGGTTGGTTATGGTATGCCACAGGTCATCGGGTTGGCGTGCGCGCCAGCTCTGGTTGTTGATGATGTGGGTGCGGGCGTCGACGGGCTGACCGTTGGCAGCGACGAAATTGGTCGCCGACCGGGGGTCGTTGGTGGAGAGTTGCAGTGGTTCGGGTGGCGGGCAGTTGAGGGTGTTTGCCGCCAAGGGGATGAAGGGAATATGCCCTGAGAGGCAATAATAAAGTGTTTATTATGTGTATTCCAAGTATATGATAGATGTTTATTTTGCATTGCTATAATTGTATTAATACGGAAATGTTAATACATGTGTGTTTTACAAACAAACAGAAAGTTCCTAGTTATGCCTCTCTCATAAACTAGCTCGTTGATTAATAAGATGATCAAGGTTTCCTGATCATGGACATTGGATGTTGTTAATAACGGGATCACAACATTAGTGTAATGGTGTGATGAACATTCATCCGAAGTATAGCATTACGATCAAAGTCATTGAGTTTATATTGCTATAACAACTTACGAAGTGATCCTAATCCTTAGAGCATGAGATCATGTCAATCACTAACACCGGAAGAGTTTCTTGATAACATCAAACGTCACACCGTAACAGGGTGATTATAAAGATGGATTCAGAACTAATAAAGTGTTATGTTGAGGCTCATGGATCGAGAGTGGAATTTGTTCATCCCGATGACGGATAGATATACTCTGGGCCCTCTCGGTGATATCACATTGATTAGCTTGCAAGCAAGTGATTTGATCACTACAATGTTATATCACAGGAACGAGAAAAGAGTGCATGTCGGTAACGAGATCAAACTAGGTATGGAGATACCGATGATCGAATCTCGGACATGTAATATATCGTGAAACAAAGGGATTAAGATACTAGCGTAAAAGGTTCCGACGATCACAAGAAAGTCATCGTTGAATGTGTGGGAGTCAGTATGGGTCTCCTGATCCCGCTTCTGATTATTGATCCGAGAGGGGTCTCGATCATGTCCGCATTATTCACGAACCGTAGGGTGACACACTTAAGAGACACCGACATCCAATTGGAGCAAATGTTTAATGCCGAAAGAATGAACAAGCGCAGGAATTTATTTCACTAGATACCGAAACAGGTTTTCGGGTGAAATTGCATAAAGTGGTTATGCATGTGAAATAGAATTCTAGCAAGGGGTTATTTGTGAATGTTTTTCATTAAAGTAATTGAAAAAATTCTGAATAAAATAAAAGAGTTTTATTTAATGAGAGTTTGCATTAAATTTGGTGGAAATTTAATGGGAATTTGAGTGGACTTTTGAGTGGAGGGAATTTAAAGGAGATTTGTGAGTGGAGTGTCCACCCACATGAAGAGGGGAGGGAAAGGGGGCAGCCCCCATGCGCCGGCCACCCCCTTGGGGTTCCCCCCTCCTCCTATAAAAGGAGCCCCCCTCCTCACTTGTCTCTCACACCTCCTCGTGAAGGATCTCTCTCCCCCTCTAGAATTTATCCCCCATGGTATCGGACTAGCGAGATACATGTTCCCGATGGCTATTCGGCAAGAAAGAGTTGTGCTTCCGCTGCATCGCTGGAACGAGGAGGCGGAGGTTGCTCGGTGCCTCGAACGTGTGTGCGAGCACGGATGCGCTGCTGATTTGCGGCGCTAGGACTTCCTCTCGATCTTGAGATCGGCAAGAGATCGTCTACATCAACCACGAGTTGAACTCGTTAAGCTTTGTCGGTCTTCAAGGGTATGTTCTCTACGGATATACATCCGCCCGTTGTTTGTATCTAGTAGATAGATCTTGGTATATAGTTCACATTGTAGGAAATTTTTTGTTTTCTATGCTGCGAACCCTACAGTGGTATCAGGGCCGGATCTATGTGTAGATACTTTACACGGGTAGTACACATATGAGTATGTGGGCGATGATGATCATGTTGTTGCTCCTTTGTTGTAATTTTGGATATTGGTGGCATAGTTGGATGAAGCGGCCCGGACAAACTTTACATGTCCTCGCACATGAGACCTGTTCCACGCTTGACATGCAACTAGTTTGCATAAGTGGGTAGCGGGTGTCTGTCTCTCCTACTATAGTCAATATCTATTTTGCAAGCGAGTTGTCAACAATTTGATTATCCTCGTTGTGGTTCATGTTCGTAGGTAAGAACGGTTCTATCTCGAAAGCCCTAAGCCACGTAAAACTTGCAATGGATAAATTAGAGGCGTCTAGTTTAGATTGTTGCTGGGCTAGTGTTATGATATGGTAGTGTTGTAAGTAGAAGTATGAGATGATACTCTTACAACACACATAGCGTGTAAAATCCATAGACCTTGGATTTACACATATAGGTATGATAGTGATCATACCACGATGCACATGATAGAGATCATCTGCGGGAACCATATAATTTCACTAATAAACATATGATGTTTGATAGCATCTTATATTGCTTGTTTAGCGCTTTGTTAGCATAATAAGATGATCCCTCATTTAAATATCAAGATAAGAATGTGTTCTTCCTTTAGTATGCACCAATTATGTTTTCGTCGCTCCAAGACATCACGTGATGATCGGGTGTTCTTGGATCCACGATCATATTTCGGGTGTAAAACAGTTACACACGCGAATACTAAGGTTCTAACTTGGCGAGCCTAGCATGTACAGACATGGCCTCGGAACACTGACCAAAAGGTTAAGCATGAGTCATATAGTTGATATGATGCCCATTTGATGCTCGCCTTTGAAGCTATACCGACTCACGTGATGATCGGACTTGGTGTAGTGGATTTGGTTCATGTAATCACCAAAAAGGCACGAGGGATGTCGTTTTTGAGTGGGAGTTCATTTGTAATATAGATTAGTTGAACTCAATCTATCATACACTTAGTCTAAACTTTACAAATTCTGTTGTAGATGGCACCACCTGCTTTTAATTTCAATGTGTTCATGGAGAAAGAGAAACTAGCAACGAACGGTAGCAACTTTACCGAATGGGCCATGAATTTGAGGATTCTCCTCTCTGCTGCACAAAAACAATATGTGCTAGAAGCGTCGTTAGGCCCCCGACCTTTAGATGATGCCCCTGACGAGGAGAAGAATGTCTATCATACTCGTCAGTAGGACCACAACTTAGTTCATTGCGGCATATTGTATGGGCTAGAGCCGGAACTTCGAAAGCGTTTCGAAAATGGCAATGCATTTGATATAATGGGTGAGTTGAAAATGATTTTCGACACACATGCTGCTGTAGAGAGCTACAACGCTTCAGAAAAGTTCTTTAGTTGCATGATGGAAGAGCACAACTCCGTTAGTGAGCATGTACTCAAGATGTCGGGTTACGCCGATAAGCTTGTGTCCTTGGGAATATCGATTCCCATTGACTTAGGCATCCATCGTGTTCTGCAGTCTCTGCCACCTAGCTATAAGAGCTTCGTGATGAACTATAATATGCAAGGCATGAAGAAGTCTCTCCCCGAGCTTTTGTCAATGCTTAAAACTGCAGAAGTGGAGATTAAAAAGGAACATCAAGTGTTGATGATCAATAGGAACACTGGTTTCAAGAAAGACAAGAAGGTAAAACGGAAGGGAAGTAAGGGCGGCAAGCCTGTTTCCGTGCCTGAAAAGAAACCCCGAGTTGGACCTAAGTCTGATTCCGAGTGCTACTATTGTAAGGGGACTGGCCACTGGAAGTGCAACTGCCCCAAGTATCTGGCAGACAATAAGGCCGGCAAGGCAAACAAAGGTATATATGATATACATGTTATTGATGTGTACTTGACTAGTGCTCGCAGTAGCACCTGGGTATTTGATACCGGTTCAGTTGCTAATATTTGTAACTCGAATCAGGGGCTGCGTAACAAGCGACCGCTAGCAAGGGGTGAGGTCAAGATGTGTGTCGGCAATGGATCAAGCGTTGATGTGATCGCCGTCGGAACGCTTCCTCTCCACTTACCGTTGGGATTAGTTATAAACTTGAATAAATGTTATCTGGTGCCTTCACTGAGCATGAACATTGTATCTGGATCGTATTTGATGCGAAGTGGTTATTCATTTAAATCCGAGAATAATGTGTTCCATTTATATGAATGAAATCTTTTATGGTCATGCACCGATGATGAATGGTTTATTTCTATTAGATCTCGATGACAATGTTACACATATTCATAATGTTGATGCTAAAAGGATTAAACTTAATGATGATATATCCACATATATGTGGCACTGCCGTCTAGGTCATATTGGCGTTAAACGCATGAAGAAGCTCCATTCGGATGGACTTTTGGAATCACTTGATTATGAATCATTTGATACATGTGAGCCATGCCTTATGGGCAAGATGACTAGAACGCCGTTTTCCGGTTCAATGGAACGGGCGACAGATTTATTGGAAATCATACATTCTGATGTATGTGGTCCAATGAGTGTGTCGGCGCGAGATGGATATCGTTATTTTGTTACTTTCACGGATGATTTGAGTAGATACGGTTATATCTACTTGATGAAACACAAGTCTGAAACCTTTGAAAAGTTCAAGGAATTTCAGAATGAAGTGGAAAATCATCGTAATAGAAAGATCAAATTTCTACGGTCCGACCGTGGAGGTGAGTATCTAAGTTACGAGTTTAGCACTCACATAAAAGAGTGTGGAATTGTTTCACAACTCACACCTGCCGGAACACCACAGCGAAATGGTGTGTCGGAACGTCGTAATCGTACTTTATTAGATATGGTTCGATCTATGATGTCTCTGACGGACTTGCCGTTGTCATTTTGGGGTTATGCACTAGAAACTGCTGCATTCACTTTAAATCGGGCACCATCTAAATCCGTTGAAAATACACCGTATGAATTGTGGTTTGGAAACAAACCTAAGCTGTCATTTCTTAAAGTTTGGGGATGCGATGTTTATGTGAAGAAACTTCAACCAGATAAACTCGATCCCAAAGCGGAAAAATGCGTCTTCATAGGATACCCTAAAGAAACTATTGGGTATTCCTTCTATCACAGATCCGAGGGCAAGGTTTTTGTTGCCAAGAATGGATCCTTTCTAGAGAAAGAGTTTCTCGCGAAAGGTGTGAGTAGTCGGAAGGTAGAACTCGAAGAGGTTGTGGAACCTTCTCTTCAAAGTATGGCGAGTAGCGCAGCGCCGGAAGTTGTTCCGGAGTTGGCTCCACCTGTTGAAGAGGGAACTAATGATAATGATCATGAAACTCCGAAAGAGAGTACTACCGAACCTCGCAGGTCAAACAGGACGCGTGCAGCTCCCGAGCTGTACGGAAATCCTGTCATGAATTTCATGGTTGATGAAAATGATGACCCTGCGACGTATGAAGAAGCGATGATGAGCCCGGATTCCAACAAATGGTTAGAAGCCATGAAATCCGAGATGGAATCCATGTATGAAAATCAAGTTTCGAACTTGGTGGAATTACCTCACGACCGAAAGGCCGTGGAGAACAAATGGATTTTCAAAAGGAAAACTGATGCTGATGGTAATGTGACCGTCTATAAAGCTCGACTTGTCACAAAGGGGTTTCGACAAATTCAAGGAGTTGACTACGATGAGACTTTCTCTCCCGTAGCGATGCTAAAGTCAGTTAGGATTATGTTAGCAATTGCTGCATATTTCGATTATGAGATATGGCAGATGGATGTCAAAACCGCGTTTCTCAATGGTAATATTGAAGAAGAGTTGTATATGATACAACCAAAGGGTTTTGTCGATCCTAAGGATGCTAACAAGGTGTGCAAGCTTCAGCGATCCATCTATGGATTGAAGCAAGCATCACGAAGTTGGAATCTCCGCTTTGATGAGGTGATCAAAGAGTTTGGATTTGTCCAAACTTATGGAGAAGCTTGTATTTACAAGAAAGTGAGTGGGAGCAATGTGGCATTTCTGATATTATATGTGGATGACATATTATTGATCGGAAATGATATAGATCTTTTAAACAGTGTTAAAAGTTATCTAAACAACAAATTTTCAATGAAGGACCTAGGTGAAGCGTCATACATATTAGGCATAAAGATCTATAGAGATAGATCTAGGCGCCTAATAGGGCTATCGCAAAGTACATACCTTGATAAGATTTTAAAGAAGTTTAAAATGGACGGAAGTAAGAAGGGGTTCTTACCTATGTTGCAAGGCAAGACATTGCGTAAGACTCAAAGTCCGGCTTCGGCGGAAGAAAGAGAGATAATGGACAAAGTCCCCTATGCTTCAGCCATAGGCTCTATAATGTACGCCATGCTATGTACAAGACCGGATGTGGCACATGCTATTAGTTTGACTAGTAGGTACCAATCGGATCCAGGTTCGAAACACTGGATAGCGGTCAAGAATATCCTTAAGTACTTACGAAGAACTAAGGATATGTTTCTTGTATACGGAGGTGAAGAAGAGCTCGTCGCTAATTGTTATGTCGACGCTAGCTTTGACACCGATCTGGATGACTCTAAGTCTCAATCCGGATACGTATTTCTCATGAATGGCGGAGCGGTTAGTTGGAGGAGCTCCAAACAACCTGTGGTAGCGGGATCAACAATGGAGGCCGAATATGTTGCTGCTTCAGAAGCGGCTCAGGAAGCAGTTTGGATGAAGGAGTTCATATCCGAACTAGGGGTGGTGGCAAACGCGTTGGACCCAATGGTGATCTATTGTGACAACAATGGTGCCATTGCCAATGCCAAAGAGCCAAGGTCTCACAAGCATTCCAAGCATATTAAGCGCCCGTTTCACTCCATCCGCGAGCATGTCAAGGATGGAGATATAAAGATTTGTAAAGTACATACGGATATCAATGTAGAAGATCCGTTGACTAAAACTCTCCCTAGAGAAAAACATGATCAACACCAGAACTCAATGGGTGTTAGATTTATCACTATGTAACTAGATTATTGTCTCTAGTGAAAGTGGGAGACTGAAGGGAACATGCCCTGAGAGGCAATAATAAAGTGTTTATTATGTGTATTCCAAGTATATGATAGATGTTTATTTTGCATGCTATAATTGTATTAATACGGAAACGTTAATACATGTGTGTTTAATAAACAAATAGAAAGTTCCTAGTTATGCCTCTCTCATAAACTAGCTCGTTGATTAATAAGATGATCAAGGTTTCCTGATCATGGACATTGGATGTTTTTAATAACGGGATCACAACATTAGTGTAATGGTGTGATGAACATTCATCCGAAGTATAGCATTACGATCAAAGTCATTGAGTTTATATTGCTATAACAACTTACGAAGTGATCCTAATCCTTAGACCATGAGATCATGTCAATCACTATCACCGGAAGAGTTTCTTGATAACATCAAACGTCACACCATAACAGGGTGATTATAAAGATGGATTCAGAACTAATAAAGTGTTATGTTGAGGATCATGGATTGAGAGTGGAATTTGTTCATCCCGATGACGGATAGATATACTCTGGGCCCTCTCGGTGATATCACATTGATTAGCTTGCAAGCAAGTGATTTGATCACTAGAATGTTATATCATAGGAACGAGAAAAGAGTGCATGTCGGTAACGAGATCAAACTAGGTATGGAGATACCGATGATCGAATCTCGGACATGTAATATATCGTGAAACAAAGGGATTAAGATACTAGCGTAAAAGGTTCCGACGATCACAAGAAAGTCATCGTTGAATGTGTGGGAGTCAGTATGGGTCTCCAGATCCCGCTTCTGATTATTGATCCGATAGGGGTCTCGATCATGTCCGCATTATTCACGAACCGTAGGGTGACACACTTAAGAGACACCGACATCCAATTGGAGCAAATGTTTCATGCCGAAAGAATGAACAAGCGCAGGAATTTATTTCACTAGATACCGAAACAGGTTTTCGGGTGAAATTGCATAAAATGGTTATGCATGTGAAATAGAATTCTAGCAAGGGGTTATTTGTGAATGTTTGTCATTAAAGTAATTGACAAAATTCTGAATAAAATAAAAGAGTTTTATTTAATGAGAGTTTGCATTAAATTTGGTGGAAATTTAATGGGAATTTGAGTGGACTTTTGAGTGGAGGGAATTTAAAGGAGATTTGTGAGTGGAGTGTCCACCCACATGAAGAGGGGAGGGCAAGGGGGCAGCCCCCATGCGCCGGCCACCCCCTTGGGGTTCCCCCCTCCTCACTTGTCTCTCACACCTCCTCGTGAAGGATCTCTCTCCCCCTCTAGAATTTATCCCCCATGGTATCGGACTAGCGAGATACATGTTCCCGGTGGCTATTCGGCAAGAAAGAGTTGTGCTTCCGCTGCATCGCTGGAACGAGGAGGCGGAGGTTGCTCGGTGCCTCGAACGTGTGTGCGAGCACGGATGCGCTGCTGATTTGCGGCGCTAGGACTTCCTCTCGATCTTGAGATCGGCAAGAGATCGTCTACATCAACCACGAGTTGAACTCGTTAAGCTTTGTCGGTCTTCGAGGGTATGTTCTCTATGGATATACATCCGCCCGTTGTTTGTATCTAGTAGATAGATCTTGTTATATAGTTCACATCGTAGGAAATTTTTTGTTTTCTATGCTGCGAACCCTACAGGGGCGGCCGCTTGAGGCCGCTCTGCTGCCCGATGAACGCAAGTACATCCGACCTTGTGAGTCGACGCCTGCGTTTTGTTGCTCGACCGCCTTTGCGAGCAAGGCCTTGATGTACTGGATCTGTAGGGCGCCGTCACCGGTGGCCGCGATGTTGTCGACTGCTGCTGCCCGCGACGAGGTTGTCCATCGGGGTGGAGAACAGTGGTATGCCGTTCGCGTCTCGCTCCCGTGAGGAGACCATGATCCGCGGCTGGTCCCTGGGGGGTGCGCGGTTGGGTGGTGGTGGGGCACCATTCGCCGTCGACCCTGGTGGGGTCCGGGCGCTTCCTCCTGGTGGCACATTCTCGTAGATCGCGCGCTCGGCCGCGCGGGCCGGGTCGCTCTCGTCGTCGAAATTTAGGGCACGCCCCTGGACGGTGGGGTTCAGGCGCGACCTGATTCGTTGCTGGTGGTAGCGCGACAGCTCCTGCGCCGCCACCTGCTCGAGGCGAAATTTTTCGCGCTCGGCTTGCTCCTTGCGGACTGCTTCCGCCAGCTTCAGGCGAAGTTCCTCGACCTCCGTTGCCGTTGCGTTGGGAGGGATCGGAGTGGAGAATGGATCCTCCAGCGGGTCGGCGCCAGGTAACATGTAGGTCGCGGCGTGGTGGCCGGTCCCGTAACGGAGATCGGCTGAATTCTTCGACCCGGATTCGAAGTCAAAGATCCCAAGGATGGACGGATCCTCGAAGTCTCTGATGTTGGAGACCTGGGTGATGGAGCCCGCGAGCGACGCGGCGACGCGGCGACAATGGAGCCCGCGAGTGCCGCGTCTTCGGCGGTCGCGGTGGTTTCAGCCACGTCGCTGTGGGCTGAGCCGTACTCGGAGGCGAGGCGGTGGATCGTGCGGACCTAACTCTCAGAGAGCTGGTCGCGTGGCGGCGACTCGCGGATGCAAGACGAGTCCTCCGAGATGATGACGTCGGTGAGGCCGACGAAGAGACTGATCGTGCCGACTGGCAGGATCATGCTATGCGTGACAGGTCGCGCCGTCGGGACGTAGCTGCTCGGCAAGATTTAGAGCATCTCGCCGATCGCTATCATGCGGCCGATGGCGATTGACTCGTTGATGGGTAGATTGGATCTCGCCGCAGAACACCGGCCAGACCAGCCAGGCTCCACGGTGGGTGCCACTGTCGTGGGAATGACCACGACAGATGCTGCAATCGGCAGCGAGTAGTAGAATATGGGGCAAGGGCGGCCAGCCATCTGCGGTGCGAGATGAGGGCGGAGACACAAGGATTTACCCAGGTTCGGCCCCCCGGAGGGTAAAGACCTACTCCTGCTAGATTGTATTATGGTAGAAGTACAATGGGGCAAGCTCGTCGGCTAGGCAGCGAGTTGCTTGGGTGTATGATGGAACGTATCCTCTACGTGCCCTCTAGGGTGGTTTATATAGACTCGCCCCTAGGGTTTACAGATCTCAACCGAATCAGTTAAGGTTTCAGCGAACGTTTAACCTAATCCGACTGGGCCTATATACGCTTCTGGGACTTCAGCTTCTAGTCGCTTGAGTCCACGCCAGGCCTTGATCCAGTCGCCGTCCCGCAGGCCCACTCGCCAGCATCTGGGCCAGTCGGAAACGTCCTACTGGGTATACCCCGGTAGGCATATCCCCATCACTCTACAATATTATGTAAAGAAACATCATAGTCCATCATATAAGGATAAAACCAAATTGAGAGAGGTATAACCTTTCTAGAAGCGATGAACCGGTAAAACCTCCAAAACCCAAAACACAAGAAGTTGAGCTTGGAAACTCCAATTGGGATGCAACCAATTTTGTTAGAAAGATAAAACCAAGATAATCCAACAAAAGGTGAAATAGTGGATACCACCAAGGGAGATAATATCAAGTATATATATGTGAGATATCTCCTAAGGTGTGGAGCCGGAAAAACCCACACGATCAAGAACACAATAAGATATGCAAGGGAAATCCTTATTTGATGAACTAGATCTTGTTATGATGATAAACACAAACTCTAGATCCTCTCATGGACAAGAACCAACTAACAACCAAGAAATATGATGCTATGTATGCAAAGGTTTGAGCTCTCTCCGAATGATGCAATCGAGACACCCGCTTGAGAGCCCCTCTTGATAGTACAACTATCTATCCTAAACCCAGTCTCCCAACTAACAACACGAGACCGACAAAAGAGAAGCCCTATCAAGATCATACATTTGCCTTGAGAATTGCACTTGAATTTGATGTAGACCATCTTGTTCTTCTCAAGTGGGAACACCTTTCTTGTTTGCTCTTGCTCGCTCTTGCTTGATGAAGACTTGCAAATCGCTCCCCCATTCCATGGGGAAAACTCTTCCTTGGACTTGCCTTCGTCACTCCATGATCACCGAGGATGGGAATCTTCAAGCATGAGATCTTCTAGAGATGGAGCATCTTGAGCTTTCCCTTCTTCATCCCTTCTCGAGGTTGATCCATCTTGATGCAACTCTTTGCACTTGTCTTGATCAACCTTCAAGACTCTTCGTTCTTCATGATTCCAATGGGCACAAAGTCCTTGGACATTTCTTCATCTTTCAACCTTGAGACCAATACATGGCCCAAGCGAAGCCAATGGACAAACCTATAAGTGAAACTCAATTTAAACATTATTCCATAGAGATTGACATTAATTACCTGTCACATCCCAAAATTTTCCAAATTTTGAAATGTGAAAAATAAATAAACAAAATAAATAAATATTGAAATTTAGGGTGAAAAGAAACTTTTTGATTCCAAATAGAAACATCAAAGACCCATCTTGAACAAACTTTGAATGAAAAGGGATTTAAAAAGATAAACAATTAATAAATAAAGTTATACAAGTTGGAATCACCATTTTTGGGACTTTAAATAAAAAGATGTGGATTTTATGAGCAAAGAAATAAATAAATAAAGACTATTTTAAAAAGCCAAATTAAATCTTGGCCAAACAAATGAAATAAAATATTTTTGTTTAATAAAAAGAGTAAAGGATTATTTAAATAAAATCATAAGGATTTATTAATATCCAACTTTATTTATATAAAGGCAATTTCCAATTTAAATGAACAACAAATCATATTAAAGTATTTTTAATTAATATTTTAAAGTGAAATTATTTTGAATAAATAAAACCTACTGAAAAGGTTTGGTAAAAATTAGAATTCAAATAGAGTTTGAAAACTTATTTAAATCTTATTTTGAAATAATGACAAATGTCTATTTTTAAATAAATAATAGACCCTAAATGAATAAGAGAAGTATTCTAAAATGGACTTTGGAGTATACTAATAAACAGTATTAAAAATATACTCAAAGTTTGGTAAAGGTTTGAATTCAAATGGTGTTTTAATTATTTGAACAAAAATCAAAACAGAAAAGGAAAAAAGAAAAGATTCAGAATAAAAAAAGAATTGGAAACAGCCCAGCCCAGCACGAGCCCAACTGGCCCAGCTATCCCATTACTATCCCCCCGCAAGAAAACAATTCGCACTTAGACTCTTACCCGCTCCCTCACTGACGAGAGGACCCCACGCGCACTCCCCTCTCTCGCTAACGAAGATGCCCCACCTGCCAGTCATCTTCCCTAACCCCGTGACCATTTCTTCCTCTCTCTCTTGGCGTTTCTAGTCTGATTCAATCGCGTTAATTCGAGTAACACCGCGAGTAATTATCCCCTGTAATCATGCCCTCTTAATCGCCTGCCACTCCTCTCCGTTCCCCCAGACGCCACCCACCCTCTGCCTCCAGGCCGCCCTGATTTTGCTTGGAGACCAACACTGCTCCGGCGAATCTTTTTCTCCAATTCCGTCCATACACCATCGCGCCTTGCCCCCTCGACCACACGAGCTTGTTCCCCATCAACCTCTGCACCTGCCAGTGTATCCCACTCACCCGCGCACGTTCTAGACACTCGGCAACGATATCGACAATACATCATCGTCGTCTGTTTCGACTCCGACGACGTCTCCCTGTTAGCCCCGTCTTCCCCTCTCCCTCTAGTTGATACACGCATGATCACCGACCTCGTGCGCAGATAACGCAAACTTTATCTTGTCTTAGCGCGGTCCGAAACGTCGCCAACGACGACAGCCCGAGCACACCGCCGCCAGAAGCTTCTCCGGCGAGAAATTATCGTCAACTCCAAGCGCCCCCTGCCTTCCCGCGAGCAAGTTGAGCATCAGCAACGCACTGTGATCACTGTGAGCTATCTCTCTCCCTCTCTTGCTTCCGGAACCGCCCTTAGCCGAGCGTCGCCGCTGCCAGCCACCGTCGAGCGCCGCCAGAGTTTGGTCAAGCCACTCAGGACCGTTAGATCTGGATCCAGCGAGTAGGATAGATTCATTTAAATCGAACCGGTACGCTCATCTGTGCCGCATGATCCACTTAAAATCCAACGCTCCAGGCTGATCGATCCTGCTGAACCGGTATCAGTGACTCAGAACAAGACACGTGGTCTGGACTTTGTTTTAAAAAAACAGAAAACATGTCTATTAGATGTTGGATTTGAAAAATTCATAACTTTAAATATACACATCCGAATTTTACAAACTTTATGTCAATGGAATCAGCAAAAAGAATACTATCCAACCATGTACTTTGTTTAGTAAATTGCTTCTGGAATAAAATTTATTCTAGAAATGTTTTTAGGGTAAAATATTTTGTAAATAGATTTTTTTGAACCTACTGACCATAGAAACCAACTTGTAGATTTAATAGTATATTTGGTGACACTTAGGAATTAAATCTTTGAATAAAAGCATTTCTAGCTAAATAAAAATATTGATTATGGTTTAAAAATGCTTTTAAAGTAAAAACTTTTGGAAAATGATGTGATTTAAACTCTCTGACCCTAAACACCAAGTTTTAAGATTTCAAAATATATTTGATGAACCATAGTAAATTATTACTTTGTTAAAGGCATTTCTAGCAAATAAAAAAATATTGCTTTGAATTAAAAATGGAATTTAGGTGAAACCTTTTGCAAATGGATTAATATTAAACCCTTTAACCATAAACACTAACATTTGTGTTTAAAGAATATATTTGACTAACACTACAAAATATTACTTTGTTTTAAATCATTCTTAGCAAAACAAAAATGATTTAAATGGACATTTTCACCAACTTGAATTTAAAGGATTTTACCACTTCGGTAAATGACCAATAGGAGCTTTAAAATATTTAGAGCCTACTAGAAACCACTTTTCCAAATAAAACAACCTTTTGCATGCTTGCATGCATTGCTTGATTTTATTATTTTATGTGGTGAATTGTTTGAATGTTAGTTTGAATATTGCTTGCTTGATTGAATTGTAGTGAAACTAGAAGAGTGTGATATTTGCAAGATCAAGGAGTGAACCAATATTCTCTACTAAAAAGGCAAGTGAAACTATCATCCATGTCCTACTATTTTCATTACACTTAGTGGATTTTTGTAGTATGCATGATAGGTCTACTATATTTCTATGCTATGCTATGTCCTATTAGGATATCCTTATATCTTCCTTAGTGAAAACATTGTAGTTGCAGTATGATTAGCCCTGCTATAGACTTGGGGTGGAGTACCATGTTATGAATATATGAAGTATTGGAAAAATATATGTTTTATATAATAAAACAAGTACTCAATGAACCACCTGGGTGGAAAGTGGATACTCAATTCTTGACAAGGTGGTAACAAAGGGAACCATGTTTATATGGCTATCTTTTTGTATGTGCACTAGAAGAAAACCACCCAGGGACTTAGATATTGAACATGTTTCTCGTACAGTGGCTTCCGTGTACAGCCACATGCTAAATGGGCTCTGGCTTAGTCAACTACATAGTAGAAGACCCTTGCATTGGCACCTACTCAGGTTAACGGGATTCGTGTATTGGAAATTTATCCATACATTAGTGCCTGGTAGACAAGCTAGCATTGTGTATTGGGAGGACTTCTATGGAAATACTTTGTCACATTCTCGATCTGCCGGTACTCCATTTGGTGAGTATTTATCCAGCGGCCACTGGTGGCGTCAAGACAAGATTGTGTCATGTGGGTAAAGTGTACAACTTCTTCAAAAGATCAAATTCTAAGTACTTAGCCATGTCCCCGGTTACGGACAACTCTGAGCAACTAAGGCCTGAAGCTATGGAAGATCTCGATATTCCAATTTCTCAAAGTAAAACTTGATGGTGTCAACAAGGGATTAGAAGCACTTGGAGTTTTCCAAGGAATTCAGAAAGATTTTCAAAAGATCAAAACTATTTTGAAAAGATGGGATAAAAACTATATTGCTTTCTGCAAATGAGCCTAAACCCTACTTAGCCAAATATGCATATATTGATAGGTTCCACTTATTTCTACATAGTAGTGAAACTTGCCAATACAATTCAAATGTATTGAACCTTGTGGCTGCAACTTATTATGTTGCAGGTTTGTTTGATGTTAGTGAAGTGTGTTGATTAGGATTACAAGTCTACAACCAACATGATTGCCTGTGGCACTTTGAAGATGAAGGACTCCATGCTATAGTTATTTTCGCTACATTGTAATGAGATAGCCAAATGAGCTATGTAAGATGTAATGAATTATTTTATTCCTGGTTATAAAGTTGTATTATGACCTTTATTTATTGATATTACATATTAACTGTGGATGCTAGCTATTGATCCGGGGACTAGCATTGTAAACACGGGGATCTCTACCTTATTAAAGGTTGGGACCCTCTACAGATGGTATCAGAGCACTGTGTTGCCTGTAGGATTGTAACCCTAGGATTGGACAAAACCCCTTAGAAAAATAGGAGTTGTATTTGTTCCAAAACTTATTCACAAACAACCTTGTAAACTCTTTCCTCAACCTTTTTGGTTTTGATTCTACATCTCTTCCTTTTCAACTTGATGGACAAAGCCTTCACGATGACCAATGACTTCAACCTTAATTTCACCAAGGACTTCAACTTAGACATCACTAAGGACTACAAGTGAAAAACCAAGAGACATCAGATTGCCTACCAACTATGTAAGACATTGATAACATGTTAGAGTATGGATCATATTAACCTATGAGGTATGACTATACTAGGTTGATTGTTTCAAGAAAACTTGTTGTTTCCTTCAACTCATGAGTTAAACTCATAAGTTGTTAAGTGATTAGTTGCTTATTGATTGTTTGATTGAACTTGATTGTTTTGGGTGGTGTGTTAGAACTTATTTATATCTATCTATCATTACTTATCCCTATCAAACCAACAGATGCCTCCCCGTCGTGCCAACCCCAACCAAAACAACAACAACAACAACAACAACAACATCACTCCCGAGATGCAGCAGTTGATGACAGCTCAAGCTCAACTGACGCAGATGATGACACAATTTATGCAAAATCAGAATCAGAACAACAATAACAACAATAACAACAACAACAACAAGAACAAGAACAACAACAACAACTATCAATCAAAATAATCCTCCAGCACTTGACATGCTCACCAGATTTCTGAAACTAAGGCCTGCAAGGTTCTCTAGAAGAACTGATCCAATGGTAGCCAATGACTGGTTACGTTCGGTGAACAAGGACTTCGTGATGGTGATCTGCACCGACGAAGAAAAAGTCAGGTTTGCAGCATATCTGCTCGAAGGACCAGCAGCAACATGGTGGGACAACTTTTAGATCACCACTCCCCTTGAGGATGTGACCTGGGCTATTTTTGAGGATGGTTTCCGTACAACTCACATCTCATCTGGAGTGATGAACTTGAAGAAAAAGGAGTTCCACAATCTGAAACAGCATCACCTCAGTGTGGCTGAGTATATTGAGGAGTTAACAATCTGGCACGCTATGCACCGGATGAAGTTGATACAGATGCTAAGAGGAAAGATAAATTCGTCGAAGGACTTAATGATGAGTTGAACCTGTAGCTATCTGTTGCCTATGTCCCAACATCAATCACTTTGTGACAAAGCCACCATCTTGGAAAACAAGATGAATCAAGTTGAGAAAATAAAGAGGAAGCATAAACTCAAGTATCACTCAGGACCATCACAAAAGAAGAGTTCATTCAAAAAGAGCAATGAAGATCCTGAACCACATCAGTATAACCACAACAACAATGGAAGTGATAATAATGGGAATGATACTGAAAATGGAGAGGACCTTGGTCATAACCAACATGGCAGATCCAGGAAGAAGGACATTAGCCAGTTGCAGTGCTATAATTGTAAGGAACTTGGACACTATGCATCAGACTGTCCTGAGAAGAAAAAGAAAAAGGATGCTAGAAACTCCAATGGAAATGACTCCAATGTGGCCCAGAAAGGACATGTGAACCACATCGACATGTATGGAACCATTGAAGAATTGGATGATCAGGATGATAAGAATTAGTTAACTCAGTTGAGTCAAATAAGGATTACTTATTGGATATTAATCATTAAGCCCATAGTCAAGTGAGACATCAATGTAACCCTACAACATTTTTTTTAAGGGTGGTAGTACCCTAGTTGTCTTCAAGCCAACTTGTAAGCCCTAGCCTTCCCAAATCTCGGGACGAGATTTCTTTTAAGGGTGGTAGCCTGTCACATCCCAAAATTTTCCAAATTTTGAAATGTGAAAAATAAATAAACAAAATAAATAAATATTGAAATTTAGGGTGAAAAGAAACTTACTGATTACAAATAGAAACATCAAAGACCCATCTTGAACAAACTTTGAATGAAAAGGGATTTAAAAATATAAACAATTAATAAATAAAATTATACAAGTTGGAATCACCATATTTGGGACTTTAAATAAAAAGATGTGGATTTTATGAGAAAAGGAAGAAATAAATAAATAAAGACTATTTTAAAAAGCCAAATTAAATCTTGGCCAAACAAATGAAATGAAAGATTTTTGTTTAATAAAAATAGTAAAGGATTATTTAAATAAAATCATAAGGATTTATTAATATCCAACTTTATTTATATAAAGGCAATTTCCAATTTAAATGAACAACAAATCATATTAAAGTATTTTTAATTAATAATTCAAAGTGAAATTATTTTGAATAAATAAAACCTACTGAAAAGGTTTGGTAAAAATTAGAATTCAAATAGAGTTTGAAAACATATTTAAATCTTATTTTGAAATAAAGACAAATGTCTATTTTTAAATAAATAATAGACCCTAAAAGAATAAGAGAAGTATTCTAAAATGGACTTTGGAGTATGCTAATAAACAGTATTAAAAATACACTCAAAGTTTGGTAAAGGTTTGAATTCAAATGGTGTTTGAATTATTTGAAAAAAAATCAAAACAGAAAAGGAAAAAAGAAAAACATTTAGAATAAAAAAAGAGTTGGAAACAGCCCAGCCCAGCACGAGCCCATCTGGCCCAGCTAGCCCATCACTCTCTTCCCGCGAGAAAACGATTCACACTCAGACTCTTACCCGCTCCCTCACTGACGATAGAATCCCACGCGCACTCCCCTCTCTCGCTGACGAAGCTGCCCCACCTGCCAGTCATCTTCCCTAACCCCGCGACCATTTCTTCCTCTCTCTCTCGGACGTTTCTAGTCTGATTCAATCGCGTTAACTCGAGTAACACCGTGAGTAATTCTCCCCTGTAATCACGCCCTCTTAATCGCCTGCCACTCCTCTCCGTTTCCACCAGACGTCACCCACTCTCTGCCTCCAGGCCACCCTGATTTTGCTTGGAGACCAACACTGCTCCGACGAAGCTTTTTCTCCAATTCCGGCCAGACACCGTCGCACCTTTCCCCCTCGACCACATGAGCCTGTTCCCCATCAACCTCTGCACCTGCCAGTGTATCCCACTCACCCGCGCACGCTCCAGACACTCGGCAATGACATCGACAGTACATCACCGCCGTCTGTTTCGACTCCGACGACGTCTCCCCGTAAGCCCCGTCTTCCCCTCTCCATCTAGTTGATACACGCATGATCACCGACCTCGTGCGCAGCTAACGCAACCTTTGTTTTGTCTTAGCGTGGTCCGAAACGTCGCCAACGATGACAGCCAGAGCACACCGCCGCCAGAAGCTTCTCTGGCGAGAAATTGCCGTCAACTCCAAGCGCCCCTGCCTTCCCGCGAGCAAGTTGAGCATTAGCAACGCACTGCGATCACTGTGAGTTATCTCTCTCCCTCTCTTGCTTCCTGTATCGCCGGAACCACCGTTAGCCGAGCGTCGCCGCTGCCAGCCACCGTCGAGCGCCGCTAGAGTTTGGTCAAGCCACTTAGTACCGTTAGATCTGGGTCCAGCGAGTACGATAGATTCATTTAAATCGAACCGGTATGCTCATCTATGCCACACGATCCACTTTAAATCCAACGCTCCATGCTGATCGATCCTGCCGAATTGGTATCAGCGAATCAGAACAAGACACGTGGTCTGGAGTTTGTTTAAAAAAACGGAAAACATGTCTATTAGATGTTGGATTTGAAAAATTCATAACTTCAAATCTACACGTCCAAATTTTACACACTTTATATCAACGGAATCAGCAAAAAGAATACTACCCAACCATGTACTTTGTTTAGTAAATTACTTCTTGAAAATTGGTTGTTTTTGCAGAAACATGTGTAGTTATATTTTGTGTATAAAATTTATTCTAGAAATGTTTTTAGGGTAAAATCTTTTGTAAATGGATTGTTTTGAACCTACTGACCATAGAAACCAACTTGTAGATTTAAAATTATATTGGTGACACTTAGGAATTAAATCTATGAATAAAAGCATTTCTAGATAAATAAAAATATTGATTATGGTTTAAAAATGCTTTTAAAGTAAAACCTTTTGGAAAATGATGTGATTTAAACTCTCTGACCCTAAACACCAAGTTTTAAGATTTAAAAATATATTTGATGAACCATAGTAAATTATTACTTTGTTAAAGGCATTTCTAGCAAATAAAAAATATTGCTTTGAATTAAAAATGGAATTTAGGTGAAACCTTTTGCAAATGGATTAATATTAAACCCTTTAACCATAAACACTAACATTTGTGTTTAAATATTATATTTGACTAACACTACAAAATATTACTTTGTTTTAAATCATTCTTAGCAAAACAAAAATGATTTAAATGGACATTTTCACCAACTTGAATATAAAGGATTTTACCACTTTTGTAAATGACCAATATGAGCTTTAAAATGTTTAGAGCCTACTAGAAACCACTTTTACAAATAAAACAACCTTTTGCATGCTTGCATGCATTGCTTGATTTTATTATTTTATGTGGTGAATTGTTTCAATGTTAGTTTGAATATTGCTTGCTTGATTGAATTGTAGTGAAACTAGAAGAGTGTGATATTTGCAAGATCAAGGAGTGAACCAATATTCTCTACTAAAAAGGCAAGTGACACTATCATCCATGTCCTACTATTTTCATTACACTTAGTGGATTTTTGTAGTATGCATGATAGGTCTACTATATTTCTATGCTATGCTATGTCCTATTAGGATATCCTTATATCTTCCTTAGTGAAAACATTGTAGTTACAGTATGCTTAGCCCTACTATAGACTTGGGTTGGAGTACCATGTTATGAATATATGAAGTATTGGAAAAATATTTGTTTTATATAATAAAACAAGTACTCAATGAACCACCTGGGTGGAAAGTGGATACTCAATTTTGGATAAGGTGGCAACAAAGGGAACCATGTTTATATGGCTATCTTTTTGTATGTGCACTAGAAGAAAACCACCCAGGGACTTAGAGATTGAACATGTTTCTCGTACAGTGGCTTCCGTGTACAGCCACATGCTAAATGGGATCTGGCTTAGTTAACTACATAGTAGAAGACCCTTGCATTGGCACCTACTCAGGTTAACATGATTCGTGTATTGGAAATTTATCCATACATTAGTGCTTGGTAGACAAGCTAGCATTGTGTATTGGGAGGACTTCTATGGAAATACTTTGTCACATTCTCGATCTGCCGGTACTCCATTTGGTGAGTATTTATCTAGCGGCCACTGGTGGCGTCAAGACGAGATTGTGTCATGTGGGTAAAGTGTACAACTTCTGTAGAAGATCAAATTCTAAGTACTTAGTCGTGTCCCCGGTTACGGACAACTCTGAGCAACTAAGGCCTGAAGCTATGGAAGATCTCAATATTCCAATTTCTCAAAGTAAAACTTGATGGTGTCAACAAGGGATTAGATGCACTTGGAGTTTTCCATGGAGTTCAGAAAGATTTTCAAAAGATCAAAACTATTTTGAAAAGATAGGATAAAAACTATATTGCTTTCTTAAAATGAGCCTAAACCCTACTTAGCCAAATATGCATATATTGATAGGTTCCACTTATTTCTACATAGTAGTGAAACTTGCCAATACAATTCAAATGTATTGACCCTTGTGGCTGCAACTTATTATGTTGCAGGTTTGTTTGATGTTAGTGAAGTGTGTTGATTAGGATTACAAGTCTACAACTAACATGATTGCCCGTGGCACTTTGAAGATGAAGGACTCCATGCTATAGTTATTTCCGCTGCATTGTAATGAGATAGCCAAATGAGCTATGTAAGATGTAATGAATTATTTTATTCCTGGTTATAAAGTTGTATTATGACCTTTGTTTCTTGATATTACATCTTAACTGTGGATGCTAGCTATTGATCTAGGGACTAGCATTGTAAACACAGGGATCTCTACCTTATTAAAGGTTGGGACCCGCTACATTACCAAAACCACACGTGGGGGCATACATGCCCTTTCAATCTCCCCCATTTTGGTAATTTATGACAATCCCTTAGCAAGGGTTTAAATATGAAAAATAATGACCAAAACGGTTGCCCCAACATCAAATACTACACAAGTATGCGATGTTGGTACAACCACAATATATAGAGCAAACTCCCCCACAATCTATGCATGTGTGATGAACTTGAATTTCATTGCATAGATTACCAACCATTACCGTTGGTTGAGTTTCCTCTATATGTTCAACATGCAAATCAACCACAAAGATGCAAGAGCATGAGAGGCAAATGATTAATAACACACTCAAATCAAAGGCCAACTTCCCTTAAACCCTCCAAAACTTCTCCCCCATTGGCATCGATTGCCAAAATGGGTGAAAAGTTCTAGACGGCCAATATAGTGAGAATTCCTCCAACACAAGTCAAATGATGAGTACTTGGGAGGAAATAAAACTATATCGAGGACCCAAATATTGCAAAAATAAAAGAAAGATAAATAAGCTTCAACAAATGAAGCAAGCAATCGAAAGGTCCAAAAGAACCAATTGAAAAACCAACAAATGGTACCAAATGGAAACGAAAAAATGTTTAAATGAAAATAGGTATGCTCCCCAAGATTTGTGCACAACTTAGAATAGTTGCAACTCAATACATAATGCAAAAATATGGAATCCTTTCTCCCCCATAAGCATTTAAACCACAAGAAATGAGAAAGAAGGCAAGTGTGCATTCTTAAATGAATTAGAGAAGCTCCCCAAAGATTATGCACCAATTATAGTAATTATATTTGGAAACAACGTGCACAACCATGGAATCCTCACTCCTCCAAACTCATTAAATAATGCACATAGAGGTCAAAAATTTGGAAGCCACCAAAGGATCACAAAGAAATAAGAGGTGGTTTCCAAGAAAAGCAAAAACAACCAAAGATTGATCTTCTCTTGTGTGTGTAAATTTCTAGGTGGAAAATATCACAAAGACAAATGCCCACAAAGAAATATGCACAAACAAAATAGATACACAAGAAAGCACATGAAAGGCAAAGAGGAAGTCATAGAATATACCAATAAGATGTTTTGCTTGAAAGCATGCCCGAGGGCTCAACTATATCTTATTATACATCGATGAGCTTCAAACACCAACATACTCCATACATTACAACTATTACCAAGGGAAGAAGGGGATAGAAGGAATATATGGACAAAGGCAACAAGTATCACGAAAAGAAATCAACTTTGTAAAAATACTTATTGCACATGAGAGATATTGAGGAAACGATAGGCAACAAAATTGCTAGATTGACATATTTGGGATTGGTAAATCATGAGAATGATTTTGTATAGTCCCCATTATATGCACTCATCTCAACATACACACATTTTAAATAGAGAGAACTCTTCAAATCCAAATCAAGAAACCCAACATATACAAGTACACAAATTCATGCCAACAAGCAACCTACAAAAGGTTGGGAACAAGATATGTATGCATGGGAGAGAGATACTTGTTACCGAGATATAATTGGTTGGATGAAGATGATATGAATTCGTTGATCATCCTAGCTTGCATCCAATTGACATGTAGACACCACTTCTTCCTTTTTCTAGATACAAGCACCCATTATATATCCCTAATGTACCTAAAACACAATTAAGTACACTATGGTCCCCAAACAAATTGGATCCAAAGTAGTTAGAGCAACTATAATACATAGGAGAGCCTCCACAAAAATATGTGCATATTGATATGAAATTGAATTTCATGCACATCTTAGCCCATAGGATTTGGTGGAGTTTCCCCTATATATTGGATCAAAGAAAGCAACCATGCCAAAAAATATATATAAAGTAAATATATATGGTACAAAATTTTCAAGAACCAAAAGGAGATACAATTTGAACAAAAACACTAAGAAAACCAATAAGGAAACACAAAAGTGTGACTTGACACAAGGTGTCCAAATTGTATCAAAGAACCAAATCAACAAATGAACTAGCAAGAGCCAAAGAGATAAAAGATAGACAAAAACACCCATGCTCAAGGATTTATCTCATCCTAAAAGATCAAAAGAAGTGACAACGAATGGGATAAAACCAAACTCCCAAAGAGAGCAAGGTTCTAACAACCAAAACAAACTCTTCACACTTTTCATGATGGCACACAAAGTACCAACACAAAAAGATCGAGCTTCCAAGCACAAAAAAGGATCAAATCAAGAAGCATAAAAAATGTTCTATATAATATAGGAGAGCTCCCTCATAAGTAGAGCATTATATATAATTTTTCCTTTGAATGCAAAATGCCCACAAATGAGATCATCACTACTACCTATACTAAATAAAACATAAGGGGATACCAATAAAACAAGAAGATCCACAAGAGGCAAGCAAAGCTTGGCAGCATAAAAGAAAAACATTTTCTTGGCCAAAGATAAGGCAAATAAGAAAAAGCCAAAACGAATATGATCAATGAATTATACCATATATCAAGTACTAATTGTCCAAGGACAAGAAGTAATAGGGATAATTTTCCCGAGGTAGTTTGCAAGGGTATCCAAGATCATGTTCACACAAAGAAGCATATAACAAGATAAAAGAATTAAGCTTGATTCTTCGAAAGAGATTCTTGATAGCTTCAAATAGTCACACAATCACTAGTGACTAGAGTAACTTGAAGCAAATGGTTCCCATGAGAATTTATAGATATAAATATGAGGAAACACATGTAGGGTTCGCAGCATAGAAAACAAAAATTTTCCTACGATGGGAACAACTATGTACCAAGATCTATCTACTAGATACAAACAACGGGCGGATGTATATCCGTAGAGAACATACCCTTGAAGACCGACAAAGCTTAACGAGTCCAAACTCGTGGTTGATGTAGACGATCTCTTGCCGATCTCAAGATCGAGAGGAAGTCCTAGCGCCGCAAAACAGCAGCGCATCCGTGCTCGCACACACGTTCGAGGCACCGAGCAACCTCCGCCTCCTCGCTCCAGCGATGCAGCGGAAGCACAACTCTTTCTTGCCGAAAAGCCACCAGGAACATGTATCTCGCTAGTCCGAGACCATGGGGGATAAATTCTAGAGGGGGAGAGAGATCCTTCACAAGGAGGTGTAAGAGACAAGTGAGGAGGGGGACTCCTTTTATAGGAGGAGGGGGGAGCACCCAAGGGGTGGCCGCCGGCCATGGGGGGCAGCCCCCTCCCGTCCTTCATTCATGTGGGTGGACACTCCACTCACAAAATGCCCTTTAAATTTCCTCCACTCAAAAGTCCACTCAAATTCCCATTAAATTTCCACCAAATTTAATGCAAACTCTCATTAAATAAAACTCTTTTATTTTATTCAGAATTTTGTCAATTACTTTAATGACAAACATTCACAAATAACCCCTTGCTAGAATTCTATTTCACATGCATAACCACTTTATGCAATTTCACCCGAAAACCTGTTTCGGTATCTAGTGAAATAAATTCCTGCGCTTGTTCATTCTTTCGGCATGAAACATTTGCTCCAATTGGATGTCGGTGTCTCTTAAGTGTGTCACCCTACGGTTCGTGAATAATGCGGACATGATCGAGACCCCTCTCGGATCAATAATCAGAAGCGGGATCTGGAGACCCATACTGACTCCCACACATTCAACGATGACTTTCTTGTGATCGTCGGAACCTTTTATGCTAGTATCTTAATCCCTGTGTTTGGCGATATATTACTTGTCCGAGATTCGATCATCGATATCTCCATACCTAGTTTGATCTCGTTACTGACATGCACTCTTTTCTCGTTCCCGTGATATAACATTCTAGTGATCAAATCACTTGCTTGCAAGCTAATCAATGTGATATCATTGAGAGGGCCCAGAGTATATCTATCCGTCATCGGGATGAACAAATTCCACTCTCGATCCATGAGCCTCAACATAACACTTTATTAGTTCTGAATCCATCTTTATAATCACCCTGTTACGGTGTGACGTTTGATGTTATCAAGAAACTCTTCCGGTGTTAGTGATTGACATGATCTCATGGTCTAAGGATTAGGATCACTTCGTAAGTAGTTATAGCAATATAAACTCAATGACTTTGATCGTAATGCTATACTTCGGATGAATGTTCATCACACCATTACACTAATGTTGTGATCCCGTTATTAACAACATCCAATGTCCATGATCAGGAAACCTTGATCATCTTGTTAATCAACGAGCTAGTTTATAAGAGAGGCATAACTAGGAACTTCCTTTTTGTTTATTAAACACACATGTATTAACGTTTCCGTATTAATACAATTATAGCATGTAAAACAAACATTTATCATAAATAAGGAATACGATAATAACTACTTTATTATTGCCTCTCGGGCATATTCCCTTCAGTCTCCCACTTGCACTAGAGACAATAATCTAGTTTGAAAACTTTGTGTATTGAACACCTATGGCTTTCTGGTGTTCCATATACGCAACTGTAAGTGGTTAACATAATCTACGGATCTGATGCTTTCAGTCCGTGTGTATTTGCATGTCTTTGCGTCTCCACGCATCACTCATTCTCCAATGAGATGGCATTGTATAAATTTGGTCTTTTGGTGAGACCTTTAGTTCCTTGGGGTTAAAACACGTCGATACTATTGTCGTACAATATATCTTTAGTGTTAGCCCATTGCGAACCACACCTTAGTTCGATAACAAACTACTTGACACAAATTCCCTCCTTTGCTGCTACTATAGCAGTCATATACTTAGCCTTTTGTTGTAGTATTCGTCACAATGTCTTAACTTTGGAACTCTTCCAAATCCATCATGGAATCTCCTTTCCATTACATTGTGCCACCCATAGTTTAAATTGAGATAAACTTAATTTGTATCTTGTGACAAAACTAGTATCAATGTAACGCTTTACAATGAACTATTTGTAATTGTTTGTCACCGCTACACAAATATATTCTTAGTTCTTCCAAAAGATCATAAGAATATCCTTACTATAGTCCAATGATCATTTTATGATTCATTCTGGTATATGCTCATAACACTTAGAGCATAGGACATATCTGGATGTGTACATATCATGGTATGATTGATCAAAACATTCTTGTGATTTCACTCATCAAGTGTCAAAACACTTGAATCTTGTTTCACTTATCAAGTGTCGATACACTTGAATCTTGATTCAATTCCTTTCCAGGCGACAAGAACTGTTTCTTGTCATTTCTATATTGAACTCCTTCAATATCTCATATATGTACGTTTGGCATAAACATATTAGCGTCACCGTCTATCCACTATAGACATTCATGCTAAATATTCGGGTTTTGCCTAAGTCTTTCATCGAAATGAAATTCTTAACCATTGTCAATAAAATATACATCATTTCTAATCAACAAGATGTCCTCCACATAATGTATTAGAAATATGTCTCAGCGCTCCCACTTAATTTCTTGCAAATGCAAGCATCTTCATTGTCTCCTGATGAAAACTCTTTTTCATCACGGTGAAGATTCCAACTCCGCGATGCTTACTTCAACCATTGAAGTTTGCATGCCCTTTTTAGCATCCTTTGAATTAACAAAACCCTTTGGATCGTGTCATGTACACGTCCTAGGTAACCATTATATTAGAAGAACTTTGTTTTGTTTATTCATCTACCATATAAAAGATTATATGTAGTGGTTGCTACTTTAATCCGTCCAGACTAAATATCGCTATGAAAGATCAAATCTTGTCATAGTCAACTCCTTGAACATTGTCGTAAAATACTTTACGACATGTCGACTATTTCATAGATGTGAAACATCCATGTCTGTTTCTTTATAGATCCAAATACGACCGATAGGTTTTTACACCTTTCTGGAGGGTCTTCCAAGTTCAAAACTTGATTTCTCGTGTATGGAACTATCACGGATTTTATGGCTTCAAGCCATTTGACGGAGTCAGGGCCCATCATCGCTTCTTTGCATATAGTCGGTTAATCATTGTCAAACAATAATGATTTACTCTCAAATCTTAGTATTTGATTGTTTATCCGACCGACTTGGTTCAATAAGAACTTAGATCTCCGTGACCACAACCTTTGAGGCACATAAGCTATGAGCATTATGGCAGCCTTCAGAACGATTTCCGGCGCTGCGCAACTCAGCTCATATAGCTAAGGTTCGTTAACCTTATCAAAGTTCTATTGTCCTCCCACTTAACTTTTACAAAAAATTCCTTCTTCAAGAAACTTCATATTTCAAGCGACAAACCCCTTTGTCCTTGGTGTTATGGAGGAATAACCAATTGTTATTCGAAATAACCTACAAAGACATGCTCATCCGACTTCGGTTGTAAACATCTTACTTATATTTAGCATACCAAAATTTAAGAAATGACAACTTGGGTTTTACCCCAAACCATAACTTCGATGGTGTCATTTCAATGGATCAAGATGGAGCTCTTTTCAGTGTAAAAGCGGAAGTATCTAAAGCTTTAATCTTTTAAAACATAATGGCAGTTTTATAAATAACACCTTTGATCCAACCATGTCAAACAAGGTTTCATTACAAATCTCAAACATTCCATACTCCTATGGTGTTTCGGGATATGTAAATCTAGGTGTTTTGCTAAACTTGCAACTCAAATAAATCCCTTCATGATAAAATCATAATTTATTTATTTTCTTGTTACACTTGTAACTCAAATAAATCCCTTATGATAAAATCATAAACCATTTATTTTCTTGTTTAAAATGATTTTGCACTTCATCTTGAAAGTCTTTGAAACATTTTCAAATATTTCACACTTCTCTCGCATTAAGTGAACATTCACTCAAATTTTTGGAGAAAGCATATGAAGTTGAAATCCATCGCTTACGACTATACATAATGGACTACATACATCGATATGTATAAATTCCAATAATTTAGTCGTTCGTTCTTTGGCCTTTGAACGAAGTTTTAATTATCACGTGGAAAGTCTCACAAGCGTCACTTGATCAAATCAAAGACTCCAAAAATCCATGAATATGGATATTCTTCATGTTCTCTTTCCAATATAATTTAAACAGCGATGTCACTTCGTAAGTGATCTTTCAATCATTTGTCTTGCGACATTTTAGCATTAGGTTTTATGGATGTGATTTCTCCAACTAGATTTGTAAATCATCCATCTTATATGGAATACGGTAATTATTTGAACAACCTTTGTTCTCATAATACCTGATTTAAATAAAAATTATTAAAAAAAATCTTGAAGTCAAGCTTTGATGTCAACGAGAAATACAAACAACGGTTTATTTGTTTTCGATGAACATCATCACATATTCTCTTGCTAGTTACTTAGGCCATTGTGGTTCATGAATTGCGTCGTTCTGTATGAAATTTCATACCAACCAATTCGGTATCCAATACCCAAGAACCACATTGTTTAACAAGCAAAGAATACAACCATAACATGTATATCATCTATATACCTAAATTGGATATTTCCAATCTTTTCTTTTCTGCCAAATATATTTTATAGATTCTCTTTCAGCATTTCCTTTTCCTTTTAAAAGAATCTATCAACATCAAAAGTGGCGCCATATACATGACACAGAGTCCAAAGCGTGTATATTCAAATAATAATACCTTTGGACTTGCACTTTGAAGTAGATCACCATCATCAAAATGATCGGTATTCTTTCAAAATCCATTATTTAGTAATCTTTTAGTGTAGTAAACACTTTACATACATCTTCTATTCATCCTTATCATGACGACTTTCATGATCAAGCCAATTTAGCTTATAAAGGAGAATCGTGAGTATAACATTACTTTCCAAAACCCTTTTGGATGATTAGGATGTCTAGCATCTCCAACCTTCGTAAATTCTCATCCAATATGAGAACATATATTATACTCTATCATATTGCAACCAAAAAATTGTTTCAGATATCGTTATATCTACCACACATGATGGTTTCTGAAACAATTCTTTCAGCTCCTAGATAAACTTGATATTAAAACAATCAAGAATCGTGGAGGCAAACATGATACTTAAGATACTAACACTGGAATTGTTACTCTCGATTTAATACCAATTATTAAATTTCACGGAGTAAATAGAGTTTGCTGAAAGTTTGCAATAGGACTTTAAACTTTGATTGACACTCAACACAATACGATACCAGTTCGTAAAGTATATATCCAGAATTCTATAGTTCTATTATCTCAATTATAACTAAGCATAAGGTGGTGAACGAATGCCAATGACTACAACAAATTATGCAAATTCACTTTGATTTAATTTATGATAAATTGAGTTCTACTAATCCAAATTAGAAATGAACTCCCACTCAAAAACGACATCCCTCGTGTCTTTTTGGTGATTACATGAACCAAATCCACTACACCAAGTCCGATCATCACGTGAGTCGGCGTAGCTTCAAAGGCGAGCATCCATATGGTCATCATATCAAAACATATGACTCATGCTTAACCTTTCGGTCCGTGTTCCGAGGCCATGTCTGTACATGCTAGGCTCGCCAAGTAAGAACCTTAGTATTCGCGTGTGTAACTGTCTTACACCCGAGATATGCTCGTGGATTCAAGTACACCCGATCATCACGTGATGTCTTGAAGCGACGAAACATTGTCGGTGCATACTTAAGGAAGAACACATTCTTATCTTGATATCTAAATGAGGGATCATCTTATTATGCTAATAAAACGCCAAACAAGCAATATAAGATGCTATCAAACATCACATGTTTATTAGTGGAATGATATGGTTCCCGCATATGATCTCTATCATGTGCACCGTGGTATGATCACTATCATACCTATATGTGTAAGTCCAAGGTCTATGGAGATTACACGTTATGTATGTTGTAAGAGTATCATCTCATACTTCTACTTACAACATCACCATATCATAACACTAGCCCATCAACAATCTAAACTAGACGCCTCTAATTTATCCATTGCAAATTTTACGTGGCTTAGGGCTTTCGAAGATAGAACCGTTCTTACCTACGAACATGAACCACAAAGAGGATAACCAAATTGTTGACAACTCGTTGCAAATTAGATATTGACTATAGTAGGAGAGACAGACACCCGCTAGCCACTTATGCAAAACTAGTTGCATGTCAAGCGTGGAACAGGTCTCATGTGCGAGGACATGTAAAGTTTGTCCGGGCCGCTTCATCCCACTATGCCACCAATATCCAAAGTACAACAAAGAAGCAATAAAATGATCATCATCGCCCACATACTCATATGTGTACTACCCGTGCAAAGTATCTACGCATAGATCCGGCTCTGATACCACTGTAGGGTTCGCAGCATAGAAAACAAAAAAATTCCTACGATGGGAACAACTATGTACCAAGATCTATCTACTAGATACAAACAACGGGCGGATGTATATCCATAGAGAACATACCCTTGAAGACCGACAAAGCTTAACGAGTCCAAACTCGTGGTTGATGTAGACGATCTCTTGCCGATCTCAAGATCGAGAGGAAGTCCTAGCGCCGCAAAACAGCAGCGCATCCGTGCTCGCACACACGTTCGAGGCACCGAGCAACCTCCGCCTCCTCGCTCCAGCGATGCAGCGGAAGCACAACTCTTTCTTGCCGAAAAGCCATCGGGAACATGTATCTCGCTAGTCCGAGACCATGGGGGATAAATTCTAGAGGGGGAGAGAGATCCTTCACGAGGAGGTGTAAGAGACAAGTGAGGATGGGGGCTCCTTTTATAGGAGGAGGGGGGAGCACCCAAGGGGTGGCCGCCGGCCATGGGGGGCAGCCCCCTCCCCTCCTTCATTCATGTGGGTGGACATTCCACTCACAAAATGCCCTTTAAATTTCCTCCACTCAAAAGTCCACTCAAATTCCCATTAAATTTCCACCAAATTTAATGCAAACTCTCATTAAATAAAACTCTTTTATTTTATTCAGAATTTTGTCAATTACTTTAATGACAAACATTCACAAATAACCCCTTGCTAGAATTCTATTTCACATGCATAACCACTTTATGCAATTTCACCCGAAAACCTGTTTCGGTATCTAGTGAAATAAATTCCTGCGCTTGTTCATTCTTTCGGCATGAAACATTTGCTCCAATTGGATGTCGGTGTCTCTTAAGTGTGTCACCCTACGGTTCGTGAATAATGCGGACATGATCGAGACCCCTCTCGGATCAATAATCAGAAGCGGGATCTGGAGACCCATACTGACTCCCACACATTCAACGATGACTTTCTTGTGATCATCGGAACCTTTTACGCTAGTATCTTAATCCCTTTGTTTCGTGATATATTACATGTCCGAGATTCGATCATCGATATCTCCATACCTAGTTTGATCTCGTTACTGACATGCACTCTTTTCTCGTTCCCGTGATATAACATTCTAGTGATCAAATCACTTGCTTGCAAGCTAATCAATGTGATATCACCGAGAGGGCCCAGAGTATATCTATCCGTCATCGGGATGAACAAATTCCACTCTCGATCCATGAGCCTCAACATAACACTTTATTAGTTCTGAATCCATCTTTATAATCACCCTGTTACGGTGTGACGTTTGATGTTATCAAGAAACTCTTCCAGTGTTAGTGATTGACATGATCTCATGGTCTAAGGATTAGGATCACTTCGTAAGTAGTTATAGCAATATAAACTCAATGACTTTGATCGTAATGCTATACTTCGGATGAATGTTCATCACACCATTACACTAATGTTGTGATCCCGTTATTAACAACATCCAATGTCCATGATCAGGAAACCTTGATCATCTTGTTAATCAACGAGCTAGTTTATAAGAGAGGCATAACTAGGAACTTCCTTTTTGTTTATTAAACACACATGTATTAACGTTTCCGTATTAATACAATTATAGCATGTAAAATAAACATTTATCATAAATAAGGAATACGATAATAACTACTTTATTATTGCCTCTCGGGCATATTCCCTTCAACACATACCAAGAATCACTCTCACAAACAAGATCCAAAATATGAGAAATAAAAACATTCAAGCAAATTGGAACTTGTATGAGCCAATGTGCCACATACGAGCTAGATAATTTTCAATATCAATTCTAAGTGGCACTACCTCAAATGTCCACATTTTCTAGGTTTGTAATATGCACAAAGCATATGACTCACCCTTAATGTGATAAACCAAGAAATCTCAACAAGAGGCAAAAAAATCAGAATAGAGGTATTAATGGACATTATGGAAATGAGTTTATCATGAGAAAGACATACCACATAGAGACTAGATAAACATACAATATAACTACTAAGTGGTTTTACTCATGTACACAGATTTTTGGATTGTGGAATTCCCAAGCATGACACTCCACCAAAATGGAATAGTCCATTAATCCCCCATAAGAGCCAACTAGGATACCAACTAGAATCAATAAAGGCTCCAAACCAAGAAACATAAATACATGGTGTGCCAACCAACATACATAAATATAATTCATAGGTCAATATAAGTAAGTGGGAAGCACAACATGTACAAACATATGCAAGGTACAAAATCACACATGCACAAGGGAGCAAGTAACTATCAATGTAAAGGAGTTAAGCACAAGTTACCGCAAGGAGGAACATTGGATACATAATATAAGAATGATAACCAAAATGACTTGACTTTGATGAAAAGGAACTGATGAAGATCCCTCAATTCTTCATAAGGTAGCCAAGTCTCCAATTCCCTCCAATAAAACCTATTGATAAAGTTTTAGCTTGTTGGTACCCAACCAAGTTGGGTCCTAAGAAGTTAGTCACAATAGGCTTGGCCACCCAATGGTTCTTTTCTTGACACCGATTTGAGCACCAACAAATTTGCCAAACACATTGCCATCCTCATACTTACAAAGTGAATAAGCATCATCAATCAAGATAGGATGGAATGAGGAGTTACCCATGGTGCATGAGGAAGAAAGGTGCCCCTTCTCACGGCATATGCTGCAAGTTCTTCTCTTGCCATCTTTCTTCTTGGGAGGAGCTGCACCATGAAGAAGAGCTTGTGGCTTCTTGGTAAGTGGCCCATCTTGAGCTTGTGAAGGAGCTTGAGTCCGCTTCCCTCATTGCTTCTCACTAAGAGGCTTCTTCTTCAATGGGAAATCCCTCACATGATGCCCTTCTTCCTTGCACTTGAAGCACACAATGTTGGCCGGATTCCTCACTTGTCCTTGGCCCTTCTTCTTGTAGCCCTTGTGCTTCAACATGTTAGTGGGCTTGTTCTTGATGTTGGAGTTTAATACAAGCCCACTCTTGTCACTTGGGGGATGCCGCACACTCAACATGTTCTTGAGTGTGGTCTTCCCTTCATGACACCTTTTCAAGTCATTATTCAAAGAAGTGACTTGAGCCTTGAGCTCTTTGATTTCCTCTACATGGTTAGTATCAACAACAATACTAGAGGAAGTATATGCTTCATTGTTAGAGCAACAAGGCAAAGAATGCAATTCATCACAAGATATATCATGGTTGTGAGTGGATGAATTACAAGGACTAGCACATGGCATTATAACATTTGGAGTATATATGGTGCTAATGTCCACATGAGGCCCACTAGATGTTACCTTTGACACAATACCCTCATGAGCTAACTTTAGCCTACCATGGGAGACTAGAAGATCCTCATGCGAGCTCGAGAGCTTCACATGACTTTCTTCTAATTTCCCATAGTTGCTAGTTAGCAAAGCAAGTTGATCCTTTAGCTCAACATTCTCCTTCAAGATAGATGCTTCACAATAAATAGAGTTAGTAGCACAATCATCATCATAATTAGCAAGAGGTGAGGGAAACTTGGAAAGCTCTTTATAATATGAAGCTTTAAGTTGCTCAAGTGACTCCGTGAGTTTGATGATCTCACCCTTGATGACCCTAGATCCATTGTTGAGGTGCTCAAAGTCCTCAAGGAGTTTAGCATAAGCAACTTCAAGTCTCTATCATGATATTTCCTCACTCTAGATAGCTCTAGAGCAAAGGTCTTCTCAAGAGATTCCTTAGTGGTTTGTTCCTCTTCAAGAGCTTCATTTAGATTTGCAATTTCATTATCATACTCACGCTCAAGACCACTTATTTTATCAATTGTGTCCTCATGCTCATATATTAGTTTCTTACTTTCAATAGCACAACTCAAGATTTCAATGAAAGTAGAGCAAGCATTTTTATTAGGATGAAGAGCACAAAGGACTAGCCCCTCTTCTCTTTTAAAGAAGCAACATCATCATCTAATTCTACATGATCAACATTCACATCATCATGAGGTATATTGGCATCCAAAGGAGAGGTTACCTTTGAACTCTTAGCCATGAGGCACAAGTGAACATTGGGACAAGGTGATGATGGGGAACACATGAAGCTCCAATCGCAACCTTGCCTTGGCCCAAGCATTCTTCGATTTCCTGTACATGGTTAGCAACACAAGTACTAGAGGAAATAGAAGCATATGTATCATGGCAACAAGGCAAAGCAAGCATATCATCATGAGATATATTCAAAGAATTTCTACATGATATGCAAGTGCAATAAACACTAGGATGTAAATCACATATAGTCCTACAAGTGTTCATGCCCAAAGATACAACATTGCAATGAGATAGAGACAAAGGATCATGAATGGAAATCTCACTATCTACATTGAAAGTTCTATCACTGCTCACCATATCATTACCTTGAGACAACTCATATGTTGATGAAGTGGAAGAAGATGAGAACTCATCACTGCCGGAGGTGGAGGGAACACAATCATCCTCATTAGTCTTGGACACATCATATTTTGCTTGAAGCTTGGTCCAAATATCATGAGCATTCCGGAAAGGCATGATTGAAGAAAGAACTACAAAGATCACAACATTAACAAGCACATTAGACGCTTGAGCTTCAAGATAAGAGTTTGTCTCCTCCTCCAAAGATAGATTTTGGGGATCCTTAGGAGGATACAAGCCCATATCTAGAATTCGCTCAATATTTGGGTCAATGGCCCGGAAATGACTAAGCATGCGAGTGCACCAAACATCATAATGAGTTCCAACAAATGTAAATGTGTGAGAGTGCACTAAACCCATAGGATACATCTTTACTCTCAAAGCGGTGAAGCCTAAGAAGCGAGAGACCTCGATCTGATACCAATTGAAAGTGCAAAGGACGTCACCTAGAGGGGGGTGAATAGGCTTTTAAAATTATTACGGTTTAGGCTCAAACAAATGCGGAATAAAAACTAATGTTTAATTTATTGAGCACAAAACCTAACCACTAGGTTCACCTAAGTGCACCAACAACCTATGCTAAGCAATACAAGCAACAAGGTGATAGCAAGGTAAAATACTCCAAGCACGATGGCTATCACAATGTAAAATGCATAAGTAAAGGGCTCGGTTGAGAGATAACCGATGGACGTGGAGATGAAGATTTTTATCCCGAAGTTCACTTCCAAAGAAGCTACGTCTCTATTGGAGAGGTGCGATGGCGCAATGCTCCCCGAACGCCACAAATGTCTTACCACGGGGTGTGGTGGCTCGATGCTTACTCAACGCCACAGAAGGCCTCACTCCGGATGCGAAGGCACGCAACTCACTGACACCACAAAAGGCTCACCCTATTCTCCCGTGAGCTCGCCACAAAGGCCTACTCATTATCCACTAAGGGACACTTGAGGGCGGTCACCAAAACCCGTACAAGATTGGGGCTATCTCCACAACTCAATTGGAGGTTCCCAACAACAAAGCCACAAAAGGATATAATGCCACAAAAGGACAACCAAGCCATAAAGTCTACAAGACCATAAAAGATCACAAGAAGTTAACAACCCAACCACACAACCCTCTAGGGTTCCAATAACCCAAGAGTAACAAGCCCACAAGCTTGAACTCACCGAATCTCCGAGGAGAACTCAAACCTATGAACCAAATGCAAGGGAAATTCCTTCACTCCCAAATTCCTACGAAGATACAAAAGCTATTGGGGTAATAAGGGAGGAAGAACACAAGAGGATAACACAAAACTCTCCAAGATCTAGATCTCTATGATTCCTTCACAAAGGAGAGATTTGGCTTGATAGTGTTGTAGATCTAGATCTCCTCTCTCAAATCCCTCAAAGATATGCAAGAATCATGGGAGGAAGAAGGGGATAGGGCAATATTTTTAAGGTCAACAATGGAGGAGAGAGAGTGGAAGAGCTAGCAAAAATGGCCTCAAAATATGGGGAAATAAAAGGAAAGAGGAGGCCCTTAAATAGGGCAAAAGAAATCTGCTTGTTTGGGCCAGATTCGCGCACCACCAGAATTTCCGGTGCTCCACCGGAACTTCCGGTAAATAGAGACACAAAATACAGAAGAAAACAAACGTTCACCGGAACTTCCGTCGGAATTTTGGCCAGAATTTCCGCTCAAGCAAAAACGCTGAACATCATTGCACAAAAATTTCAATAACTTTTGATTCCAGACTCTGTTTTTGATGATCTTGGGCTCGTTTTAAGGAGAACGAAAAGATCTACAAGATTATGCAAAGAAACACCATCGTAAATCATGTAAGGATAAAACCAAATTGAGAAAGGTATAACCTTTCTAGAAGCGATGAACCGGTAAAACCTCCAAAACCCAAAACACAAGTTGAGCTTGGAAACTCCAATTGGGATGAAACCAATTTTGTTGGAAAGATAAAACCAAGATAATCCAACAAAAGGTGAAACAGTGGATACCACCAACAGAGACAATATCGAGTATATATATATGTGAGATATCTCCTAAGGTGTGGATGCGGAAAAACCCACACGATCAAGAACGCAATAAGATATGCAAGGGAAATCCTTATCTGATGAACTAGATCTTGTTATGATGATAAACACAAACTCTAGATCCTCTCATGGACAACAACCAACTAACAACCAAGAAAGATGATGCTATGTATGCAAAGGTTTGAGCTCTCTCTGAACGATGCAATCGAGACACCCGCTTGAGAGCCCCTCTTGATAGTACGGCTATTGTCACATCCCAAAATTTTCCAAATTTTGAAATGTGAAAAATAAATAAACAAAAGAAATAATTGTTGAAAGAGTAATATGCACCGGAGGTCCTAAAAGTTTGGACAGAACTGTATGTAGGTCCTAAAAGTTTCAATCTGTGCAACGCAGGTCCTAATTCTCAGATCCATGTGCACTCTAGCCGGGGCTATAGCAAAGAATTAGGACCTGCAGTGCATAACTAACTGAGAATTAGGACCTGCAATGCATAACTAATTGAGAATTAGGACCTCAGTGCACAATTTGAAACTTTTAGGACCCGCATACGGTTTCGTCCAAACTTTTAGGACCTCCGGTGCATTTTAAGAAACTTTTTATTTCTAAATGGAAACATCAAAACCCTTCTTGAACAAAATTCGAATCCAACAAATTTCAATCAAGCAAAATGCATTCATCAAAGAAAGTATCTTGAAATTTAAACACTTGGGAAAATAAACCAAAACCTTAAAACCCTAATGGAAGAAAAGCATTTCCAAGATCTTCTAAGACTATGGATTTGATCCAAATAAAAATTCAGCAACAAACATTTATAAATGATCAAGAATGATAAACAAAAATATTATAAAACCATAGAAATTGGTTTCACTCAATTGGGAACCATGGATAAAAATTATGAATATAATAAGATAAAAGGAAATATTTCCAAAGCTAATAAATCTCCTATCTAAAATCCATACCAAATTATGAGCAAAATAATCCTAAAGAGATATAAAAGGATAAACAAATATTCAATAAAATTATACAAATTGGAATCACCAATTTTGGATCTATAAATAAAAAGATATGGATTTTTATAAGGCAAAGAAAGAAATAAATAAAGAAGGAATATTTAAAAGCCAAATTAAATCTTGGCCAAATCCATAAAATGAAAGATTATTGAATAATAAATAAGGGTAAAAGATTATTTAAATAAAATCATAAAGACTGAATAATATCAAATTTTATTTAAATAAAGACAATTTGCCTAAATAATAAATCCTAATAAAATTATTTAGAGGTCAATTTAAAATCTTGAATTAAATCCTTAAGCAAATGGAATAAAGATAATCCAAATCCAAATAAAATAAAGGGATAAAGATTATTCAATTAAAATTATATGGACTTTAACTAAATTCAATTTTATTTGAATAAAGACAAATGCCCAATTTAAATGAACATTAAATCATATTAAAATATTTTAAATAATAATTCAATTGAATTATTTGCACTAATGAATAAATAAAACCTATTGAAAAAGGGTTGGAATTCAAATAAAAGTTTGAAACATTTAAATAAATAATTTGGGTTGGAAACATATTTAAATCTTATTTAAATAAAGATAAGTGCCCATTTTAAATAAGTAACAAACCATAAAGTGAATAAAATAAATATTCTAAAATGGATTGTTTAATTACATAAATGAACAGATTAAAAACCTACTGAAAGTTTAGAGGAAATTTGATAAAAATCTGAAATCAATTTGAGATTGAAATCATTTGAATAAATTCAAAATAGAAAATGAAAACAGAAAAAGAAAAAGGTTTGAGGAATAAAAAAATAGAGAAAGCAGAGCCAACCCATCAAAGCCACATGCCCAACTAGCCAACCCACTTCTTCCCTCCTCGCGAAACATTTTCCTATCCGAGAACAAACCCGTGCCCTCACTGACGCTTGGACCCCACCGCGTAACTCTCTCCCTCGCTGACAACGCAACCCCACCTGTCAGCCCTTCATCTTCAACCGCGGACAATTTCTTCCCCCTCTCTCTCTCTCTCTCGCCCGTTTCTGCTTTGATTTCGCGGGATGAAATTTGCATCAATGACGCGATTAAACCGCCAGTGATCACGCCCATTTAATCACCTTCCTCCGCTCTACCTTTCCCCTCACACGCCAACTCCTCTTCGCCACCGGGCTGCCCGAATCACTGACCACACCGTCGTTGCTCCGTCGAGCTTCTCCGATCAAATTCCGGCCAACCCAGTCACCCCACTGCCTCAGAGAAAACGAGTGTGCTCCCTATCGCCAGGCGCACCTGCCAGTATTCCTAGCTAGGCCACGCACGTTTCGTAGCGTCGGCAAGGACTACGTCTACTCGCCGCTGCCGTATGCATCATCTCCGGCGAGCTGCTGTCGCCGACTCCGTGCACCCCTTGCTCTCTGGTGAGCTTTTCCGCACTCCTCAAACCCGTGCACACCTCGCTGACTCCTTACTTTGCTCGCTTATGATCCAGATGCTCTCCTTTGACCACGGTCGTGCGTGCCCGAGCCAGTGAGCAACTCCAGCGAGAAATCCCTGTCGTACTCGTGCACCCCTTCGACTACGACGAGTGCCTTGAGCTTCCTCACGCGACAACGAATCTGGTGAGCCATCCCGCTCCTTCCCTTGCTTCCTGTTCCGCCAGAACCGCCACAAGCAGAACACCACCGCCGCTCGCCGTCGCCAGACTTTGGTCACGGAACTGCAGCCGTTAGATCTTGATCCCATGGCTGCGATAGATTCACTTAAAACGAACCGGTATGCTAGATCTGGACCGTGCGATTTCAGTTAGATCCAACACACCACAATGATCGATCCATGCGAACCGGTATTAGCCACTATAAATGCTCCACGTGGCCAGCTTTTGTTTTAAATAGACAGAAACATTTCTATTAGATGTTTAGTTTTGAAAAATTCATAACTTTAAATCTACACATCCAAAATTTACAAATTTTATATAATTGGAATCAGGAAAAAGAATACTTTCCAACCATGCCCTTTGTTTAGTGTTTTGATTCTGTAAAATTGATTGTTTTTGCAGAAACATTTCTAGGCTTATTTTGTGTATAAAATTTATTCTAGAAATGATTTTGGGGTAAAATCTTTTGCAAATGACTGGTTTTGAACCTACTGACCATAAAAACCAACTTTTGGATTTAAAAGTATATTTTGTGATACTAAGGAATAAATCTTTGAATAAAAGCATTTCTAGTTAAATAAAAATGTTGATTATGGTTTAAAAATGCTTTTTGAGTAAAACCTTTGGAAAATGATTTGATTTAAACTCTTTGACCCTAAAAACTAAGTTTTGGGATTTAAAAATATATTTGATAAAACCCTAGTAAGTTATTACTTTGTTTAAAAGCATTTCTAACAAAATAAAATGATGCTTTGATTTAAAAATAATTTTAGGTGAAACCTTTTGTAAATGGATTTGTTTTAAAACACTTTGACCCTAAATATTAATATTTGTGTACAAAAACATTTTGGCTAACACTAGAAATTATTACTTGAATTTAAATCATTTCTATCAAAACAAAAATGATTTAAATGGCCATTTTCACTAACTTGTTTTCAAATGACCTTGCCACTTTTATAAATGACAAACACGTGTTTTAAAATGTTTATAACCTATTATAGACCACCTTTCCAAATAAAATAATCTTTTGCATGCTTGCATGCATTGTTTTGTTTTCTTTATTTATGTGGTGAATTGTTTGAATGTTAGTTTTGAAATTGTGCCTTGCTTGATTGAATTGTAGTGAACTTTGAAGAGTGTGACTATTGCAAGATCAAGGAGTGAACTTATATTCTCTACCAAAAAGGAAATTGGTTCTTCATACTTTTGTCCCATTATTTTCACTATGCATTAGTGATATTTCTAAGTAAAACTTGCATGGAATTTTTACTAAGTATGCTCTGCCATGGGAAATCCTAGTAGATTATGCCTTAGTAGAATTTTCCCTAAGTTAATATTCCTACTACTATCATGCTTAGCCTAGCTAGTAGAAAACAAGGGTGGATTATATTCATGCTATGAAATATTTCTAAGTCTATGACTTGTGTTTTGTTTAATAAAACAACTATGTGAATGAATCACCTGGGTGGAATGGTGTGAATGGGTTATGTTGAGTGGTTACACAGGGCCCCATATTTATGGCCTACCCTACTGTATCTCACTTGTGGAAAGCCACCCAGGAACAAAGAGATTTGAGATGCCAAATGTTGAGAAGCTTCAAGTGTAGCCACATGGCAATATGGGCTCTGCCTGAATCATATAGGTTGCAATAACTTAGCCAGATGGACAGTTGGTGGTAGGGGTGATAGGTTTGGGAATGTGTCCATTTTGGTCTAAGGGAAGGCTTCTGAAAGATCTTGTCTCAATGCATGTCGATTCTTGTGGGGAAAGTGCACCACCTCTCGAGAGAGTAAAATCTAAGTACTTAGTCGTGTCCCTGGCAATGGACAATTTGAGCATCAAGACATGGAAGCTATGAAGGATCTCCTCATACCAATTTCTAAGTTAAAAACTTGTGGTTGAACAAGGGTAAAGGTTAACCAATATTCATTGGTTGTTCCTCGGGTGATTTTGACAAATAAAAACTTAGTGTTTTCAAATGATAGGAAAATCTATTTTGAGAAAAGCAAGCCTAAGCTGCACTTAGCCAAATGCATATAGATGATAGATACCACTATTCTACCATAGTATCACTTACCAATACAATTCAAATGTATTGACCCTTATGACTATAACTTATTATGTTGCAGGTTTGTTTGATGTTAGTGAAGTGTGTTGATTAGGATTACAAGTCTACAACCAACATGATTGCCTGTGGAACTTTGAAGATGAAGGACTCCATGTTGTAGTTATTTCTGCTGCATTGTAATGAGATAGCCAAATGAGCTATGTAAGATGTAATGAATTATTTTATTCCTGGTTATAAAGTTGTATTATGACCTTTGTTTCTTGATATTACATCTTAAACTGTGGATGCTAGCTATTGATCCAGGGACTAGCATTGTAAACACAGGGATCTCTACCTTATCAGGTTGGAACCTCTACAACTATCTATCCTAAACCCGGTCTCCCAACTAACAACAAGAGACCGGCAAAAGAGAAGCCCTATCAAGATCACACCTTTGCCTTAAGCATTCCACTTGAACTTGATGTATACCGTCTTGCTCTTCTCAAGTGGGAACACCTTTCTTGTTTGCTCTTGCTCGCTCTTGCTTGATGAATACTTGCAAATCGCTCCCCCATTCCATGGGGAAAACTATTCTTTGGACTTGCCTTCATCACTCCATGATCACCGAGCATGGGAAGCTTCTAGCATGATATCTTCTAGATATGGCACATCTTGAGCTTTCCCTTCTTCATACCTTCTTGAGGTTGATCCATCTTGATGAAACTCTTTGCACTTGTCTTGATCAACCTTCAATACCCTTTCGTTCTTCATGATTCCAATGGGCACAAATCCCTTGGACATTTCTTCATCTTTCAACCTTGAGACCAACACATAGCCTAAGCGAAGCCAATGGACAAACCTACAAGTGAAACTCAATTTACACATTAGTCCATAGAGATTGTCATTAATTACCAAAACCACACGTGGGGGCATACATGCCCTTTCACATGGGAATATTGTCAAGTGCTTTCGCTACATATAGTTTATTAATATTCTTTGGTTGGATAAGTGTTGTGTGGGTGAACCTATGCTAATGTACTGATCTTACTTGGACTAATACATACTTGTGATTATACCCCTTCCAAGCATCTGCAACTACAAGAAAGTAATTAAGATAAAACCTAACCACATCATTAAACTCTGAGATCCTATACTCACTTATGCAATGGTTTCCTAATGGGGGTTTAGGTTTCTGTCACTCTGGCAACCCCAAGATTAGTAGCCAAATACACAATGCATTCCCCTAGGCCCATAAAGGTGAAGTATCATGTAGTCGACGTTCACATGACACCACTAGAAGAATATCACCACAACTTAAATATCAAACCATTAAATATTTCTCAACATGATTCCACTACTAACAACATGGCTTCTCCCATGTCCTCGGGAACTAAATGAACTACTCACGAGACATCATATGGATCAAGATTAGAGATGAAGTAATGATAAGTAACAATCTGAACATGAACAATAATCCAATGGTTCCACTCAATGGCATCAACTACAACAAGTAATCAACACCAGGAAAGTTTCCCCTAAGAACTATGCAAGATTCAACCCAATTGTTACAGTGGTACGGCGTGGTGGTGATGGTGCTGGTGGAGATGATGGTGAGGATGATGATGATGATCTCGATGAAGTCTAGCTTGATGACGGTGTTGATGGTGAAAATCTCCCCTCTCTGGGAAGGAATTTCCTCGGCAGATTTCTGCCTACCGGAGAGCTTTATCTCTCTCTGTAGTTTCCACCCCGCAGAGGCGACGAAATCTTTCTGTGGTCGCTCCCTGAGTCTTAGGTTTTCGGGAGGATTATATACACGAAAGGGTTATGCCAGAGGTGGGCTAGGGTGGCCACACCACCTGGTGACGCGGCCCAGGGGACCCATGTCAGGGGTTGGTGTGGGCCCCCTGTGGCCCATCTCTTCCTTCCCTTCTGGCTTCCTTCGTCTTCTGGAAAAATGGGAATTTCCGTATATTTTCTGATCTTCGGAAATATTGTATCTGGACAACACCTTTTCCGTCAGAATCCTGACTCCGGCAGTTGATTCTCCAAAAGTCATCAAACATGCAAAATAGATGAAATAACATAAGTATCATCTCTTAATATGAAATATATCAATGAATAACAGTAAATTATGATATAAAATAGTGATGCAAAATGGACGTATCAACTCCCCAAGCTTAGAACTCGCTTGTCCCCAAGCGAAAACTGAACTCAGTAAACATGACCGCAGGTTTATGGAGTGAAGTATCGATAAAAAGAATACGGACAAGACGCATCACATTTATTAATACACAAATCATAATGGAAAGAAAAACACTCTTATATAACTTAACTTGCAATGACTAAGGGAGTCACAATAAAGATGCACAAAGCAAATCATAATTGGTGATGGAAAACTTTGTTCTTGGTCAGAGAACAGTTAACCAATCATACTTAGTTTTAAGCAAAGCTTTTATAATGAAGTTGAGCTCAATAGCCAATTAAATGCACAATTAGCAAGACTTCTGCATGAGGAGGGACTCAAATGGTACCAGCGGTCCAAATCTCAATTCCTACTGGAAGAAGATTCAAGTACAAGATACTTTCATAGTGTTGCCAACGACAGACATAGGAAGAAACATATTCATTATATAGTCCAGGATGATGAATCGATTCAGGGACATGAGCAACTAAAATTATTCATTACAAATTACTATAAAGGTTTGTTCAGGGCTCCGGACGAAGGCAACTTCTCCATGGATGAGTCTCAAATAGATGATATTCCCCAAGTTTCAAACGAAGAAAATAACCTACTTACTAATCCCTATTCAAAGGAGGAAGTGAAAATGGATTTTTTTTCAAATGAAACACAGCAAACCCTCTGGTACCGATGGTTTCCCGACAAAGGTCTACCAGAACTTTTGGGATATAATTAAAGTGGATATCTTAGATATGTTCATTGCTTTTGTTTACATAGTGGAAAACTAGAACTATTTCATCTAAATTTTGGTGATATAATTATTACATTAGACAAATAAAGTAGAAAGGATCCAACAATACATAACAATTTGTCATCTTAATATTAGTTTTAAAATTTTCAACAAAGTTTCTATTGTTGAAAATATAATCAATAATCCATATGATTTTATTCGAATAATAATCTGATAAAGCATGATCAAACAAACTATACTAAAACTAATCATGCAGATCAACAAAGTAGATGAACCTATCACATCTACACCAAATGCTAGAACTAGAAACTTTAGAAAAATCTGAAAGAGGTAAATTGAGATCACATACGGTGCAGCGGCAGCGGTAGCCACAATGGTAGCAGAAGTAGGGGGTGCAGCGACGGCAGCAGTGATGTCTACGCACTTCTATTCTCGTAGACAGTTGTTGGGCCTCCAAGTGCAGAGTTTTGTAGAACAGCAGCAAGTTTCCCTTAAGTGGATTACCCAAGGTTTATCGAGCTCCAGGAGGAAGTGGTCAAAGGTATTCCCTCTCAAGCAACCCTGCAATCAAGATACAATAAGTCTCTTGTGTCCCCAACACACCCAATATAGGTGCACTAGTTCGGCGAAGAGATAGTGAAATACAAGCGGTAATGGTGCCAGAAAATAGCTTCTGACTTGTTGTTGACATGGGGTAACGTGTGTGAAACTGAAATAAAGAAGGAAGCAAGCAAACATGCAACAGATCTAGATGCAAACGGTGTTTCAATGTTAAGAAACAAGTCCTAGGGATCATACTTTCACTAGTGAACACTCTCTCATATAAATACCCTCTCTTCATGATACTACTCTTAACTACTCTCTGGTTGGACACTCTAATCCACGGTAGGGCTATAACAGCACACCTCAAAGTCTGCCTTCCCCAATCTAGATAACCCCACACTTTCACCTTGAGCGCTAGAAGGTTCCAACAAACACCACAATTTCATAGAGACATCCAACTCAAAATATAAATCATAACAAATATTCAATCTAGCCAAAGTGCCACACACGGTATGCCCGCTGTCACTTTCACACATGTGGAGAAAAGCATAGATCTATTAGAGCACAAAGAGTATTTATGTAGACTCAAGCCTAAGTGCCACCATGGCGTGGACGCTGTCACTTCCACACACATGGGGAGAGCATAGATCTAATGAAGCACTTGAGTAGCAAGGTAGATCTACTTGATTACAAAGCTCATGACCACAAGATCATGCATAGAGAGAGAGATGAACACATAGCTACCGGTAGAGCCCTTAGCCCTGAGGAAGAACTACTCCCTCCTCATCATGGGAATTAGCAACTGTGATGGAGAAGGTGGTGGAGATCGATGGAGATGGCTCCGGGTGCACTTCACCGTCCCGGCAGGGTGCCGAAACAGAGACTTTCTGTCCCCCGAATCTCCCTTTTGGTGGCGGCGGTGCTACGGAGGTTTTTCAGGAAGTATGATGGATTATTTACGGTTTTCTACCTGGGGGCTTCTTATAGGCGAAGTACGCAAGGTCGATGGGGGCCCAGGGGGCCCACACCCCCTGTAGGCTCCACTAGGGCTTGCCCGCGCCTGGGGGGTGCGGCCACCATGGTGACCTACTCCGTCTCTGCTTCGTGGTTCTGTGTTGGTCTGGGAAAATAATTACTTTGGCTTTTGTCCCGTCCAATTCCTAGAATATTGATTTTCTGCCTTTCTGAAACCAGAAACAGAATAAAACAGGCGACTGGCACTATGTCATCTTGTTAATAGGTTAGTTCTAGAAAAGATATAAAAACACCTCAAAGTGTAGACAAAGCAAAGCAAAGTAGATACTAAACAATCATGGAGCATAAAAAATTATAGATACGTTTCTGACATATCAAGCATCCCCAAGCTTAACTCCTGCTCGTCCTCAAGTAGGTAAGTATTAGAAGAATAATTTTTTAGGTGACATGCACCATCAAAACCAAGATCAAACCATTTGAAAGTATTCAAAGCTGGGATCAAAGAACTCTAAACATGAGCATGAAAGATGGAGTTCTAACAATAAGGCATAGTAACTATGCATGCAAAATGAAAGGCTACAAACAAATATCATGAATAACATGCATTGAAAAACGTTTGTTTGTTTCACATACAGAAAACATAGCATAGTGGCAATCATCTTGTCCCTCATATAGTAGCAAATAGATGCATAGGACACCTTCAAAGTTCACAAGGGTGACTAGATACAAATAGCACAAGAACAAGTAATATCACAATATGCATCAATCAATAAGTTTTGGGACACTACACACAGAATGACAACTATTCTCTCTTAATGGTGCCTAAAGGTAGAAGGTGGGGACTCAAATAGTGGTGGAAGAAAGGCCCTAGACAAAGGGAAGCAGGGATTTCAAGTTTCAAAACGAGCTTCCGAAAATTATGGTACTTGTTAGCTTTCAGCCCCCTCATTGCCCCTATCATCAGCATCTTGAAGTGATTAAGGTTAAAGTGAACAAACTATGGAGTATATGCTTGACAAAGTATAAGTTGGCAATCTCAAGTCCCTTGAATACGAGGGCCACACCACATGCTACTCAACTTCAGCCACCTGTAAGTTCTTGTCATTGTAAGTACATGCATATCATAGAGAACAGCCAACGGGGTACCCCTTGCACATGGTACAGGAGCTATCCCATAACCAAAATGACAAGGCAAGCAGACAATGAGCATATCAGTGATCTTTTTATTTACTATATGCATAGCTTTTTATTGAGGATGCTTCATAGATAGCTCACTATGGTGATGCTGCAAGTTTCCACCATGATTAGGCATGTCTTAGGCTAGCGGCCCAGGCATTTCTCTAACACAAAATACTTACTCCATGGACTTACAAGTTCCCTCTTTATTTCACACCGGTGACATCCATAGACAAAAGATAATGATATCAACTAAGTACAAAGTACAAGTGCAATGTTGAAAACGTTCCCCATGACAGCATGGTTCTGCTAATTCCAACGTATAAGTGCAAGCATATACAACATAGACGACACAATGGTTCAAGTTTATTAGGGGCAAAGAATATAATGTGTCCCATCAAGTTTGTGAGGGATTTAATCACTAAGTTTTCACATAACAAAATATTTTTTAATTGGAAGATAGCTGAAAACAAGAATATACTTGGAATGGTGTAACACACCATGCATAGGAGTTTATAGTGGACACTTTGGAATAACTTGGTTTCTTGGGAGTTGGAAGCATGAGTAGAGCTTACTCATACAACTGGAGGCTAGCAAAAGACTGGGAGCAACCAACTAAGAGAGCATAATGGCCATAATCATGCAGAGCGACAAAACATTACTAATCAAAGCATAGAGTGGTACTACAAGTCAAGGACTAAATGATCATAGAGGATATGGTGACTTGTTCATAGTCATAACATGGTGTGATCATGTGCCAAGTCAACCCAAACAAAGCATCAAAGGATAATACCACAATACTATGCTTTTGTATGCTAAAACAACACATGATTCCTTCAAGGCACATTAAGCAATCCTAATTGTTTGGAACAAGTCATACTACAGCAATAATCACTAAGCATAAGGCCAAAACAATATCTAGCATGACATGATAAAGTCTAAGCCAGAGTCAGAACAAGCTCCCTTTTTTACCACTTAAGCATGAAGCTTCCTACTCTTTTTCAACACAAAACAACTTATTTGAAAGAACTCACAAAGATAATAATCAATAAAGATCAGTGAGCTTGTCTCAAAAATCCAGAAAGAAGAACTAAAAAGTTCTAAGATGAAAGCACAAGAAAACTAAGGCTGAACGCAGTGCTAGCAAAAGTGAACACTCACAAAACAATAAGAGTGAAAACTAGAGTGTTCTATGCAATGGAAACAGAGTGTGTCTCTCTCCAATAAGTGTGGTGTAACCAACCAACTTACTCAAGCAAACTAAGCAAACAAAAACTAAGACGCTCCAAGAACAACACAACAATGCATGAAACAATAAAAATGAAGTGTCTAGAAAGACCTGAGATTTTTATTGATGAAGAAGGGAATGACTTGGTCATCCCCAAGCTTTGACGCTTGTACCTCTTTAATATTTCTTGGGGTGAAACAGGGTGGCATACCCAAGCTTGAGATTTTGTCCATTCTTCATCTCATTACATCATTCTCTCTCTACACCTGAAATTTTTCCTTCATACGAAACTTCACACAATCTTCATTAGCAACATTAGTGTATTCAAAAGATATTAGACCCTTAGGCAAAGCTTTGGAACAGCAAAACTTTTCACTAAAAACACAAGCTACTGTAGCAAATCCTTCAAAAATCTCAATTCCCCAAAAGAGAACTCAAAAAGGAATCAATAAGAAGCAAATGCAAATAATGGCAGAAATCTTTCAAAACAGACCAGCAGGTAGAAACCAATTTTTTCGAAAATCTTCTGTTGCTCAAATAAAAAGGTTTTGAACTAACAAAAATTAGCAAACATACTGCGGGATTTATTTGTAAAGTTTCAGCTCAATCCGAGTTATAGAGACTCCTCACTAATTTTTATGGTGGAGGATAGAAATCTGTTTCGGGACAGCAACTCCCCAAATCTTACTTCCCTCTCATTAGAGGTCATTCTTGGCACAAAAAGCAAACAAAAAGGATAAGGAGAGGTCATTACTAAAGTAATGAATTCCAAGACTCAAGAAAACTCTTGGGTTATCTCCCAACAAGTACTTCTCTTTTAACGCCTTTAAGTTAGGCTTGATAGTTTGAGAAGATGCTCACATAAGAAATATGAATTGAAGTAAAAGAGAGCATCAAGAAGCAAATTAAAAACATATTTAAGTCTAACCCACTTCCTATGCATAGGAATCTTGTAAATAAACAAGTTATGAAAGCACAAAGCAACAAGCATAGGAAAGCAAAACAAGTGAAACTTCAAGATTTTCAACATAAAGAGGGGAAACTTAATATTTTTGAGATGCATAAGACCATGTTCCCCTCTCTCATAATAACTTTCAGTAGAAACATGAATAAAATTAACAATATAACTATCACATAAAACATACTTATCATGAGCCACATGCATAAAATAATTATTACTCTCCACATAAGCATGGTCATTCTTATTAATCATAGTGGGAGCAAATTCAACAAAATAGCTATCATTGTTATTCTCATCACCATAGTCATCAAATATAGGAGGCATATTGTAATCACAATCAATTTTTCCCTCAATAGTAGGTGGACTGAAAATATCATATTTATCATTGTAATCATCATATATTGGAGGTAAACTATCATCAAAGAAAATTTTATCCTCTATGCTTGGGGGACTAAAAATATCATGCTCATCAAAACCAGCTTCCCCAAGCTTAGACTTTTCCATACCATTAGCAACAATGGTGTCCAAAGAATTCATACTAATAACATTGCTATTAGTATGCAAATAAAGTTCCATAGGTTTTTTAATTTTATCTTCAAAGACTTCATGTCCTAACTCAAGATAAACACTATAAAGCTCTCTAATTTTTTTGTTGGTTTCCATTAAGCCTAACTAGTGAAAACAAGAAACAAAAAGACGAAATTGCAGAATCTAAAGGAAATAACTTCGAGCACTCACACACCAAGAGTATGTGAGTACCTTTTACCTTACCTCCCCGGCAACAGCGCCAGAAAAGAGCTTGATGTCTACGCACTTCTATTCTTGTAGACAGTTGTTGGACCTCCAAGTGCAGAGGTTTATCGAACAGCATCAAGTTTCCCTTAAGTGGATTACCCAAGGTTTATCGAACTCAGGGAGGAAGTGGTCAAAGGTATTCCCTCTCAAGCAACCCTACAATCAAGATACAAGAAGTCTCTTGTGTCCCCAACACACCCAATATAGATGCACTAGTTCGGCGAAGAGATAGTGAAATACAAGCGCTAACAGTGCTAGAAAATAGCTTCTGACTTGTTGTTGACATGGGGTAACGTGTGTGAAACTGAAATAAAGTTAGAAGCAAGAAAACATGCAACAGATCTAGATGCAAACGGTGTTTCAATGTTTAGAAACAAGGCCTAGGGATCATACTTTCACTAGTGAACACTCTCTCATATAAATATCCTCTCTTCATGATACTACTCTTAACTACTCTCTGATTGGACACTCTAATCCACGGTAGGGCTATAACAGCACACCTCAAAGTCCGCCTTCCCCAATCTAGATAACCACACACTGTCACCTTGAGCGCTAGAAGGTTCCAACAATGTTAGACCCCTCCTTTATAAAGGAAAGGATCCCTGTGATTGCAATGATAGTCCCTGGATCAATGCTAGCATCCACAGTTTAAGATGAAGTACACAGATACAAAGGTCGTTTATTACATTCATTCCAGAGATAAAACATAGTCTTTTACAACTCAGGGCCATAGGCCTAATACAAGAGTTTAAGGAATAAGTAAATAAACACAAGTCTTCATCTTCATGTGCCACAGGCAAGCATGTTGAGTGTAGACTCATGACTCCTATTCATCATCGGAGTAACCTGCAACATCACAAGTTACAGCCACAGAGGGTCAATACTTTGGAATAGTATTGGCAAGTGATACCTTAGTATATTTTTGGTGGACTATATTACTATATGCATTTTGGCTAAGTGTAGCTTGGCTTGCTTTGCTTAAAAATAGGTTTTACCTATTAGTTGAAATCACTAAGTTTTCTTTGTCAAAACATTCCCAAGGAACCACCAATAGACATTGGGGTCCTTCACCCTTGTTCACCCACAAATTTTTACTTAGAAGTTGGAGTGATGAGATTCTTGTAGCTTCCATGTCTTGATGCTCAAATTGTCCATTTCCTTGGACAAGGCTAAGTACTTAGGTTTTCCATCTGCAGAGGTTGTGCACTTTCCCCACCAGACTTGGTTTCCCAAGACAGTACCTTTCAGAAGCCTTTCCTTAGTCAAATGGACGCGCTCCAACCTATCATTTCCACTACCACCAACTGTCCAAGTGACTAAGTTCTAGCAACCTATATGATCAAGGCAGAGCCCATATTGCCAAGTGGTTGCACTGTAAGCTTTCTCAACACTTGGCCTCCAAATCCCTTTGTGCCTGGGTGGCATACCACAAGTGAGATACACAACCCAAGTCCATGGCCTTATGTAACCACTCAACATAACCCAATCCTTCCATTCCACCCAGGAGGTTCATTTGATTTAGTTGTTTTATTAGAAAAGCATAAGTCTCATGACTTAGAATATTTTCATCATAGTATGTATAGATTTTCACCAACCCTTGTTTGCTAAATAGCTAGACTAATCATGGTAAGATAACTTATCTTAGGAAAATTCCCTAGCAATTCTACCAATCTACACTACTTAGGATTTCCCAACTTAGCATTAGTCAAAATATAGCATGCAAGACTTAGAAAATATCTAATGCTAGTACAAAACATAGGATACAAATATTCATGAAAATATCACTTGCCTTGGTAGTGGGGAGAGTAGCACTCTTCACAATCACAATCACTAGCAAAATCTACACAAAGTTATAGCATACAATTACACACAATAATATTCAATCAAAAATAATATGAATGCATGCATGCAAGGATTTACCAAGTGGTGATTTTGAAAATTCTACTAAGCATGCACATGTTTCACAGAAACTTATCAAATCACAAGTTTACCAACTGAACTTATTTGGCACCAATACAATTTCCCAAAATATAATTATACTTAAAATAGCCTTAAACTTGTTCTACAAATAAAATCATTTTAACTGTTACTATTTGTTAAACAAATTGGATATTCAGAAAGGTCTTGTTTCACTGAATCCAACGGTATAAAGTTTGTAAAATTCTAACGTGGCATTCAAAAGTTATAGCAGTTTGAAGTTTGGATCTAAATCAGGTTTAAATTCTGTTTTTGAATTCATCCTAGCCACGCGTCGCAACCTCACTGGCGCGTACCGCTTCGCGCGGATCGGCAGTCGCAGGCCGTAGGATCTAACTTAGATCTGGCGGCTCAGACGCGCGCGTACCTCTTCGATTAAGGTCTATCCTAGCCCTACGATGTAGATCCAACGGACCAAATCATCAAGCCAAATTCTGGCGGCGCTTAGCGGCTGTGCGCGGCGGCGACGGCCAGACGGTGGAGGCGTCGGCGATATTGGTCGCTAGGAGGATAGGGAAAGTACTCACCGAGACCGTAAGGACGTGGGGATGCTCAACTTGTGGACAGCTTGGCAAGGGGCGCTCGGGGTTGCGGTGAATTCCTCGCCGGAGTTGGATCTGGCCACTGTGGCTCTGCTCGAGGTCGAAGGCGACGTTGTTGATCACTAGGAGGCAAACGGAGGATGCGGTCAGATGCAGGAGACCATGGCAAAGATGTGTGCGTGAAAGACAAGGTTCGGGGCGGTCTGGACTTACCGCTGGAGCTCGCCGGAGTTGGTGCCGAAGACGGTGGCGGCTAGTCGTCGACGTTGCTGGAGCTACAGGTCATGCGAAGGTAAGCGGGGTGTGTCAGTATATGCGCCAAGACTCACTGGACAAAACAGTATGAATAAGAGGCAGAGGGGAACACTAGACTCACCGGAATTCGCCGGCGTAGTCGTCGAAGACGGCGGGGTTGCAGAGAGCAAGGCGCGCAGCCTGGGGGCGTTCTGTGCTTGGGGTTTCGGGGAAAAGAGAGAGGGGGCAGAGGGGGTTTATGTAGCCTGCTCGCGAGCGAGAATCACTCATGCTATAACTCGAATTTAAGCTGCGTAATCAACAGGAAACGGCCGCGTCAATTTTGGGGACGAACAGGTCGTGGGGGGGTGGAGACGACGATGCTCAGGTGGGCCCGCGGTTGTCAGCGAGAGAGGGAAAACGAAGCGGGTCCCTTCTGTCAGTGGGCTGGAGGGTGCGGGAGCGGGTGAAAGAAAACGATTCGCGGGGGTGGGAGCTTCTGGGCTAGCTGGGCCGTGTTGGGCTGGGTCGGACAGATTGGCTGGTTTGGTTATTTTTTTCTTTTTAATTCCTTTTCTTTTTCAGATTGATTTTCCAGAAATGGTTTTTAAACTTAAATTCAAATCTGTTTGAATCCAAAACCTTACAGGACTTTTATAAAATGAAACTTGCTCCTAAATGAGTGTCAAACCCATCTAAACATTTCAGAACACTTGGGTCCTTTTGCAAATAAATTAAACTATGCCTTTATGAAAGATGATAATAGGTATAGGATTTGTTTTAATTCATATTTTGCTTTTGATATTATGTTCAGGCTTTTGAGACCACTTGAGTTTGAATTCAAAACATTCTGAATGAATAACAACATCGTTCCCAAAAGCATGTAGCACAAAGGCTAGGGTTTTCATACATAAAATAATGAGCCACAAATGCTCCTATTTTTGAAATGATTTTGAGAAAACCCTAAATGATGATGAATGCAAGGATGATATGAATGAGTTTTGGAATATGAATTTAGGGATGTTACAAACAAACACCACAATTTCATAGAGACATCCAACTCAAAATATAACTCATAACAAATATTCAATCTAGCCAAAGTGCCACACACAGTATGCCCGCTGTCACTTTCACACACGTGGGGAAAAGCATAGATCTATTAAAGAGCAAAGAGTATTTATGTAGACTCAAGCCTAAGTGCCACCATGGAGTGCACGCTGTCACTTCCACACACATGGGGAGAGCAGAGATCTAATGAAGCACTTGAGTAGCAAGGTAGATCTACTTGATTACAAAGCTCATGACCACAAGATCATGCATAGAGAGAGAGATGAACACATAGCTACCGATAGAGCCCTTAGCCCTGAGGAAGAACTACTCCCTCCTCATCATGGGAATCAGCAACGGTGATGGAGATGGTGGTGGAGATCGATGGAGATGGCTCCGGGGGCACTTCCCCGTCCCGGCAGGGTGCCAGAACAGAGACTTTTTGTCCCCCAAATCTCCCTTTCGGTGGCGGTGGTGCTATGGAGGTTTTTCAGGAAGTATGATGGATTATTTAGGGTTTTATCCCTGGGGGCTTCTTATAGGCGAAGGAGGCAAGGTTAGTGGGGGCAAGGGGCCCACACCCCCTATAGGCGCCACTAGGGCTTTCCCACGCCTAGGGGGTGCGGCCACCCTGGTACCCTACTCTGTCTCTGCTTCGTGGTTCTGTGTTGGTCTCAAAAAAATAGTGACTTTTGCTTTTGTCCCGTCCAATTCCGAGAATATTGATTTTCTGCCTTTCTGGAACCAAAAACAGAAGAAAACATGCAACTGGCACTGTGGCATCTTGTTAATAGGTTAGTTCCAAAAAAGATATAAAATCACCTCAAAGTGTAGACACAGCAAATAAAATTAGATACTAAACAAGCATGGAGCATCAAAAATTATAGATACGTTTCCGACGTATCAAGCAGCAGAGTTGTCGCCCATGTTGAGGTTGCCGAAGAGGTCGGTGATGTCCGGAAAGAAGTCGTCGTTCCGGAACTGGTCATCGACCGACGTCGGGCTAGCCAGTAGTCGCGTTGGAGCGCTCCGTAAAATCCTAATCGCCCCTCACCCGTACAGGTTCACGAGAGGCGGGGTTCCGGAGGCCTACTGTCTCGATCTACGGTGTACGCCGCAAGCCGGGATGGGGAAGATGAAGGCGGCGGCACACGGTTCTAGAAGTAGATGCGTGTGAGGATTACCAATTATGTTTAGTTTGGACGCTTATATAGTGCAGGTCAGGGAGATCGTGAGGCACATCCCACGTCCAAGTCGGTAACAACCCTACGATCCATAAAATCTGGAAACGACTGATTGATTAACACGTCCGTTAAAGACTCTATTTAATCCATGATTAATTTTACCAAACAGAAAAATAAAGCTTGGCTCGGCGAGATTCCCATAACCGCGGCACGCGTCATGACGAGGCGAGGCGAGCGGTGTCGGAGGAGGAGTGCGTGAGAGCTACTCTTCTTCTCACACCTTAGTGAGTGGTACAACAGCCTAGTACATAAGGATGTGTAACTCTCACTCAGCTAGCAATGTGGTACTAAACTTTAGCACCACTAGCACAGCCCCATATGATGCCATGCACAAATGGGCCAAAGAGAATTTTAGAATTTTTCTAATGGTCCAACAACCCAATGCTCACCAAATTCCAACAATCCCCCACAAAGTCTCATTAGCACATCACATCACTTTTATTCCAGAACATTGTTTTATATATCGGTGCATAGTGAAGAATTTTAAGTTGCTTCCACATTAAACTTCATGCTATGCTAGCTAGCAACTTGAATAGTGGACTATGCCTTAAACTACAAGTTTTCTATACACTAGTTTCACACAAAATCTAGACCGATACAGGGCTCCCGTAGGGCTTCCCCATGGTTTGGAGCTTATGCATCATACTTCAGGGCCTTCCATGAGTTTATTAGAGAGAACCCAACTCTCATGGACCGCGACGTTTGACAGTCAGACTCATATAGGTGTGTTTCTCAAGAGATGTTCTATGGGACAACTTCTCTACTTATAAAAGCCACTTGGAACACATTAAGATAGGTATCAACCTGTCATGCAGATTAAGAGAGTATTGCATCCTTATGGATATGTAAATGTAATATGGGGATACTATCCTCTCAGCTGACCAACAGTTTGTCTCCCAACTCTACTTCACGGGATTTCTGATCACATATAGTGGGTGATACGTTGGAAACATATCTATATTTTTTTATGCTCCATGCTTGTTAGTATCTACTTTGCTTTGCTTTGTCTACACTTTGATGTGCTTTTTACATGTTTTCTGGTACTAACCTACTAACAAGTTGCAACAGTGCCAGATGCCTGTTTTCTGCTGTTTTCGGTTTCAAAAAAGTTAGTGAAGAAATATTCTTGGAATTGGACGGGACAAACGTCAAAGTCAATTACTTTCTGTGGGGAACAAGAAGTCCAGAGGGGAGCCGGAGAGGCCGGCCAGGGCTGCCAGACCCACCCTAGGCGCGGGTGGGCCCTACCCCGCGCCTGGGAGGGGTGTGGGGCCCCTCGCGGCCGCCTCGGCCTCCCCCTTCTCCTATAAGAAGCCCCCGATGCAGAAACCCTAAGCACCCGATCAAATCTCCACGAAACCGTCTGTAGCCGCCCCCATCGTCCCTAGATCGGGGGGATCTGAAGTTCTTCCTGGCACCCTGCCGGAGGGGAGATCATCCCAGAGTCCTTCTCTCCGGTATGATGCGTGAGTAGTTCCACCTTAGACTATGGGTCCATGTAGTAGCTAGATGGTTGCATCTCCTCCTTTGTGCTTTCATGTATAGATCTTGTGAGCTCCGTTCATGATCAAGATCTAATCTATTTGTAATCATGCATGTTGTGTTTGCGGGGATCCGATGGATATTTTGATTATTATGTTGGTTTAATTAATGGGTTTGTCTTTATGATTCTATCATGTCTGTGTTGTTTGTGATCTTGCATGATCTCCGTTGTTAGTAGCTATCTTGGCCAAGTAGTTGCTAGTGACTCCAAGAGGTGGTATTTATGCTCGATAGTGGGTTCATGCCTCTAGTTTCCAAGGGAAGTGAAAATAATCTCTTCGGTTGTAGATGTGATGTTGCTACTAGGGAGAAAACAACGGTCTCTTGTTCATGGAACATGTGGACTGTTTACCTTACACACTTTTCTTAAAGCAGTTTTCTGTTGCTTGCAACTTAATACTGGAGGGGGTTCGGATGATAACCTGAAGGTGGACTTCTAGTCATAGATGTAGTTGGATGGCGGTCTATGTATCTTGTTGTATTGCCCAATCAAATCTCATAGGATCTTTATGACTAGTAATTGCATTGTTATGCCTTGCTCAGTTCCTGTCAATTGCCCTGCTGTAATTTGTTTACCCTTCATGCCATGTTGCTTATCTAAGGAGAGAACCTCTAGTGAACTATGGACCCCGGTCCAATCTTTACCATTGATACATCTTCCACTGTTACTTTTTTACTTTCTGCAAACCATTAACTTCCACACCATACGTTTAATCCTTTGTTACAGCAAACCGGTGAGCTTGACAACCTCACTGGTTCATTGGGACAAAGTCTTGAGTTTATGTTGTGCAGGTCTCCACGTTGCTTGCAACACCTTTGAGACGTTTCCTTCCTCCTTCAGGTTTGATAACCTTGGTCTCTACTGAGGGAAACTGTGGCATCCCGCAAAACCACTACTAGAAAATCGCGTTGAATTTGTGCATTGCATCGTCATCATCATGTGTTGTTTGTCTAAAACTATTTTTGCAAAGCCCGTTTTGTTTTCTAAAACGCCCCGTCTTTAAATCAACACCAAAACCGGGACTCCGGAATATTTTGTTTTGACTAAATATGTTTTGCAAACGGTGTCATCAAAACAAATAAAATTTATATTATTTTTAGTGGGGCAGTCGAACGGGCCGGATAGACCCGAACGACCACCCCTGTTTTTAAATCGGTCCACCCTGCCAGCCCCATCTAAATCCTAATCCCACCTAAAATTCTACCCACCCTCTGTGGCCACATCACCCTGGCCACTCACACGCTGCCACCTCACTTTTTCTCTTCCCCCACCCAACCACCAACCGCCACATCAGCCTCCCTCCACCACACTCCCTCACAGCCACACCCTCCCCTGGGCCCATCCCGCCGGCCGCACACACGCCACACGCACGCCCTGCCTGGCACCCTCTCCCTCGGGTCCCACCAACCCCACCTCCTTCTCTCCCTCAGCCACACATCGCTCCCCTACCCTCTTTCTTCTCTCTCCCTTCCACCCCGGGCCCACCTTCGCCTGGCCCCACGCTCACCTCACCTCTCCCCCACCCCGTCCCTGTTCCTCTTCTCAACCGCCCCCGCGCGTGCGTCCTCCCCCCAGCTTCTTCTTCCCCGCACGCAACCCCCTCCCCCGAGCAGTCCTTCTCCGGCCGCGCCCTTCCCCTGGCGCCGCCGCGAGCGAGCTCCGCGTCGCCCGACGCTGCGCCTCCGCCGCCGAGCCCCGCATCGCCGCCGCCCCTCACCAACCACGCCGCCTGGCCCCGTCCCCCTCCCCGTCGCTCCCTCTCGCCCCCGCTCGCCCTCCGCCGCGCGCCAGCTTTCCCCCTCGCCTCCACCTTCCTCCCTCTCTGCTGCGAGCCTCCCCGCAACGCCTGCGCCGCCGCTCGCCCCCCTGACCCCGCGAGCTCCTCCCGCCTGAGCATCTCCCCTCCGCCGCCGGCCTTCTCCGCGCAGACCTCCCCTCCGTCCCGCGCCCTCGCTCCTCCACCGCCTGCGAGCTCGCCCGAGCCTCGCGCCCCGCCAACCTCCGCCCTGAGCCGCCGTCCGCCGCCGCCAGGCGTCCTCCGGTCTCCGCCGCCGCCGGACTTCGCTCCGCCGTCCGCCTCGCCCTCGACCCTCCGTCTGCCGCCCTGAGCCCGAGCGCGCCGCCCCCGCTCGACTTCGGCCCGCCCCGGCGCCGCCCCGTCATCCACGTCCGTGAGCCCTGGCCGCTCGCCGGCGTCGCCAGGAGCTGCCGCCGCCAGGGGACCGCCGCCTGCGCCGCCTCCGGCCCCTCCCTGCAGCACGCCCCGACACCGCCTCCCCTCGTCTGCCCGTGCAGGCCAAGAGCCCCCCCCGGCGTGGGACCCGCCGCAGGAGCGCCGCCGAGCCTCTTCCGCCCGCGAGCGCCGCTGTTCCGAGTTCTCCGGGCGCCCAAGCACATCGACGCCCCGATGGCCATCTCCTGTGCGAGCCGAAGTACCCTCCTGTGTAGCATTAGACGCGCCTCCGAGCGGTGCCTTCGTGATGTTTGGTTACCTCAGTCATGGACACGTCGTTTGGTGGATGAGGTCGTCGACATGACCGGCATCGAGCATGAACTACATCGGACCGGAGACACTCGAAGGGGCATCTTCAAGGACTTCTACACGGAAGGGAACGACATGATCTTCTTCGTGGACAAGTGGAAGTTGCGCGACCCAGAGACCACCGACAAGATCTTCTCGAAGCGGAACAACAAGAACCCTCTCGGAACCCGAAGACCACGGAACCCCAAGACCTTCGACAGGGAACCGTAGGCCGAGCCTCGACACGGCAAGATCGCCACGAGGACGCTCCCGGACGCTAGTACCGACTCGATGGTGTGGGGCCGACGAGACCCTCGCAACAGCAAGCTCGACCCGTGGAACCCGACAAGATCTGCATGCGACAAGAACGCTCCCGACCGGGGAAATCCGATGCGCCCCCGACACCGAACCAAGTACCCCTTTCCGGGCGCCGAGTCCGCTGAGAACCCGGATACGCCAAGATCTACCCCAGTAATCCGAGAACGTTCCGTCGAACCCTGGACCCTGAGACCGACCCCGAACCCCGGAACCCCAAGACCGTCGAGACCCTAATGTGTGAACCCTTTCCGCAAGCCCTATTTTATAACATAATACAATTGTTGCATATTCAATTGACTTCTCGCATGCATATCATTGGTTTGGGGGCCTTATGCGATTCACCTAATAATTAAATATGGGGCCCATATGCGGGCAAATCTAGTCTCATATTGGCCTCATTTAAATTGATGTAGCGAACCGGTACTATATTTTGGCCATGTTAAAACAACATTTAAATTGCGGGGTATCTAAATAATTTGAACCATTTAATTAATTGTCGGGACCCCGGTTCCACTTAATGTGACCTAATCGCATCGCATCCTTGCCATGCCATGCATCATACATGCATCATGCCGATCTTCTGCCGTTGTATTAAATATTGCATCCGATGTGTATTCTAGTGATTTGCTTCTTCGCGGATAAGGCCGTTGAGTTGATGCGAGTGTCGTCCGTTCTTCGGCTGAACCTTCGACAATGTTTTCAGGCGAGCATCTCCCCCTTTCTACCTATCTTACTTTTATAGTATTTACTTTCCTCCTGTTGATCTATTGCTATCTGTGTTGCGATGCTCTAGTTTTCCGTACCCGTGATATCCCTTGCAGCCCTATATTGCCTCGGACACATCCTATTACCTATTGTTTGGTAGATAGTTGGACTTGCGCGTCGTAGTCGCTTGCTCAAGTGCTGTTGCGTGTCGTCAAATGCCACAGTTGTTGATGTATTGCCGCATGTTGATGATGGAGATGATCATAGTTTTACTTATCGTTCACTTTAATTCCTGTTTAACAACTAAAATTGAAGTAAGCAGAGGCATCGGTGGGTGATAGATAACATTTGGTTTCCGAACGCCCACTTGTGTCCCGTAGGACCCCGAGTACTTGATACCTGTTCCTTGATTTATCGCGCTATCCACATATGGGGAGTATGGGCCCCCCTTAGCCAGAGCTTGATTCCGTCTTATTTCTTGGGGCCACAAACTAGTTTGAGGTTTTATTTACGATCCTGTACTTATGCCATGCTACTGCTTTATTTACGATTGTGCGACAGATAGCACACTGTACTGTTTAGGATAGTGGCACGATTCCGCGGTGTCGACAAGCCCAGCCACACTTTCGGGTTCCCAGTCGTTCACAGCCGTCCCCACAACCTTAAGTCTGTCTCGGAGCCGGCCGGCTTCGTTGCGGGTTCTACTTTAAGGGGTGGCCCCCTGAAATATTTCTGAATCTTGTGATTGCTCTGTCGTGAAGACCTCGTTGGGTTTTGATTTGGTTTTTCCGAGGTTGATCGTGTGTGTGTTGCTATTTGTGCACCCCGGCCGGGTTAAAACTTTCTGAAAGCCGTGTCCGCGGTTATGGACGACTTGGAGCACAGTATCTCGATCATAGACAAGCATAACTAAAGTTTATTGCTATAAACTTGACTTTATAATGACTAGTAATCAGCTTCACTATAATGGAATGGCTAATTAATACTGCCCACAATTGCTTGTTTGGAGTGTCGCTTGCGACCATTGTACCTGACTAGTAAGTATTGCAACTACAACGAAATGGCTGGATAAAAGTACCAACAGCTGCTGGTTTTCGGGATTTTCATCATGCTATCTGTATCTGATTAGTAATTGCTGCAACTACAACGGAATGTTTAATTAAAAGTGCCTACTGCTTACTTTACCAGGATGAATATCTAAACCTGACTAGTAATTGCTGCAACGATAATTGAATAAGTAAAACTGCCAACGGTGTGAGTTCCTCGGTTGACTTCCTCGTTTGGTCTCGAGGGGGAAACACCAGGATGGGTTTGTTTGGTGTTAGCTTCAGGTTGGATCCGGATAGGTCATTCTCACCCCTCTCTGATAACCGCCAGTTGTATCGAGTCTCTATAGGTTGATCAGTGCATGCTGCCGCTGCCGCTCAGTCCACCATACCTATGTAGGCGAGGACCGCCGAATTCTAGCCTCGCCGTGTACTGGCCTCAGTACTGACGCTCCTCTTTTTCCTTTGCCCTTTGTCGGCACCCCTTTTGTTTAAGCAGGTTTTGAGATCGACGTCGTTAGCAGGGTTACCCTTCCGGCTTGGCCTGGGCAGGGTTATGGACGCCATTGGTTATTCTTCAGGGCTCTTAGCCCCATTTGCATCTTGTCCGTAGCTGGATGCTCTATCGTTTTCAAGGTGATTTGAATCTTTGTATATTATATCTGTATTCTTGACTCTCTGAGTCGCTGTTATATATATATCTGTTCTGTGGGTCCCATCGAGGACTGTTGTGTAATGTTATTACTTCGTTTTCCACCCGCACGAAAGTGCCTGGTGGGCACCTTTGAATCGTTTCTATGCGGGTTTGGCGAATTTTGCTCAAACTTGCATAGGTCCGATTTTGAGGGTGTTACAGAAACTTGCTGTTGTGCTCATCACACCTTGCTCTTGGGGTTCCAACGAAGTGTCCCACGTCAACACTGGGTGCACGCATCAAGATTTCGTCGCCGTTGCTGGGGAGGCTAAGGACGTCTTCACAAGGGGAGTCCTTCACTTCCTTTCTCTTTACTTTGTTTTTAGTTTACTTTGTTTCTTTTGCTTGGTTTTGTTTGCCTCTTTTCAAAAAAACCCAAAAAATTAGTCTAGTTTGGTTTGCTTTCTTTATTCAAAAACACAAAAAATTATTTCCTGCTCTAGCTGTTGCTGTTGTTTTTGGCTAGCCCACCTTTGCCAAAATGAACTCTGCTGAGAACACCAAGTTGTGTGACTTCACTAGCACCAACAAAAATGATTTCCTAAGCACTCCTATAACTCCACCTGCTCCTGATGCTACCTTTTATGAAATTAAGCCTGATTTGTTGAATCTTGTGATGAGAGAGCAATTTTCTGGTGCTGGTTCTGATGATCCTGTTGCCCATCTCAATAGCTTTGTTGAACTTTGTGAGATGCAAAAGTATAAGGATGTAGATGGAGATATTATTAAGCTCAAGCTTTTTTTTCCTTTCTCCTTGAGGGGAAAAGCTAAAGAATGGTTGCTATCCTTGCCTAAAAATAGTATTGATTCTTGGACTAAGTGCAAAGATGCTTTTATTGGAAAGTACTATCCTCCTGCTAAGATTATATCTATGAGAAGTGACATTATGAAATTTAAACAACTTGATAGTGAACATGTTGCTCCAGCTTAGGAAAGAATGAAATCTTTGGTTAAAAATTGCCCTACTCATGGACTCACTGCTTGGATGATTATCCAGACTTTTTATGCAGGTTTGAACTTCTCCTCAAGAAATCTATTGGATTCAACTGCTGGAGGTACCTTTATGGGCCTCACTTTGGGTGCTGCAACAAGGCTCGTTGATAATATGATGGTCAACTACTCTGAATGGCATGTTGAGAGAGCTCCACATGGTAAGAAGGTAAATTATGTTGAGGAAACTTCTTCTTTGAGTGAAAAGATTGATGTTATTATGGCTATGCTTGTTAATGGAAAGCGCCTCTAGATCCTAATTGTGTTCCCTTAGCATCTTTGGTTGCTCAAGAAGAGAAAGTTGATGTGAACTTCATTAGAAACAACAATTTCAACAACAATGCCTATAGGAATAATTTTGGTAGCAACAACAATTATAGGCCTTATCCTCCTAATAATGGCAATTCCTATGGAATCTCTTACAATAATGCTAGAAGTGCCCCCTCTGAACTTAAAGTCACGCTCAAGGACTTTATTAGTGAACAAACCACTTTCAATAAGACTATAGAGAAAAGGCTTTTAACTGTTGAGAAAAATATCTCCTCTTTGTCTGAAGCTCAGTCTTCCTTGATCAATAAAATGGCTGCTAAACCTGAAACTATGGAAAACACCTTTGCTACTGCTCATGCCATACAAGTTACTATTGATGAAATGTTAGGCTCTAAGTGGGAAAGGGAAGCTGAAATTGATAGAAACAATAGTGTGTGCACCATCACCACTAAACCACAAGTAGTCCCTATTCCTCCTCCTACTATGCCTAAGCCTACGGAGCCTACTACTAGTGATGCTAAGTTTGACTTCGATATTATGGTTGCAATATTTCTGAAGTGATTATATTCTTGCAAAAGCTTGCTAGAAGTCCTGATGCTAGTGATATGCATGTTGCTTTCACTAAACATACTACAGATGCTCTTGTGAAAATTAAGGAAGAGAAGATAAAACACAAAGGTTCTATTCCTAGGAAAGTAGAAGATAGTTGGGAACCCATTATGAATATGCAAGTGAATGACTTTGATCTCAAAGCTTCATGTGATCTTGGTTCTAGTGTCTCTATTATGCCTAGGAAAATTTATGAAATGCTTGATTTGCCACCATTGGAAGATTGTTATTTAGATGTACCACTCAATGATAATGCTAAGAAGACACTCATGGGGAGTATTAATGATGTTCTCATTATGGTTAACAATGCTTATGTCCTTGTTGATTTCTATGTTTTGGATGTTGAATACAATGCTTCTTGTCCTATTACTTTGGGAATACCTTTTCTTAGAAAAATTGGTGTCATTATTGATATGAAAGAATGCACCATTAAATATCATTTTCCATTCAAGAAAGGTATTGAACACTTCCCTATGAGTAGAGTGAGGTTGCTTTTTGCTCCTCCTTTAAAAGCAAGATTTGATGTTAATGCTTCTTCATTTGAAAATACTTGATTCTTCTTGCTTCTTGTGCCTAACTTAAAGGCGTTAAAGAAAAGTACTTGTTGGGAGATAACCCAAGAGTTTCCTTGAGTCTTGGAAGTTATTACTTCAGTAATTACCTCTCCTTATCCTTTTTGTTTGATTTTTGTGCCAAGAATGACCTCTAATGAGAGGGAAGTAAGATTTGGGGAGTTGTTGTCCCGAAACAGATTTCTGTCCTCCACCAAACAAAATCGTGAGGATTCTCTGTAACTCGGATTCAGCTCAAAATTTACGAATAAATCCCCCAGTATGTTAGCTAACTTTCGTTAGTTCAACACTTTTTGATTTGAGCAACATAAGATGTTCGAAAAATCGGTTTCTACCTGCTGGTCTGTTTTGACAGATTTCTGCCATTATTTGCATTTGCTTCTTATTGATTCCTTTTTGAGTTCTCTTTAGGTGAATTGAGCTTTTTGAAGGAGTTACTACAGTAGCTTGTGTTTTTAGTGAAAATCCTTGCTGTTCCAAAGCTTTGCCAGAGGTCTAATATCTTTTGAATAAACTAATGTTGCTAATGAAGATTGTGTGAAGGAGAAATTCCAGGTGTAGAGAGAGAATGATGCAATGATATGAAGAATGGACGAAAGATCAAGCTTGGGGGTGCCACCATGGTGTCACTCCAAGAAATATTCAAGAGGTACAAGCGTCAAAGCTTGGGGATGCCCAAGGCATCCCCTTCTTCATCAATAAAAAGCTCAGGTCTGTCTAGACACTTCGTTTTTATTGTTTCATGCGCAGTTGTGTTGTTCTTGGAGCGTCTTAGTTTTCGTTTGCTTTGCTTAGGTTGTTTAGTTTGCTTGAATAAAGAAGTTTGGACCCCCATTCTCGCTGTGTTGTTTTGCAAATAAGTTGCTTGGTGTTGGAAAGGAGTAGTAAGTTCTTGCTTGAAGTGCAAGAGGAGCTTGCATTGACTGTGACTTAGACTTTAGCATGACATGCTAGGTGTTGTTTTGACCTTATGCTTAGTGATTATTGTTGTAGCATGTCTTGTTCCAAACAATTGGGATTTCTTAGTGTTCCTTGAATAAATTATGTGTTGTTTTAGCATGTAAAAGCATAGTATTGTGGTATTCTCCTTTGATGCTTTGCTTGGGTTGACTTGGCACATGCGCACACCATGTTATGACTATGACAAGTCACCATTATCCTCTATGATCATTTAGTCCTTGACTTGTAGTACCACTCTTTGCTTTGATTAGTATGCTTTGTTGCTCTGCATGATTATGGCCATTATGCTCTCTTAGTTGGTTGCTCCCAGTCTTTTGCTAGCCTCCACTTGTATGAGTAAGCTCTACTCATGCTTCCAACTCCCAAGAAACCAAGTTATTCCAAAGTGTCCACTATAAACTCCTATGCATGGTGTGTTACACCATTCCAAGTATATTCTTGTTTTCAACTATCTGCCAATTAAAAACTATTTTGTTATGTGAAAACTTAGTGATTAAATCCCTCACAAACTTGATGGCACACTTTATATTCTTTGCCCCTAATAAAATTGAACCATTGTGACAACTTTGTTGTATATGCTTTCACTTATAAGTTAGAATTAACATAACCGTGCTATCACTGGGAACGTTTTCAACATTGCACTTGTACTTTGTACTCAGTTGATATCATGCTCTTTTGTCTATGGATGTCACCGGTGTGAAATAAAGAGGAAACTTGTAAGTCCATGGAGTTTGTATCATGTGTTAGAGAAACGCCTGGGCAGCTAGCCTAAGCCATGCCTAATCATGGTGGAAACTTGCAGCACCATAATGAGCTATCTATGAAGCATCCTTAATAAAAAGCTATGCATATGGTAAATAAAAAGATTGCTGAGATGCTCATTGTGTGCTTGCCTTGTCATTTTGGTTATGGGAAATCTCATGCACCATGTGCAAGGGGTACCTCGTTGGCGGTTCTCAATGATATGCAAATACTTACAATGACAAGAACTTACCTGGACCCAAAGTTGAGTATGCATGAGGTGTGGCCCTCGTATTCAAGGGACTTGAGATTGCCAACTTATACTTCGTCAAGCGTATACTCCATCTTTGCCACTTTAACCTTAACCACTTCAAGATGCTTATGATAGGGGCAATGAGGATGAAAGCTAACAAGTACCATAATTTTTGGAAGCTCTTTTTGAAACTTGTAATCCCTGCTTCCTTTACAAAAAGGCCTTTCTTCAACCACTATTGAGTCTCCACCTTCTACCTTTAGGCACCATCAAGAGAGCATAGTTGTCATTCTGTGTGCAGTGTTCCAAAGCTTATTGATTGATGCATATTGTGATATTACTAGTTCTTGTGCTATTTGTTTCTAGTAACCCGTGTGAACTTTGAAGGTGTCCTATGCATCTATATTGCTACTCTATGAGGGACAAGCTGATTGCCACTATGCTATGTTTTCTGTATGTGAAACAAACAAACGTTTTTCATTGCATATTATTCATGATCTTTGTTTGTATCTTGACATGTTGCATGCATAGTTACTATGTCTTATTGTTAGAAATCCATCTTTCATGCACATGTTTAGAGTTCTTTGATCCTAGCTTTCAATGCTTGCAAATGGTTGGATCTTTATTGTGAGGGTGCATGTCACCTCAAAAATTATTCTTTTATCACTTACCTACTCGAGGACGAGCAGGAGTTAAGCTTGGGGATGTTGATACGTTGGAAACGTATCTATAATTTTTTATGTTCCATGATTGTTAGTATCTAGTTTTCTTTGCTTTGTCTACACTTTGAGGTGCTTTATACATGTTTTCTGGTACTAACCTACTAACAAGTTGCAACAGTGTCAGATGCCTTTTTTGTGATATTTTTGGTTTCAGAAAAGTTAGTAAAGAAATATTCTCGGAATCGGATGGGACAAACGTCAAAGTCAATTACTTTCCGTGGGGAACAAGAAGTCCAGAGGGGAGCCGGAGAGGCCGGCCAGACCCACCCTAGGCGCGGGTGGGCCCTACCCCGCGCCTAGGAGGGGTGTGGGGCCCCTCCCCCTTCGCCTATAAGAAGCCCCCAATGCAGAAAACCTAAGCACCAGATCAAATCTCCACGAAACCGTCTGTAGCCGCCGCCACCATCGTCCCTAGATCGGGGGGATCTGAAGTTCTTCCTGGCACCCTGCCGGAGGGGAGATCATCCCGAAGGCCTTCTCTCCGGTATGATGCGTGAGTAGTTCCACCTTGGAATGTGGGTCCATGTAGTAGCTAGATGGTTGCATCTCCTCCTTTGTGCTTTCATGTATAGATCTTGTGAGCTCTGTTCATGATCAAGATCTAATCTATTTGTAATCATGCATGTTGTGTTTGCGGGGATCCGATGGATATTGAGATTATTATGTTGGTTTTATTAATGGTTTTGTCTTTATGATTCTATCATGTCTGTGTTGTTTGTGATCTTGCATGCTCTCTGTTGTTAGTAGCTATCTTGGCCAAGTAGTTGCTAGTGACTCCAAGAGGGGGTATTTATGCTCGATAGTGGGTTCATGCCTCTAGTTTCCAAGGGAAGTGACAATATTTTCTTCGGTTGTAGATGTGTTGTTGCTACTAGGGAGAAAACAACGGTCTCTTGTTCATGGAACATGTGGACTGTTTACCTTACACACTTTGCTTAAAATAGTTGTTTGTTGCTTGCAACTTAATACTGGAGGGGGTTCGGATGATAACCTGAAGGTGGACTTCTAGTCATAGATGTAGTTGGATGGTGGCCTATGTATCTTGTGTATTGCCCAATCGAATATCATAGGATCTTTCTGACTCGTAATTGCATTGTTATGCCTTGCTCAGTTCCTGTCAATTGCCCTGCTGTAATTTGTTTACCCTTCATGCCATGTTGTTTATCTAAGAAGAACACCTCTAGTGAACTATGGACCCCCGGTCCAATCTTTACCATTGATACATCTTCCACTGTTACTTGTTTACTTGCTGCAAACCATTACCTTCCACACCATATGTTTAATCCTTTGTTACAACAAATCGGTGAGCTTGATAACCTCCGTTGGGACAAAGTCTTGAGTTTGTGTCGTGCAGGTCTCCATGTTGCTTGCAACACCTTTGAGACGTTTCCTTCCTCCTTCAGGTTCGATAACCTTGGTCTCTACTAAGGGAAACTTGCTACTGTGCTCATAACACCTTGCTCTTGGGGTTCCAACGAAGTGTCCCACGTCAACAATGGGTGCACGCATCAGTGGGTTACCACTGCGATCAACTCATAGTGTGGGTCTCAAACCCATCTCCCTCGATGCATTATCTATCACATTACATGATAAACCCTTTGTGAAGGGATCTACTAGTTTTTTATATGGTTGGATATAATCCAACGCAATAACTTTGGAGTTTCTCAGTTTCCTGACATATTCCAATCTCCTCTTCACATGCCTTGATGACTTCATATTATCCTTAGGACTGGTTACTTTGACAATCATAGTTTGAATATCATAGTTCATTGGGATGGCGGGTATTGGTTTTTGAACCACAAGTAAGTCCATCAAGAGCCCACGAAGCCACTTTGCTTGAACAGTGGTTGTGTATAATGTTGTGAGTTCTGCTTCCACTATTCACTCGTTAAGATGGTCTACTTGCAAGACTTCCAGGAAACAGCGCCACCACCAAGTGTAAACAAATAACCACTTGTGGCCTTAATCTCATCAGCATCAGATATCCAGTTTGAATCACTATAACCCTCAATTACCCGTGGATACCCAGTATAGTGAATACCATAACTAGAAGTGCCTTTCAAATAGCGCAAAACTCTTTTGAAAGCATGCCAATCTTCATTTCCAGGATTTGACACAAATCAACTCAGTTTTCATACAGCAAAGGTGATGTCAGTCCTAGTAGCGCTAGCTAAATACATGAGCGAGCCAATGATTTGAGAATATCTCAATTGATCTTTAGTAATCCTTTGATTCTTTTGAAGTAGCACACTCAGATCATAAGGCGTTGGAGAAGGCTTGCAGTCGCTATACCCGAAGCGACTCATTATATTTTCCACATAGTGAGACTCAAGCAGTGTAATCCCACCATTGTCATCCTTTAGTAGCTTGATGTTTAAGATTACATCAGTCACTCCCAAGTTTTTTATCTCAAAGCAGCGAGATAGGATCTCTTTGACCTCCTTGATAATAGCAAGGTTGGACCCCGAATATCAATATGCCATCGATATAGATACACATGATAACTCCCTCGCCCCCACCATAGCGATAATACACACATTTGTCAACTTCATTTACAACAAATCCTTCAACAGTTAAAGATCTGTCAAACTTCTCATGCCACTGCTTAGGATCTTGCTTGAGACCATACAAAGACTTCACTAAATTACACACCTTTCCTTCTTGACCATCTACTACAAATCCGTCAGGCTGCTCCATATAAATTTCCTCATCTATCTCTCCATTTAGAAAAGCTATATTAACGTCTGATACGTCATAAACGTATCTATAATTTTTTATATTCCATGCTTGTTTAGTATCATCTTTGCTATGTTTTGTCTACACTTTGACGTATTTTTATACATTTTCTGGGACTAACCTATTAACAAGATGCCACAGTGCATGTTGCCTGTTTTCTGCTGTTTTTGGTTTCAGAAAATCCAGTAAGGAAATATTCTCGGAATTGGACGAGACAAAAGCCAAAGTCAATATTTACCGGAGAGAACACAGAGACCGAAGGGCAACCGAAGGGGGGACACGATGCGGCCACACCCTAGGGTGGCGCGGCCAGGCCCTAGGGCGCGCCGCCACCTGGTGTGGGCCCCTCGGCTGCCCTCATGCCTTGCCTCTTCGTCTATAAAATCCCTCGATGCAGAAACCCTAAACACTCGATCAGATCTCCACGAAACAGTCTGTAGCCGCCGCCACCATCGTCCCTAGATCGGGGGATCCGAAGCTCTTCCTGGCACCCTACCGGAGGGGATATATCATCCTTTAGGCCTTCTTCATCACCATGCCAGCCTCCGGTATGATGCGTGAGTAGTTCACCCTTGGACTATGGGTCCATACAGTAGCTACATGGTTGTTTCTCCTCCTTTGTGCTATCATGTTTAGATCTTGTGAGCTCCGTTCATGATCAAGATCATCTATTTGTAATCATACATGTTGTGTTTGAAGGGATCCGATGGATATTGATATACTATGTTAGATTGATTATATCATTTCATATTGATTATTGATTCTATCATGTCTGTGTTGTTTGTGATCTTGCATGCTCTCCGTTGCTAGTAGCTATCTTGGCCAAGTAGATGCTAGTGACTCCAAGAGGGAGTATTTATGCTCGATAGTGGGTTCATGCCTCTATTAAATCTGGGAAAGTGACAGGAATCTATAAGGTTGTAGATGTGTTGTTGCTACTAGGGAGAAAACAAAAATCTTTTTTTCATGGAACAATTTTGTTTACACACATTGCTTAATGCAATTATTCGTTGCTTTCAACTTAATACTGGAGGGGGTTTGGAGATAACCTTAAGGTGGATTATTAGTCATAGATGCAGTTGGATTACGGTTTATGTATATTGTTGTAATGCCCAATCAAATCTTATAGGAATCATGATGTCTAGTATTTGCATTGTTATGCCTTGCTCAGTATGTCAATTGCCCTGTTGTAGTTTCTTCACCCAGCATGTTATCTATCTTAAGGAGAACACCTCTAGTGAACTGTGCACCCCGGTGCAATATTTACCATTGTTATTCCATCTACTGTTACCTTTTAATTTCTACAAGCAACTACTATCTTCCACACTATACGTTTAATCCTTTGTTTTCAGCAAACCAGTGAGATTGACAACCTCATTGTAAGTTGGGGCAAAGTATTGAGTTTGTGTTGTGCAGGATTCCAAGTTGTTAGCAACACCTTGGAGTTGTTTCCTTGCTCCTACTGGTTCTATAACCTTGGTTTCATAACTGAGGGAAAACTTGTTGTTGTGTTCATCACACCTTGCTCTTGGGGTATCCCAACGAGGCTCTACAGTGATCTGAGCCCATCAAGACTTTTCTGTCGCTGTTGTCGGGGAGTTAAGGACAACTTTACAAGGGAGTCTTTCACAACCATTCTATTTACTTTGTTTTTGTTTTGCTTAGTTCATTTTTCTTTGTTTTGCTTGCTTCTTTCTTTGAAAAATTACAAAAAATTAGTTTTTTTTGGTTTGCTTTTTCTTATAAAAAACACAAAAAAATAGTTCCTACTCTAGTTGTTGCTACTGTTGGCATGCTCCACTTTTGCAAAAATGAATTCTGCTAAGAAAACCAAGTTGTGTGACTTCACTAGAACAAACAACAATGATTTCCTGTGTACACCTATTGCTCCACCTCCTCCTGATGCTACCTTTTAAGAAATTAAACCTTCTTTGTTGAATCTTGTTATGCAAGAGCAATTTTTTTGTGCTAGTTCTGATGATGCTGCTGCCCACCTTAATAACTTTGTTAAACTTTGTGAGATGCAAAAATATAAGGATGTAGATGGAGATATTATTAAGCTCAAATTGTTTCCTTTCTCCTTGAGAGGAAAAGCTAAAGAATGGTTGATATCCTTGCCTAGAAATAGTATTGGTTCTTGGATTAAATGCAAAGATGCTTTTATTGGAAAATACTATCCTCCTGCTAAATTATATCTATGAGAATAGAAATAATGAAATGTAAACAACTTGATAATGAACATATTGCTCAAGCTTGGGAAAGAATGAAATCTTTGGTAAAGAATTGTTGCACTCATGGACCGACTGCTTGGATGATTATCCAAACTTTTTATGCAGGGTTAAATTTCTCTTCAAGAAATCTATTGGATTCTGCTGCTGGAGGTACCTTTATGACCATTAGTTTGGGTGCTACAACAAAGCTCCTTGATAATATGATGGTTAATTATTTTGAATGGCACACTGAGAGAGCTCCACATGGTAATAAGGTAAATTATGTTGAATAAACCTCCTCCTTGAGTGATAAAATTGATGTGATCATGTCTATGCTTGTTAATGGAAAAGCTCATTTTGATCCAAATAATGTTCCTTTAGCCTCTTTGGTTGCTCAAGAAGAGCGAGTTGATGTGAACTTTATTAGAAATAAAATTTTCAACAACAATGCCTATAGTAATAATTTTGGTAATAATAATTATAGGCCGTATCCTCCCAATAATGGTAATTGTCACATCCCAAAATTTTCCAAATTTTGTAATGTGAAAAATAAATAAACAAAAGAAACAAATGTTGAAATTTAGAGGGAAAAGAAACTTTTGCTTCTAAGTGAAAGCATCAAAAATCTTACGTGAACAAAATTTGAATGAAAAAGCAATAAACAAATCAAATGCATTCATGCATGGAATGTATCTTGATTGTGAACCCTTGGAAAGGATAAACCCTAAACCCTAATAAGAGAAATCATCAACAAGATCACTCTAATACTATGACTTTGTTCCATATAAAAATTTAGCAACAACATTTATAAATGACCAATAATGGTAAAGACCAATATTACAAAACCATGGGATTTGGTTTCACTCCATTTGGAGCCATGGATAAAAACTTATGATTTTTATAAGATAAAAGGAAGTATTCCAAGACTAATAAAGCTCATAGCTAAAATCAATACTTAATTGTTAACAAAGTAATTCTAAGGGATATATAAAGATAAATAATTTTACAAATTGGAATCACCATTTTGGAGCTATAAATAAAAAGATATGAATTTTATAAGGCAAAGAAAAAAGAAAAAAAATAAGAATTATTGCAAAGACAAACCATGGCTAAATCCATGAGTAAATGGAATAAAAGTATACCTAAATAATATAAAATGATAAAATTTTATTTAAATAAAATTATATGGGCTTATGAACCATATTCCAATTTTATTTAAATAAATGCCAAAGAGCATCACTTAATTTTAAATGAAAATTCAATTGAAAAAATATTTGAATTGGACTAAATAATATACTTATATTTGGAACAAAAGCTACTGAAAAGTTTGGTGAAGATTTGAATTAATTTGGAGTTAAAATCAAATTTGTTTAAATAAAAACAGGAAATAGAAAAAGAAAAGAAGAGGAATAAAAAAACAGAAAGCAGCAGTTAACCAACCCAGCCCAGTAACCCCTGGCCCAGCAGCAGCCCAACGCAGCCCACCCGGGAAACACCCCTCTCTCCCCCGCAAGTTTTTCTCACCATGCTCTCCCCATACCCCTCACTGACCTCCTGGCCCCACTGCCACGCTGTCATCGTCGTCTCCAGCGCGTTGAACCCGTCTTCCCCTCCTCGTCGTTTCTGGTCGAATTCATTGGCGTTAATACGCTTAACTGCGAGCTTAATGCCCGCCCCTGACCTCGCCCTATTAATCCCTTCTCCCTCCTCCCCATTTCCCCTCAACCCACGCACTAGAGAGCCCCCAGGCTGCTCGGATTTCCGCTCGCACTGCCATAGCTCCGACGAGCTCGTCGACGAATTCCGGTGAGCCTCGTGATCCCCTTGACCTCTGGTTCATGCTGTCGTGCTTGCCATCCTCGTGCGCACCTCCTGACACTCACCGTTTGCTTTCTTATGCACCAGAGCCTCGACTCCGTCTTCACCTGCAAGTAACCAACGACTGCCTCGACTCCGACGACGAAATTCGGTGAACCTTGACCACCCCCTCGCCTCTGGTTTGATCTGACGTGACCATTGTAATCGTGCGCACTTCCCTGATGCTTTTCCTTGCTTGCTTGCGTGCCAGGAGCTCACCTCTGTCACTATTTGCAAGCGCCCGATGGCGGACGAAACTCCGATGAGCAATTACCAGCGATTCCATGCGCCCCTTCGTCAACGGTGACCACCAGCGCAACCACCTCGACCCCTCGACTTGGTAACGCCCTAGTTCCCCTCCCTTTACCCCCTACCTCCACCAGACCGCCGTCGCCCGATGCGCCACCACCACACTCGCCAGCAGCACCACTCGTTTCTGGCCAACACGCCCAGATCCATTGGATCTGCATCCTAGGGCCTAGATTAGATCACTAATCGAAGAGGTATGCTCAGATATGGTCCGTGCGATGTTACTTAGATATAACGGCTCGCATCGCTCGATCCAACCAAAATGGTATAAGCCCGTCAGAACACACCATGTTGCCAGGCTTTTGATTTAAAAACCAGAATAGATCTATTAGATGTTTAAACTTGCAAAAATCATAAATTTTGTTCTGTAAATCCAAAAATTACAAATTAGGTGTCTATGGATTCAAAAAAAATGTGAAATTTGCATCTATGGCCCTACTTTAGTCATTTTCTTCTGAAAAATTAGAGTTTTATGCAGAGACTTGTTTAGGGTTATTTTGAGTATAAAAATTGTTCTAAAAATTATTTTTGAGTGAAACCTTTTGCAAATGGTTTTGTTTTGAACCCTCTGACAAAAAACACTAACATTTAAAATTAAAAATATATTTTGTTGACACTATAAATTATTCCTTTGAATAAAATCTTTTCTAACAAAACAAAAATGATTTAAATGACTTACTTTCACTAACTTGGTTTCAAATGAAATTCCACTTTTATAAAAAGACCAGTAGGTGTTTGTAATGTTAAAAACTTTGTTAGAAACAACGTTTTCAGTAAAATAACTTTTGCATGCTTGCATGCATTTCTTTGTTTACTTGTTTTGTTTTGTTATTTTTGTGTGCTAGTTTTGAATGTGTGCCTTGCTTGATTGTGATGTAATGAACTTTGAGGAGTGTGAAAATTGCAAGATCAAGGAGAGTACCTAGATTTTCTACTAAAAAGGCAAGTGATACTTTGGTCATCAAAAGTCCTATCTTTTCAATATTGCATTAGTGATATTTTTGTAGTATGCATGATAGGACTATTTTGTATAATTCTATGCTGTGCTATGGTAGATCCTATAGAATATATCTTGGTAGAAATTTTCCTAAGTTAAGAGACATGTTATGCTAGTATGCTTAGCCTATCTATTAGAATTCAATGGTGGAAATTCATGTTATGATATTATGGAAAGGTTATGCCTATGTGTTTTTGACTAAGAAAACAACTTGTTAATGAAACACCTGGGTGGAATGGGATGTATGGTTTGTGTTGAGTGGTTACACAGGGCCCATGTCTATGGTCTCCACTTTGTATCACACTTGTGGATGGCCACCCAGGAACAAAGAGATTGGAGACATTCTTGTCGTGAAATCTTCCAGTGCAACCACATGGCATATGGGCTATGCCTTGACCAACTAATTTGCAAGAACTCAGCCAGATGGACAGAAGGTGGTAGTGATGATAGGATGGAATGCGTCCATGGTGGTCTGAGGGAATATTTCTGAAAATTCTCGTCTCGATGCATGTCGAGTCTTGTGGGGAAAGTGCACCACCTCTCGAGAGAGTAAAACTAAGTACTTAGCCATGTCCCCGGTTATGGACAATTTTGAGCATCAAGACAATGAAGTAGAATCAAAGATCTCATCATTCTAATTTTCTCTAAGTTAAAACTTGTTGGGTGAACAAGGATAGCACCTGGTGTGTATCGAGTGTGTAATTTTTGATGAAGTGTTTTGAATGGATAAAACTATTTTACAAATGATAGGGAGAACTTATTTTATGCAAAGGTCAGCCAAAACTCCACTTAGCCATATATTCATGTAGATGTTAGATCCTCCATATCAATATGTTATCACTTGCCAATACAATTCAAATGTATTGACCCTTGTGGCTGTAACTTCTTATGTTGCAGGTTTGTTTGATGTTAGTGAAGTTTGTTGAGTAGGGATTACAAGTCTACAACCAACATGATTGTCTGTGGCACTTGAACATGAAGGACTCCATGCTTTATAGTTATATCTGTTGCTTTGTAATAAGATAGCCATATGAGCTATGTAAGTTGTAATGAACTATTTTATTCCTGGTTATGAGTTGTAATATGAACTTTGTTTCTTGATATTACATCTTAAACTGTGGGTGCTAGCTATTCGATCCAGGGACTAGCACTGTAAACACAGGGATCTCTACCTTATCAGGTTGGGACCTCTATAGTAATACTTATGGAAATTCCTACAACAACAATAGAAGTGCTACCTCTGAACTTGAAGTCATGCTTAAAGACTTTATTAGTAAACAAACTAATTTCAACAAGACTATGGAGGAAAAGCTTTTGAATGTTGAAAAATATATTTCATCTTTGTCTGAAACACAATCCTCTTTGATTAATAAAATGGCTGCTAAACCTGAAACCTTGGAAAATACCTTTGCTGCTACTCATGCCATACAAGTTACTATTGATGAAAATGTTAGACTGTTAGCTAAATGACATGCTAACTGGGAAAGAGAAGATGAAATTGCTAGAAACAATAGTATTTATACTATTACCACCACCAATGCTAATGCTACCAAACCACAAGAAGTCCCCATTCCTTCTACAAAAATCCCTAAACCCAATAAGAATGCTGGAATTTTTCGAAATATGGGAAACAATAAGTCTACTACCTGTGATGCTAAGTTTCATTTTGATCTTGATGGCTGCAATATTTCTAAAGTGATTATGTTCCTGCAAAAGCTTGCTAGAATTCCTAATGCTAGTGCTATGAATATGGCTTTTACAAAACACATTACAGATGGTCTCATTAAAATTAAGGAAGAAAAATTGAAACATAAAGCTTCTATTCCTAGGAATTTAGAAGATGGTTGGGAACCCATCATTAATATGCAAGTGAATGATTTTGATCTCAAAGCTTTATGTGACCTTGTTTCTAGTGTCTCTATTATGCCTAGAAAGATTTATGAAATGCTTGATTTGCCACCTTTGGAAGATTGCTATTTAGATGTTCCACTTGATGATAATGCTAAGAAGAAACTCATGGGGAGTATTAATTATGTTCTTATTATGGTTAACAATGCCTATGTCCATGTTGATTTCTATGTTTTGGATGTTGAATGCAATGCTTCTTGTCCTATTACTTTGGGAAGACCTTTTCTTAGAACTATTGGTGCCATCATTGATATGAAAGAAGGCACCATTAAATATCAATTCCCATTCAAGAAAGGTATTGAACACTTACCTATGAGGAGAGAGAAGTTACCTTTTGCTCCTCCTATTAAAGCAAAATTTGATGTTAATGCTTCTTCATTTTAAAATACTTGATTCTTGCTTTCTATGCCTAACTTAAAGGCATTAAAGAATAGTACTTCCTAGGATATAACCTAATAGTTTTATTGAGTCTTGGAAGTTATTAATTCTGTAATAACCTCTCATTATCCTTTTTATTTGATTTTTGTGCCAAGAATAACCTCTAATGAGAGAGAAGTAAGATTTGGGGAAGTTGCTGTCCCAAAACAAATTCGTGAAAAATCTATGTATGTCGGATTGAGCTGTAATTTTCTAAATAAATGCCCCAGGTTGTTATATAACTTTCGTTAGTTCAACAGTTTTCGATTTGAGCAACACAAGGTCTTCGAAAATATCGGTTTTTACCTGCTCGTCTGTTTTGACAGATTTCTGCCATTATTTGCATTTGCCTCTTTATTGGTTTCTTTTTGAGTTCTTCTTGATCATTTGAGATTTTTAAAGGAATTTATACAGTAGCTTGTGTTTTTTATGGAAGTTTTCTGTGTTGAAACTTTACCCAAGGTCTATTATTTTGAATACACTAATGTTGCTAATGAAGATTGTGTGAAGTTTTGTATGAAGGAAATTTTCAAGTGTAGGGGAAGAATGATGTGATGAGATGAATAATGGACAAAAGCTCAAGCTTGGGCATTCCACCCCGTGTCACCGCAAGAAATATTCAAGATGTACAAGCGTCAAATATTGGGGATGCCCAAGGCATCCCCTTCTTCATCAATAAAAATCTCAGGTCTCTTTCTAGACACTTCGTTTTTATTGTTTCATGCACTGTGGTGTTGTTCTTCGAGCGTATTAGTTTTCGTCTTTGGTTTTCGTTTGTTTAGTTTAATTGAATAAACTAGTTGGACCCCCATTTTCGCTATGATGTTTCAAATAAGTTGATTGGTGTTGAAAAAGAGTAGAAAGTTTTATACTTAAGTGGTACAAAAGGGAGCTTGTTTTGACTATGGTTTAGACTTTATCAGGTCATGCTAGATGTTGTTTTGACCTTATGCTTAGTGATTATTTATGTAGCATGACTTGTTCCAAACAATTGAGATTGCTTAATGTGCCTTTAAAGAATCATGCATTATTTTAGCATACAAAATCATAATATTGTGGTATTCTCCTTTGATGTTTTGTTTGCGTTGACTTGGCACATGCTCACACCATGTTATGACTATGAACCAGTCACCTTAGACTCTATGATCATTTAGTTTTTGACTTATGATACCACTTTATGCTTTGATTAATAATGTTTTCTTGCTTTGCATGATTATGGCCATTATTGCTCTCTTAGTTGGTCGCTCCCAGTCTTTTGCTAGCCTCCACTTGTATTGAGTAAACTCTACTCATGCATCCAACTCCCAAGAAACCAAGTTATTCCAAAGAGTCCACTATAAATTCCTATGCATGGTGTGTCACACCATTCCAAGTATATTCTAGTTTTATCTATCTTCCAAATTAAACTTGTTATGTGAAAATTAGTGATTAAAGCTCTCACAAACTTGATGGCACACTTTATTTTTATTGCCCCTAATAAACTTGAACCATTGTTTCATCTATGTTGTATATGCTTGCACTTATAAGTTGGGAATTAGAAGAACCGTGCTGTCACAGGGAACGCTTTTAACACCTGTAAATATCTACCCAGTTGATATCATGCTCTTTTGTTTATGGATGTCGGTGGTGTGAAATCAAAGGGAAGCTTGTAAGTTCATGGAGTATTATATATGTGTTAGAGAAACGCCTGGGCCATTAGCCTAAGCCATGCCTAATCATGGTGGAAACTTGCAGCATCACCATAGTGAGCAATCCATTGTTAGACCCCTCCTTTATAAAGGAAAGGATCCCTGTGATTGCAATGCTAGTCCCTAGATCAATGCTAGCATCCACAGTTTAAGATGAAGTACACAGATACAAAGGTCGTTTATTACATTCATTCCAGAGATAAAACATAGTCTTTTACAACTCAGGGCCAAAGGCCTATTACAAGAGTTTAAGGAATAAGTAAATAAACATAAGTCTTCATCTTCATGTGCCACAGGCAAGCATGTTGAGTGTAGACTCATGACTCCTATTCATCATCGGAGTAACCTGCAACATCACAAGTTACAGCCACAGAGGGTCAATACTTTGGAATAGTATTGGCAAGTGATACCTTAGTATATTTTTGGTGGACTATATTACTATATGCATTTTGGCTAAGTGTAGTTTGGCTTGCTTTGCTTGAAATTAAGTTTTACCTATTAGTTGAAATCACTAAGTTTCTCTTTGTCAAAACATTCCCAAGAAACCACCAATAGACATTGGGGTCCTTCACCCTTGTTCACCCACCAATTTTTACTTAGAAGTTGGAGTGATGAGATTTTTGTAGCTTCCATGTCTTGATGCTCAAATTGTCCATTGCCTTGGACTAGGCTAAGTACTTAGGTTTTCCATCTGCAGAGGTTGTGCACTTTCCCCACCAGACTTGGTTTCCCAAGACAGGACCTTTCAGAAGCCTTTCCTTAGTCAAATGGACGCGTTCCAACCTATCATCCCAACTACCACCAAATGACTAAGTTCTAGCAACCTATATGATCAAGGCAGAGCCCATATTGCCAAGTGGTTGCACTGTAAGCTTTCTCAACACTTGGCCTCCAAATCCCTTTGTGCCTGGGTGGCATACCACAAGTGAGATACACAACCCAAGTCCATGGCCTTGTGTAACCACTCAACATAACCCAATCTTTCCATTCCACCTAGGAGGTTCATTTGACTTAGTTGTTTTATTAGGAAAACATAAGTCTCATGACTTAGAAATATTTTCATCATAGTAAGTATAGATTTTCACCAACCCTTGTATGTTAAATAGCTAGGCTAAGCATGGTAAGATAACTTATCTTAAGAAGATTCCCTAGAAATTCTACAATTCTACACTACTTAGGATTTCCCAACTTAGCATTAGGCAAAAATAGCATGCAAGACTTAGCAAAATATCTAATGCTAGTACAAAGCATAGGATAGAAATATTCATGAAAATATCACTTGCCTTGGTAGTGGGGAGAGTAGCACTCTTCACAATCACAATCACTAGCAAAATCTACACAAAAATTATAGCATACAATTACACACAATTATATTCAATCAAAAATAATATGAATGCATGCATGCAAGAATTTACTAAGTGATGATTTTTGAAAATTCTACCAAGCATGCTCATGTTTACAGAAACTTAACATGTCACAAGTTTGCCAACTAAACTTATTTGGCACCAATAGAATTTACCAAAATAAAACTATACTTAAAATAGCCTTAAACATGTTCTACAAATAAAGTCATTTTAACTGTTACTCTTTGTTAAACAAATTGGATATTCAGAAAGGTCTTGTTTCACTGAATCCAACGGTATAAAATTTGTAAAATTCTAACGTGGCATTCAAAAGTTATAGCAGTTTAAAGTTTGGATCTAAATCTGATTCAAATTTCTGTTTTTGAATTATCCCTAGCCACGTGTCGCAGCCTCACTGGCGCGTACCGCTTCGCGCGGATCGGCAGTCGCAGGCCGTAGGATCTAACTTAGATCTGGCGGCTCAGACGCGCGCGTACCTCTTCGATTAAGATCTATCCTAGCCCTACGATGCAGATCCAACGGACCAAATCATCAAGCCACAAACTGGCGGTGCTAGCGGCGTTGTCCGGCGGCGGCGCGTCTGACTACGGTGGCGCCGGTGCTCTAGGTCGTCCAGGGAAGCAAGAAGGCGCTTACCAGGACCGCGGTGGCGTGCTGAAGCTCGAGGTGGCTCTGGTTTGTCAAGGGGCGTGCTGACGTGGTGGCGATTCCTCGTCGGAGTTGAGTCTGGCAACAGGTGGTTCTGCTCGAGGTTGAAGGCGACGTTGCTGATCACTAGGAGGCAAACGGAGAGTGTAGTCAGGTGCAGAAGATCACGGGGAATACGCGCGTGTGAAATACAAGGCTTGGGGCGGTCTGGACTTACCACCGAAGGTCGTCGCAGTTGATGCCGAAGACGGTGGCGGCCAGTCGTCGACGTTGCTGGAGCTACAGGTCATGCGAAGGTAAGTGGGGTGTGTCAGTAGATGCGCCGAGACTCACTGGACAAGATATATGAATGAGAGGCAGAGGGGAACACGGACTCACCAGAATTCGCCGGCGCAGTCGGAGACGGCGGGGTTGCAGAGAGCAATGCGCGCAGCCTGGGGGCGTTCTGTGCTTGGGGTTTGGGGGAAAAGAGAGAGGGGGCAGAGGGGGTTTATGTAGCCTGCTTGAGAGCAGGTGAAAGAAAACGATTCGCGGGGGTGGGAGCTGCTGGGCTAGCTGGGCCGTGTTGGGCTGGGTCGGCCAGACTGGCTGGTTTGGCTATTTTTTCTTCTTAATTCCTTTTCTTTTTCAGATTGAATTTCTAGAAATGGTTTTTAAACCTAAATTCAAATCTGTTTGAATCCAAAGCTTTACAGGACTTTTACAAAATAAAACTTGCTCTTAAATGAGTGTCAAACACATCTGAACAATTCAGAACACCTGGGTCCTTTTGAAAATAAAACAAACTATGCCTTTATGAGAGGTGATAATAGGCATAGGATTTGTTTTAATTCATATTTTGCTTTTGTTATTTTGTTCAAGTTTTTGAGACCACTTAAGTTTGAATTCAAAACATTCTGAATAGATAACAGCATCTTTCCCAAAAGCATGTAGCACAAAGGCTAGGGTTTTTATACATAAAATAATGAGCCACAAATGCTCCTTTTTGGAATGATTTTGAGAAAATCCTAAATGATGATGAATGCAAAGATGATATATATGAATGAGTTTGGAATATGAATTTAGGGATGTTACAAATCTAACCCCCTTAAGATGAATCTCGGCCTCGAGATTCGGATTGGCTAGCAAATAGGTGAGGGTGGTCTTTCCGAAGATCATCTTCTCTTTCCCATGTTGCTTCCTCTTCGGTGTGATGGTTCCATTGCACCTTGCAAAACTTGATAGTTTTAGTCCTTGTGACTCTTTCTGCGGTCTCAAGAATCTTGACAGGCTTTACTTCAAAGGTGAGGTCACTTTCTACTTGAACTTCTTCCAATGGTATAGTATCCTTCAGAGAAGATTCTTCCATTTCTGGGTGACATTTCTTAAGCTGACTCACATGAAACACATTATGGACAGCTGACAGAGACTCTGGCAATTCAACTTCATATGCAACTTCTTCCTTGTGACTTAGAATCTTGAATGGCCCAACATATCTTGGTGCCAACTTTCCTTTGACTCCAAATCTTTTCACTCCACGAAGTGGTGATACTCTAAGATAAGATCTATCTCCAACTTCGTAGGTGACTTCTCTACGCTTAGAATCCGCGTAGCTTTTCTGTCGGGACTGTGCTATCTTCAATCTGTCCTTAACCAATTTGACTTTCTCTTCGGCGTCTTTGATAAGATCAGGTCAAATAAGCTTCTTTCTCCCACACCATTCCATACAACGGGGTGGTACACTTCCTTCCGTAGAGTAACTCAAATGGTGCCATTCCAATACTAGATTGATGACTGTTGTTGTAAGAGAACTCTGCGTAAGGCAAACTTTCATCCCAACTTGCTCCATAGTCTAGGGCACATGCCCTCAACATGTCTTCAAGAATCTGATTAGTCATTTCCGTTTGTCCATCAGTTTGAGGATGAAAAGCAGTGCTGAATTCCAACCTCGTTCCTAAGGATTCATGAAGTTGTCTCCAAAAGTGAGAAGTGAACTGAGTTCCTCTATCTGACACAATACTCTTAGGCACACCGTGAAGGCATATAATTCTGCTCATGTAGATCTTTGCTAACTTGGCACTTGTATAAGTTGTCTTCACGGGTATAAAATTAGCCACTTTAGTTAGGCGATCCACTACTACCCATATGGAATCATACCCTGACCTTGTCCTTGGTAATCCGGTAATGAAATCCATACCGATATTTTCCCACTTCCATTCAGGAATAGGCAGTGGTTGAAGTAATCCCGCTGGTTTCTGATGCTCTGCTTTTACTCTGGTACACACATCACACAAAGCAATATGCTCGGCGATGTCCCTTTTTAGATTGTTCCACCAAAATCTTTCTTTCATATCCATGTACATCTTGGTGTTTCCTGGGTGAATAGAATACGGAGAGTTGTGACCTTCTTGTAAGATCAGTTTCCGCAACTCCGGGTCTTGTGGAACACATATACGTTTCCCGTGCCATAAAGTACCTTGTTCGTCTATATGGAAACTCTTAGCTTTCCCTAGACTAATATTTTCCTTAATCTTTTCAATTTCCTTATCAGTCTTCTGAGCTTCTCGGATCTTGTCCAACAAAGTGGGTTGAACATCCAAGGACATGAGATGTCCCTCAGGCACAATTTCTAATCTGAGTTCTTTGAATTGCTTACACAAGTCGTAGGGCAATTCTCCATCGGTAAGGCCATTTACAAAAGACTTACGACTTAGAGCATCTGCTACTACATTTGCTTTACCGGGGTGGTATTGCAAACTCAAGTCGTAATCCTTGATAAGTTCTAGCCATCTCCTTTGTCTCATGTTGATTTCCTTCTGGGTGAAGATATACTTCAAACTCTTATGATCGGTGAACACTTCACATCGTTTTCCCAAAAGGTAATGTCTCCATGTTTTGAGTGCATGGACGACAGAGGCTAACTCCAAATCATGAGTAGGATAGTTTACTTCATGAGTTTTGAGTTGTCTCGAGGCATAGGCTACGACTTTACCGTCTTGCATAAGTACGGCACCCAAACCTTGATGAGAAGCATCACAATATACTTGGAAATCCTTTTCCAAATCTGGTAGACATAGAACTGGTGTTGTTACAAGTCTCTTCTTCAATTCTTGGAAGCTGACTTCACAACCTTCAGACCAAGAAAATTTCTTGTCCTTTTTTAACAATTCCGTCATTGGCTTAGCAACCTTCGAGAAATTTTCAATGAACCTTCTGTAGTAACCTGCTAAGCCGAGGAAACTACGAACTTCTTTCACATTCTTGGGAGATTCCCATTCTGTCACAGCTGAAACTTTGGCAGGATCAACTGCCACACCATCCTTTGTCATAACATGGCCAAGAAAACCAACTTCCTCTAACCAAAACTCACACTTGCTGAATTTGGCATAAAGTTTATGTTCCCTCAGTTTCTCAAGTATCAAGCGTAAGTGTCTTTCGTGTTCTTCCTTGCTTTTGGAGTAGACCAAGATGTCATCGATGAAAACGACAACAAACTTGTCGAGAAATTCCATGAACACCTTGTTCATCATATTCATGAAATATGTTGGAGCGTTGGTTAAACCAAAAGGCATCACAGTGTACTCATACAATCCATACCTTGTGGTGAATGCTGTTTTAGGAATGTCTTGCTTTCTTATCTTGAGTTGAAAATAACCTGACCGGAGATCAATCTTCGAGAACACACATGCTCCTTCTAGATGATCAAACAAGTCGTTGATTCTTGGCAAAGGATATTTGTTCTTGATGGTTACCTCGTTGAGAGAACGGTAGTCAATACATAGTCTCTGTGTTCTATCCTTCTTCTCCATGAACAATACTGGGGCTCCCCAAGATGAAGAACTTGGTTGAATAAACCCTTTCTGCAACTGTTCCCCTAGTTGCTTCTTGAGCTCTTTCAGTTCATCAACTAACATTTTGTACGGTATTTTTGCTATAGGTCCAGAACCTGGTACCAAATCTATCATAAATTCCACATCTCTATCTGGTGGCATTCCTGGCAACTCTTCCGGAAACACATCTGGATACTCACATACAATTGGCACACTGTCCATGCTAACCCCCTTAAGAGAATTTAGCTTACTTCCTTTGGATTCAAAGTTTGACTTGAATTTTATTCTTTTTCCTTCTGGGGTTGTGAGTGTAACTGTACGATTGGCACAATCTAGAACTCCCTCATACTTAGCCATCCAATCCATTCCCAAAATCACATCCAATCCTTGGGAATTCAGGATTATTAGGTTCACTGGAAACTTATGTTTTCCAAACTCTATGACTAAGTCATGACATCCTGAGTTTACTATCATTTCTCCACCCGGAGAACTTACTCTTATAGGACACCCAATGGTTTCTACCGGTAGTTCATTTCTTTCAACAAATGTTTTTGATATGAATGAATGAGATGCACCGGTATCAAAGAGTACAAATGCTGAAATTGAATTGAGTCTGAACTTACCAGCAACGGCATCAGGCTCCTCATAGACCTCCTCCACATTGATGTGGTTAACCTGTCCTTTCTGAAAAGGATTTGGCTTGTTAGGTCCTTCAAATTTCTTCTCAGGGCACTCATTAGCATAATGCCCCAGCTTCTTGCATTTGAAGCACTCAACCTGACTGATGTCCTTTTTAGGAGGTTGGCTTCCACTTCCACTACCATTTCCACTATAGTGGCTCTTATGTCCACCCTTGTGGTTCTTGTACTTGTCCTTGTCATGACTGCGGTGATGCTTGTTGTCATGACGGTTGTGGTTGTGGTGCTTGCTGAATTTCCCATGCTTATGGGATCCTGAGCTGCCACTGTCATCATAGTGAGATCGTTTGTGAGACGATCCCGAGCTTTGCTTGTCGGAGTGTTTCCTCTTCCTACTCTCGACTTGCTTCATTTTACTCTCCAAAATAGCAGCCTTGTCACACAAAGACTGATAAGTTGGAACATATGCCACAGACAACTGCAGATTCAGCTCATCATTCAAGCCTTCCAGAAACTTTTCCTTTCTTTTGGCATCTGTGTCAACCTCATCCGGTGCATAGCGTGCCAGATTGTTGAACTCTTCTATGTATTCAGCCACGCTGCGGTGGCGATGCTTCAGGTTATGAAACTCCTTCTTTTTCAGACTCATCATTCCTGATGAGATGTGAGCAGTGCGAAAGCCATCTTCAAAGATAGCCCAAGTCACCTCATCAATAGGAGTGGTGATTTGGAAGTTGTCCCACCATGTGGCGGCTGGTCCTTCCAACAGATGTGCTGCGAACCTGACTTTTTCAGCATCCGTGCAGCCCACGGTCACTAAGTCCTTGTTCACGGAACGTAGCCAATCATTGGCCACCATGGGATCAGTTGTTCCCGAAAACTTTGCTGGCCTCAATCGCAGAAATCTGGTGAGCATATCAAAACCCAGAGGGTTGTTGTTGTTGTTATTGTTGTTGTTATTGGGGTTGTTGTTGTTGTTGTTATTCTGGTTTTGAATGAATGTCGTCATCATTTGCATAAGCTGTGTTTGCGCGTTCATCATTTGTTGCATTTCCGGGGTAATGTTGTTGGGGTTGGGGTTTGCGCGACGGGGAGGCATCTGTGGTTTGTTCGAATAGATAAGAATGAGATACTCATAGATGTTTTATGCACAATACATCACAAGCAATCACATAACATGCAACATAAAAATAAAAGTTCAACAACCAGATGATAAGTTCATGACATAAAACACACAAGTGGCAAGCCATCCACATGTCGGATGGTCCAATAACGAGTTCACAAATAACCAGTACGAATATAAAAGATAAACGAGTAGTCAAATCTACTCATCAGCATCAATCTCCTCCTCGACGAAGGTAAGACCTGCGTTCTCCATCGCGGTCTTGTTCTCCTCAATCGTAGTGGTCAAGGAATCGACCTTGGCCTTGAGAGCCCTCTTCTGGGAGCGAAGCCTCTCAATAACCATCTGCTGCTGCTCTAGCTCGAAATCCTTGGACTTCAGTTCCTCGGTCATGTCCCGGATCTTCTTGTTCCTATCCTGGACGCGTTTCTCCTGACTCTTGAACTTGCGGTCCTGGGCCTCGAACTTTGTCTCCATTTCCTTGATCATCTCATCCTGCTGCGCAAAAAGCTTGTCCTTCTCGCGAAGCTGCACCTGAAGCTCGTCATTTCCGAGCATGACGTTCGTCCTGTCCGTGTCTACGTGCCTGAGAAGAGTCTCTAAGTCCTAGAGGTAGAGACGTATCGGCTCTGTCGTGTCCCTCGAGTCGTCCTCAAAGTCGATGGACTCTCCATCAACATCACGTCTTCCGAAGACGTGAAAGTGGGTGCCCCTAACCTGTCGGGAGTGACGGCCTAACAGACGTCCTATCAGGTCCTGCATGACTACCTCCATGCCTCTCTCCCTGTCGTCGTGCATCAGCTTGAAGACGATGGCCTCCGTAGTAGGCTCTGTCTGGCGTCCGGGCTGGTTCACCTTGAAGCCCCAGAGGTCCTTCCTCTCGAACTTGGTGAGTGGGTACACCGTGATGGTGGGAAGAGGGAGATCGAGCAAAGTGGTAAGCTCAACGATACGGGGTCCAAAACGAGTAACCTGGAACTCCTCAACGGTGCTGATGGCAATAGGCATCTATTTATAAGAATGAAAAAGTTAGAACAACACAATTTAAGACAAATAAAGACAACATCACATACACATCCTTGGAATCACAAAATCACACAAGTCATGCATACATGAAACCATTACATCAATCAAGGTCCAACTTATTTAAGGCATCATTTTTGGAAAATAAGGTGATAAGTGGTGGTCCAACTAACGAAGTGCCCTTACAATCCTATCTCACTGGATCTATTAGCAAACACAATGTTCCTAGAGGCAATCCACCAATCTTGTTCTCTTGACTCCATCACTAAGTCTATAACATCTCCCCTTAACTCTTGGTTGGTGGCTTCCAACTCTTGAGTAAGTTCCTTCTCTTTCTCTAAGTCTTTTTGGAGGTTGAGCATTCTGCACTTGACTCTAGCACTTAGTTCTTTGATAGTCCTCCAAGCTGCATCTCTGGCTGACTCAAAGAATGTGGTGTGCATTGTAGTGTTGGTGTACATGCAGAATCCCCTTTCTTTGTGGTTGTCTTCCTTGTTTTTGTACAAGTGAAGTTGCACCCACCAATACTCCACTCCTTCATCCACCACTGGAAAGCCCTTGTACACAGCTGCACCATGTGCTTCCATTGCCACCATGAGGTCCTTGAGAATATTGGGAAACTCAGTTTCACACTCCAAGGTCATGGTAATGAGTGGTCCTTTCTTCACGGCTTCGTTGATGGAGTTCGTCTACAAATGGAGTTGAGAATGAAAAGATTAGAAAAGTTTTACGAGAAGAATAGACAAGTGTAGAAATAGTTGAAAACTTTTCCTTAGTGGTTTTCCAATCCTAGGGTCATAATCCTACAGGCAACACAGTGCTCTGATACCATCTGTTAGACCCCTCCTTTATAAAGGAAAGGATCCCTGTGATTGCAATGCTAGTCCCTGGATCAATGCTAGCATCCACAGTTTAAGATGAAGTACACAGATACAAAGGTCGTTTATTACATTCATGCCAGAGATAAAACATAGTCTTTTACAACTCAGGGCCAAAGGCCTATTACAATAGTTTAAGGAATAAGTAAATAAACATAAGTCTTCATCTTCATGTGCCACAGGCAAGCATGTTGAGTTTAGACTCATGACTCCTATTCATCATCGGAGTAACCTGCAACATCACAAGTTACAGCCACAGAGGGTCAATACTTTGGAATAGTATTGGCAAGTGATACCTTAGTATATTTTTGGTGGACTATATTACTATATGCATTTTGTCTAAGTGTAGTTTGGCTTGCTTTGCTTGAAATTAAGTTTTACCTATTAGTTGAAATCACTAAGTTTTTCTTTGTCAAAACATTCCCAAGAAACCACCAATAGACATTGGGGTCCTTCACCCTTGTTCACCCACCAATTTTTACTTAGAAGTTGGAGTGATGAGATTTTTGTAGCTTCCATGTCTTGATGCTCAAATTGTCCATTGCCTTGGACTAGGCTAAGTACTTAGGTTTTCCATCTGCAGAGGTTGTGCACTTTCCCCACCAGACTTGGTTTCCCAAGACAGGACCTTTCAGAAGCCTTTCCTTAGTCAAATGGACGCGTTCCAACCTATCATCCCAACTACCACCAACTGTCCAAATGACTAAGTTCTAGCAACCTATATGATCAAGGCAGAGCCCATATTGCCAAGTGGTTGCACTGTAAGCTTTCTCAACACTTGGCCTCCAAATCCCTTTGTGCCTGGGTGGCATACCACAAGTGAGATACACAACCCAAGTCCATGGCCTTGTGTAACCACTCAACATAACCCAATCTTTCCATTCCACCCAGGAGGTTCATTTGACTTAGTTGTTTTATTAGGAAAACATAAGTCTCATGACTTAGAAATATTTTCATCATAGTAAGTATAGATTTTCACCAACCCTTGTATGTTAAATATCTAGGCTAAGCATGGTAAGATAACTTATCTTAAGAAGATTCCCTAGCAATTCTACAATTCTACACTACTTAGGATTTCCCAACTTAGCATTAGGCAAAAATAGCATGCAAGACTTAGTAAAATATCTAATGCTAGTACAAAGCATAGGATAGAAATATTCATGAAAATATCACTTGCCTTGGTAGTGGGGAGAGTAGCACTCTTCACAATCACAATCACTAGCAAAATCTACACAAAAATTATAGCATACAATTACACACAATTATATTCAATCAAAAATAATATGAATGCATGCATGCAAGAATTTACTAAGTGATGATTTTTGAAAATTCTACCAAGCATGCTCATGTTTACAGAAACTTAACATGTCACAAGTTTGCCAACTAAACTTATTTGGCACCAATAGAATTTACCAAAATAAAACTATACTTAAAATAGCCTTAAACATGTTCTACAAATAAAGTCATTTTAAATGTTACTATTTGTTAAACAAATTGGATATTCAGAAAGGTCTTGTTTCACTGAATCGAACGGTATAAAATTTGTAAAATTCTAACGTGGCATTCAAAAGTTATAGCAGTTTAAAGTTTGGATCTAAATCTGATTCAAATTTCTGTTTTTGAATTATGCCTAGCCACGTGTCGCAGCCTCACTGGCGCGTACCGCTTCGCGCGGATCGGCAGTCGCAGGCCGTAGGATCTAACTTAGATCTGGCGGCTCAGACGCGCGCGTACCTCTTCGATTAAGATCTATCCTAGCCCTACGATGCAGATCCAACGGACCAAATCATCAAGCCACAAACTGGCGGTGCTAGCGGCGTTGTCCGGCGGCGGCGCGTCTGACTACGGTGGCGCCGGTGCTCTAGGTCGTCCGGGGAAGCAAGAAGGCGCTTACCAGGACCGCGGTGGCGTGCTGAAGCTCGAGGTGGCTCTGGTTTGTCAAGGGGCGTGCTGACGCGGTGGCGATTCCTCGTCGGAGTTGAGTCTGGCGACAGGTGGTTCTGCTCGAGGTCGAAGGCGACGTTGCTGATCACTAGGAGGCAAACGGAGAGTGTAGTCAGGTGCAGAAGATCACGGGGAATACGCGCGTGTGAAAGACAAGGCTTGGGGCGGTCTGGACTTACCACCGAAGGTTGTCGCAGTTGATGCCGAAGACGGTGGCGGCCAGTCGTCGACGTTGCTGGAGCTACAGGTCATGCGAAGGTAAGTGGGGTGTGTCAGTAGATGCGCCGAGACTCACTGGACAAGACAGCATGAATGAGAGGCAGAGGGGAACACGAGACTCACCAGAATTCGCCGGCGCAGTCGTCGGAGACGGCGGGGTTGCAGAGAGCAATGCGCGCAGCCTGGGGGCGTTCTGTGCTTGGGGTTTGGGGGAAAAGAGAGAGGGGGCAGAGGGAGTTTATGTAGCCTGCTTGCGAGCGAGAATCACTCGTGCCTTAACTCGAATTTAAGCTGCGTAATCAACAGGAAACGGCCGCGTCGATTTGGGGACGAACAGGTCGTGGGGGTGGAGACGACGATGCTCGGGTGGGCCGTGGTTGTCAGCGAGAGAGGGGAGTGGAAGCGGGTCCCTTCTGTCAGTGATCCGGTGGGTGCGAGAGCGGGTGAAAGAAAACGATTCGCGGGGGTGGGAGCTGCTGGGCTAGCTGGGCCGTGTTGGGCTGGGTCGGCCAGACTGGCTGGTTTGGCTATTTTTTCTTCTTAATTCCTTTTCTTTTTCAGATTGAATTTCTAGAAATGGTTTTTAAACCTAAATTCAAATCTGTTTGAATCCAAAGCTTTACAGGACTTTTACAAAATAAAACTTGCTCTTAAATGAGTGTCAAACACATCTGAACAATTCAGAACACCTGGGTCCTTTTGAAAATAAAACAAACTATGCCTTTATGAGAGGTGATAATAGGCATAGGATTTGTTTTAATTCATATTTTGCTTTTGTTATTTTGTTCAAGTTTTTGAGACCACTTAAGTTTGAATTCAAAACATTCTGAATAGATAACAGCATCTTTCCCAAAAGCATGTAGCACAAAGGCTAGGGTTTTTATACATAAAATAATGAGCCACAAATGCTCCTGTTTTTGGAATGATTTTGAGAAAATCCTAAATGATGATGAATGCAAAGATGATATGAATGAGTTTTGGAATATGAATTTAGGGATGTTACAAATCTAACCCCCTTAAGATGAATCTCGGCCTCGAGATTCGGATTGGCTAGCAAATAGGTGAGGGTGGTCTTTCCGAAGATCATCTTCTCTTTCCCATGTTGCTTCCTCTTCGGAGTGATGGTTCCATTGCACCTTGCAAAACTTGATAGTTTTAGTCCTTGTGACTCTTTCTGCGGTCTCAAGAATCTTGACAGGCTTTTCTTCAAAGGTGAGGTCACTTTCTACTTGAACTTCTTCCAATGGTATAGTATCCTTCAGAGAAGATTCTTCCATTTCTGGGTGACATTTCTTAAGCTGACTCACATGAAACACATTATGGACAGCTGACAGAGACTCTGGCAATTCAACTTCATATGCAACTTCTTCCTTGTGACTTAGAATCTTGAATGGCCCAACATATCTTGGTGCCAACTTTCCTTTGACTCCAAATCTTTTCACTCCACGAAGTGGTGATACTCTAAGATAAGATCTATCTCCAACTTCGTAGGTGACTTCTCTACGCTTAGAATCCGCGTAGCTTTTCTGTCGGGACTGTGCTATCTTCAATCTGTCCTTAACCAATTTGACTTTCTCTTCGGCGTCTTTGATAAGATCAGGTCCAAATAAGCTTCTTTCTCCCACACCATTCCATAACAACGGGGTGGTACACTTCCTTCCGTAGAGTAACTCAAATGGTGCCATTCCAATACTAGATTGATGACTGTTGTTGTAAGAGAACTCTGCGTAAGGCAAACTTTCATCCCAACTTGCTCCATAGTCTAGGGCACATGCCCTCAACATGTCTTCAAGAATCTGATTAGTCATTTCCGTTTGTCCATCAGTTTGAGGATGAAAAGCACTGCTGAATTCCAACCTCGTTCCTAAGGATTCATGAAGTTGTCTCCAAAAGTGAGAAGTGAACTGAGTTCCTCTATCTGACACAATACTCTTAGGCACACCGTGAAGGCATATAATTCTGCTCATGTAGATCTTTGCTAACTTGGCACTTGTATAAGTTGTCTTCACGGGTATAAAATGAGCCACTTTAGTTAGGCGATCCACTACTACCCATATGGAATCATACCCTGACCTTGTCCTTGGTAATCCGGTAATGAAATCTATACCGATATTTTCCCACTTCCATTCAGGAATAGGCAGTGGTTGAAGTAATCCCGCTGGTTTCTGATGCTCTGCTTTTACTCTGCTACACACATCACACAAAGCAATATGCTCGGCGATGTCCCTTTTTACATTGTTCCACCAAAATCTTTCTTTCATATCCATGTACATCTTGGTGTTTCCTAGGTGAATAGAATACGGAGAGTTGTGACCTTCTTGTAAGATCAGTTTCCGCAACTCCGGGTCTTGTGGAACACATATACGTTTCCCGTGCTATAAAGTACCTTGTTCGTCTATATGGAAAATCTTAGCTTTCCCTAGACTAATATTTTCCTTAATCTTTTCAATTTCCTTATCAGTCTTCTGAGCTTCTCGGATCTTGTCCAACAAAGTGGGTTGAACATCCAAGGACATGAGATGTCCCTTAGGCACAATTTCTAATCTGAGTTCTTTGAATTGCTTACACAAGTCGTCGGGCAATTCTCCATCGGTAAGGCCATTTACGAAAGCCTTACGACTTAGAGCATCTGCTACTACATTTGCTTTACCGGGGTGGTATTGCAAACTCAAGTCGTAATCCTTGATAAGTTCTAGCCATCTCCTTTGTCTCATGTTGATTTCCTTCTGGGTGAAGATATACTTCAAACTCTTATGATCGGTGAACACTTCACATCGTTTTCCCAAAAGGTAATGTCTCCATGTTTTGAGTGCATGGACGACAGAGGCTAACTCCAAATCATGAGTAGGATAGTTTACTTCATGAGTTTTGAGTTGTCTCGAGGCATAGGCTACGACTTTACCGTCTTGCATAAGTACGGCACCCAAACCTTGATGAGAAGCATCACAATATACTTGGAAATCCTTTTCCAAATACGGTAGACATAGAACTGGTGCTGTTACAAGTCTCTTCTTCAATTCTTGGAAGCTGACTTCACAACCTTCAGACCAAGCAAATTTCTTGTCCTTTTTTAACAATTCCGTCATTGGCTTAGCAACCTTCGAGAAATTTTCAATGAACCTTCTGTAGTAACCTGCTAAGCCGAGGAAACTACGAACTTCTTTCACATTCTTGGGAGATTCCCATTCTGTCACAGCTGAAACTTTGGCAGGATCAACTGCCACACCATCCTTTGTCATAACATGGCCAAGAAAACCAACTTCCTCTAACCAAAACTCACACTTGCTGAATTTGGCATAAAGTTTATGTTCCCTCAGTTTCTCAAGTATCAAGTGTAAGTGTCTTTCGTGTTCTTCCTTGCTTTTGGAGTAGACCAAGATGTCATCGATGAAAACGACAACAAACTTGTCGAGAAATTCCATGAACACCTTGTTCATCATATTCATGAAATATGCTGGAGCGTTGGTTAAATCAAAAGGCATCACAGTGTACTCATACAATCCATACCTTGTGGTGAATGTTGTTTTAGGAATGTCTTCTTTCTTATCTTGAGTTGAAAATAACCTGACCGTAGATCAATCTTCGAGAACACACATGCTCCTTCTAGATGATCAAACAAGTCGTTGATTCTTGGCAAAGGATATTTGTTCTTGATGGTTACCTCGTTGAGAGAACGGTAGTCAATACATAGTCTTTGTGTTCTATCCTTCTTCTCCACGAACAATACTGGGGCTCCCCAAGATGAAGAACTTGGTTGAATAAACCCTTTCTGCAACTGTTCCCCTAGTTGCTTCTTGAGCTCTTTCAGTTCATCAACTGACATTTTGTACGGTCTTTTTGCTATAGGTCCAGAACCTGGTACCAAATCTATCAGAAATTCCACATCTCTATCTGGTGGCATTCCTGGCAACTCTTCCGGAAACACATCTGGATACTCACATACAATTGGCACACTGTCCATGCTAACCCCCTTAAGAGAATTTAGCTTACTTCCTTTGGATTCAAAGTTTGACTTGAATTTTATTCTTTTTCCTTCTGGGGTTGTGAGTGTAACTGTACGATTGGCACAATCTAGTACTCCCTCATACTTAGCCATCCAATCCATTCCCAAAATCACATCCAATCCTTGGGAATTCAGGATTATTAGGTTCACTGGAAACTTATGTTTTCCAAACTCTATGACTAAGTCATGACATCCTGAGTTTACTATCATTTCTCCACCCGGAGAACTTACTCTTATAGGACACCCAATGGTTTCTACCGGTACTTCATTTCTTTCAACAAATGTTTTTGATATGAATGAATGAGATGCACCGGTATCAAAGAGTACAAATGCTGAAATTGAATTGAGTCTGAACTTACCAGCAACGGCATCAGGCTCCTCATAGACCTCCTCCACATTGATGTGGTTAACCTGTCCTTTCTGAAAAGGATTTGGCTTGTTAGGTCCTTCAAATTTCTTCTCAGGGCACTCATTAGCATAATGCCCCAGCTTCTTGCATTTGAAGCACTCAACCTGACTGATGTCCTTTTTAGGAGGTTGGCTTCCACTTCCACTACCATTTCCACTATAGTGGCTCTTATGTCCACCCTTGTGGTTCTTGTACTTGTCCTTCTCATGACTGGGGTGATGCTTGTTGTCATGACGGTTGTGGTTGTGGTGTTTGCTGAATTTCCCATGCTTATGGGATCCTGAGCTGCCACTGTCATCATAGTGAGATCGTTTGTGAGACGATCCCGAGCTTTGCTTGTCGGAGTGTTTCCTCTTCCTACTCTCGACTTGCTTCATTTTACTCTCCAAAATAGCAGCCTTGTCACACAAAGACTGATAAGTTGGAACATATGCCACAGACAACTGCAGATTCAGCTCATCATTCAAGCCTTCCAGAAACTTTTCCTTTCTTTTGGCATCTGTGTCAACCTCATCCGGTGCATAGTGTGCCAGATTGTTGAACTCTTCTATGTATTCAGCCACGCTGCGGTGGCGCTGCTTCAGGTTATGAAACTCCTTCTTTTTCAGACTCATCATTCCTGATGAGATGTGAGCAGTGCGAAAGCCATCTTCAAAGATAGCCCAAGTCACCTCATCAATAGGAGTGGTGATTTGGAAGTTGTCCCACCATGTGGCGGCTGGTCCTTCCAACAGATGTGCTGCGAACCTGACTTTTTCAGCATCCGTGCAGCCCACGGTCACTAAGTCCTTGTTCACGGAACGTAGCCAATCATTGGCCACCATGGGATCAGTTGTTCCCGAAAACTTTGCTGGCCTCAATCGCAGAAATCTGGTGAGCATATCAAAACCCAGAGGGTTGTTGTTGTTGTTGTTGTTATTGGGGTTGTTGTTGTTGGGGTTGTTGTTGTTGTTATTCTGGTTTTGAATGAATGTCGTCATCATTTGCATAAGCTGTGTTTGCGCGTTCATCATTTGTTGCATTTCCGGGGTGATGTTGTTGGGGTTGGGGTTTGCGCGACGGGGAGGCATCTGTGGTTTGTTCGAATAGATAACAATGAGATACCCATAGATGTTTTATGCACAATACATCACAAGCAATCACATAACATGCAACATAAAAATAAAAGTTCAACAACCAGATTATAAGTTCATGACATAAAACACACAAGTGGCAAGCCATCCACATGTCGGATGGTCCAATAACGAGTTCACAAATAACCAGTACGAATATAAAAGATAAACGAGTAGTCAAATCTACTCATCAGCATCAATCTCCTCCTCGACGAAGGTAAGACCTACGTTCTCCATCGCGGTCTTGTTCTCCTCAATCGTAGTGGTCAAGGAATCGACCTTGGCCTTGAGAGCCCTCTTCTGGGAGCGAAGCCTCTCAATAACCATCTGCTGCTGCTCTAGCTCGAAATCCTTGGACTTCAGTTCCTCGGTCATGTCCCGGATCTTCTTGTTCCTATCCTGGACACGTTTCTCCTGACTCTTGAACTTGCGGTCCTGGGCCTCGAACTTTGTCTCCATTTCCTTGATCATCTCATCCTGCTGCGCAAAAACCTTGTCCTTCTCACGAAGCTGCACCTGAAGCTCGTCATTTCCGAGCATGACGTTCGTCCTGTCCGTGTCTACGTGCCTGAGAAGAGTCTCTAAGTCCTGGAGGTAGAGACGTATCGGCTCTGTCGTGTCCCTCGAGTCGTCCTCAAAGTCGATGGACTCTCCATCAACATCACGTCTTCCGAAGACGTGAAAGTGGGTGCCCCTAACCTGTCGGGAGTGACGGCCTAACAGACGTCCTATCAGGTCCTGCATGACTACCTCCATGCCTCTCTCCCTGTCGTCGTGCATCAGCTTGAAGACGATGGCCTCCGTAGTAGGCTCTGTCTGGCGTCCGGGCTGGTTCACCTTGAAGCCCCAGAGGTCCTTCCTCTCGAACTTGGTGAGTGGGTACACCGTGATGGTGGGAAGAGGGAGATCGAGCAAAGTGGTAAGCTCAACGATACGGGGTCCAAAATGAGTAACCTGGAACTCCTCAACGGTGCTGATGGCAATAGGCATCTATTTATAAGAATGAAAAAGTTAGAACAACACAATTTAAGACAAATAAAGACAACATCACATACACATCCTTGGAATCACAAAATCACACAAGTCATGCATACATGAAACCATTACATCAATCAAGGTTCAACTTATTTAAGGCATCATTTTTGGAAAATAAGGTGATAAGTGGTGGTCCAACTAACGAAGTGCCCTTACAATCCTATCTCACTGGATCTATTAGCAAACACAATGTTCCTAGAGGCAATCCACCAATCTTGTTCTCTTGACTCCATCACTAAGTCTATAACATCTCCCCTTAACTCTTGGTTGGTGGCTTCCAACTCTTAAGTAAGTTCCTTCTCTTTCTCTAAGTCTTTTTGGAGGTTGAGCATTCTGCACTTGACTCTAGCACTTAGTTCTTTGATAGTCCTCCAAGCTGCATCTCTGGCTGACTCAAAGAATGTGGTGTGCATTGTAGTGTTGGTGTACATGCAGAATCCCCTTTCTTTGTGGTTGTCTTCCTTGTTTTTGTACAAGTGAAGTTGCACCCACCAATACTCCACTCCTTCATCCACCACTGGAAAGCCGTTGTACACAGCTGCACCATGTGCTTCCATTGCCACCATGAGGTCCTTGAGAATATTGGGAAACTCAGTTTCACACTCCAAGGTCATGGTCATGAGTGGTCCTTTCTTCACGGATTCGTTGATGGAGTTCATCTACAAATGGAGTTGAGAATGAAAAGATTAGAAAAGTTTTACGAGAAGAATAGACAAGTGTAGAAATAGTTGAAAACTTTTCCTTAGTGGTTTTCCAATCCTAGGGTCATAATCCTACAGGCAACACAGTGCTCTGATACCATCTGTTAGACCCCTCCTTTATAAAGGAAAGGATCCCTGTGATTGCAATGCTAGTCCCTGGATCAATGCTAGCATCCACAGTTTAAGATGAAGTACACAGATACAAAGGTCGTTTATTACATTCATTCTAGAGATAAAACATAGTCTTTTACAACTCAGGGCCAAAGGCCTATTACAATAGTTTAAGGAATAAGTAAATAAACATAAGTCTTCATCTTCATGTGCCACAGGCAAGCATGTTGAGTGTAGACTCATGACTCCTATTCATCATCGGAGTAACCTGCAACATCACAAGTTACAGCCACAGAGGGTCAATACTTTGGAATAGTATTGGCAAGTGATACCTTAGTATATTTTTGGTGGACTATATTACTATATGCATTTTGTCTAAGTGTAGTTTGGCTTGCTTTGCTTGAAATTAAGTTTTACCTATTAGTTGAAATCACTAAGTTTTTCTTTGTCAAAACATTCCCAAGAAACCACCAATAGACATTGGGGTCCTTCACCCTTGTTCACCCACCAATTTTTACTTAGAAGTTGGAGTGATGAGATTTTTGTAGCTTCCATGTCTTGATGCTCAAATTGTCCATTGCCTTGGACTAGGCTAAGTACTTAGGTTTTCCATCTGCAGAGGTTGTGCACTTTCCCCACCAGACTTGGTTTCCCAAGACAGGACCTTTCAGAAGCCTTTCCTTAGTCAAATGGACGCGTTCCAACCTATCATACCAACTACCACCAACTGTCCAAATGACTAAGTTCTAGCAACCTATATGATCAAGGCAGAGCCCATATTGCCAAGTGGTTGCACTGTAAGCTTTCTCAACACTTGGCCTCCAAATCCCTTTGTGCCTGGGTGGCATACCACAAGTGAGATACACAACCCAAGTCCATGGCCTTGTGTAACCACTCAACATAACCCAATCTTTCCATTCCACCCAGGAGGTTCATTTGACTTAGTTGTTTTATTAGGAAAACATAAGTCTCATGACTTAGAAATATTTTCATCATAGTAAGTATAGATTTTCACCAACCCTTGTATGTTAAATATCTAGGCTAAGCATGGTAAGATAACTTATCTTAAGAAGATTCCCTAGCAATTCTACAATTCTACACTACTTAGGATTTCCCAACTTAGCATTAGGCAAAAATAGCATGCAAGACTTAGTAAAATATCTAATGCTAGTACAAAGCATAGGATAGAAATATTCATGAAAATATCACTTGCCTTGGTAGTGGGGAGAGTAGCACTCTTCACAATCACAATCACTAGCAAAATCTACACAAAAATTATAGCATACAATTACACACAATTATATTCAATCAAAAATAATATGAATGCATGCATGCAAGAATTTACTAAGTGATGATTTTTGAAAATTCTACCAAGCATGCTCATGTTTACAGAAACTTAACATGTCACAAGTTTGCCAACTAAACTTATTTGGCACCAATAGAATTTACCAAAATAAAACTATACTTAAAATAGCCTTAAACATGTTCTACAAATAAAGTCATTTTAACTGTTACTATTTGTTAAACAAATTGGATATTCAGAAAGGTCTTGTTTCACTGAATCCAACGGTATAAAATTTGTAAAATTCTAACGTGGCATTCAAAAGTTATAGCAGTTTAAAGTTTGGATCTAAATCTGATTCAAATTTCTGTTTTTGAATTATGCCTAGCCACGTGTCGCAGCCTCACTGGCGCGTACCGCTTCGCGCGGATCGGCAGTCGCAGGCCGTAGGATCTAACTTAGATCTGGCGGCTCAAACGCGCGCGTACCTCTTCGATTAAGATCTATCCTAGCCCTACGATGCAGATCCAACGGACCAAATCATCAAGCCACAAACTGGCGGTGCTAGCGGCGTTGTCCGGCGGCGGCGCGTCTTACTACGGTGGCGCCGGTGCTCTAGGTCGTCCGGGGAAGCAAGAAGGCGCTTACCAGGACCGCGGTGGCGTGCTGAAGCTCGAGGTGGCTCTGGTTTGTCAAGGGGCATGCTGACGCGATGGAGATTCCTCGTCGGAGTTGAGTCTGGTGACAGGTGGTTCTGCTCGAGGTCGAAGGCGACGTTGCTGATCACTAGGAGGCAAACGGAGAGTGTAGTCAGGTGCAGAAGATCACGGGGAATACGCGTGTGTGAAAGACAAGGCTTGGGGCGGTCTAGACTTACCACCGGAGGTCGTCGGAGTTGATGCCGAAGACGGTGGCGGCCAGTCGTCGACGTTGCTGGAGCTACAGGTCATGCGAAGGTAAGTGGGGTGTGTCAGTAGATGCGCTGAGACTCACTGGACAAGACAGCATGAATGAGAGGCAGAGGGGAACACGAGACTCACCGGAATTCGCCGGCGCAGTCGTTGGAGACGGCGGGGTTGCAGAGAGCAATGCGCGCAGCCTAGGGGCGTTCTGTGCTTGGGGTTTGGGGGAAAGAGAGAGGGGGCAGAGGGGGTTTATGTAGCCTGCTTGCGAGCGAGAATCACTCGTGCCTTAACTCGAATTTAAGCTGCGTAATCAACAGGAAACGGCCGCGTCGATTTGGGGACGAACAGGTCGTGGGGGAGGAGACGACGATGCTCGGGTGGGCCGTGGTTGTCAGCGAGAGAGGGGAGTGGAAGCGGGTCCCTTCTGTCAGTGATCCGGTGGGTGCGAGAGCGGGTGAAGAAAACGATTCGCGGGGGTGGGAGATGCTGGGCTAGCTGGGCCGTGTTGGGCTGGGTCGGCCAGACTGGCTGGTTTGGCTATTTTTTCTTCTTAATTCCTTTTCTTTTTCAGATTGAATTTCTAGAAATGGTTTTTAAACCTAAATTCAAATCTGTTTGAATCCAAAGCTTTACAGGACTTTTACAAAATTAAAACTTGCTCTTAAATGAGTGTCAAACACATTTGAACAATTCAGAACACCTGGGTCCTTTTGAAAATAAAACAAACTATGCCTTTATGAGAGGTGATAATAGGCATAGGATTTGTTTTAATTCATATTTTGCTTTTGTTATTTTGTTCAAGTTTTTGAGACCACTTAAGTTTGAATTCAAAACATTCTGAATCGATAACAACATCTTTTCCAAAAGCATGTAGCACAAAGGCTAGGGTTTTTATACATAAAATAATGAGCCACAAATGCTCCTGTTTTTGGAATGATTTTGAGAAAATCCTAAATGATGATGAATGCAAAGATGATATGAATGAGTTTTGGAATATGAATTTAGGGATGTTACATCCATGAAGCATCCTCACAAAAAAATTATAGAAAAAAGAGAGAGAAAAAGAAAAAAAATGGGATTTCTATTTGCGTTCCCTTGGTTCGTTAGTTATACTCACTTTTCCCCATCCACTTAGTTTTTCCTTACTTTTCCCCTCGCCATGTTAAGAAACCCTCGCGGGCGCTCGCGGGCGCTCGGACGGAGGGATGCCATCAGGTCAAAGGCTTGACCGTTACATGCTGACTGGTGGGACCGCGTTGGGGCGGGTCGGGCGTTGAGCATTACGTTAGGAGGCCTCGACTGTTACATGCCTGACCGGTGGGGCTGCATTGGTATAGGTCCTGCATGCGTGGTGGGGTGTGGCGCCTCGCAAAACCACTACTAGAAAATCGCGGTGTTTTTGTGCATTGCATCATCATGACCGCATGCTCGTGTCATCATGCCACATTGCATTTGAGCATCGCCATCATCTTGCATGGTTTGTTTAAAAACTATTTTCGAAAAGTCTGTTTTTGTTTTCTAAACGCTCCGTCTTTATTCAAACACAAAACCCGGGTCTCCGGATTATTTTGCTTTGTCTACCAACGGATTTCAAACGCCCCGTTTTAAATAATAAAATATTTATTTTATTTTTTAGGGGGCAGCCGTACCGGGCCGATCCGACCCAGTCGGCCACCCCCAGTACAAAAACCAGACTAACCAGACCCTTTTCCTACCCCAACCTAAGCTACCCACTCTGCCTCCACCTCATCCCACCCAATCGGTGCTCGCCACATCAGCTATCATCCCTCCTCCAGCCAACCACCCGCTGCCACCTCACCCCAACCACCCCCACAACCACTCCCGCCACGTCCCCACACCAACCCCGCAGGCACCCACACACCAAAACCGTCCACCCGTGTCTCCCCGGTCCCACCCCGCAGCCCCACACCACCTGGTCCGCCAGCCAGCGTGACCCGCCCCTCGATCCCCTCTACCGCGGGCAACCCCCACCGACGCGCCCCGCGCCTCCTCTCTCGCTCCTCCTCGTCTCCCTCCCCTCTCGCCCGTCCCCCTCCCGCGAGCTCGGCCGCGCCGCCGCGGGTCCCCGCCTCCTTGCGCCTCATTGCCGGATCGCGCTCCCCGGCGCTCGGCCGCCTCCACCTCCCCTCGCCGCGTCCCTCCTGGTAACCGCCGGCCGCGCCTCCGACCAGCGGCTCCGTCCTCTGCACCCCGTGCGGCCCCGCGCCTCTTCATCGCTGCGCCGGCCCTCCGGCATCCAGCGCCGCCGCCGCCTGGCCTCCTCGTCGCCAGCGCCCTACTCCCCTCTGCCCGATCCCCGCCGCCTCTGCTCTTCCGCGAGCCCACCGCGTCCTCCTCCGCCTCTGTGCCGCCACCAGGGGCCCTTGGCCGCCTCTAGCCCGCGTCTGGCCGCGCTCCACCGTGCCCGCTTCGGCCAGCAAGTATGATGCCTCGCGTGTGTGTATCTGTAGAGGTCGTTGCCACAAGCGTGCTACCCTGGCTCCGATGTCCAAGTTTTCTGCTGCATGTTTCTGTGGTGGTGGAACTCAAGTACCAAAAGAAGAGCCGCATGACTTGAGTTTCGCCGTTTCGACATCATGTTGCCGCCAAGATCTCCCTCTCGTCCGTGTCATGGACATGTGCAGACGCCCACCGACAAGACCGGCTCGATGCCAAGGATTCCAAAGAAGGTACATGGCACCACTCGACGACCTCGGCGTTAATCCCCAAGTTCACCATCGACCCAACCCGAGAACCATCGGTGCAGATATAAGTTCGCCTTTGCCGACAAGATCGCCTACCCCGAAAACCAAGTTCTCCGTCACGGAACACCAAGATCTCCCAGTGCCGAGACCCGAGTCCGACACCGACAATCGAAACCGCGGAACCGACAAGTTTGCCTACCCGGACACCGTGCGACAAGATCTTCTCGGACCCGAGGACCATCAAGACTTCCGCTCGGCAACGCCAAGTACTCCTTCCTGGCTTCGAAGCCCGACCCCATGGACCGACATGATCTTCTTCACGGATACGACAAGTACTTCCTCGATGATGCCCAGTTCTTCACCCCGAACGCCAAATCCGACCCGATCCGTGGACCCGACAAGATCTTCGTGACGACAAGATCGGCACCGACCAGGGCGGATCCGATGTGCCCCCAACGCCAACCAAGTCCTCCTTTTCGGATGCGACAAGTTTGACTTCCCGTTGTCCGAGACCGATCCCGTCGAACCCTGAACCCTGAGACCGATCCCTCGAACCCTCGGAACCCCAAGATCGCCGAACCCATGTGTGACCTCTATCTTATCCGCCCCTATTTTTGTAATATAACATCTACCTTGTTGCATATTAAATTGTCATACGCGCATGCATATTGTCATGAGGTTTGGGGGCCTTATGCCGATTCACCTAAATTAAATATGGGATCCATATGCGGGCAAATCTAGTCGTATACTGGTCCCATTTAAATTGGGGTAGCAAACCGGTGCTATCTTTTGCCATGTTAAGACAACATTTAAATTGCAGGGTATCTAAACAACTTGAACCACTTAAATATTTGCCAGGACCTCGGTTCCGCTTAATATGGCCTAATTGCATCGCATGCTTGCCATGGCATACATCATACATGCATCATGCCCGATCTTTTGCCGTAATATTTGGGGGCCTTATGCCGATTCACCTAAATTAAATATGGGATCCATATGCGGGCAAATCTAGTCGTATACTGGTCCCATTTAAATTGGGGTAGCAAACCGGTGCTATCTTTTGCCATGTTAAGACAACATTTAAATTGCAGGGTATCTAAACAACTTGAACCACTTAAATATTTGCCAGGACCTCGGTTCCGCTTAATATGGCCTAATTGCATCGCATGCTTGCCATGGCATACATCATACATGCATCATGCCCGATCTTTTGCCGTAGTATTAAATAGTGCATCCGGTGTTTCTTCTAGTGCTTTGCTTCTTCACGGATTAGGCCGATGAGTTGATGCGAGTGTCGACCCGATCTTCGGATGAACCTTCGGCAATGCTTTTCAGGCGAGCATCTCCCCCTTTGTACCTATCTTACTTTTATAGTATTTATTCCCTCCTGTTGATCTATTGCTATCTGTGTTGCGATGCTCTAGTTTTCGTGCCCGTGATATCCCTTGCAGCCTTATATTGCCTTGGACACATCCTATTACCTGTTGTTTGGTAGATAGTTGGACTTGCGCGTCGTAGTCGCTTGCTCAAGTGCTGTTGCGTGTCGTCAAGTACCACAGTTGTTGGAGTATTGTCGTATGTTTAAGGTTGGAGATGATCATGGCTTGAATTATCGTTTACTTTAATTATTGTTTAATAACTAAAATTGAAAGTAGGTAAATGCAGAGGCACAGGTGGGCAATAGATGTTATTTGGTTGTTAACCGTCCACTTGTGTCCCGTAGGACCCCGAGTTCTTGACACCTGTTCCGAGATCGAGCGCGCTAACCACAGGTGGGGTGTATGGGCACCCCCATCGATTTAGTACCTGATTCCAAGTACTGTACTGGGGGCCACAAGTAGTTTGGGGCTTTATTACTATTCTGTACTTATGCCATGATTTACTGCTTAATTTAAATTGTGCGATGTACTGCACCTGTACTTTTTAGGATCGTGACCCGTTTTCGCTGTCTCGACAAGCCCAGTCACACTTTCGGGTTCCCAGACGTTTACAGCCGGCTACACAAACCCTGAGTCCGTCTCGGAGACCGGCCGACTTCGTTGCGGGTAGCTTATTGGGGTGGCCCCCCGTGCTTGCTTTGGGTCTGGGAAACGTCGTGTCCGAAACCCCGTCGACATACCGTTGGGTGTATGTTTTGTGATCTTGTACCTACCTGATCCGACAACAAGGGTGTAGGTGCGTGTGGAAACTTTGGTGCACCCCTGCAGGGTTAAATCTTTTCGAGAAGCCATGTCCGCGGTTATGGACGACTTGGAGCACAGGTCTCGATCATAGACAACTATAACTAAAGTTTACTGCTATTATTTGACTTGTATCCGATATGACTAGTAATCAGCTCCACTACAACGGAATGGCTAAATAAAAGTACCGACAACTGCTGGGTTTGGGGATATCTCATGCTATTTGTATCTGACTAGTAAGTGTTGCAACTACAACAGAATTTTTTACTAAAACTGCCCACTGCTTATTATATCAGGATGACTATCTCTACCTGACTAGTAATTGATGCAACGATAACGGAATGAATAAAACTGCCAACTGTGTGAGTTCCTCGGTTGACTTCCTCGTTTGGTCTCGAGGGGGAAATACCAGGATGGGTATGTTTGGTGGTAGTATCAGGTTGGTTCCGAATAGGTCTTTCTTACCCCTCTCTGATAGCCGCTAGTTGAATCGAGTCTCTATAGGTTGTTTAGTGCATGCTGCGCTGCCGCTAAGTCCACCATACCTATATAGGCGAGGACCGCCGAATTCTAGCCTCGCCGTGTACTGGCCTCAGTACTGACCGCTCTCTCTTTTTCCTTTGCCCTTTGTCGGCACCCCTTTTGTTTAAGCAGGTTTTGAGATCGACGTCGTTAGCAGGGTTACCCTTCCGGCTTGGCCTGGGAAGGGTTATGGACGCCATTGGTTATTCTTCATGGCTCTTAGCTCAATTTGCATCTTGTTCGTACTCAGACGCTATATCGTTTTAAAGGTGATTTGGATCTTTGTATTGTACATCTGTATCCTTGACTCTATGAGTCGTTGTTTTATATATCTGTTTTGTGGGTTCCAGCGAGGACTATTGTGTAATGGTATTACTTCGTTTTCCACCCGCACGCAAGTGCCTGGTGGGCACCTATGAGCCGTTTCTATGCGGGTTTTGGCGGGAAGCGCTGAAACTTGTATAGGGCCAATTATGAGGGTGTTACAGAGTGGTATCAGAGCTCAGCAGTTGCGATACCCCACAAGTCCAGCCTGTAGGATAACCTAGCTAACGGCCGAAGTAGAGTGTCAAAACTATTTTTGAAAAATCGGTTGGATAGTTCTGATTAGGTCTGATTTTACTCCTTACCCCTCTGCTGCTCTCCTCTCACCTCTGCGTGTTTTGAATCCGCTCTCTTCTCTCTCTTCGAGTCCAGGATTTCTCGTGGTTGGGTTCCATCATACCTTTAGGGTTTCGCTTCCTCCTTTGGTAACGGTGTTGCTACACCTGGTCTTCATGCTATCCGAGGAATCCTTCGTCTGGTGGACTTCTCTTTGTTCCTTCTCGTGCCTTCCGGTGTTTTCCGACGCGACGACATCATCTACGCCAGATCCGATGCAGAGTCTGCATCATTCTTTTGTTCCCGAACCTTGCTTGCCGAGATCTACGATCTGAATTTTGAGAGTTGGTTGCATAATTCTCCTATTCATGTACAGAGTAATGCTTTGAGTGCGGGATGGAGTCGCGACCATACCACTACTCTTATCATTCGCTTTCGTATATTGAATGGTGGATCGATGCAATTCTTACTCCTTCCATGGAAGTTAGAGGTGGCCTTACCTTTAACTTCGTCTGTTGTTATCCGGAGTGTTCTCTTGACGAACAAGATCAACGACCTCTTGTTAGTGGTGTCGCAAGAATCTACACGAGGCGAGAAGACGCAGATCGCCGACCTTCCTTTCGGTACCATGAGGCGGATCTCGAGGGCGAGATCCATTGTTAGTGGTGTCGAATTGTGGCGCCCCGCAAAACCACTACTAGAAAATCGCGGTGTTTTTGTGCATTGCATCATCATGACCGCATGCTCGTGTCATCATGCCACATTGCATTTGAGCATCGCCATCATCTTGCATGGTTTGTTTAAAAACTATTTTCGAAAAGTCTGTTTTTGTTTTCTAAACGCTCCGTCTTTATTCAAACACAAAACCCGGGTCTCCGGATTATTTTGCTTTGTCTACCAACGGATTTCAAACGCCCCGTTTTAAATAATAAAATATTTATTTTATTTTTTAGGGGGCAGCCGTACCGGGCCGATCCGACCCAGTCGGCCACCCCCAGTACAAAAACCAGACTAACCAGACCCTTTTCCTACCCCAAACTAATCTACCCACTCTGCCTCCACCTCATCCCACCCAATCGGTGCTCGCCACATCAGCTATCATCCCTCCTCCAGCCAACCACCCGCTGCCACCTCACCCCAACCACCCCCACAACCACTCCCGCCACGTCCCCACACCAACCCCGCAGGCACCCACACACCAAAACCGTCCACCCTGTCTCCCCGGTCCCACCCCGCAGCCCCACACCACCTGGTCCGCCAGCCCGCGTGACCCGCCCCTCGATCCCCTCTACCGCGGGCCACCCCCACCGACGCGCCCCGCGCCTCCTCTCTCGCTCCTCCTCGTCTCCCTCCCCGCTCGCCCGTCCCCCTCCCGCAAGCTCGGCCGCGCCGCCGCGGGTCCCCGCCTCCTTGCGCCTCATCGCCGGCTCGCGCTCCCCGGCGCTCGGCCGCCTCCACCTCCCCTCGCCGCGTCCCTCCTGGTAACCGCCGGCCGCGCCCCCAACCAGCGGCTCCGTCCTCTGCACCCCGCGCGGCCCCGCGCCTCTTCGTAGCTGCGCCGGCCCTCCGGCCTCCAGCGCCGCCGCCGCCTGGCCTCCTCGTCGCCAGCGCCCTACTCCCCTTTGCCTGATACCCGCCGCCTCTCCTCTTCCGCGAGCCCACCGCGCCGTCGGCCGCGTCCTCCTCCGCCTCTGTGCCGCCACCAGGGGCCCTTGGCCGCCTCTAGCCCGCGTCTGGCCGCGCTCCACCGTGCCCGCTTCGGCTAGCAAGTATGATGCCTCGCGTGTGTGTATCTGTAGAGGTCGTTGCCACAAGCGTGCTACCCTGGCTCCGATGTCCAAGTTTTCTGTTGCATGTTTCTGTGGTGGTGGAACTCAAGTACCAAAAGAAGAGCCGCATGACTTGAGTTTCGCCGTTTCGACATCATGTTGCCGCCAAGATCTCCCTCTCGTCCGTGTCATGGACATGTGCAGACGCCCACCGACAATACCGGCTCGATGCCAAGGATTCCAAAGAAGGTACATGGCACCACTCGACGACCTCGGCGTTAATCCCCAAGTTCACCATCGACCCAACCCGAGAACCATCGGTGCGGATATAAGTTCGCCTTTGCCGAGAAGATCGCCTACCCCGAAAACCAAGTTCTCCGTCACGGAACACCAAGATCTCCCAGTGCCGAGACCCGAGTCCGACACCAACAATCGAAACCGCGGAACCGACAAGTTTGCCTACCCGGACACCGTGCGACAAGATCTTCTCGGACCCGAAGACCATCAAGACTTCCGCTCGGCAACGCCAAGTACTCCTTCCTGGCTTCGAAGCCCGACCCCGTGGACCGACATGATCTTCTTCACGGATACGACAAGTACTTCCTCGATGATGCCCAGTTCTTCACCCCGAACGCCAAATCCGACCCGATCCGTGGACCCGACAAGATCTTCGTGACGACAAGATCGGCACCGACCAGGGCGGATCCGATGTGCCCCCGACGCCAACCAAGTCCTCCTTTTCGGATGCAACAAGTTCGACTTCCTGTTGTCCGAGACCGATCTCGTCGAACCCTGAACCCTGAGACCGATCCCTCGAACCCTCGGAACCCCAAGATCGTCGAACCCATGTGTGACCCCTATCTTATCCGCCCCTATTTTTGTAATATAACATCTACCTTGTTGCATATTAAATTGTCATACGCGCATGCATATTGTCATGAGGTTTGGGGGCCTTATGCCGATTCACCTAAATTAAATATGGGATCCATATGCGGGCAAATCTAGTCGTATACTGGTCCCATTTAAATTGGGGTAGCAAACCGGTGCTATCTTTTGCCATGTTAAGACAACATTTAAATTGCAGGGTATCTAAACAACTTGAACCACTTAAATATTTGCCAGGACCTCGGTTCCGCTTAATATGGCCTAATTGCATCGCATGCTTGCCATGGCATACATCATACATGCATCATGCCCGATCTTTTGCCGTAGTATTAAATAGTGCATCCGGTGTTTCTTCTAGTGCTTTGCTTCTTCACGGATTAGGCCGATGAGTTGATGCGAGTGTCGACCCGATCTTCGGATGAACCTTCGGCAATGCTTTTCAGGCGAGCATCTCCCCCTTTGTACCTATCTTACTTTTATAGTATTTATTCCCTCCTGTTGATCTATTGCTATCTGTGTTGCGATGCTCTAGTTTTCGTGCCCGTGATATCCCTTGCAGCCTTATATTGCCTTGGACACATCCTATTACCTGCTGTTTGGTAGATAGTTGGACTTGCGCGTCGTAGTCGCTTGCTCAAGTGCTGTTGCGTGTCGTCAAGTACCACAGTTGTTGGAGTATTGTCGTATGTTTAAGGTTGGAGATGATCATGGCTTGAATTATCGTTTACTTTAATTATTGTTTAATAACTAAAATTGAAAGTAGGTAAATGCAGAGGCACAGGTGGGCAATAGATGTTATTTGGTTGTTAACCGTCCACTTGTGTCCCGTAGGACCCCGAGTTCTTGACACCTGTTCCGAGATCGAGCGCGCTAACCACAGGTGGGGTGTATGGGCACCCCCATCGATTTAGTACCTGATTCCAAGTACTGTACTGGGGGCCACAAGTAGTTTGGGGCTTTATTACTATTCTGTACTTATGCCATGATTTACTGCTTAATTTAAATTGTGCGATGTACTGCACCTGTACTTTTTAGGATCGTGACCCGTTTTCGCTGTCTCGACAAGCCCAGTCACACTTTCGGGTTCCCAGACGTTTACAGCCGGCTACACAAACCCTGAGTCCGTCTCGGAGACCGGCCGACTTCGTTGCGGGTAGCTTATTGGGGTGGCCCCCCGTGCTTGCTTTGGGTCTGGGAAACGTCGTGTCCGAAACCCCGTCGACATACCGTTGGGTGTATGTTTTGTGATCTTGTACCTACCTGATCCGACAACAAGGGTGTAGGTGCGTGTGGAAACTTTGGTGCACCCCTGCAGGGTTAAATCTTTTCGAGAAGCCATGTCCGCGGTTATGGACGACTTGGAGCACAGGTCTCGATCATAGACAACTATAACTAAAGTTTACTGCTATTATTTGACTTGTATCCGATATGACTAGTAATCAGCTCCACTACAACGGAATGGCTAAATAAAAGTACCGACAACTGCTGGGTTTGGGGATATCTCATGCTATTTGTATCTGACTAGTAAGTGTTGCAACTACAACAGAATTTTTTACTAAAACTGCCCACTTCTTATTATATCAGGATGACTATCTATACCTGACTAGTAATTGATGCAACGATAACGGAATGAATAAAACTGCCAACTGTGTGAGTTCCTCGGTTGACTTCCTCGTTTGGTCTCGAGGGGGAAATACCAGGATGGGTATGTTTGGTGGTAGTATCAGGTTGGTTCCGAATAGGTCTTTCTTACCCCTCTCTAATAGCCGCTAGTTAAATCGAGTCTCTATAGGTTGTTTAGTGCATGCTGCGCTGCCGCTGAGTCCACCATACCTATGTAGGTGAGGACCGCCGAATTCTAGCCTCGTCGTGTACTGGCCTCAGTACTGGCCGCTCTCTCTTTTTTCCTTTGCCCTTTGTCGGCACCCCTTTTGTTTAAGCAGGTTTTGAGATCGACGTCGTTAGCAGGGTTACCCTTCCGGCTTGGCCTGGGCAGGGTTATGGACGCCATTGGTTATTCTTCATGGCTCTTAGCTCAATTTGCATCTTGTCCGTACTCGGACGCTATATCGTTTTAAAGGTGATTTGGATCTTTGTATTGTACATATGTATCCTTGACTCTATGAGTCGTTGTTTTATATATCTGTTTTGTGGGTTCCATCGAGGACTATTGTGTAATGGTATTACTTCGTTTTCCACCCGCACGCAAGTGCTTGGTGGGCACCTATGAGCCGTTTCTATGCGGGTTTTGGCGGGAAGCGCTGAAACTTGCATAGGGCCGATTCTGAGGGTGCTACATGGGGCCGCGTTGGGACGGGTCTTGCATACATGGTGAAGAGTGGGGCCGCATGGAGACATGTCGGACCGGCCATTCTCGTCCCTACAAGATCTACCCCTTTCACGGAACAATATGCAATGTCAGCTGGTGCACCGTCCATCCGCGTCAAGAACGGAGAAGATTGGGTGGAATCACAGGGATCTAACGCATGGATTTTACTAGCAGTATTTGATTACTGGGTAAGCATCGTTTCCCTTTTGTGGGTTGATTATTGGCAGTATTTGAACGCGGATCGCTGGTGCTCAACTAACTGCCTTGCTTTTCGAATAGCATTGATCTAGTGTTGGCGTAATTCGTGGTTGTGAACAATATCTCTTTGGATTTTACTTCCCAACGATGGTTGCAACCTCCATAACTCTCAGAGATAGATAAAATCCCTAAAATCTATTGTAAATTCCCCTGTAGCAGTGGCGATTCAGTTGGTTTGCAAGAGTGTTTATAATTATGAAACTCTCGCGTAGTCTGAAACTATAATTGACACAACTCTCGCACGGCTAGCGATTCACTTTCAAATTAAAAAAATTATATAACTCTTAATGTACAAGAGTGTTTATAATTGACACAACTCTTGAACACTTTCAAATTAAAAAAATGATACAACTCTTAATGTGAAGAGTGTTTATAATTGACACAACTCTTGAACACTTTCAAATTTAACAAAACCATACAACTCTTAGTGTAAAAGAGTGTTTATAATTGACACAACTCTTAAACACTTCCAAATTAAAAAAATCATACAACTCTTAATGTTAAAGAGTGTTTATAATTGACACTACTCTTGAACACTTTCAAATTGAAAAAATCATACAACTCTTAATGTAAAAGAGTGTTTATAATTGACACTACTCTTGAACACTTTCAAATTAAAAATATATACAACTCTTAATGTAAAATAGTGTTTATAATTGACACTACTCTTGAACACTTTCAAATAGAAAAATTATACAACTCTTAATATAAAAGAGTGTTTATAATTGACACTACTCTTGAACACTTTCAAATTAAAAAATATACAACTCTTAATGTAAAAGAGTGTTTATAATTGACACTACTCTTGAACACTTTCAAATTGAAATCGCACTTAATACGTGATAATGATGTGCTAAGAAAATCTTGAGAGATTATCATTTTCATAGAATGTGATGCATAAACTTGCATATGGCAAAAATTATACACCTTTGAACTCTTTGAAATCGCACTTAGGACATGGAGTGAAATATAATGCAAAAATTATACACCTTTGAACGCTTTCCCTTCAAATTATATCCAAAATCATTTGTTTATGGAGTTAAAGCATTGGTGGCAAACTCGTTATTTTGCATGGATAGAGGGTCCCCCCGACAGATACAGGGGTTATCATGTCCGCTAGATCATAGAGGATCAATCAGAGGATCAACGGTTAGTGGGTACGATCTGCGTGACAACTGTCTCGACCAATCAGAGCGTAGCAGCGAAGATGAGCACGGGTGTGAGAGTTTGTCACTAAGAGGGAGGGGAAGACTGAGTAGAACTTTAAAACCAAGGGCAAAACTAAGTAGAACTTTAAAACCAAGGGCAAAACTAACAAGGGGGTTCAAATAGAAAACAAAAGGAGATTTAAAAAATGGAAAATACTTATTTTATACAATAAAATACATATTGGCATACATCAAACTATTTGCAATTCAAATATATATCAGTTTGACAATGATTGCCTCATTCAGACAAATTATGTTTTGGGAACGGATGTTTTGGGGAGAGGCTTGAGTAGAAAGCCATGAACCTTCATAGATAGTAGGTGATTTGAGAAGTGGTGATTTAGGTTAAAACTTGATTTATATATATTTCTTATGGTGGCAGGTCACATAATAAGACTCCCTGGATAGATGCCACTATGTTTTGATCTTTTTGAATTTTTTGTGCATAAAATGACTCAATTAGCTAGCTAAAACCCATTCGTTGACTCTATGTTGACCATCCACCGGAGGGTAAAAGTGATTATATTGCACACGGCAGTGTTAGTACCGGAGGGTAAAACTGAGTATAACCAAACTTCTAGTGCTACACTCGAGGGTATAACTGAGCACAACTAAGTAGCCAAGGTTAGACACGAGGGGGGAAACGTGACGCACGGTACGCATGTCGCGGTGCACGGGGCGGTAGCGGACGCGTGTGTCCGTGCACGGTGCAGTAGCGCATGCGGTTACACGGTGCACGGTGGTGCAACAAAACGTCTCCTCCCTTCACCTTTATAGAGGCCTCCTCACTCTCACTCATCACTCACTCGCTCACTCACTCACGCAACCATGTCGACTGTCCCATCACCTTCTACAAACCCCCAAGAAAACCCCAACCACGCCGGCGATGGAGAAGAACGGCACGGTGGCCATCGTTGCCTCCAAGGCGGCCGACGAGGAGGCCCCCATCCTCATACAGGCCCCCGACGAGGCATTGAAGGCAGTCGCCATCCCCGTCCAGACCCCCGTCCCTGCTTCCGCCATAGCCGCCAGTGAGGACGCCCCCGTCCCCATACAGGCCCCCGCCGTTCTCCTGCAGATCCCGCATGGCTGTGACCCCTACGAGGACAACGATTACATCAGGCCGGAGAACCCCTTCGACACCAGCTTAGCCGACCCATAGTCAGAGGTAACTAGGTATTTTTACAGTAGCTAATCCTCTTGTGTTAGATCTCGTATTTTGATGAATGCCCCTAGTTAGGATCAGTACTAGCATCGATCTGTAGTTGGGATCAGTACTAGCACCGATCTGTAGTTGGGATCAGTATTCGATTTGGTTTGAGATTTGGGGATTGGTGAATAATCAAGGGATCTCAATCGGTTAATTTATGCAAGTAATCAATCCCGATAATCACGATATCTCAATCATGTCCTTATTGCATGCTACTATATTTGTAATAGGTGAATAGCAGCAAGGTCTGCAGCAATGACGAGTCCACGGACACCAAGACTCGTCAGGTGTCGAGGAAGCTGAAGTCCAGCCAGTTCAACGGCTTCTTCGCCGGTGATGTCTACAGGTGCCCCTTCTACACCAGGAGCCTCGCCACCGACTTAAAATCCCTCGTGATTCATGCCGAGGACATGAAGACCTGGGGCCCATCGAATAACGCCAACGCCTTCAGAGCCCAGCACAAGGCGCTTGGTTTTCACCTCCGCAGCCTCTAGAAGGTGGCCATCGAGGAGGGTCGCATGCCCCCGATCAAGCCCAAGGCGCCCAAGGTCAAGGGACTGGGCAGCAAGAAGTGGAGGAAGCGCTAGAGGGAGGAGGCAGGGGCCCTCCTAGCGGATGCCAGGAGGGGCCACTGATCTTGTGTTGCTTCTGCTATAAAGTAGCTTCTTTTGTTTTGTTGTCTGCGTTGAACTTATAAGCTGCTGCTGCTGAGCAGCCTAATTGTCGAATCTGGTTTAAGTATCATACTATATAATCCTTTATTAGATTCTTTATCTACATCTGCTCTGTTTATCTACATATTTATGGTTTTGGTTAGATTTGTTGCCAGATTGGGAAAATACGAGAGCCAAAAGGAACCATGAATGAAGAGAGAAGCTGTTCTAGATTCGCTGCCTTTTGGGGGGAAAATAACAACTGTTAGCGACATAAATGGGAAAAGGCGCTCTTAAAAAGGCCAATCATAAAAATAGCAAAAAAGAAATCTTCCAATTTAGGTGACAGGGCGCACGTAACTATCATACGCGCCCCACATGGTCCCACATCACATACCCCAAAACACGTTCCCAACAAGCCGACCCCACGCAGTCCAACATGGGGTGTCCTACTACGGGACCCGACCGAACGTGGCCCCACTTCTCAACACGTAACGGGGGTCCTACTTGTCAGCACATAACGGCGAGGGTCCACTAACGGGACCCGGCGGAGAGCGAGTTTCAGAACGATGTGAGAGTTTCGGACAAGGAGCTGGGCAAAAGTGAGGAAAAGTTAAGAGGCTGGGGAAAAGTGAGTACAACTAAGGAACCAGGGTCACGAAAATAGAAATCCCCAAAAAATATGCACCATGCTCATAGTAAATAAAAGGATTGCTGAGATGCTCACTGACTGTTGCCTTGTCATTTTGATATGGGATAACTCCTGTGTCATGGGGCAAGGGGTACCCCGTTGGTGGTTCTCTATGATACACATATACTTACAATGACAAGAACTTGCTTGTGACTAAAGTTGAGTAGCATGAGGAACGTCCCTCGTACTCAAGGGACATGAGGTTGTCAACTTATGATTTGTCAAGCATATACTCCATACTTTATTCACTTTAACCTTAATCACTTCAAGATGCTTATTGTCGTGGTATTGTCGACGAGTATGCCATGGAGGGGTCCTCACAGTGCGTGTTTAGAGACGTGGGGGAAGGCGGACGGTTGACGGGTACGAGGTAACACAGCTTACCCAGGTTCAGATCCCACAACGGTGGCGGAATCCTACTCCTGCTATAAATCACTATAAGGGCAATACGCCGAGTTACAGAGATAGGTTCACTGTGCGAGGTTGTCTGAGATTGTGCCCTAAAGGCTCCCATAGGCGCGACTTATATAGTCGCCAGGTCCAAGGGTTAAAGGGAAGAGTCCTAGCCGGATAGGTTACAGAGTCCTACACCGTCTATTACTAGTCTTGTACTCCAAGGCTCTGGATACATCGGTGACTTCAACCGTAGCCTTCCTTTATCCGGCATGAGCCTCCCTTCTGGATCCATCTAACTGGGCCGCCCAGCAGGCCATGGGCCATGCTACCAACTATGGGCCACCCGGGTTATTCGGATAGGAGACATGCTATGAGGATACCCATATAGCATATCCCAAACAGTAGCCCCCGGAGAACTCCGAGATCTTGCGCCGTCTTGCCTCTTCAGGTTGAATGCTCTGTCTAGATGGATGTCGGCAAATCTTCAAGCAATATCTTGTAGTCCTCCCAAAGAACCCTGCAAGGTTTTCTCCGTCTTCAACTTGTAAGTCGGAGAATTGCTGAATCTTTCTCCATACTCTTCCGTAGCCGGACTGGATCCGTCCATGACGGAATCTTCTGATGTGATGGCTCATCTGCCTATGTCAGCTAGGGCGACGTAGACATAGGTCAGCGATGCCTCGTAACTCACACATGCAGAGAACGCAATCATGTCCACTTTTCCCGCGCGAGCGATACGAACCGTTGGCGGCGACGGTTGGGATGTGGAGAAATTTCCGTGCACGTTCGCACACACGTCATCTACGCGGCAACCGTCCGGTCAAGCTGCACGAATCTTGATGCTAGAAATCATAAATAGTAATTGCGGTGGAAAATTTACTTTTCACCTCATTCTCTCTTTGCATCATCTTTTTCTTCCAGCGAGCGCCCCCTCGAGCTCTCTGCGCAACCTTGCGAAAAACCCTAGTTCCCAATCTCGCCAGTCACCTCCAAACTTGCACAATGGCCAGCAGCAGCTCTACTCCCTCGATGACAGCATCGGGCGAAGCCGCGGCAAATCCGGCGAGCTTCGTCGTCGTGCCCCCAGAGGTCCTGGTCATCCCTGTCTCCACGGTGGTCGAGACCATCGGCGGCGACCATAATCCGGCGGCGCTAGAGCTGCTGGAGGAGGACAACGACTCCCACAAGGGCAATTGGTGCGGTTTGGACATCACGGACCACGATATTAAGGAGCTGATCGTCGAGGGCTACCTCCCTGCGACGGAGGGGCTCTCCTGGCGGGCGGCGCCGGCCAGAGAGGTCACACCTTCTCCCCAAGCTGGAGAAAAGGTGTACCTCCAAGCTCAATTGGTACGCGGCGTCTCCCTGCCCATCTCTAACTTCTTCCTTTCTGTCTTGAACCATTACCGAGTCTAGCCCCAAAATCTTTCTCCCAATAGTATCCTAGCGCTTAGCAATTACGTGGCGCTTTGCGAGGGTTACTTAGGGATTAAGCCTAGGCTAGATCTCTTCGTGTACTTCTTCACCGTCAAGCGTGAAGCCGGAGCCAGCAAGGACGAACTTAGAAATTGTGGCACCATAAGCTTCAAGACCCGTCCTGACCGGCGGTTCCCCGACATGGTCGGCCACGAGTCCTGCAAGAACTGGCAGCGTACTTACTTCTACGGCCCAGATATCCCTCTAGCCGTCCGAGAAGTAACGTACCCGGACTTTGTCGATGGAGCCGTCGCCGAAACTTCGACATGGAGATCCCAGGCCTCCCTTCCCTCCGACATCGAAGCCTCTCGCGCCATAAGGCGGATAGAGTGGTTCGTAGAGACAGGTTTGACCGGTTTGGACCTAGCCATGTGCTGGTTCATCAGGCGAATCCAGCCTTTGCAGCACCGCACCAAGCTGATGCACGAGTATACCAGCGATAGAAGGGATAGCCTCCGCATATCCGTGGACAATTTCTCGAGCGACTCCGTCAAGCTCTGCCTCAAGGACATCATCAAGGTGAAGGACAAGAAGCGTGACTTCACCATCACCTACGACATGTTCGTTGATAGCCAGTGCCCAAAGGTAACTGTTTATTTTCCATGTATGACATATACTCCAGTTCTTCCGTCTAGCAATTATCATCTCATATAACACGATGGTTCTTCACCTTACAGCTTAGCGACATAGATGAGGAAAGCATGGCTCCTCAAATCTATGATCCAAAGATGAAGGAAGTCACCGTCGTGTCCGATGACGATGCTCCATTAGCGCGAAAGCGGAAGAGCTCCACCTATGACGCTGCTGACGGAGGCAAGAAGAAGAAGACGGAGGGTGGAGCCTCCAAAAATACTACCGCCGCTTTGGAGGCGGAGAAAAGAAAAGTTACCGGGATCCCTTTTGCCAAAGCACCCCCACTTGTGTAAGCTTCTTTCTCTTCGACATTGTCTATTTGTCTGTCTTATTCCCGTACTTATGCATTTTGCACGTTTCCGGAAGAAAGCCATGACCATCCTGAATAAGACCTCCAAAACATTGGGGGATTCTAGAACCATCAAGGACATGCTGCATCGCTACGCATCTCCCGCCATCGCCCCAGCTACTCCTAGCATCAAGCCCTCCTCCGCTCCGACAAGCTCAGAAGCCAAGGAAGCATCTGGCCCTTCCGCCATGGAAGTGGACTCAGGTGCCTCTACAGAGATTGCTGTCGTTGGCGAGCAGGCGACGCAGGAAAGTGCCGCACACCCAATGGCTGAAGCCCTGGCTAAGGATGCCATCGGTGGCGGTAAGGCGGTGGTGGAAGCTCCCAAGAAAGCCATAGAGTATCCAAAGATAGTCTATCCGGTACTTACATCGGGTAGCACTTCTTTGATTCCAGGTGCGGCGCTGACATCTCCGACGTGCGGTCTAGAGGAGTTTCTCCGACAAGCAGAAATCTTGCAAGGAAACAGCGCATCCTTTGGCAAGCTGCTGGCCGAGAGTGCTACCAACCTCAAGATTATTGCACTTGTAAGTTTTATTTGCCTTTTGCATTTCATATGAGTATCCCACTGTAGCCCCTGAGGATTTAGATGGAAAACCGTAGGTCTTTGCGTCTAGATGCTCTAAGAGTGACTGAGCTAGAAAACTTCTCACTGTAGCCCCCAAGCATATAGGTGGAATGAAATATTCCGACTAGATGCTTTAAGAGTAGCAAACGCAGTGTTTATTAATTTCAATACTGTAGCCCCCAAGCCTCTAGTTGTAACTGAATTAGTTCCGACTAGATGCTTAAAGAAAAGCTAAGCATACATCTCTGTTTAAAACTTTATACTGTAGCCCCCAAGATTCTAATCGAAAATTGAATTAGTTCCGACTAGATGCTTAAAGATAGACTAAGCATATTGGCAAGGTAAAGACTCTCGTTGTAGCCCCCGAGTGTCTAGGTGGAAAGTTTCCGGCTATATGCTCCAAGTAGACCAAACAACGTTTAATTCTTCTTTTTTCCACAGAACGAAAATGCTCGGAGGGGCATGGCCAACGACAAGTATCAGAAGATGCGCGCGGACCTGGAAGCCAAAAAGGGTAAAACTACCTTCTTGAAGGAATAGATCATCAAGAGCAAGCGTCTGTTTTTCCTTTCTTTTTCATATTCTGACTTGAACTTGTGTATTTTCCGAGTACTCGTTGTGTACTTTGCTCTTCTCCGACTTGTAGAAACCATTGCCAAGGACAAGGACATTGTCGAGCAATCCAAGCACATTCAAGAGCTGGATAGAACAATATCCTTAAGCAGGAGAGGAAGGACATGCTGAAGATGCACGAAGAATCCATGAAAGCCCTGCAGGACTCCTCCACCGAGGAGATCAACCGCTTGAAAGAGGAGATTTTAATCTTAAGAGATCAGAAAAAACCTGCCGACGAGCAGAATCAACGCCATCATGAGGCGTACAAGCTCCTCCAACAAGAACGGGACTCCTTGGCAGATACCCTCTGGCAGGCTGAAGCCAGCATCTTCAGTAAGTAATTCTCCGTCTTGGATTTCTGTAAGTTGGATACTTTGAATTTTTGAACCACATGTGCTCCTTGTCGGAATTTGCAGATCCTATGGGTTTAACCCAGTCGCCTCCTCCAGCAAAGGAATGCATGGTTCTTGCCGGCAACTTCATCAACACCGCCATCGCGCAAGCCAAAGAGATCGCCAAGCCCCTCCAGATCAACATCAAGGCATCAGACTCTATGGCGAAGTACTTCAAAGATTCTACGGCGAGCCCCCGAGCGTATCACAAGCTGGAAAGCTTCATGTGCACGGGCTGGTGCAAGGATGGCACTGTCCATGGTCAAGGCACACTATGAAGATGCCGACATTGACACGGTAACCTCTAGCATACCCGACGTGGATAACGATGGCAAAGAGATTAATCACGAATCTATCTTGTCGTCACTCATGGGTTATGAACCCAGAGTTGTCGAGTTAGTCGATGTCAACATCTTCGTGCCAATGAATACCATCGATGGCGGCAACCAAAGCTCCTCTGAGTCCCTTCGCACTGCCGACTTCGAGGGTGACTCTCCTGCTGTCGATGATGTTGCTTCCAAGTCACCTGCGCCAAAGGAATGAAAAACAACTTGTAATATTTGTTTCCTTTGTGATGTGTATGTGGAAAAAACTATGTATTAACTTAAGGCGGAAAACAATGATGTATGTCCTGCTACTTAAGAACTAGTTTCCAGCATGTATATATTTTTAAGCAAGTGCTGGCTTATCCATTACTTTGGTTTTTATGCTTGACTTTTCATGAGTCGGAAAACTCGTTGTCGGAACCATGCGCTCAGGCGATGATGCCCAATGGCACCGTCAATAACCTAAGCACAAAATCGCCGACAATGAGTGCCGAAAGTCACTACTCCAGAATCCACATAAAAACGACAAAGAACGTGTAGACCAGAAAACTTAAGCTAACGCCCATAGGCGGAATTTTCACAAGTGCAATCGCAAAGCTTGTGCATAAAGGTTTTATATGATCCAAAAAATGAACACTAAAGGAGGTAAAAGACTCAGAAATATGAGTGAACTAGAGAGCTTTATTTCATTGATCATATAAGAGGTACACAATTAGATAAAAAATGCTAAGTGTAAAAAGGGCGTAGCTGTGCTATGTTCCATGGCCGATCAAGCTCCGGGTAGTCATCATTCGGGTCACGTCGCTTACGCTTATGATCCTTGTTGGGTCTATCCTTCAGTTCACGATTGTCAACAAGGTAGTAAGACCCATTGAGTAGCGCCTTGCTTATGATGAACGGTCCTTCCCATGGCGGGGATAATTTGTGTGACTTCTTCTGCTTAAGTCGGAGCACCAAATCCCCCTCTTTAAACGAGCGATGCCGAACACGGCGACTATGGTAGCTGCGTAGCTTCTGCTGGTAGATGGCGGATCTTTGGCATGCCAAAACGCGCTCCTCCTCTAGAAGTTCCACATCTAGGCGTCTGGATTCTTCAGTGTCATCTTCGTCGTAGGCGGCGACTCTTGGTGCATTTTGAAGTATGTCGGAAGGTAGGATTTCTTCTGCTCCATATACCATGAAGTAAGGGGTGTAGCCAGTGGATCTGTTGGGTGTAGTTCGTAAACTCCACAGTACAAATGGCAATTCTTCCGCCCAGCTGCTCTATGTAGCGATGCCTCAAGACGTGGCTTGATTCCCTGCAGAATTAATCCATTGGCTCGCTCAACCTGATCATTGGATTGTGGGTGTGCCACAGATGCAAGGTCAAGTCGGATGCCCTTCTCCCAACAATAAGCCTCCACTTCTCCGAGTGACAAGTTGCTGCCATTGTCGGTGATAATGCTATGTGGGAGACCAAATCTCACCACTAGATCCCGGACAAACCTGAGGGCAGTTGCCCCATCAAGCTTTCTAATGGGTTTAGCTTCTATCCATATAGTGAATTTATCAACTGCTACTAGCAGATGCGTAAACCCACATGGTGACGTCTGTAACGGTCCCACCATGTCTAGCCCCTAGACTGCAAACAGCCAAGTAATTGGTATTGTTCGCAATTCTTCAGCAGGAACATGTGGTTGTCGGGCATAATACTGGCACCCCATGCATGTCTCAACCAGCTTGTCGGCGTCCGCCTTCACGGTCAGCCAGTAGAATCCTTGCCGGAAGGCTTTCGCGACCAACGATCGGGGAGCGGCATGATGCCCGCAATCTCCGAGATGGATTTCGCGTAGGATTTCCATACCTTCTAGCTGGGAAACACACTTAAGGTATACACCAGTAGTGCTCCTTTTGTAGAGTTGTCCATTGATTATGGTATAACCCTTTGCTCGTCGTACTATTTGCCATCTTTCGACTTGGTCGTCGGGCAAAGTTCCGTGTTCGAGATATTCCATGAACGGTATTGTCCAAGCCGGAGGGACCTTTGTCACCATGTGGACGAAAGAGTTGAATCTATCTAGGTTGTCGATGTCGTCTCCCTTCACGGATGGTGTGCGTAGATGCTCTAGGAAAACTCCTGACAAAATTCGTTTGCGCCCTGATCCAATCTTAGATAGTAGATCAGCCACCTCGTTTTGCTCCCTAGGCACATACTTGACTTTATAGCCCAAGAAGCTCTTGGCTATCTCGTCCACTTCGTCTCGATATGCCGCTATCATAGGGTTCCGCGCATTCCAGGTGCCAGACACCTGCTGGGCAACCAAGTCAGAATCTCCACAGCAAACTATGCGCTTGATGCCAATATCCTTGGCTACACGCAGTCCGTGAATGAGTGCGTCATACTCCGCCATGTTGTTCGTAGCCTCAAAGTGGATCTGCAGAACGTAGTGTAGCTTGTCTCCTGTTGGTGACTGTAGCAATACACCAGCCCCCGAGGCTTGTGACTTGATAGCGTCGCGTTTAGCAGCTTTGATCCGTCAAAGTGCATCACCCAGTACTCTGGTTCCGGCAACGGAGTAGCATCTGGCATCTCCGTCCAATCTGCGATAAAATCCACCAAGGCTTGTGACTTGATAGCGTCGGGTCTCTTGTAGGTGATATCGAAGGTGTCAAGTTCAATGCCCCACTTCGCAACCCTTCCCGTAGCGTCGCTGTTGTTAATAATGTCGGACAGTGGAGTCTTGCTCACCATTGTGATTGGGTGCTCCTGAAAGTAATGCCTCAACTTCCGAGAAGCAAGGAATACTCCATAAGCTATCTTTTGGTAGTGCGGGTAATGCTGCTTGGATTCTGTCAAGACCTCGCTTACATAGTAAACTGGTCGTTGAACTTCGTGCTCATAGCCTGGTTCCTTCCGCTCTACCACGACGACGATGTTGATTACCCGGTTGGTTGCCGCCATGTAGATTAACAGGGGTTCTCCAGGCTCGGGTGCTGCAAGGATGGGCGCTGAGGAAATAATCTCCTTGAGCTGCTTCAATGCTGCATCTGCTTCATCCGTCCATGTGAATTTGTCCGCCTTCTTCAGCAACTTGTACAGCGGCAGGGCCTTTTCTCCAAGTCGGCTGATGAACCGACTAACTGTTGAAACACAACTTGTTAGTCGTTGAATGTCCTTTAGGCATGTCGGACCGTTTATGTTTAAGATGGCCTTGATTTTATCCGGATTGACCTCGATTCCGTGCTGGGAAACGATGAAGCCCAACAATTTGCCGGCTGGAACCCCGAAGACGCACTTCTTAGGGTTAAGCATCATGTTGTATTTCTGGAGATTATCAAAAAGGTTTCTTTTAAGTCGGAGATTAAGTCATTCGACTTTTTGGACATCACCGCGATATCGTCCACGTAGGCGTGAACGTTCCGACCAATTTGGTCGTGAATGCAATGTTGCATTGTCCGCTGGTACGTAGCACCTGCGTTTTTCAGCCCAAAGGGCATCGTAACATAGCAAAATGTGCCGTATGGGGTAGTGAACGAAGTGGCCAATTGGTCCGACTTCCTCATCTTGATCTGGTGGTATCCTGAGTATGCATCGAGAAAACACAAAAGTTCCGAGCCAACCGTCGAGTCAATGAGTTGGTCAATGCGAGGAAAAGCAAACGGATCTTTGGGGCAAGCCTTGTTCAAGCCGGTGTAATCAACGCACATTCTTAATTCTTTGGTTCCCTTTTTGGGGACAAGTATAGGATTGGCCACCCATCGGGTGTGAAGGACTTCTCGGATAAATCTAGCCTTAAGTAACCTAGCTATCTCTTTGACAATGGCGCGTCTCTTCTCGTCTCTGAAGCGTCGTAGAGGTTGTTTCACTGGTTTACATTTTGGATCAATGTTTAAGCTGTGCTCGGCAAGTTCCCTAGGTACACCTTTCATGTCGGCAGGTTGCCAGGAAAAGATGTCCCTATTCTCACGGAAGAATCGATGAGTGCGCTTTCCTATTTGGGATCCAGGTTCGTCCCAATGGCGGTGACCTTGGAGGCATCGCCTAACACAAGTTCCACCGGCTTGGTCTCGATGGCGGCCTTGAATGCAGGAGCGAAGTCGGAGATTTGCTTCTTCGACGCGGGCATCTCTGAGTCATTGACCTTGCTCTGGATCTCTTTGAATTCTTTGTTGTAGAGGACAGCCTCCGCGAAGGCTGCTTCATTAATTTTGCAGTCCCTTGCCTTGGTAAAGCTTCCAAATACGGTGATGACACCGTTTGGTACGGGTATCTTGATTTTGTTGTAGACGAAGCATGGCTTGGCCATGAATGTGTGGAATATGTCGCGGCCGAATATGACGTGGTACACGCTCTTGAAGGGGACCACCTCAAAGGTCATGCGCTCTTGGCGATAATTATTAACATCGCCAAAGGAAACCTGAAGTGTGATGCACCCAAGGGACCGAGCCTCCCGACCAGGAACTACACCATGGAAGATGGTGTTGGTCCGCCTTAGGTTTGCCTCCGTCAAGTTCATCTTATGCAGTGTATCCAGGTACATGATGTTGATGTTGCTTCCACTATCCACCATACACTTGGTGAACTCCACGCCGTCAATCAAGGGGTTGATGACAATGGCGTATTGGTTCTCCGTAGGAATAAGGTCTGGGTGGTCCGTCCTGTCCCAAGTAATTGGAACCTCTGACCAGTGCAGGTACTGGGGGACTGGGGGTAGAGTAGCCATCAGGATCCTCATAGAGGTCTTCTGTTGTCGAACGGTGGGGGTGCCAAGGAAAGTGTGGTAGACTAGCGCCTTCTTCATGAAGGGGTTCTTGCCCTTGTCGTCACTCTTGGTGGCATGTTTGGGGTCAACGTCCTCTTCCATGTCACTTGAATCCTTGAAATCCTCCTTCTTCTTCTTCCCCTTGCCCTTGCCTCGTGGTCTATTCTTCTGACTTTGCTTGTAGCCGGACTCCGGGTCTTCCTTTAGGTCGTTGACGAACTTGCAGTGTCGATTGGTATGTGTGGCTTTTCCGTTGACATCGAGGTGTACGAGGCACGGCATATCGCGGTACTCTTCGTAGGTTTGGGGAACGCGGAGCGGCGCCGAGGTAGTTTCACTTCCTTGCTGCTGCCCACGACCAGCTCCCCGTCCTCGGCCACGTTGTCCGCCATCACCTCGTACTGCAAAGGTCATGGCGACCATGTCGGGAGATTGCTTTTCTTCTGGAGCAGTTTTCCGCTTTGTGTTGCTGTTCCTCCGAGCTTGAGTTGGAACGGCCATTGCCGACAAAGAGCCGCGAGCATCGTCGTCAGTAGCTGCGAACTCACTAGCCAACTGGATCATATGGTTCAAGTCAAGCTGGTGATTGTCCTACAAGCGCTTCAGCTTATTTCGGAGCAACGTTCCCCTTTCCAACCCATCGATGAAGGCGGCCATGGCGGTCTGAGCGTGCACTCCTGCGCAGGAATTCTTCATATCCAGCCAGCGGGAGAGGTAGGTGCGAGATGTCTCGTCTTTCTCTTGCACGCACCGTTGTAGATCGCCAACAGTACAATGACGCTTGTACGTACCCTCGAAGTTTTTGGTGAACGCCTCTTGCATGTCCAACCAGTTGCAGATGGATTTCTCCGGCAAGTCATCAATCCATTGACGGGCCGTGCCTGCCAACATCAAAGGGAGGTACTTGACGGCAACGTTAGGGTTACCTCCGGCAATCTCCACCGTGTTGTCGTAGTCCTGCAACCATGTGGCTGGGTTGGCAGTGCCGTCATAGGGCTTGATGGTCTTGTCAATTCGGAAACCTTTGGGGTAAGTGGCGGACCGTATTGCAGGTCCAAAGCAACATGGTCCCAGGTATGGTCCTTCCCGGGCCTCGTGGATCTTATCGATCCGCGAACGTGCATCGTACGGCTCCGGGTTCTTCTTCTTCTTGTCAACAGGGGATGGGCTGCATGAACGACGCGGGTCTCCTCCGCCATGGTGACTACTAGGTGGCGACGGAGGAGGAGGTGGCAGTGGGTTAGCCGTCTTGCTGTTACCCTCCTGCGACGCCTCATGCCTGTCTCGGTTGCTTGTCGGACGCGAAGGGTCATGGCGTGACCTGCTCTTGTGTCCTTGGTTGCGCTCTCCGTCATGACGGGTCTGCTCCGTGTTGTCGCGAATGACGATGTCGCACTGCCTTGGCGGGGGCATATCCGTACAATGGTGAGCCTTGGGATCTTCGCGATGTCGGGGTGATCGGGGCGGTGGCGATGGGCGAGGAGGTCGGGCCTCTTCTCCATGGTCAGAGGATATGGGGATAGCATCCTTCCTATTGCGCGCATCCCTCCGTCTTTGTTCTGATGAACCCGTCTGGGACCCGACATCAAGAGGAGATCTGTCCCTTGGCGGCTTATACTGGCTAGACTGGCAAAGCACTGGATCAGACTAAAGCCTCTAAGAGGTGGCCTTTTCCTGCTACTTCACCGCCTTGGCCACTAGGTCATAGACCTGTTCCACTGCCTCGGGCGATCTATCCTGCTCCATAAGGGTCTTGGCGACGGCGAGGTTAAGGAGTAGGGTGGGCATAACCTGCTTGCCTTCACTATCAATGTATGGCTTGGCCTGTGCCGGCTTCGAGGGAGCCCATCCTAGGTTTCACCGTACACCAGGATCGTTGATGATGTGAGCCGGAGCTTTTTTGGCCTTCTACTGTTGCAGTAGAGTCTTGTACTCGGCCTCCATTGCTCTAGCTTTCTCTATGGATTTCTGCGCGTTGACCAGATCTCGATCTAGTTTAGCGCCTTGCTCTGCGATGGCATGCGCTTCCTCCAGCAGCTGCTGGCGCTTATCGTCAAGCTGAGTCACCTTCCGGATATGAGCGACGGTCAGTGGATCAACGAGGAGATTGCCGTACATCACTCTATCAGCTGGAGTAACTTAGGCAGGAGCCGATGTAGATGCCGGAGGCGGCAAGTTTGCGGTGTTGTTATTGCTCGGTCCGGTGCCGAGTTCATGCGGTTGCTGCGTTGGGTTAGGCGAAGGAGGCATGACCTTTGCGCGATCATCGTCAGCAGCAATAAGTGGCCCCTTCCCCTTTTCCAGTGCTGTAGGCGGAGCTCGTTCGGGTTGATCTTCATCCATCGCCGTCCCAATGGTGACGAACACCTCACGAGACATGACGACATTGTTGGCTTGATCATCGCGTGTGTACTCCTCCTCCATCTCCTGCATGGCGGGGTCTAGCTCTTCTGGACTAAAATCTATCTCCTCTGAATCTGCACTGAAGTCGGCATAGAGCGCGTCAATCACAGAGTCGGAGGGTGCTAGTACTTCCTCGATGATGGGGGTGGAGGTGCAACAGCAGCGACGATGACTGGAGGTGGCGGCGCAGCTGCGACGACGGCGGCTGGAGATGGTGGCTGACTCGGAGGGGCTCCGTCAATCAGCGCAAGCGCTGCCTGAGCTTCCGCTTCAGCCTCCGCGTAGCTGTTGACGGTGTTCGCCATGCCTTCGAAGGTAAGGCGCCCTGACGCCTGCTGCCATCTTAGAGAATGCCAAAGAAGCGTGCCATGGTCCAGTCCTTCCACAAAGTGATGCATAGCATCATCATTGGGGTAGTGGGCCAGATCGGCTCGTATACGGAGCCACCTGGCCAGGTAATCGCGGGGGTTTTAGCCCTCTCTCTGATGCAACGCGCCAGATCGAAGATGGTAACCACGCCGACGAACTTGGATCTCTGATGTCCAGCCGCACGGGCGAAGCCCGCGGATCTGCAGTGATCTTCCACCTTTATATCCTGCACAGGGGCGATTTGGGTGGGCCTTGAATTTTCCCAATCTTTGCCGGCAAACTCCGAAGAGAGATCTGACATCGATCCTTCCGCGAACGTATCCTGCCCGTAGGCGGTCCGTGCAGGCCTTGATGCTCCTCCGACTCCCAGGGAACTAGTGCCCGAGTCGGTTTCGCCAATGAAGAGGTGGATGTCTCCGATAGGAACGACCGAACATCGTGTAGGGTTCGTCTTCGCCAAGATCCAGAACTCGTCGAGAGGGACTATCAGAACATTGCCGGAGAAGAGAACACGACCGATGGCTACGGTTTCGCCGATTCTTGCAAAGATCTTGGTCCTCGCCCGCTGAAGAGCCTGAAGCGCCTCTTGCCCCACGGTGGGCGCCAACTGTCGTGGTATTGCCGAAGAGTACGCCATGGAGGGGTCCTCATAGTGCGTGTTTAGAGACGTGGGGGAAGGCGGATGGTTGACGGGTAAGAGGTAACACAGCTTACCCAGGTTCAGATCCCACAATGGTGGCGGAATCCTACTCCTGCTATAAATCACTATAAGGGCAATACGCCGAGTTACAGAGATAGGTTCGCTATGCGAGGTTGTTTGAGATTGTGCCCTAAAGGCTCCCATAGGCCCGACTTATATAGTCGCCAGGTCCTAGGGTTACAGGGAAGAGTCCTAGCGGGATAGGTTACAGAGTCCTACACCGTCTATTACTAGTCTTGTACTCCAAGGCTCCGGGTACGTCGGTGACTTCAACTGTAGCCTTCCTTTATCCGGCATGGGACTCCCTTCTGGATCCATCTAACTGGGCCGCCCAGCAGGCCATGGGCCATGCTACCAACTATGGGCCACCCGAGTTATCCGGATAGGAGACATGCTATGAGGATACCCATATAGCATATCCCCAACACTTATGATAGGGGCAATGAGAGCTGAAAGCTAATAAGTACCATAATTTTTGGAAGATGTTTATGAAACCTGAAATTCCTGCTTCCCTTCATTAAGGGCCTTTCTTTTACTTTTATGTTGAGTCTCCACCTTCTATCTTTATGCACCAATTAGGAGAGCATAGTTGTCATTCTTAGTTTTATGTGCATTGTCCCAAAACTTATTGATTTATTCATAATGTTGATATTGCTTGTTCTTGAACTATTTGTATCTAGTCACCCTTATGAACTTTGAAGGTGTCCTATGCATTTATGTTTTGCTACTCCATGAAGGACAATCTGAATACCACTATGTTATGTTTTCTATATGTGAAACAAACAAACATCTTTCAATGAATTGTTATTCATGATCTTTGTTTGTATCTTTTCATGTTGCAACATAGTTACTATGTCTTATTATTAGAACTTCATCTTTCATTCTCATGTTTAGAGTACTTTGATCCCAGCTTTCAATGCTTTACAAATGGTTTGATCAAGATTGTAATGGTGCATGTCACCTCAAAAATTATTCTTTTTATCACTTACCTACTCGAGGACGAGCAAGAGTTGATCTTGGGGATGCTTGATACGTTGTAAACGTATCTATAATATTTTATGTTCCATGCTTGTTTAGTATCATCTTTGCTATGATTTGTTTACACTTTGAGGTATTTTTATATATTTTCTGGGACTAACCTATTAGCAAGATGCTGTAGTGCCAGTTGCCTGTTTTCTGTTGTTTTTGGTTTCAGAAAAGCTAGTAAGGAAATATTCTCGGAATTGGATGGGACAAAAGCCAAAGTCAATATTTTACCGGAGAGAACACAGAGACCGAAGGGCAACCGAAGGGGGGCCACGAGGCGACCACACCCTAGGGTGGCGCGGCCAGACCCTAGGGCGCACTACCACCTAGTGTGGGCCCCTCAGTCGCCCTCCCGCCTCGCCTCTTTGCCTATAAAAGCCCCCCGATGCAGAAACCCTAAACACCCGATCAGATCTCCATGAAACAGTCTGTAGCCACCGCCACCATCGTCCCTAGATCGGGAGGATCCGAAGATCTTCCCGGCACCCTGTCAGGGGGAGAGATCATCCCGGAGGCCTTCTTCATCACCATGCCAGCCTCCGGTATGATGCATGAGTAGTTCACCCTTGGACTATGGGTCCATACAGTAGCTAGATGGTTGTTTCTCCTCCTTTGTGATATCATGTTTAGATCTTGTGAGCTACGTTCATGATCAGCATCATCTATTTGTAATCATACGTATTGTGTTTGGGGGGATCCGATGGATTTTGAGATACTATGTCAGATTGATTATTGATTATATCATTTCATATTGATTATTGATTCTATCATGTCTGTGTTGTTTGTGATCTTGCATGCTCTCCGTTGATAGTAGCTATCTTGGCCAAGTAGATGCTAGTGACTCCAAGAGGGAGTATTTATGCTCGATAGTGGGTTCATGCCTCTATTAAATCTGGGGAAGTGACAGGAATCTCTAAGGTTGTAGATGTGTTGTTGCTACTAGGGAGAAAACAACAATCTTTTCTTCATGGAACAATTGTATTATTTACTTTATACACATTGCTTAATGCAATTATCCGTTGCTTGCAACTTAATACTGGAGGGGGTTCAGATGATAACCTGAAGGTGGATTATTAGTCATAGATGCAGTTGGATTACGGTCTATGTATATTGTTGTAATGCCCAATCAAATCTCATAGGGAACATGATGTCTAGTATTTGCATTGTTATCCCTTGCTCAGTCTATCAATTGCCCCGCTGTAATTTGTTCACCCCCCAGCATGTTATCTATCTTAAGTAGAACACCTCTAGTGAACTGTGGACCCCGGTCCAATCTTTACGATTGTTATTCCATCTATTGTTACCTTTTACTTTTTACAAGCAACTACTATCTTCCACACTATACGTTTAATCCTTTTTTTTCAGCAAAACAGTGAGATTGACAACCTCACTATAAATTGGGGCAAAGTCTTAAGTTTGTGTTGTGCAGGATTCCAAGTTGTTAGCAACACTTTGAAGTTGTTTCCTTTCTCCTACTGGTTTGATAACCTTGGTTTCATAACTGAGGGAAAACTTGTTGTTGTGTTCATCACACCTTGCTCTTGGGGTATCCCAATGAGGCTCTATAGTGATTTGAGCCCATCAACGTACATTTGATGAACGAGAAGACCATGTGAGGTAGCCAAGGATAGTAGTACCCGAATAGTGGTCAATCTGGCTACAGGTGAGTAGGTATCGAAGAAGTCTTCACCTTCTTTCTAGGTATAACTAGGGTGGCACCCGCCGGTATGGAGGCGGGTTTGCGACCTCCATAACCGCCTCTGCCACCTCTCCCTACCACCTCCACCCGCCTCCATACCTGCTGGCAGGTCCTAAACTCGACCAGACCCGCCCCGTGACGGGTACCCGTGACCCGATGGGTACCCGTCAAGTTGAATGAGAGCACAGAAATTTGACAGCAAATTGTATATTATGTACAAAATTTTGACATCACCTTGTTGCATTTAGCAAGTCCATCACAATTTACAATAAAAAGTACAAATATTACAATAACATGTACAAATATTACAATAACAAGTATTTTTCTAGCAAATTCATCACAATTAAAAGGTCTAACAAGCACATGACATGTGGGCTCTACCTGTCTCTGGAGGGTCTACGGGTTAACGGGTATGGTTTTCATACCTCCATACCCACCTCCGCCAGACCCGTTGGGTCAGAGATTTTACCATTAAGAGACCCGTGGTTTTTTTTTCAACCAAACCCTCCTCCATTTGATGAGGGTACCCAGCGGGTCAACGGGTGACGGGTACCCATTGCCATCCGGAGGTATAACCCTTGACCACAAGATGTGCCTTGTACTTTTCAATAGTACCATTAGGTCTAATATTTTTCTTAAACACCCACTTACATCCTACAGGTTTGCTCCAATAAGGACGATCAGTGACTTCCCAAGTACCATTAGCTAATATGGAGTCCATCTCGCTTCAGACAGCTTCCTTCCAGTAGTCGGCATCTTGAGATGCATTGGCTTCTAAAATAGAAGTAGGAGTATCATCCACAAGGCACACTATGAAATCATCACCAAATGACTTTGCAATCCTTTGTCTCTTGATCTTTATGGGAGCTTCATTGTCGTCCTCCACAAGATAATCAGGGTGTTCTATCGGCCTAGTGGGTTCAGGAATTATAGCAAATTCCTAGCTAGATGAATTAGTCATCTCCTGCTTTGATGAGCTAGACATACCTTTCATAGGAAAGATATCCTCAAAGAAAGTCGCATCATTCGAGTCCATAATTGTACCAACATGCATGTCAGATACCTCGGATTTTACAATAAAAAATCTATATCTAATGCTATGAAAATCATGTGCCCAAAAAACACAATCCACGGTTTTTTGTCCAAGCTTTCGCTTCTTGGGTTTTGGAATATTGACTTTCGCCAAACAACCCCAAGTTCGTAAGTAAGAGAGTTTAATCATTTTCTTATCCCATTCCTCAAATGGAGTCATGGTTTTATCCTTCATAGTAACACGGTTTAGGACATGACACTCACTCATTAGCGCCTCCCCCCCCCCCCCCACCATTCCTTGGAAAGACCAGATTTATCTAACATGGCGTTAACCAAATCAGTTAGAGTACGGTTCTTTCTTTTAGCCACCCCATTTGACTAAGGTGAGTAGGGAGGCGTCCTCTCATGTATAATACATGTTCCGTATAGAATAAATAAAATTCATTTGAAAAGTACTCTCCACCATGATCCGACCTTAGCCGCTTGATTTTAAGATCAAGTTGGTTTTCTGCCTCAGCTTTATAGATTTTGAAGTAGTTTAAAGCTTAATCTTTAGATTTCAAAAGATAAACATAGCAGTATCTAGTGGAGTCATCAACCAACGTCATGAAGTATCTTTTTCCACCTTTTGTTAAAACACCGTTCATCTCACATAGATCTGAATGTATAAGTTCGAGTGGTGCTAAGTTTCTCGGTTCCACAACCATATGAGACTTCGGAGTTGCTTTTCTTGAAAAAAACTTGGCACTTAGAACCTTTGATAGTAGTAAATTTCGGAATTAAACTCATATTGTCTAGCCGCGTCATGCAACCAAAGTTAATATGACAGAGTCGTGAATGCCAAACATTGGAATCATTATCATTGCAAGCATGCTTAATAACTTTAGTACATGAGTCTGACAAAAGACAAGCAAAATAGACCTCCGCACTCATAACTCTTTCCAACAAATTGTACATACTTAGAAATTACAATTTTATTGGACTCAAAAACCAACTTAAAACCATCTCGACATAAAAGTGATCCGCTGACGAGATTCTTATTGATGGAGGGAATGTGCTGCACATTCTTCAGTTGTACGGTCTTCCTTGAAGTAAACTTCACATTTATCGTACCAACACCATGAACAGAAGCACGTGAGTTGTTTCCCATCAGTACGGAAGAAGTCCTTGAGACCTGATAAGAAGAAAACATAAAAATATCAAAACATACATGTGTATTAGCACCCATGTCTATCCACCATTCAGGAGAATGACATACTGAAAGGATAGTAGGTAAAATATCGTACCCAGCATCTTCATCTCAGTATCGCTAATTACAACATTAGCGGTCTTGCCGTTGTTCTCATGTTGACGCTTATCAAAGCGATTAGGACAGCTAGGAGCCCAATGATCAGGACCGCCACAGACGTGGCAAGAGCCTTTCTTCTTATCATTTTACTTCTTGAAGTTGGTTGAGTGTATGGCCTTATTCTTTCCATCAAGCATCCCTTTGCCTTCAGATTTTTTCTTATTCTTGAACTTGTGGGATTGGAAGTTTTTCCTCTCCACCAAATTGGCACTAGAACCTCCCTCAAATCCTTGAGCGGTTTTGTTCTTTGTTCTCGCCTACTCTTCCACATGAACAGACCCAATGAGATCCGTAATGGAAAACTCTTGTCTATTGTGTTTCATAGAAGTAGCAAAGTTCCTCCAAAAGGGAGGAAGCTTGCCAATAATGCCATCGGCCACAAACTTGTTCAGTAAGGTACACTTGAACTGCTCAAGTTCTTTGGCAAGTGATTGTATCTCATAAGCTTGCTCAATGATGGAGCGCTCATCAACCGTCTTGTAGTCATAGAATTGCTCCATGACATACAACTCAGTGCCAGCGTACGACACCCCAAAATTGGACTCGAGCGCATCCCACGCGTCCTTGCCATTATCAAATGACATGTACGGGTCAACAATGTTGTCCCCAAGAACACTGAAAAGAGCCACCACAAACATGGTATCGACTTTCTTAAAGGACGCTTCCAGATCAGCAGAAAGATTTCCTTCAGGTTTTCCAAGAGTGGCGCTATATCAGTTTAGGTTTTCAAACCAGAGAACTACTCGTGTGCGCCATCTCTTATAGTGCATACCATCAAAAGGAGGTGTCCTGGTAGCCGCGACAAAACCCGTGGAATTCAGTTGCCTATATATAATCATGTTTTTGGATTGTTAGAAATATAAGCAATAATCAATGTGATTTGACTTGAATAATAAACTGATAAAGCATGATCAAACAAATAGTACTAAAACCAATCATGCAGATCAACAAAGTAGATGAACATATTACATCTATACAAGATAAACCTATCACATCTACACCAAACGTTGCAACTAAAAACTCTAGCAAAATATGAAACATATAGGTTGAGATCACATACGGTGCAGCGGCAGCACTAGCCATAGCGGTAGCAGCAACAGGGGGTGCAGTGGCGGTAGTAGTCGTAACAGTAGCAGCAGCAGAGCTATCTCCCATGTTGAGGTTGTCAAAGAGGTCGGTGACGTCTGGGAAGAAGTCGTCGTTCAGGAACTCGTTGTCGACCGACATCGATCTAGCCAGTAGTCGCGCTTGAGCGCTTCCAAAAACCTGATCGCCCCTCAACCGTACATGTTCATGAGAGACGAGGTTCCGAAGGCCTACTATTCCGATTTGCGGTGTACACCGAAAGCCGGGATGGGGAAGACGAAGACAGCGGCGCAAGGTTCTGAAAGTAGGTGCATGTGAGAATTGCCGATTAGGTTTAGCGCGGACGCTTATATAGTGCATGTTAGGGATATCATGGGCACAACCCACATCCGAGTCGGTAACAACCCCATGATCTATAAAATCTGGAAACAGCTGATTGATTAACGCATACGTTAATGACTCTAATTAATCCATGATTAATTTTTCTAAACAACAAAATAAAGCTCGGCTCGAAATCAAGAATATAGACCTTCTTGGTAAATAGCTCTACAGGTTACTTATCAAAGACGAGGTGTGGCAGGAGACCTCCTTAAAAAAATATGTTGCCTCGAAAGCTTTATCTCAGGTTAATTGGAAACATGGCAACTCTTATTTCTGGGCTGGTCTAATGACGACGAAGAAGCATTTATTTTGCGTTGGATATTTTTCAATTAAGGATAGATCTGAGATACGATTCTGGAAAGATAACTGGCTAGGGAATGCGACACTCCAAGAACAGTATCCAGCTTTGTACAACATTGTTCATCATGATACGATCGCTATGGTTTTAGAGTCTAATCCTCCAAATATGACTTCTAAAAGAGATTAGTTGGAATTAGGCTTAACTCTTGAAATGCCTTGCTTTAAGGCTTGGTCGTAATCCAATTAGTACAAGGTTCTAATGAATTTAGTTGGACTTAGCAAGGGAGTAAGACTTGCGTTTTTTGTCATCGCGACGAGACAATTAAGCATTTATTCTTCTAATACAATTTTGCTCGCTCTATACGATTAGTCATCCAAGTAGCTTCAGATTTGAGTCCACCATGTAGTGTTGCCAATATTTTTAAAAATTGGCTAAGCGGGATAGACCACAAGTACAGAATTCTCCTTAGGATCCGAGTGATTGCTATTATTTGGTCACTATATCTATGTAAAAATAATAAAAAATAATGATAAGAATGCTTCTCTTTTGTAGGATCTATTGATGCAGATCTGCCCTCCGTTCATGGTCCTCTCTACATCAGGTGGAGTTCCACAACGTGTTTACGGAGGTGTGTACTCAATTGGACGACACGGCGAGAGACTTTTTTTTCAACATGGTTGGCAGCATAATCTACGGATCGTCCCTCTATTACCTTAGGCGGCTTTACAATTTCTCATAATGGTTAGTAATTCGCCTTTTTATTTTTGTTTAAAATTTGGATTTGGAACGGCTCTGTGCATTCCAGTTACACAGACACCGAAATGTTTAAACCTTTTAAGTAATATAAAACGTTCTTTATGAAAAAAGAACAGTTACAGATAGATATGCATGAACATTTATTTATGAACACTAGATGACACACATGCACAACACGATGTAGACATGCCTATAGGCTGTGTTGGTGAACGTTGTGTACATGAACATCTGAAATGAAAGTAGCATGCCAATACACTCGACAATCGCCATTCACCAATGGTCATCAGGATACAGATATTGTCAGCATCCTTGATAAATGTATTATACTGAAGCCAATGGTCGCAAGAAACATGTCAGCTGGATTCACCCACCTCACAATGTGTGAACAGACGTTGCAGAACCAGTACGTTTACACTGTAGTTTATAAATAACATGGAAGGAATTCAACCTGTTGTAAGAAAATGTCTAAACCCTGAACCTCTGTATGCCTGCACCTGAAAACAAGCACAGGCTATCAAAAGAATAAGCCATCTTGTTCTACTTTCATCTTCAGTTATCTCACCTGTTTTGCATGTTGTAACTGTCCTTACCATCTCTGATTCACTGTAACCCTGAGCAGTGTGTACACTCAGAGAAACTTCACCTGCAGTAGTAAATGGTGTCTTGATATATTTGGACCATTGGAATATAGTAAAGTGCTTCTACTGATAAACTCATATGCATGTCCTGCCATCGGCAAAGTAATATCTTCTGGACTGATATAGCAATTGACCATAAATAGAAAATATAAACCAAGACAGAAATTCAGATGTCAAATTACAGCTGACCAGAAAACAAATAAGAAATTTAGGGCCCGTTTGGCATCAAAGTATTTTTGAAATATTCTGAAAATACTATAGTTTCTGAAAATACCGAGGTATTGAATACTTTGACGTGATTAGATGCAAACAATACTATGGTTTAAAAACTGAGGTATCCTCCAAAACAACATTATTTTGCTGTATTGGAAACTTCAGCCCTGACTTCTTTTTTTCTAAACTGAAGTATTCGCTAAAACTGGAGTATAGCTCGTACTGGCAATGAAATACTTTGGTTTTACAACACTCTGGTTTTGGAAACACTGAGCTACCAAACGCAGCCTTAGATTCTCTTGTACAAAATGGAAACACTGCAAATAATAATAGAGGTTCAGAGTTTACATAGGATAACTTAAGCAGAATGCCTAACACATATTAAGCGTCCAAAATGTGAATAACTTTTGGAGTTTGACAGATGATATTAAAAACTCAAATCTAGCTAGGTTGTTCTGAGTGAGCCATGTTTCCTGGATTGTCTGCAACTGATCAATCTTCAGTTCTGCACTGCTGCTCTTCCTCGGCCAAGGAAGTTTGTATGCTGTCCAACGATAGACAAACAGGAATACCACACTCCAATCTTTTGTCTGGGATCCAAGTTGGCGTTTCGCTTTCAAATGGTGTAATATCTCTGAAGTAGCGTGGTATAATATTTCTGTAGTCGCGTGAGAACTTATTGAATTTTTGCCTCCAGGTGCAAACAAGATAGGGCAGGCTGTAGTATGGGGACATGTATGTAGCAGTTTTAACCCCAATCTCACAACAGACGGCAATGACATGAGAGCAAGGCTTGTGAAGGAGCTGCGGCTTGTTGCATGAACAGGTGGAAGTTTTTCGAATTTTGGATCTTTTAGATTTATTCAAGCTGAAGGTGTACTCCGACTTCAGGTGAACCGTCACCTCCCTCTTTCTTCCCTTAACTGTATATTTCCGATCCTCGTCTCCGCCAAGAACATTTTTATCAGCAGCGTACATGTACATCAATTCGTGCATCTCGGCTTTCTGCATTTTGGAATTCATGTCAACCTGGACAAGCTCCGGGAAGTTAATTGATGGGTTGCCAATTGCTTTGTTTGCTGCAGCACTTGCGTTTTCGAAGTACTTTACCAGGCGCAGGAATGTGACCTCCACTATCGCACTGAGCGGAAGGCAGGTTATCCCTTTCAATACAAAGTCGTTCTTGTATACATCTGCTGTATCACTGCCAATGATGCCATATCTTGCTCCATCTCTGTCATACGCCAGTGACCACTTCTCCCTTGGTTTCAGCTGGATCCACTCAGAGAACTTCATTATTTTTCGATTGTTGGCATCAGAATGATCTCCTTCCTTCACATCCTCCACTGAATGAGGTTGGTTGCATGGGCTTTGTGCCTCAAGCTCTGCCACATCATGCTCGACTGATTCCTTCTGTATTTCCCCACTAGCACTATGTTCTTTCCCTGCCATATATTTGGATGTTAGCTCGTCTAGCTCCTTCCAGATTTTACCAAATTTATGGCGTCGCTTCTGCTGACAAAGTTTCTTGAACATCATCACCAGCTCCTTGTCGCCAAAATATGCAAAGAAGTTTTCAGCAAGGTCTTCCATGCACCACCGGCTTTCTGCTTTCCTCCACTGTCGTTGAGGAGAATTCAGAAGGTCCTTCATAGCATCGATAACCTCACTTTTGTAGTCATGTATAAGGCACACATCAGACTGATGCACCACCGCTCGCTCCAAATTCATAAGAAACCACAACCAGCTTTCTTTGGTCTCGCCCTCAACAATTGCACATGCCACTGGAATGGATAAATCGTTAGCATCTAATGCTACAGCAGTCAACAGCATCCCTTGATATTTCCCACATAGTGGTGTGCCCTTGATGCATAACACAGGGCGACAAGTACGAAAGGCCTGTAGGCACTGTCCAAATGCCCAAAACATACGCTGGAGGACCCGGAAATCCGTACACCCTGGAACCTCTACATCCTTGATGTCTACATAACCACCAGGGTTTTTACGCGCTATTTCCTTAAGTAACCTCGGGGCAAAGTTGTGTGAATCATAAAAGGTACCGTAATTCCTCTCCATAGCCATCTGTCTGGCCCTCCATACCTCAGCGGGACTAATGTGCTCGTCATGAGCAGTGAGATAATCTAAAATTTCCTTAGCAGTCATTGTCAGGTCTTCCATAAGATTGCGGGAGCCGAACTGACAACTTCTCAGGCTATCTGTCCCCGGCAACACAACCGTCACCAGTTGAGAGTAATCATCACTTACGGCTTTGAGCAAAATGTCATAGTGCTTGATCTCAGAGGATTGCACATACAACATGAACTTCTGCTTCACATTTCTTTTCCTCTTTAATTTACTGGCGAAGGTACTCCAGCATTTGTCACTATAAAATTGGTGCCTGTCCCAAGGGCAGTAGTCCAAAGGACACTCTGGTTCAGAGGACTCTTCGTCAAAGAAGTCGGTTTTGTGTTGTTTGTGGAACCCCTTAATTTCGAGGTCTTGTGTCTCTGGATGGAGCCGGAACAGTTTGATGATCCAGAGCTGTAGGTCCACCAATGACATGGACTGCGGCTGCAGCGGTAGCTCGCCGATTACGTGCGCGCATTTGTTCTCTGCATAAAGGTCTGGGCAATCGTCAACTAAATCGCTGCCGTCCACACGGAGAAACTGTCCTCTATGTCCGTAGTACACAGGCATCTGAATTGGTTCTTCAACCTACAGAAGACGGCGATACAACACGGATGCAACAAATTCAGTAAAGCAAAATACCAAGCAGGATTGCAGAGGGGAGGGGGTTGATGGGTTACGCTGAAGTACAGACCTGCCGCTTGCGAGGCTTTCTCGCGGCAATCTCCGTCGCCGGGGCCTTCCGCTTCCTCGCGCCGGCGGCGGTACCCTGCGAGATCAAAACACACAGATTTCACCAAAACGTGTGGCGGCAGGCGGCGACTCCATAGACATCGAGTGAGTGGCACCCGGAGGCCGGAGGACGGCGAGGAGAACGGACATGGTTGGGTACTGGGTGCACATCGGTGTCAGCGAGGGAGAGGGCTGCAGAGGCGTAGGCATCTGGCTGCTCCATCGCCGCCGGGTTCGTCGGAGCGGGGTTGCGGCCGTGGGTTCCCATCTTGGAACCGTGGCGTGGTGCGCGGAATTGGGGAACGGGAGGAGTTTTCCCTCGCTTTTCTGGGGGTTTTCCCTCCACTTTCTCGTGATTTTTTATTTTTTTTCGAGCGTTCCACTTTCTCGTGATGGGCAGTTCGTCGAGGTTCTGAGTTCCTGGACGTTTCGGCCTGGCCTGCTGTTGGGCTTTGCCTTGAGGAAGATTGAAAGGGGCAATCCATATGCCAACCAGGTCGGCCCGGCCGTTCTCCTTCACTTTAGTTTTTTGCCTTTTGCCTTCTCTTTTTTGTTTCCTTTTTACTGTTACTTTTTATGATTTTATTTTCTATATACGTTCATATACGAAAACTGTTCAAATTTTAATAATTTGTTCAGATTTGAAAAGTCGTTCAAATATGAAAGTTGTTCGTAAATAGAAATTTATATTTCAAACAAACTCAGATTTTGAAAACAAAAGTACGTGGGGTCTAAAAAAATAAAGAATAAAATGCATGCACGAGTTGGTGGATTGGGTTAAGCATCTACTCCCTTCGTTTTAAAAGGTTTGCGAAAAACTTTCCATTTTATACTTTTACAGTTTTTTATCTAACATGGAAGATAATGAGTCGAGAGAGGGACGGAGACGGAGTCCGGGGGGGCTCACACCACCCCTTGGCGCGGGCCCACCTGGCCGCGTCACCAGGTGGTGTGGCCACCTCGGAGCTCGTCTCCGGCCCGTTTTCTCCCAGTGCCTTCTTTTTGTCGTTAAACTTTGTGATATATAATTCCCCTGGATCCCCCAAGATTCGTATATCGTGTTTTCGTTTCGATCTGTTCTGTTCGGATGTCATTCCACCGTTCGTCTTCGGAGGACTATGAGTTGCGACATCGACGCGATCTCCTTCGCAATCTTGAGCAAAGGACTTTCGTTGGATGGGTGGAAGAAGAAAGGATTACAACTAGGCGCGAAGACATGGATCGGAGCATCGAGGAGGAAGTAAAGAACATGTCAGCAGGCATGAAGGGACAGATTGCTACAGGATCAAGGGAAAGAAAACCTACTCTTGTAGGGGAAATTAACACTGGACGTGCTTTTTCTCATAATATGCAGGGGATAATACCTCCAGTTCCAGACCTCAGTTCCAGACCTACGACAGTGGAAGCCCTTCAAGCCACTGATGAATTTTGTGATAAGTACCGAGTCCTAAGGAGAAAGGTGGATATACTTCAAGAGGAGAATAACAAGCTTCGCAAGATGCTGGAGGATTTCCTCACTCTGATCATGATCACACACCCACCATCACCAAAGGAGTAAATCGTCATCAGGTTTTGACATCCCCTTGGTTTGTTCCAAGCTTGGGGGAATGTCGCGGTATCACATCATTATCTTTTATGTTTTTACCTTTTTAGTAGAGTCATATCATGAGTAAATAAGTTATCATATAGGATGGTTTGCGTTGTGAAAGTATCTCTCTTCTAGTTGATTATCTATATATCCCTTGATGTAAGTGCCGTTATGGAATATTAATGAGAAGTTTTATCATTTACTTTTTGCACATCTTACTTTAGTTTGAAATTTTTGCTATATGATTGATCTTGTTATTAGTATTGGTATCACTTTGGGAGCACCAAGTAAATTTATTTGGTTTTGGCAAATTTAGCTTCGGTTAGTAGTGATGACCCACAAGTATAGGGGGTATATTGCAGTACTTTCGATAAATAGGAGTGTTGATCCCAACGAGGAGCAGAAGGTGCTGAACAGTGGTATGGAGCAGGAACTCTCTATAAATACTTAGCAAACAGATTTTAGGGGTTTTCTAATAAGGCAACGAAACAAAGAGCAAGTAATAAAGACAACGAACAAACGGAGAAAGTGGCCCAATCCTTTCTTAGCAAAGGACAAGCCGGTGGAAATACTTATAAGGACCAAACGTTCTCGAGGACACATGGGAATTATGTCAAGTGCTTTCGCTTCAAATAGCTGAGTACTCTTCTTTGGTATTGTAAGTGTTGTGTGGGTGAACCTGTGCTAACATACTGACCTTACTTGGACTAATACATACTTGTGATTAAACCCCCTACAAGCATCCGCAACTACAGGAAAGAAATTAAGATAAAAATCTAACCACAACCTTAAACTCTAAGATCCTATGCTCCCTTGTGCAAAGGTGTCCTAACGGAGGTTCGGGTTTCTGTCACTCCGGCAACCCCACAATTAGTATCCAAATACACAATGCATTCCCATGTGCCCATAAATGATGAAGTATCATGTAGTCGACGTTCACATGACACCACTAGAAGAATAGCACCACAACTTAAATACTAAACCATTGAATAACAACTCAACACAAATCTACTACTAACAACATGACTTCTCCCATGTCCTCAAGAACTAGACGAACTACTCACAAGACATCATATGGATCAAGATCAAAGATGATATGGTAATGGATAACAATCTGAACATAAACAATAATTCAATGGTTCCACTCACAAGCATCAACTACAATAGTAATCAACACTGGGAAGATTTCCCCTAATGAACTAAAGAAATATCCAACACAATTGTTACTGCAGGATGGAGTGGTGATGATGGTGCTGGTGAATATGATGGTGTGGATGATGATGATGATCCCGATGAAGTCTAGCTTGACGATGGTGTTGATGGCGATGATCCCCCCTCTTCGGGAAGGAATTTCCCTGGCAGAAATCTGTCTGCCGGAGAGATCTTTCTCTCTCGGTGTTTTCCGCCCCGCAGAGGCGGCGGAAATCTATCTATGGTCGCCCCTGGTGTTAGGGTTCCGTAGGGAAGATATAGGCGATAGGGAGGATTCGGGAGCCGGGCAGGTGGGCCACACCTTCCCTATGCGCGGCCTAGGGGGACCCGCGCCTAGGCGGGTGGGCCCCCTGCGGCCCTTCTTCGCCTCCCCTTCTGGCTTCCTCTGGCTTCTGGGAAAATATAATTTTCCCATATTTTCTGGTATTTTTCTGATCTTCACGAAATTGCATCAAAACACCTCCTTTTCCATCAGAATCCAGACTCCAGCAGTTCATCCTCCAAGAATCATCCAACATGCATAAACAGATGAAAAGACATAAGTAATACCTCATAATAAGACATATATCAATGAATATAGGTAAATTATGATATAGAACGGTGATGCAAATTGGGCGTATCAAGTAGCAACATTACTTTGAGGATTGAGTGGAAAAGAGAAAAGTACCTGTAGATCTATTATTTAATTTTCTTTCTTTCTTGTTTGGCTCATAAGCTTAGTATTATCAAGTTAAGATCGTTTGTGCTTCCAAGGATGATTGCATGATTGTTTCTATCACTTGTATGTTTGCTTGTTTCCCTCAACTCTTATGCTTGCTACCCAGCCTTGCTAGCCAAAAACCTGTACTAAGTGGGAATGCTTCTCGTGCATCCAAGCCTTAAACCAAAACCTATGCCATTTGTTTCCACCATATCTACCTATTAGCATTGTTGCTATTCCAAGTAAATTCTCGAGTTTTATCTATCTTCCAAATTAAAATTTTTGTTATGAGAAAATTAGTTAGTAAAGCTCTCACGAACTTGATGGCACACTTTATTTTCTTGTACTTAATAAATTTTAACCATTGTGACAATCTTATGATGCTTATGTGCTTGCAAATTATAAGTTAGGAGTTAGAAAAACCATGTTGTCATGGGGTCCGCTTTCAACATTGCACTTATTTATTCAGTTGATATCATGTACTTTTGTTTATGGATGCCGGCGGTGTGAAATAAAATGGGAACTTGTTGAAGGGAATATGCCCGAGAGGCAATAATAAAGTGGTTATTATCGTATTCCTTGTTTATGATAAATGTTTATTTTACATTCTATAATTGTATTAATACGGAAACGTTAATACATGTGTGTTTAATAAACAAAAAGGAAGTTCCTAGTTATGCCTCTCTTATAAACTAGCTCGTTGATTAACAAGATGAACAAGGTTTCCTGGTCATGGACATTGGATGTTGTTAATAATGAGGTCACAACATTAATGTAATGGTGTGATGAACATTCATCCGAAGTATAGCATTACGATCAAAGTCATTGAGTTTATATTGCTATAACAACTTACGAAGTGATCCTAATCCTTAGACCATGAGATCATGTCAATCACTAACACCGGAAGAGTTTCTTGATAACATCAAACGTCACACCGTAACTGGGTGATTATAAAGATGGATTCAGAACTAATAAAGTGTTATGTTGAGGCCCATGGATCGAGAGTGGAATTTATTCATCCCCATGACGGATAGATATGCTCTAGGCCCTCTCGGTGATATCACATTGATTAGCTTGCAAGCAAGTGATTTGATCACTAGAATGTTATATCACGGGAACGAGAAAAGAGTGCATGTCGGTAACGAGATAAAACTACGTATGGAGATACCGATGATCGAATCTCGAACTTGTAATATATCGTGAAACAAAGGGATTAAGATACTAGCGTAAAAGGTTCCGACGATCACAAGAAAGTCATCGTTGAATGTGTGGGAGTCAGTATGGGTCTCCAGATCCCGCTTCTAATTATTGATCCGAGAGGGGTCTCGATCATGTCCGCATTATTCACGAACCGTAGGGTGACACACTTAAGAGACACCGACATCCATTTGGAGCAAAAGTTTCATGCCGAAAAGAATAACAAGCGCAGGAATTTATTTCACTAGATACCGAAACGGGTTTTCGGGTCAAATTGCAGAAAGTGTTTCTGCATGTGAAATGAAATACTAGCAAGGGTTTATATGTGAATGTTTGTCATTAAAGTAATTGACTAAATTCTGAATAAATAAAAGGAGTTTTATTTAATGAGAGTTTGCATTAAATTTGGTGGACATTTAATGGGAATTTGAGTGGCTTTTTGAGTGGAGGGAATTGAAAGGCATTTGAGTGAGTGGAGTGTCCACCCACATGAATGTGGAAGAGGTGGGGGAAGCCCCATGGCTGGGCGCATGGCCCCTTGGGTGCCCCCCTCTCCCTATAAAAGGAGCCCCCCTCCCTCTCTCTCACTCACACCTCCTCATGAAGGATCTCTCTCCCCCTCTAGTATTTATTCCTCATGGTCTCGGACTAGCGAGATACATGTTCTTGGTGGCTATTCGGCAAGAAAGAGTTGTGCTTCCGCTGCATCGCTGGAGCGAGGAGGCGGAGGTTGCTCGGTGCCTCGAACGTGTGTGCGAGCACGGATGTGCTGCTGTTTTGCGGCGCTAGGACTTCCTCTCGATCTTGAGATCGGCAAGAGATCGTCTACATCAACCACGAGTTTGGACTCGTTAAGCTTTGTCGGTCTTCAAGGGTATGTTCTCTACGGATATACATCCTCCTGTTGTTTGTATCTAGTAGATAGATCTTGGTACATAGTTGTTCCCATCGTAGGAAATTTTTTGTTTTCTATGCTGCAAACCCTACAGTGGTATCAGAGCCGGATCTATGCGTAGATGCTTTGCACGGGTAGTACACATATGAGTATGTGGACGATGATGATCATTTTATTGCTTCTTAGTTGTACTTTGGATATTGGTGGCATAGTGGGATGAAGCGGCCCGGACAAACTTTACATGTCCTCGCACATGAGACCTGTTCCACGCTTGACATGCAACTAGTTTTGCATAAGTGGCTAGCGGGTGTCTATCTCTCCTACTATAGTCAATATCTAATTTGCAACGAGTTGTCAACAATTTGGTTATCCTCGTTGTGGTTCATGTTCGTAGGTAAGAATGGTTCTATCTTCGAAAGCCCTAAGCCACGTAAAACTTGCAATGGATAAATTAGAGGCGTCTAGTTTAGATTGTTGCTGGGCTAGTGTTATGATATGGTGATGTTGTAAGTAGAAGTATGAGATGATACTCTTACAACACACATAGCGTGTAAGTTCCATAGACCTTGGCCTTACACATAAAGGTATGATAGAGATCATACCACAGTGCACATGATGGAGATCATATGCGGGAACCATATCATTTCACTTATAAATATGTGATATTTTGATTGCATCTTATATTGCTTGTTTGGTGTTTTATTAGCATAATAAGATGATCCCTCATTTAGATATCAAGATAAGAATGTGTTCTTCCTTAAGTATGCACCGACAATGTTTTGTCGCTTCAAGACATCACGTGATGATCGGGTGTACTTGAATCCATGAGCATATCTCGGGTGTAAGACAGTTACACACGCGAATACTAAGGTTCTTACTTGGCGAGCCTAGCATGTACAGACATGGCCTCGGAACACGGACCGAAAGGTTAAGCATGAGTCATATGTTTTGATATGATGACCATATGGATGCTCGCCTTTGAAGCTACACCGACTCACGTGATGATTGGACTTGGTGTAGTGGATTTGGTTCATGTAATCACCAAAAAGACACGAGGGATGTCGTTTTTGAGTGGGAGTTCATTTCTAATTTGGATTAGTAGAACTCAATTTATCATAAATTAAATCAAAGTGAATTTGCATAATTTTTTGTAGTCATTGCCATTCTTTCACCACCTTATGCTTAGTTATAATTGAGATAATAGAACTATAGAATTCTGGATATATACTTTACGAACTGGTATCGTATTGTGTTGAGTGTCAATCTAAAGTTTAAAGTCCTATTGCAAACTTTCAGCAAACTCTGTTTACTCCGTGAAATTTAATAATGGTATTAAATCGAGAGTAACAATTCCAGTGTCAGTATCTTAAGTATCATGTTTGCCTCCATGATTCTTGATTTAAATATCAAGATTATCTAGGAGCTGAAAGAATATTTTAGAAACCATCATGTGTGGCAGATATAACGCTATCTAAAACAATGTTTTGGTTGCAATATGATAGAGTATAATATATGTTCTCATATTGGATGAGAATTTATGAAGGTTGGAGATGCTAGACATCCTAATCATCTAAAAGGGTTTTGAAAAGTAATGTTATACTCACGATTCGCCTTTATAAGCTACAATAGCTTGATCATGAAAGTCGTCATGATAAGGATGAATAGAAGATGTATGTAAAGTGTTTACTATACTAAAAGATTACTAAAGAATGGATTTTGAAAGAATGCCGATCATTTTGATGATGGTGATCTACTTCAAAGTGCAAGTCCAAAGGTATTATTATTTGAATATACACGCTTTGGACTATGTGTCATGTATATGGCGCCACTTTTGATGTTGATAGATTCTTTTAAAAAGGAAAAGGAAATGCTGAAAGAGAATCTATAAAATATATTTGGCAGAAAAGAAAAAATTGGAAATATCCAATTTAGGTATATGGATGATATACATGTTATGGCTGTATTCTTTGCTTGTTAAACAATGTGGTTCTTGGGTATTGGATACCGAATTGGTTGGTATGAAATTTCATACGAAACAACGCAATTCATGAACCACAATGACCTAAGTAACTAGCAAGAGAATATGTGATGATGTTCATCGAAAACAAACAAACCGTTGTTTGTATTTCTTGTTGACATCAAAGTTTGACTTCAAGATTTGTTTTAATAATTGTTATTTGAATCAGGTATTATGAGAACAAAGGTTGTTCAAATAATTACCGTATTCCATATAAGATGGATGATTTACAAATCTAGTTGGAGAAATCACATCCATAAAACCTAATGCTAAAATGTCGCAAGACAAATGATTGAAAGATCACTTATGAAGTGACATCCCTGTTTAAATTATATTGGAAAGAAAACATGAAGAATCTCCATATTCATGGATTTTGGAGTCTTTGATTTGATCAAGTGACGCTTGTGAGACTTTCCACGTGATAATTAAAACTTCGTTCAAAGGCCAAATAAGAACGAATGACTAAATTATTGGAATTTATACATATCGATGTATGTATACCATTATGTGTAGTCGTAAGCGATGGGTTTCAACTTCATATGCTTTCTCCGGAAATTTGAGTGAATATTCACTTAATGAGAAAGAAGGATGAAATATTTGAAAACGTTTCAAAGACTTTCAAGATGAAGTGGAAAATCATTGTAACAAGAAAATAAATGGTTTATGATTTTATCATAAGGGATTTGTTTGAGTTACAAGTGTAACAAGAAAATAAATTAATTATGATTTTATCATAAAGGGATTTATTTGAGCTGCAAGTTTATCAAAACACCTAGATTTACATATCCCGAAACACCATAGGAACATGGAGTGTTTGAGAATTGTAATGAAACCTTGTTTGGCATGGTTGGATCAAAGGTGTTATTTATAAAACTGCCATTATGTTTTAAAAGATTAAAGCTTTAGAGACTACCGCTTTTACACTGAAAAGAGTTCCATCTTGATCCGTTGAAATGACACCATGGAAGTTATGGTTTGGGGTAAAACCCAATTTGACATTTCTTAAATTTTGGTATGCCTAAACATAAGTAAGATGTTTACAATCGAAGTCGGATGAGCATGTCTTTATAGGTTATTTCGAATAACAATTGGTTATTCCTCCATAACACCAAGGACAAAAGGGTCTGTCGCTTGAAACGTGAAGTTTCTTGAAGAAGGAATTTTTCGTAAAAGTTAAGTGGGAGGACAATAGAACTTTGATAAGGTTAACGAACCTTAACTATATGTGCTGAGTTGCGCAGTGTCGGAAATCGTTTCGGAGGTAGCCATAATGCTCATGGTTTATGTGCCTCAAAGGTTATGGTCACGGATATCTAAGTTCCTATTGAACCAAGTAGGTCGGATAAACAATCAAATACTAAGATTTGAGAGTAAATCATTATATTTTGACAATGATGAACCGACTATATGCAAAGAAGCGATGACGGGCCTTGACTCCGTCAAATGGCTTGAAGCCATAAAATCCGTGATAGTTCCATACACGAGAAATCAAGTTTTGAACTTGGAAGACCCTCCGGAAAGGTGTAAAAACCTATCGGTCGTATTTGAATCTATAAAGAAACAGACATGGATGTTTCACATCTATGAAATAGTCGACATGTCGTAAAGTAATTTACGACAATGTTCAAGGAGTTGACTATGACAAAATTTGATCTTTCATAGCGATATTTAGTCTGGACGGATTAAAGTAGCAACCACTACATATAATTTGGTATATGGTAGATGAATAAACAAAACAAAATTCTTCTAATAGAATGGTTACCTAGGACGTGTACATGACACGATCCAAAGGGTTTTGTTAAAATACAAAGGATGCTAAAAGGGCATGCAAACTTCAATGGTTGAAGTAAGCATCGCGGAGTTGGAATCTTCACCTTAATGAAAAGGAGTTTTCATCAGGAGACGATGAAGATGCTTTCATTTGCAAGAAATTAAGTGGGAGCGCTGAGACATATTTATAATACATTATGTGGAGGACATCTTGTTGATTAGAAATGATGTATCTTTTATTGACAAAGGTTAAGAATTTCATTTCGATGAAATACTTAGGCAAAACCCGAATATTTAGCCTGAATGTCTATAGTGAATAGACTGTGACGCCAATATGGTTGTGCCAAACGTACATATATGAGATATTGAAGGAGTTCAATATAGAAACGACAAGAAACCGTTCTTGCTGCATGGAAAAGAATTGAATTAAGATTCAAGTGCATCGACACTTGATAAGTGAAACAAGATTCAAGTGCTTTGACACTTGATGAGTAAAATCACGAGAATGTTTTGATCAATCATACCATGATATGTACACATCCAGATATGTCCTATGCTCTAAGTGTTATGAGCATATACCAGAATGAATCATAAAATGATCATTGGACGATAGTAAGGATATTCTTATGATCTTTTGGAAGAACTAAGAATATATTTGTGTAGAGGTGACAAACAATTACAAATAGTTCATTGTAAAGCATTACATTGATACTAGTTTTGTCACAAGATACAAATTAAGTTTATCTCAATTTAAACTATGAGTGGCACAATAAAATGGAAAGGAGTTTTCATGATGGATTTGGATGAAATCCATAGTTAAGACATTGTGACGAATACTACAACAAAAAGGCTAAGTATATGACTGCTATAGTAGCAGCAAATGAGGGAATTTGTGTCAAGTAGTTTGTTATCAAACTAAGGTGTGGTTCACAACGGACTAACACTAAAGATATATTGTATGACAATAGTATCAACATGTTTTAACCCCAAGGAACTAAAGGTATCACCAAAAGACCAAATTTATACAATGCCATCTCATTGGAGAATGAGTGATGTGTGAAGACGCAAAGACATGCAAATACACACGGACCTGAAAGTGTCAGATCCGTAGATTGTGTTAACCACTTGCAGTTGCGTATTTGGAATACCAGAAAGCCATAGGTGTTCAATACACAAAGTTTTCAAACTAGATTATTGTCTCTAGTGCAAGTGGAAGACTGAAGGGAATATGCCCGAGAGGCAATAATAAAGTGGTTATTATCGTATTCCTTGTTTATGATAAATGTTTATTTTACATGCTATAATTGTATTAATACAGAAACGTTAATACATGTGTGTTTAATAAACAAAAAGGAAGTTCCTAGTTATGCCTCTCTTATAAACTAGCTCGTTGATTAACAAGATGATCAAGGTTTCCTGGTCATGGACATTGGATGTTGTTAATAACGAGGTCACAACATTAATGTAATGGTGTGATGAACATTCATCCGAAGTATAGCATTACGATCAAAGTCATTGAGTTTATATTGCTATAACAACTTACGAAGTGATCCTAATCCTTAGACCATGAGATCATGTCAATCACTAACACCGGAAGAGTTTCTTGATAACATCAAACGTCACACCGTAACTGGGTGATTATAAAGATGGATTCAGAACTAATAAAGTGTTATGTTGAGGCCCATGGATCGAGAGTGGAATTTGTTCATCCCGATGACGGATAGATATGCTCTGGCCCCTCTCGGTGATATCACATTGATTAGCTTGCAAGCAAGTGATTTGATCACTAGAATGTTATATCACGGGAACGAGAAAAGAGTGCATGTCGGTAACGAGATAAAACTACGTATGGAGATACCGATGATCGAATCTCGAACTTGTAATATATCGTGAAACAAAGGGATTAAGATACTAGCGTAAAAGGTTCCGACGATCACAAGAAAGTCATCGTTGAATGTGTGGGAGTCAGTATGGGTCTCCAGATCCCGCTTCTGATAATTGATCCGAGAGGGGTCTCGATCATGTCCGCATTATTCACGAACCGTAGGGTGACAGACTTAAGAGACACTGACATCCATTTGGAGCAAAAGTTTCATGCCGAAAAGAATAACAAGCGCATGAATTTATTTCACTAGATACCGAAACGGGTTTTCGGGTCAAATTGCAGAAAGTGTTTCTGCATGTGAAATGAAATACTATCAAGGGGTTATATGTGAATGTTTGTCATTAAAGTAATTGACAAAATTCTGAATAAATAAAAGGAGTTTTATTTAATGAGATTTTGCATTAAATATGGTGGAAATTTAATGGGAATTTGAGTGGGTTTTTGAGTGGAGGGAATTGAAAGGCATTTGAGTGAGTGGAGTGTCCACCCACACGAATGTGGAAGAGGTGGGGGCAGCCCCATGGCTGGGCGCATGGCCCCTTGGGTGCCCCCCCTCTCCCTATAAAAGGAGCCCCCCTCCCTCTCTATCACTCACACCTCCTCGTGAAGGATCTCTCTCCCCCTCTAGTATTTATTCGCCATGGTCTCGGACTAGCGAGATACATGTTCCCGGTGGCTATTCGGCAAGAAAGAGTTGTTCTTCTGCTTCATCGCTGGAGCGAGGAGGCGGAGGTTGCTCGGTGCCTCGAACGTGTGTGCGAGCACGGATGCGCTGCTGTTTTGCAGCGCTAGGACATCCTCTCGATCTTGAGATCGGCAAGAGATTGTCTACATCAACCACGAGTTTGGACTCGTTAAGCTTTGTCGGTCTTCAAGGGTATGTTCTCTACGGATATACATCCGCCTATTGTTTGTATCTAGTAGATGTTGGAATTATGCCCTAGAGGCAATAATAAAGATGTTATTATTATAATTCTTGTTCATGATAAAGTTTATATTCCATGCTAGAATTGTATTAAGCGGAAACTTTAATACTTGTGTGGTTTGTAAACAACACCGTGTCCCTAGTACGCCTCTATGGACTAGCTCATTGATCAATGATGGTTAAGGTTTCCTAACCATAGACATGAGTTGTCAATTGATAATGAGATCATATCATTGGGAGAATGATATGGTGGATAGACCCAAACAAAGCAGAGCAATTAGATCGTGTCATCGTGTTCGTCTTTGCGAAGCTTTTCCTATGTCAAATATTGTATTCCTTAGACCATGAGATAATGCAACTCCCTGGTATCGGAAGAAAGCTTTGAGGTCATCAAACGTCATCCTATGAGAGGGTGATCATAAAGGTGTCTCTCAGGTGATCAGAAAGTATCTGTTGGGTTGTATGTATCGAGATGGAATTTGTCCCTCCCAAGTCGGAGATATATACTTCGGGCCCACTCGGTAATTGATATCAACACCGCTTGCAAGCATGTGGTTAAGGAGTTAATCACAAAGTGATATCGGATTACAGAACGAGTAAAGTACTTGCTGTGAACGAGATTGAACTAGGTATGACGGTACCGACGATCGAATCTCGGGCAAGTAAAATATCGCGAGACGAAGGGAATATATATATGGGATTGATTGAATCCTGGCATCGTGGTTCATCCGATATGATCATCGATGAATGTGTGGGAGTCAATATGGGTGCCCAGACCCCGCTGTTGATTATTGATAGAAGATCATGTCTGCATATTCTCGAACCCGCAGGGTCACACACTTAACGTATCTCGACGCTAGGATAGATTGGATAATTGGTTTATGAATTTTTGTTCGGAGTCTCGGATGGGATCCGGGATATCATGAGAGGTTCCGGAATGGTCCGGAGAATAAGATTCATATAAGGCAGTGCAGTTTTTGGAGTTCGGAATTGTTCCGGGTTAATCGGTATTGTACCGGAAGCTTCTAGAACCTTCCGGAAGGGGACCAACGTGGCCCCACCTTCCGGGAGGGGGCATGGGCCTATGAGGGAGTGTCCTGGCCGCATTGGGCCAGGGGCACAAGGCCCCATAGGGCCCAGCCGATTCTAGAGAGATTTGACTCGTTTAAATCTCGGGATAGAATTTCTAGATAGGGGAGAGTTTAAATCGTTTAAACTAGAGATAGGATTTCTAGATAAGGGAGAGTTTAAATTGTTTAAACTAGAGATAGGCTTGGAGGAGGGGCAAGGGCTGGCCGCACCCCCCCCCCCTCTATATATAGAGGGGTGGTGCGCCCCCTCCCCCCACACACACCTTCCTCCAAGCCCTAGCAGCCTTGCTACCTTCCTCTCTCCCTCCCGACTGTTTGTAGGCGAAGCCCTGCAGCAGAAATTCTCCACCATATACACCACGCCGTCGTGTTGTAGATCCAATCTATCTCTCCACCATACTCGCTGGTCCGAGGAAGGAGGAGACGTCGAGGTGCTGCACGTGTGCATCTCACGGAGGCACCGCCACTTGTGGTGCTAGATCGGATCGGATCGCGAGGAGGAGAAGCGAGTACGACTACATCACCCACGTTCCGACGAACGTTCCGCTGTGCGAATCTTCAAGGGTATGAGGATCTAATCCAATCTCTCTCGTTGTTTGCATCTCCTAGATTAGATCTTGGCTTTCCCTCTGTTCGCTCCGTAGAAAATTTTGATTTACTATGCCGCGAAACCCTTCAGTGGTATCAGAGCTAGATCTATGCGTAGATGTGTTTCACGAGTAGAACGCAACATGGTTGTTGCGGGCATTGATGTTTTCTGTTGCAAGCCTCTTGTTTGTGTTCTTCTTATGACGCGGGATAGTGAGATTGAAGCGGTCCAGGCCAACCTTACGCGACGTCGTTCGCGAGACCGGCTCCGCACTTGACGTGTGGCTTGTTCCACACATGCGGCTGGTGGATGTCAGTTTCTCTCACTATAGTTGTCATGGGATTAACACCGGAGTTTGGCAACCATAATATCACCGTTGTGGCTTTCCGTAGGTAAGAATCGTTCTTAGCATCAACTCCCATAAGCCACGTAAAACATGCAACAACAAAGTAGAGGCGTCTAACTTGTTTTTGCAGGGAGTGTTTTCTGTGATATGGTATGGCCCAAGATGTGATGTGTATATTGTATGCGATGATCATGTTTTGTAATGTTTCACGACTTGCATGTCAATGAGTACACAACCGGCAGGAGCCATATGGTTGTCTTTATAATTGTGTATGACCTGCGAGTCAACTTCTTATACGCCATGTAATAGCTTTACTTTATCGCTAAGTAGTTAGCAATAGTTGTAGTTGCTATTCGTGGTGGAGGCAATCATGGTGGAGTGATGGAGATCATGCCGGAACGCACAAGATGGAGATCATTGCGCGAAGATAGGCTATACCATGTCACATAAAGTTATATGCATGTGATGTTTATCCTTTATGTATCTTATTATGCTTAGATCGCGACGGTAGCATTATAAGATGATTCGTCACTTAAAGATCAAGATAAAAACTGTGTTCTCCCCAAGTATGCACCGTTGCGAAAGTTCGTCGTGTCCAAGCATCACGTGATGATCGGGTGCAATAGACTCTACGCTCACATACAACGGGTGCAAGCCAGTTTTTGCACATGCGGAAATACTTGGGTCTAACTTGACGAGCCTAGCATGTACAGACATGGCCTCGGAACACAAGAACCGAAAGGTTAAGCATGAGTCATATGAATGATATGATCGACACTTCGTTGTCCACCATTGAAACCACATCTCTTCTCGTGATGATCGGATTAGGTGTGGTGAATTTGGATCGTGTTCACTAAACAACTTGAGGGATGTTGAATTTAGTGGGAGTTCATCTAGTAATTTGATTAAGTTGAACTATTTATCATGAACATAGTATAAATTGTACTTGCAAATACTGTAGATCACATGGCCAAATCCAACTTCAACTTCAACGTTTTTGCTGAGAAGGAAAAGCATAGAAACAATGGGTCTAACTTCACCAACTGGTTCCGCAATCTAAGAATCATTCTGTCTGGCGGACAAAAGGACTATGTCCTTGAGAAAGCGTTAGGTAACCCCCCTGCTGCAATTGCGCCGGCTGATGAGAAAGCTGTCTATCAGTCGCGCAAAGATGATTATGGTGTGATTAAGAGCACCATGTTGTTTGCTATGGAACCGGAGCTTCAAAATCGTTTTGAAACCTATCCCGGGCCCTTTGAGATTCTCGAGGAGCTGAAAACCATGTTTCAGACTCAAGCCCGTTTTGAGAGATATGAGATCTCTGAGAAGTTCTTTAACTGCAAGATGGAGGAAGGGAGTTCCGTTAGTGAGCACGCCATAAAGATGTCGGGCTACACTCAACGCCTTGAGCAACTGGAATGCACGATTCCAGAGGAGCTCAAGATTGACAGGGTTCTGCAATCACCCCCTCCCAGCTACAAAAGTTTTGTAGTGACTCATAATCAGATTGGTTCCACTGATACGATCACCGAGCTCTTCGCAAAGCTGAAGGCTGCGGAAGTGGACATCAAGAAGGATAATCATGTGTTGATGGTCAACAAGCCCTCCTTTAAGAAAGGTAAGGGAGCAAAGAAGCCCTTCAAGAAGGGCGGCGGCAAGCACAATGCCCCTGCTGAGAAGAAGCTCAGGTCTGGTCCTAAGCCGGACACTGAGTGCTTCTATTGCAAGGACAGGGGTCACTGGAAGCGCAACTGTCCGAAGTACTTAGCGGACAAGAAGGCTGGCACCATCAAAGGTATATTTGATATACATGTTATTGATGTTTTCCTAACTAGCCCTCGTTGTAGTGCCTGGGTATTTGATACCGGTTCAGTTGCTAATATTTATAACTCGAAACAGGAGCTACGGAATAGACGGCGGCTTGCGAGGGATGAGGTGACGATGCGCGTTGGCAACGGATCAAGAGTTGATGTGATGGCCGTCGGCACGCTCTCCTTAGTTTTACCTTCGGGATTAGTTTTAAACCTTAATAAATGTTATTATGTGCCTGCGTTGAGCATGAACATCATTTCCGGATCGTGTTTATTGCAAGACGGTTATTCATTTAAATCGGAGAATAATGGTTGTTCTATTTATATGAGTAACATCTTTTATGGTCATGCACCTCTTGTGAATGGTTTATTTCTTCTAAATCTCGAAAGGGATGAAACACACATCCATAACATTGAGGCTAAGAGATGCAAAGTAGATAGTGATAATACTACTTATTTGTGGCACTGTCGTCTAGGTCATATTGGAGTAAAGCGCATGAAGAAACTCCATTCTGATGGACTTTTGGAGTCTCTTGATTTTGAATCATTTGACACATGCGAACCATGCCTCATGGGCAAGATGATCAAAACCCCGTTCTCCGGTATGATGGAGCGAGCAACAGACTTGTTGGAAATCATACATACCGATGTATGCGGACCGATGAGTGTTTCGACGCACGGTGGATATCGCTATTTCCTCACTTTTACCGATGACTTAAGTAGATATGGGTATATATCTATTTAATGAAACATAAATCTGAAACGTTTGAAAAGTTCAAAGAATTTCAGAATGAAGTGGAGAACCATCGTAACAGAAAGATTAAGTTTCTACGATCCGATCGTGGGGGCGAATATTTGAGTTATGATTTTCTCACGCATCTTAAAGCAAGCGGAATTGTTTCGCAACTCACGCCACCCGGAACACCACGGCTCAATGGTGTGTCTGAACGCCGGAATCGAACCCTATTAGATATGGTCCGATCGATGATGTCTCTTACTGATTTGCCGTTATCATTTTGGGGTTATGCATTATAAACCGCTGCATTCACTTTAAATAGGGCTCCATCTAAATCCGTTGAGACGACACCGTATGAACTGTGGTTTGGTGCTAAACCTAAGTTGTCGTTTCTTAAAGTTTGGGGATGCGAAGCTTACGTCAAGAAGTTGATGCCGGACAAGCTCGAACCCAAAGCGGAGAAATGCGTCTTCATAGGATACCCTAAGGAAACTATTGGGTATACCTTCTATCACAGAACCGAAGGCAAAGTGTTTGTCGCAAAGAACGGTTCCTTTCTTGAGAAGGAGTTTCTCTCGAAAGAAGTGAGTGGGAGGAAAGTAGAGCTAGACGAGGTTATTGAACCTTCTCTTGAATTGGAGAGTAGCGCAGCACCTGAAATTGTTCCAGTGCCGCCTGCACCAACAATAGAGGAAGCTAATGACAAGGATCATGAAGCTTCGGACGATGCTGCTACTGAACGTCGCAGGTCGACAAGGTCGCGTGCCCCTCCTGAGTGGTACGACAACCCTGTCTTGACTGTCTTGTTGGTAGAAGACAGTGAACCTACGAACTATGAGGAAGCGATGATGAGCCCAGACTCTGAGAAATGGCTGGAAGCCATGAAATCCGAATTGGGATCCATGAGTGAAAACCAAGTATGGACTTTGGTGGATCCTCCTAGCGACCGAAAGGCCGTTGAGTGCAAATGGATTTTCAAAAAGAAAACGGACGCGGATGGTAATGTTACCGTCTATAAAGCATGGCTTGTCGCAAAAGGTTTTCGACAAGTTCAAGGTGTTGACTACGATGAGACTTTCTCTCTCGTAACGATGTTTAAGTCCATTCGGATTTTATTAGCAATTGCTGCGTTTCATGATTATGAAATATGGCAGATGGATGTCAAGACTGCGTTCCTCAATGGCAACATTGATGAAGAGTTGTATATGATGCAACCCGAAGGTTTTGTCGATCCTAAGGATGCTAGTAAAGTATGCAAACTTCAGCGTTCCATTTATGGACTGAAGCAAGCATCTCGGAGTTGGAACCTTCGTTTTGATCAAGTGATCAAGAGCTTTGGATTTGTTCCAAATTGCTACGAAGCTTGTATCTACAAGAAAGTGAGTGGGAGCTCGGTGACGTTTCTGGTACTGTATGTAGATGACATATTGATTATCGGAAATGACATCAACATGCTTAACGATGTGAAGAGTTATTTGAACAAGTGTTTTTCAATGAAATACCTAGGTGAAGCTGCTTATATATTGGGCATCAAGATCTATAGAGATAGACAAAGACGCCTGATAGCTTTAAGCCAGAGTACATACCTAGACAAAGTTCTGAAAAGGTTCAGAATGGATAAGGCAAAGAAAGGTTCAGTGCCTATGTTGTCAGGTAAGATATTGAGCAAGGCTCGGTGTCCAGCTACGGTAAATGATAGGGAAGCTATGAGCAAAGTGCCTTATGCCTCGGCCATAGGTTCCATCATGTATGCCATGCTGTGTACTAGACCGGATGTGTCCAATGCTCTTAGTTTGACGAGCAGATATCAAAGTGATCCAGGAGTGGAACACTGGACAGCCGTGCAGAACATCCTAAAGTACCTAAATAGAACTAAAGAAATGTTCTTAGTCTATGGGGGTGATGAACAGCTTGTCGTAAAAGGTTACGTCGATGCTAGTTTCGACATCGACAAGGATGATTCTAAATCTCAGACAGCATACGTTTATATTTTGAATGGAGGAGCTGTGAGCTGGAGAAGCTGCAAGCAAAGTGTGATCGCGGGATCTATAGTAGAAGCGGAATACATGGTTGCTGCAGAAGCGTCAAGTGAAGGAGTTTGGATCAGAAACTTCATCACTGAGCTTGGCGTGGTTCCAAGTGCATTGGACCCACTGGAGATATTGTGTGACAACACTGGCGCCATAGCACTCGCTAAGGAACCAAGATATCATCCAAAGACCAAGCATATCAACCGCAAGTTTCATATAATCCGAGATTATATAGCAGATGGAGATCTGAAGATTAGCAAAGTACATACGGATCTGAATGTCGCAGATCCATTGACTAAACCTCTTCCACGTGTAAAACATGATCAACACCTCAGTGCCATGGGTGTGAGATTGTTGCCAAATGTAAACTAGATTATTGACTCTAGTGCAAGTGGGAGACTGTTGGAATTATGCCCTAGAGGCAATAATAAAGATGTTATTATTATAATTCTTGTTCATGATAAAGTTTATATTCCATGCTAGAATTGTATTAAGCGGAAACTTTAATACTTGTGTGGTTTGTAAACAACACCGTGTCCCTAGTACGCCTCTATGGACTAGCTCATTGATCAATGATGGTTAAGGTTTCCTAACCATAGACATGAGTTGTCAATTGATAATGAGATCATATCATTGGGAGAATGATATGGTGGATAGACCCAAACAAAGCAGAGCAATTAGATCGTGTCATCGTGTTCGTCTTTGCGAAGCTTTTCCTATGTCAAATATTGTATTCCTTAGACCATGAGATAATGCAACTCCCTGGTATCGGAAGAAAGCTTTGAGGTCATCAAACGTCATCCTATGAGAGGGTGATCATAAAGGTGTCTCTCAGGTGATCAGAAAGTATCTGTTGGGTTGTATGTATCGAGATGGAATTTGTCCCTCCCAAGTCGGAGAGATATACTTCGGGCCCACTCGGTAATTGATATCAACACCGCTTGCAAGCATGTGGTTAAGGATTTAATCACAAAGTGATATCGGATTACGGAACGAGTAAAGTACTTGCTGTGAACGAGATTGAACTAGGTATGACGGTACCGACGATCGAATCTCGGGCAAGTAAAATATCGCGAGACGAAGGGAATATATATATGGGATTGATTGAATCCTGGCATCGTGGTTCATCCGATATGATCATCGATGAATGTGTGGGAGTCAATATGGGTGCCCAGACCCCGCTGTTGATTATTGATAGAAGATCATGTCTGCATATTCTCGAACCCGCAGGGTCACACACTTAACGTATCTCGACGCTAGGATAGATTGGATAATTGGTTTATGAATTTTTGTTCGGAGTCTCGGATGGGATCTGAGATATCACGAGAGGTTTAGGAATGGTCCGGAGAATAAGATT